>OU744449.1:27192727-27905227 GCA_916610825.1 Haliclystus octoradiatus
CTATTTATGAAAAATAAATCATATCATATCAAATTATCACATATCATTTAACAACCATGACTGAAAATTGCATCTTGGTTCAAATGATCAAATCCAACTTCCCAGTTGGCGTTCGTTCTTCTTCTATGATGGCGATCAATAGAAGAATTCTTATAATAGAAAATAATACAGGAATTCTTCTAATAGAATGCTCTTTCTCTGTGATCTGTAAGGTTCTTTGTGTGGCAAATATGTTAGGCGAAAGAGGGACATTCCTATACTACTACTCTATCAGCCCTCTCTCTCTCTGGTTCTCTTCTCCTGGCCTGGTGGCACCTGGCTATGATAGGCCATAGCGCAGAAACTAATCTGATCTTCGCATGCTATTACAATTGATTAACAAATACCTTTTCTCTGCTGATTCCGCCTTCCGGGGCTGATTCAGTTAGTTTTAATCCCGTTTTAATTCACAAATTCAGAAGAAATTGATAGGCCTTAGCATTTTGAAAATTTTGAGTATGAATCCATGGCCTCTTTATCAGGTTTATCACAACAACATATGTAAGGCTTTAGCAACAGGGCAGCCAAAACGTGTTAAAAGTGTAAAGTAAAGTTGTAGAAATTGTACAAAGCAATCTATTGTGGTTGAAAAGAAATCTATCGCTATTGTAGCAAACCGCAAATCCTTACCAATTTTGCTGCTTGCATAATTATACCGTTCAAAGTCCATCCAAGTTTCTAGCTAAAATTTAGAAAAGGGACTTGGACCTATCTTAACCTTTGAAAGAATACTTAAAATTAAACCTGTCCTACCATCGCTTTCTCGGAAGAATTTGGTTTCAAGTTGATGAAGCTGCTATCACGTATATCTTCGAAGCTACTTGCTTCGGTCACGAAATCAAAGATAAACAAAATTCTAATCCCACTAACTCCTATCTTTGTATCCTCGTCAATGGCTGGCGTAGACGGAGCGAACAGACTTATCAATGAAAAATCTCCATATCTTTTGCAACATGCACACAATCCAGTTGACTGGTGAGAAAATACCACCTAGCCGTATTGAACACATTGAGCTACAGTATGATGATGTTAATGACAACTTCACCGTTTTCGTGTTTCATTTGTTTCATAGGTTTCCTTGGGGTGATGAAGCATTTGATAAAGCCAAAGAAGAAAATAAACCGATTTTTCTATCAGGTAGCAGACTCAGAGCAGACTAGCCAGCAACACAATGTATTGATAACGGGGTAGCGCTGAGTGTATAAATATAGGCCTAACAAATCTTGTTACATTCCTAGAATGTAGAATGCTCATGAAACTCCCTGATACACCAATAGGCCGCTGCCCATCAAAGAAATTTTTTTATTAGACTATTTATACTGTTGCCTTTCAAATTCTGTCGTTCATCAAAAAAGCTACATATATATTCCAATTTCTGTCTTAAATACCAAAAATGGAATAAAAATAGAATGCCGCCACCCGGGATTGAACCAGGGACCTTCAGATTTCTGACTCATAGACATTGACTTCAGTCTGACGCTCTCCCAACTGAGCTATAGCGGCATGTAAAAGACATTATATTGATATCATACTTAGAATAATAGAGTCATACTCCTTGTTGGCGGCCACTCAAAGGACCCTCCAATTATGATCGCTAACAAGTTGTGGCCCTGCTGAATAAGAACAATAGCAAAGACACTCATGTGTTTAGTGTTATGCTATTTCAATGTTCTAAAAATTTTGTTTGTTTACCAATGTTCTTATAGTTTTTATGTAAATAGAAATGTGAAAGAAAATGGTGCTGCCATGACAACAGAAGATCCCTCTTCTGTGAACATAATCCAAAACGTAAATTGAAGAGAAAATAAAACATAATCTCCCCTGTGAAAAACAGTTCAGAAATTCATGAACAGTTCATGAACTTTAAATGGCCTCAAATTTTGATGAACTGACATGAACTGTCTGTTAAGGTTTATAAACAGTTCATGGACAATTCATGAAAATTGGGGCCATTTAGTGTTCATGAACTGTTCATGAACTCTTGAACTGTTTTTCGCACAAATAAGGCACAAATAATGTTTAGACACTAGATCAATAATAAATATATTGAAATAGCGTTGCTAACTTCTTATAAATTAACAGCGGTTGAATAAAACAATGGAGTCCAACGCAGGGCAGAAAGGGGGTTGCTGGCCGCGTTTGAAGAGTGATTTCATACTGGTCGCTATGACGAATTCGACTGTAATAAACTAATAATGTTTACATTTTACCGTGGAAACTTTAGATACACTGTGTAAACGGATTTCAGGAACTGTTTGTGAACATCCTGGACTGTTAACTGTTACCCCTCAAACTATTCCTGAACGGTTCATGAACTTGTTGAACATTCATGCACTGCTAATGTCATGTTAAATGCCACAATTCCATCGACTTTATAATCAACTTTTTATGAACAGTTCATGAAATGTTTGAACATTCATACACGGTTAATGCACGTTAAATGCAGTTTTCATAGACTTTTTCATGGAGTTTTCATGAAATGTTCTGGAACTGTTTTCAGGGGGGCAATCAAGTTGACATTCAGGAGATTTTGATTGTAAATTATCTTTTCTTGATTAAGGTTTTTTTCCATCTGAGTAGTGATGGGTTGATCCGGTTTTTTGGGGATTCAGAATCGATTAATAGTAATAGAACAATAGTTATATTGTTTTCTGAGTTTTTACGTCATCAGCAGCTGAAAGTTTAAATAAAGTTTTACGGCTTTTGGATTTCATTTTTTTGGAAAATATTTTTATTCAAGTGTTTTTGTTTTTCGTATAAACTTAGCGCTAGTATATTTTACCGCCATTTTCTTAATTGAAAAAAAAATAGAATAACATGCAAATATTGAATCAAATTAATTATTCCAAAATAAACTGTGTTTATATTTAGAATTAAAAGCATAAATTTGAATAATTTGAATTAAAATAAACTATTCCTACCCTCACATGTTTTCGAACATATTTTTATCATAACACTGGAAAAGTGATGACCTCTTCATGATAACAATAGACAGTATCAAAATGGTGTCAATTGGCTTGGCAAATAATAAACGGAGTTGAATTACAAATGCTTCGCGATGTAAACAAACATTAATGACCTATTCACAGAACGTTTAACTGCGAAGGAATATATCAAAGAAGCTTTGTTTTCTAAAAATAAGATCTACATTTAGAAAGAACAGAACACAATATAAATAATAAACTATTTTATTGTATCGATTTACAATTACATAATCGATTCACAAAAAAATAATCTATGAATCTATGAATCGGAACCATCACTACATCTGAGCTAATCTGTTTAAACTCTGCAGGCCTACGCAAAACAGCTCATGAGGTTATAAAAATTTGAATGAACTTCCCCGTGAAAGGAATTAATGAGTTCATGAGCGTGAATTTCCAAGAAGTCCATGAACTGTTCATGAAGTGTTCAAAAACTTTCAAGCAATTTTACGTTCATGATCCAGTTCATTAACTGTAGAAGTGAGCATGACTGTTCATGAACTGTTCATAAATCTACACAAAATGTTTATGAATTGTTCATGAACTCATGTATATTTTTCCTTTAAGCAACTGGTTGTTGCAAGGGATGATAGACGTTATGTAGCTTTCCATTGTGTTGAACATCAGAACTAATGTGCACTGGTAGCTCAAAGGCAGAGTGTCTGCATTCTGTGTGGGAGGCCAGGGCTGGATTCCTCGTCGGTACGCACATGTTTATCGTTAGTAATTATTTGTATATGTAAATTTGTTAATGTCCCCCAATAAACAAGCATTTGTGAAGTTTACGACAAGTTAACGGAGTTTAGGTGTCTTTCCTTGAAAACAAAACTTTATTCAAGCTCTAAAACCAAACTAGAAGAAGTAAGTTTACAAGTAACCTTGGTTATTCATTGACTGTAATTGTAATATTATTATTATTATTATTAATGATAATTTTTCATCCATTGATAGTTGGTTATTCAACATGCCATTGGTGCCATGTGATGGAGCATGAATCTTTTGAAAATGAGTTAATCGCCGAATGTCTCAATCAAGATTTTGTTAGTATCAAAGTTGATCGTGAAGAACGGCCTGATGTTGATAATGTCTACATGACTTTTATACAGGTGAGGACTTGAAAACAAAACTTTATTGAAACTCTAAAACCAAACTAGACGAAGTAAGTTTACAACTTTTTTGCATATGGAAATTGCAGCAACTATTGTGCGCCCTTTACATTATTATGAGGTTAACACTGATGTGAGGTAATAAGCATAACTTACAAGGGACATATTGAATTTACAGACATAAAAGGAACATGTGTACAACAACAGAAGAATCAAACCATCCCCTGCAAAAAACAGTTCAGAAGTTCATGAACAGTACATGTGCATTATATTACACCAAATTTCATAAAAAAAGTCCATGAAAATTGGGCTATTCAACGTCCATGAAATACTTGATGAATTGTTTATTAACTGCTGAATTTTTTTCGCATGGACTGGTCTCAGAGACTAGGTGCTGTCACTCTGCCACTGGGCTACCCGCGCACCAACTGTACCAATTGATTGCATATACAATTATTTAAAGGAATAGTAAATTTTTGACAGAGCTTGGGATTGGCCTGCGAAAAACAGTTCAGGAGTTCATGAACAGTTCATGAACGTTAAATGGCTCCAATTTCCTTAACTGTTCATGAACTGTTCATGAATTGTTCATGAACAGTTCATGAACCCTCACAGACAGTTCATGAACAGTTCATGACCAATTCATGAAAATTTGGGGCCATTTAACGTTCATGAACTGTTCATGAGCTGTTCATGAACTCCTGAGTTGTTTTTGCAGGGGTGAGCCAGCATTTCCGTCTGCTCCGTATCATTGTACTATCGGTCTTCTCGCACTCTCACCTGATGGACAATTCGGTGGCCCCTTGGTTAGTACAATAACAATATGGAATAACAGTGTTTAAGGCAAAGCTGGGGAACGAGGATTCAGAAACATCAGTGCTCACATAATATTTATGCATAGTTGAATATTTTGGCATTTATTCCTACAGATTTCCTGTAAATTTGTTTCATCATCTTTATCTGTGATACTCTTTACTAGGCTACATCGGGTCAGGGTGGATGGCCAATGAGTGTGTTTCTTACATCTGATTTGGAACCTTTCTTTGGTGGTACTTACTTTCCTCCAACGGATACATTTGGTCGTACTGGTTTTGCCACTATACTTTCAAGCATTGCTCTACAGGTACACTCTAGATATCGCCTGACATACACACACACACACACACACATTTTTTGACATCTATGTAAACAATGCATGGACGTTTCTCTGTGAAAAAAAGTTCATGAGTTCATGAATGTGAAATTGCTCAAATGTTCATGAACAGTTCATGAACAGTCACAACCAGTTCATGACGAGTTCATGAAATCTTCATCAACTGTTCATGAAGTGCTCTTGAACTTTTGAGCAATTAAACATTCATCAACTGTTCATGAACTGTTCATGAACCTAAACAAGCTTCATGAACTGTTCATCTCATGCATTTTTTTCACAGGGGAATCAGCACAATTTCTGTTAATTGTTTGTGAACAGTTCATGAACTCAACAAATGTTTTCACTGGGGAAAGTTCACTAATTGTGAGACGAACAAATTATAAAATAAAAATGTTCATTACTCGCAAACACACATTTTAAACGTTTCTGGGAATTTCATGATTAGTTATTTAAAGACCATAAACGATGTGTTAAATGTAGCTATATCATTTTAATTGTATACTGGGATAATGAACTCTCATTAGACTGTGTATCTGACTTTTCTACATAGTACTATTTTTTTTTGCTTATACAGGAACTGTAAGCTTCTTTTCAAAGCACTGATATTATATTAAATACATATACGTACACTAGATACATATTAAATTGAGAATCCCCTGTGGAAATTACCCATGAGTTAATGAACAGCTCATGAACCAGTTCATGAACGTGAAGTTAGCTGAATTTTCGGGAACAATTCATGAACTTCTAAGCAATTTCACGTTCATGAACTTATGAATTTTTTTTCGCAGAGGGAAGCGTAACATAACATAATACATAGTTAGTTAAATGTTAGTCGTTAAAGAAGGATATGTTATTTTGCGATTTATCCATTAATTAGTGGAAATCTGATAATGCTAAAATTAAAGAATCTGGATCAAAGATATTGAATGCAATCAGGGAAGCTGTCATGCAAAAACAGAAATCAGAGGAACTTCCTAGTACAGCTTGCTATAAGAAATTATACAACCAATTCCGAAATAATTTTGATAAAGAGAAAGGAGGATTTGGCCGTGCTCCAAAGTTTCCACAGCCAGGTAATATGTTTTTTAATTTCACAAATAAAGTAATAAAAGTAATGTGGACGGTGTCGCCCTACCGAAGGCACCCGTACCACTCCTCTATTTCTAGAGAAGTGGCTCTTTTCGCTAAGAGCAATGATGTTAAACGCTCCTTAGATCTCAGCCGCGACACTGCAGATCAATTTCAACAGATTTCATGGCAGATAGGCCTTGATTGTCAATGCGCAACGATGCGCCACAGCTACTCACAATGCAATTCCTTCTGAACCATTCCATCCGCCATCCTTAGATGGTACTCATTTGATGTTTCAGATAAAGTTAAGGCTGAGTTGACCTGAGGGGGATTTGAACCACAGTCGATCAGATATGATACGATCTGAAGTTCGGTTGCTCTACCATCTGAGCTAATCACCCCGTCAAATAAAGTGAAACATGTATATTACAGCCGGTGCTCATGAACTGTTTTACGCAGGAGTTGATTTAGCTATTTCATTTTTTCTTTTGTCAATATTTTGTTCATGTTACAAACGATCCATGAACACCTGTCCATGAAACGCAGGTCATTTAAAATTCATGAACTCAGTTTATATGATGTTCTTGAAAATGTCATGATCGTCCATAGAATTGATGAACTGTTCATGAATATACATATTGTTATGTTATTATGATAACCCATAGTGAATCTCCATGAGCGGTTCATGAAATCTTTATGAATTTGAACTACTTGGCTCATAAACTAAAAATGTGCTTGAAAATTATTGAAATATTCTCCAACATTTTATAAACCATAGATTATATTGTTTTAGTTAATTTGGAATTTCTACTGCTGTTCTCGCATTCTTGTGAAGATAATATTGATAGTGAAAGTGCTTTGAAAATGGTGAAGAAAACACTCGACATAATGGCTGATGGCGGTATTCATGATCATATTAGTGAAGTAAGCTATATGATTATAAAATTCTAGCATGAGTTAAGACCGAGTTGTCCTTTGTATATTTGTATCGCATGCCAAGTGTTTGTACTGAATTCATATCAAATAAATTATTTCGTAGTGTGGTTTCCTGTCATTACTCAATTTACATTATTTTCAAAATATTTGTCAATTGTTCACACATTTTGTTAGCCAATCACGACATACCAGAAAAATGTTACTTTAGTGGAAAGAACAATTAGTATGCGATACTCGGTGCTAATACACAGGCAGACTATACAAAGAAAAAGTCGATCTGCACACAGGCTGTTAAAATAAACTTTCTTCTTTTAAATCAGTATTCATGATTTTGAAGCGTAAATTTAAAATTAGACACAGTAAAATCCGGCAATAGCGGTTCTGGATTTAACGGTATTCTGAGAAAAACAGTAAACCAATAAAGTACGGGAATGAGAAATTTACAGTCAAACTTTGCTAACTATTTACCGCTTAACAACGGATTCTGCCAAAACCGGTTAAATTGTTTGTCTCCCTAGCGTACCACTGTTGCCAGATTCAATTGTATCTATTTAGTCAATATTTCAAGGTCGCGTCATACCTTTTCTAGCTGAAGACGCAATAATCTTCGTGTTGAGTCTTTCCAACATAGCGATTTGAAACACGAAGTGGTGAACACAGCTTTAGAATCGACCGGTTTTCATACCGACTTGTGGAAAGACTGAAATACATATTTATATGTTAATTTATTCAACAAGCATCTTATCACAACGTTATGCTAAACTCATTATTTTGTTAAATTAAGTATGTGTTGCTTTTTAGGGTTTTCATCGATATTCTACTGACGGAGATTGGCATGTTCCGCATTTTGAGAAAATGCTTTATGATCAAGGACAGCTATTATCTGTGTATGCCGATTTCTATAAGGTAAAATAACGGGTGTGTTTCTCCCTGTTAAGCCCTGGGCAAATGACGGCAACCTTTGCGCAATTTTCAAATCCTTAATAGTCCTTGTTGCTTAGACATTCTTGATAATTTTATCTGATTTGTGTTGGATTGTGTATTTTTATTTGTCTAATTGTCTTATTCAATAAGACAAATGTTTGATGTTCAATAAGACAGTAATTGTCTTATTCAATAAGACGAATGTTTGATGTTCAATAAGACAAATCAAACATAGTGTTTGATGGCCATCAAAAATTTTCAAAAGATTTTCAAACCATTTTGTTCAAAATCTATCAACTCTTTTGATGATGTTGATACTCCATGGCTTCCTTATAAGGTCAATATTAAGTTGTTCTAAAAAGTCTTGACAAAGTCTATCCCTATATCCGCTTTGAATAGATTGCTTCAGAATGCGATTCAAAATGCATATCAGACAAAAACAGATTTGTAGCGCATTAAAGCTGCCATCGTTTGCCCAGGGCTTCCAGAAATTATTTTACAATAAAGTAAAATATTTAAACTTGTGTTGCTGGGTTAATTTAAATAACAGATATACACAACTTTAAGAAATGTTTCAGCTATGTCGGTGCGTTCTTGGAATGCAACATCTGGTGAATTGTTAAACTTTGAAATATTGATTCCTAGTTGAAACAAGAAGAAAAATATGTTGACATCATTAACGACATTGTGGAATATGTCAATCGCGATCTCAGCCATAAGGTAAGACAGAGGACGACTGTATTGTATGATTTCTCATTAAAAAAAATAGTCCTTGCTCTATATATCGATCTGCAAGACTCTGTAGCTACTATCAGTTTAATGTTATGATGTCTCGGTATCTATTGTACGACTTGCATGATTCATTTTTTGGTCTATTTGATGTCACTCAAGTATCAATAAATTACCATTATTATTAATCGAGATTTCAAACTCAATTATGATCTTAACTACAGTAATATAATGCAGATACTTCCTGATGTTCAATGCTGTAAGGCAGTAACTCGGGATAATAACTTCGATGTGACGTCATGTTGCGATAATGGCTTCGATCAGACAGGGTCCGACAAGAGGTTCAGCCTTCTGGAATCCTAGAGGCATTTTAACATTTTCTTCTGAATTTTGTTGTTGATGTTTGACCAATAAATCATTAAAAAAATCAATTTTCTTCTGAATTATGTTTAGCTTTCCGGAATCTAGGATCCCAGGATCCCCACTTTTGCCGGACGCTGTGATCAGACCTATTATCCTTACCTATTACGTCACATCAACAATTAACATCAATCATCACATTGATTTCCAGACGTGGGCATTTGTTTACCATTTCCTGGGTTTGCTTACTAATATAAAAAAAAGCAGAATCAGATACATGAACGGTTTGTTCAAATTTTAAGATATAATCTAGATGTCTGGTGAGTTTCAGTTGTTACTGGTTTCAGTACTCATTCCCATTCCATTATGTTTTCAGTAGCAACTTAGTATATCCGAGATTGATAATATCAGGACAATGATAATAATGTATTTTTAAGTATTTCTAACTTCAAAACTGTATATTTTTTGTTGTTTAGGATGGTGGATTTTTCTCTGCAGAAGATGCCGACTCCTATCCAGAGGCGAATTCAGTTGAAAAAAAAGAAGGAGCTTTTTGTGTTTGGTCAGCTGAGGAATTAGAATCATTATTAAATGTTAAAGTTGATGATAAGGAAGGTGCTTTGTCATTGTACGATTTATTTTCGTTTCATTTTGGTGTTGATAAAGATGGAAATGTGAACCGTAATCAGGTATTATTTTACCCTTGCAAAAAAAGTTTCAGGAGTTCATGAAAAGCTCATGAACAGTTCATGAAATATTTACAGACATTTAACGTTCATGAACTGTTCATAAACTCCTGAACTTATTTTGCAGGTGTAGATTTAAATTATTCATCATCATCATTATCTATCCAGGGCTTACCCATAACGTCACAAACTTTTTCAACATTCATTTAGACCTTCTGTTTGTGAGTGTTAAATGGCCTGTTTTCAGAAACGATTTCATGGACAGTTCATGAAAACTGAGGAATTTGATGATCATAAACTATTCCTACAAGAGATGAAACATTTTCAAAGATATTCAAGGTAACATTCTGTTCTGAAGTCTAAGGCCAAATTAAAGACGCCGTAGATTGACTGAGATTATATTAAACTGTAAAATTCACTAAATAATGAAACAAAATACAAATCGTAAATAAATGCTATTAACTATGTGATTATACTATTCTTATGAAACTTGTCTATTTATACAGTATTATTATAGATTCTTACATCGGTAATTTTCCACGGGTTTTCTGTCTTTCATATCTTTCTGTGTTGATCTTCTTCTTCTTCTGTCTTCGTGAATTAGCCTTCTTCTTTCTTCGACTTTACTAATTGATTTTACCGGCATATTAACGAGTTTATATACAAAATAACATAACAAAGGTGTCTACAAATCTATTCTTCTTATTTTATATAATAGAACAATAGAAGTCAATTAACTTTGCTCAACAAGGCGTAAAACATAAACATACATATATAATTATTCTAATACTAAAAACGTGGTTATATTTTATAGTCTACAAAAGTTCTAAAGTCTAGGCGCGTAGTATCTGTCTATATCATAAGGCTACGACAACCCGTAGGTTTGACGCTTCTAGGTCTAGCCTATTAATATTATTTTTAATTATATTTCATCATACGGAACATTCCCGCCACCATGAAAGCATCTAGGAGATCTTTCATCTTATTGTAATTCAATAGGTAGCAAGAGGCATAGTTTTGTTATTGGTCTATTGTATTCTCCAATTTGTGTTTTAACTTTAACTGACCTAACCATATTGTCTTTCGCTGGATAAACTTCTATTACTTTTGCCATTTGCCATTTCCCTCTAGGTAGATTTGAATCAATCACTAAAACTATATCACCAATTGATACCTTTCGTTGTTCTTTGCACCACTTTTTTCGTCTCATCAGCGTCGGTAGATAGTCTCTTATCCACTTTTTCCAGAATATGTTCGTCAACGTTTGTATAAATAGAAATCTTTTACTTGGATCTTTGTATTCTTCAAATGGTCCTTGTGGTGTTGTTGCTGTTGAGCGTCCCAATAACAAATGATTTGGTGTTAAATATGCTCCATCGTTAGGATCTGATGACATGGGTGCAAGTGGTCTAGAATTTACTAATTGTTCCACCTCGCAAAGTAGTGTGTGTAAACTATCTTCCGTTAGAACATGATCCCCAATCGTTGCCTTCATAGCTTTTTTTGCTAACTTGACCATTGCTTCAAAGACCCCACCATGATGTGATGCCAAGGGCGTGTTGAACTTCCAGGAAATTTGCCTTTCTGCATTGAAATCTGTGAGTGCATCTTTGTCCCAGTTTTCTATCATCTTTTTTAATTCTTTCTCTGCACCTACGAAGTTTGAACCATTGTCAGAATTGATCAATTTTGGCTGTCCTCTTCGTGCATAAAATCTTCGCAATACTTGTAAGAACGCTTCTGTTGACATGTCTTCAGCGACTTCTAGATGAATTGCTCTTGTGTTAAGACATGTGAATAATGCACCATATCTTTTCTCTCTTCGTTTTCTTGTCATTTTGACTGTGATTGGTCCAAAATAATCTATTCCGACATAACAAAACGGTGGACTGAAAGGCTTCAATCTATAGCTTGGTAGTTCGGCCATCAGTTGTTCTTCAGGTACACTTCTGAGCTTTTTACATGTGACGCAATTTGTAGCAATGGATTTCGCCAATTGTCTTCCTTGTACTATCCAGAATCGCAATCTGCTTTGAGCCAATACTCTTTCGGTGCCATGGTGACGAACATCTTTGTGACACTGCATCATCAGTAATCTTGAAAGCACATTATTTCTTGCTATCAGGATCGGATGTCTTTGGTCGTATGGTAGTGTAGCTGTTTTGTCAATCTTTCCGCCAACTCGGATTATCCCATTTTCGTCAACAAATGGAGTTAACTGTTCATACCGGCCTTTATTGACGTCATTCTGCATTTCTTTTTGTGCTATCTTTAGAAGTGAAATTTCTGCTCTTTGTAGTTCATCATTGTCTAACGGTCCTTTGTTGATCATTGTTCCCTTGTTCTTTAAGATATTGATAAATCTGAACACATAGCACATGGTTCTCTTGACTTTTGACCAACTGTTGAATTTGTGAATGTGTAGTACATCTTCTACTTTCGTGATTGCGCAGCTAATTGTGATTTTTTGTTGTTTTCGTTCTTCATCTGATTTCTCTTTGATTATGATTTTTTCCGGCCAGGTTTCTTCTTTGCATTGGAGGAATTCAGGGCCATGTTGCCATCTTCCTTCCAGGGCTTTTACCGAGATGCCACGTGTTGCCTCATCTGCTGGATTCTCTGTAGTCGGACAATAACGCCATTCAGAAGGGTCGCTTTCAGTTTGAATTTCTCCAACTCTTACTGCCACGAACGTTTTCAGGTCTTTCGTTGTACTTTTGATCCAAGATAATACTACTGTACTATCACACCAGAATTGTGTGTAGGCTAGCTTGAATCTACATTCTTCACGTATTGTTTTTGCCAATCTGGTTGCTAGAACTGCTCCTTGTAACTCTAGGCGTGGTATTGTCAGCTGTTTGAGGGGTGCCACTCTAGTCTTTGCAGCTACAAATGTTGATTCAGCCTCCTTCTCTTCGCTTGTGACTTCCCATCTGATGTATGCACATGCTGCAAAGGCATTTTCACTGGCGTCACAAAATATATGCAGACTTGGTATACCCTTTGCATTTGTTGGTGTTAAACATCTTTTGAATTGCACTTCATTCAAGGTTTTCATTTCTTCAAACAGTTGCTGCCAGAATTCTTGTGTGTCTTTTCCAATGTTGTCATCCCAACCAAGACCATCTATCCACAAGTGTTGCATTCCAATTTTTGCTTTTATAAGAAATGCTGCTGCCAGGCCAATTGGATCGAACAGTGCTGCTATCGTTTTCAGAATTGATCTTTTAGTCAGGACATCAATTTCAAAGTCTTTTACCCTGAATTTGACGATGTCTTCCTCATGGTTCCACACAGCTCCTAGAACCTTTTCCTCTACACTCCCCATGCTGATTTCTTTGATGATCTTTTTGGCTTTTTGATCATCACATGTTGTTGACAAGTCCTTATTGTTTGAAATCCATTTCTTCATTGTGAACCCTCCATTCTTCAACAATCGGATGATTTCGTCTTTTGTCTTTGAAGCTTGTTCTTTTGTATTGAAGGAATCACAAATGTCGTCCATGTATGTGTTCTTTTTCACTGATGCGGCACCTAATGGAAATTCTTTTTCATTGTCTTCAGCCGTTCTCAGCAAAACAGTTTGAGCCATAGCTGGTGCTGGCTTGTCACCAAATGTCACTCTTTCCATCATAAATACAGTTGGTCGCTTTGATGTGTCCATACTTCGCCAAAGAAATCTGTGGACATGTTGGTCTTCTATTGGCATCATCACTTGTGGAAACATCTTGGAAATATCTGTACAAAGCGCCGTGTGATTTTCTCTGAATCGAAGAATTATTCCAAAGAGTGAATTCAGCAGATCAGGACCTTTCATCAATCTGTCGTTCAAGCTTTTATTGTTGTGTTTGGCAGAAGCATCAAATACGATCCTCAATGGAGTGGATTCCTTCTCTCGTCGGATAACAGCATGGTGAGCAATGTAATATTTTGGTCCTTTGTAATTGTTAAGCTCTTCTTCTGTCAATCTCCTTGCGAAACCCAATTTTTCGTACTCCATGATCTTGTTGTCATATTCGTGTGCCAAGTCATTGTCCTTTGAGAGTTTCCTTTCTGTTGCCTCTAATCTTTTCAGGGCCATTTCGTAGTTGTCTTCTAGTGTTGTAGGACTCTCTTTCCATGGTAGGGCAATTTGATACCTATCACCGACTTTCTTGCATGATTCTCTCAGCATTTTGCCAGCTTTGATGTCTTCGATCGATGTCGTCTTGATTGTTGTAGATGTTTCTTCTTGTCCATTGACTCCGAAAGTTTCTGTCTTCCAGAATGAAGTGAGATCCACTTGTTGCTCTTCTGTTGCATGTGCCATATTCGTCACTGCTATTTTTGAGTCCTGTGTTGACATCTTAGTTGGTCCAAATGCCACCCATCCAAGTATTGTGTTGATTGCAATTGGTGTGCCAGGCTTTCCCATCCTTGTTTCACCGACATGAAAGTGTGGATTGTCACAACCAATAAGTATATCGACAGAGCCATTGACATTATTGAACTTCACATCCTTCAAATGTTCATACTTATTTAAATCTTTATCTTTTACGCTGACGATATTTTCGCATATTTTTTTCATTTCAATTGCCTTGACTTCTTGTTCCGATCCTTTGTTTGTTACAGAACTTAGGCTTATGCACACTTTTCTTGTAGTTGTCGTAGTTCTCACTCCTCCAACCACTGACAAATTGAGGTTTGTTTTGATACCTTGGATTCCCAAACTTTTTGAAAATCCTTCTCTTATAAAGGTGAGTTGCGATCCAGCATCTATCAGGACATTGGCTTCTTTTGAGCGACCATGATTGTCTTTTACTATGACTCTCGTAGTTGCCAGTTGCACCTTTTTATTATTATCTTCCTTTGATGCCGCTGAAATTGTTGCTTCTTTGTGGAGCAAACCATGATGCTTCTTGGTACATCCTTCTGAATTGCACTCCTTTAGCTTGTGACATTCTCTGATCCCATGTCCCATTTTTAGACAGCAGAAGCATGCTCTATTTTGCTTTACTTTTGACCATCTTTCATCGATAGTTGAATCTAGAAATGATTTGCAATCTTCTACCAAATGATCTTCTGTGCAGACGAAACATTCCCTTTTTCTGGTATAGTTATTACTTTGTGTAGTATGTGAGGATCCAGTCTTAGTTTTCGTAGTACTAGGCTCTAGAGAATATGCTTGACTTTTGATTATGCTTTCACTCTCCAACCATTCGTTAAGTCCTAGCACTGTTTCTTTTTGTTTGTTTTCTCGGACCTCTCTACCCCAGCGTTCCTTATCTTCGTCCGTCATCTTTGATGCAATGGTCTTCAGTAGTCCCATTGATTTCAGATCTGCTTCGCAGTTGGCGTTCTGTAATTGGATGACTATATCCTGCACTGTAGTTGCAAAGTTCAGAAATCCTGCCGCATCTCCTTTTCTTACTGGTCGTAATTCATCTAACTCTTTGTAGCATAGGTCTGTGATTTGATCCTCGCGGCCGTATGTTTTGTCTAATTTATTCCATGCTTGATCATAATTCTCCATGTTCCAAATCAACCTTGCCGGTATCTTTTCTAGTCTACCGCGAAGTACATGCAGCTTTGTATTCTGATCTGTATTGTCTTTGTCTACCAATGTTTTGAACGTCGTTCTGAACTTTCTGTAGTCCTTTAACTTTCCCGAAAAGAATGGTAAACTCAATTTATATCTAACCATGGGTGTACCACTTGGTACTCTTGTTGGTGTAGCTTCTTCATGCTTTGTCAATGCTTCTTCCTGCTTTGCCAATGCTTCTTCATGCTTTGTCAAATCTAGGTTTCTTTCATCAACGCTACGTCTTTGTTGTGTAGGCAGTGGTTGCTTGGTCAATTCCTTTTGCGAATTTGTTGCACCTTGTTCACTGTCTCTTCTATTTTTTGTTTGTCCAGATGATATCATTTCTTCCATTGTCTGGAAGCTGTCTTCAAATACATCATCTGCTTCTTGACTGGCTGTCTTTATTACTTGAATTATTGATGACGTCTGTAGTGGTGCTGCATTTCTTTCTTGGTTGATATATGATCGTATGCGTTTTCTACTATCACACATCGCTTTATGCAATTGTTCTATCCACGTGTCATCATCTTGGTCTGTATTTTCTATTGATAGCAGAAGTTGTAATTCTTCATGAATATTTTCTGCTTTCTCATAGCATATGTAGAGTGTACGGAGGTCATCATCGAGTTCATTGATATCATCAGTTGCTTGCTCAACTAGATCATCCATCTTTCGCATGACTCTCGTCACTCTTCCTTTGGCACTCCTTCTCTGGTACATGAGGGTGTCTACATCTGGATTGGCCATCGTCTATTCGAACACAACTTCTTCTCAAGTCGTCGATTGAATCTTTATGTTCTGAAGTCTAAGGCCAAATTAAAGACGCCTTAGATTGACTGAGATTATATTAAACTGTAAAATTCACTAAATAATGAAACAAAATACAAATCGTAAATAAATGCTATTAACTATGTGATTATACTATTCTTATGAAACTTGTCTATTTATACAGTATTATTATAGATTCTTACATCGGTAATTTTCCACGGGTTTTCTGTCTTTCATATCTTTCTGTGTTGATCTTCTTCTTCTTCTGTCTTCGTGAATTAGCCTTCTTCTTTCTTCGACTTTACTAATTGATTTTACCGGCATATTAACGAGTTTATATACAAAATAACATAACAAAGGTGTCTACAAATCTATTCTTCTTATTTTATATAATAGAACAATAGAAGTCAATTAACTTTGCTCAACAAGGCGTAAAACATAAACATACATATATAATTATTCTAATACTAAAAACGTGGTTATATTTTATAGTCTACAAAAGTTCTAAAGTCTAGGCGCGTAGTATCTGTCTATATCATAAGGCTACGACAACCCGTAGGTTTGACGCTTCTAGGTCTAGCCTATTAATATTATTTTTAATTATATTTCATCATACGGAACACATTCAAAGGCATTGTTTTTTCACAAAATTCTCATCATCAGGTTTTGGAAAAGGCCACTGTTTTGAAATTCATCAGCATTTCACAAAGTTCATGAATTTCAATTGGTTTTCATGAGATTTTCATGACATTCATAAACTCATAAACTGTTTTTCAAGGGGTGTTTCTGGAAAAGAGAATGTTTTACAATGACCTCTTGCCTTACGGAATATTTCAACATTTTTCTTCTGAATTTTTATTGATAATTGGCCCAAAAACCACAAAAATATTGATTTCGTTCTGAATTATTCTAGCTTTCTGGAGTCTAATGATTGCGGGATAATACCACGTTTGTCACATCCTGATGATGAACTAATTTCAGATGCAATACCAAAATATCATATAAGCTATGTTGTAATTTTATACATATTTGAAATTCTCAATAAATATGCTGTGTCAGTGCAATCGTGAAAGTGCCAAACAAATTAATAATTTATCTTCACTGCATCATGTCTCTTGCAAATTCACGTAGTTCATGAACAGTTCATGAACAATACTCGATTTTTGGGCCATTTGAAATTCATGAACAATTCATGAACTGTTGATAAGTATGTACAAGGTGTTCATGGATAGTTCATGAATGCATGTAAAGTTCATGAATAGTTCATGAAAGTTTGACCATTGGAAGTTAATGAACTGTTTGCAGAGGAGAAATTAGAAATATTATTCATTGATTTTTTATTTCATTTTAGGATCCTCATGGAGAACTTAAAAATAAAAATGTTCTTATTATACGAAAAAGTCTAGTTGACGTTGCATCCCATTTTGATATATCGACATCGTTAGTTAAGGAATCTATAATGAAATGTAAGAAAATTCTGTTTGATGCAAGAGGAAAGCGTCCAAGGCCGCATCTTGATACAAAGATTATTGCTACATGGAATGGTAAGATATTTAATGAATCTAGCCCCTGCAATAATGTTGACTTCATCAACTTTACAAAATTGAATGAACTGTTTATGAACAAGCTATAAACAGTTCATCTACTTGTTCCTAAACGTTACATGACCAAATTTCATAAACTTGTTTCATGAACTGTTCATGGACTGTTCATGAAAATTGGGCCATTCAATGTTTATGAAGTTTTGTACTAATTTGACATTTCAAAGCGATTGAAATTAAAAGGATGGATATATTTTAAATTCCAATCCTTGTTATGTTAATCACTAGGAAATGTCATATTTGTACAATGACGAAATATCGCAAAATTACGTCCATTGTATCTCTTGTCTTCTTATGAACTGTTTTCACATGGAAATTTGAGGGACTAACGATTATGAGAAACATTTGTGGAATTGTTTTGTGCACAGTTTACAAAGAGTCTTCAGATTGATAGATTTCACAATAAATGCTAACGCTAATGGATGTATTTTGACAACGTTTCGACTTTCACAAAAAGCCATGCGTTAGCATTTATTGTGAAAGTTTACAAAGAGTTCATGAATATTCGTAATTTCACGAACAGTCCATGTGAAGATCCTGAACAGTGCATGAACCGTTAAATATAATTATCCGTTTAATAATTCTCAAAAGAATCTGAAAGTTTGGTTATGGTCTTTTTATGAATTATTCAATTTCATGGCTTGTTTACAAAGAGTTCGTGAGAATTACGGTAGAGCTTTTTCACAGGCTCCCATCAGTCCTTCAAGAGTTATTTAAAGAAAAGATTTATAACCCTGTTGTTATATTTTGACTGTGACCCCATCATGTATTGTTATACTGTACCATGCCAACATGGCAGATGTGAAACAGCTCTGTAGGATACGAGTTACTACGAGTATCTGAATTATTTTCCTATAGAGATTTTCACAGGTTCCTAATGATTTCCCCAATAATTACTTAAAGGAAAGATTTACAACCCTGCAGTTGTTGTATTTTGAAAAGACAATGACCTGGAATGTATTGTTATACCACGCCAACATGGCAGATGTGAAACAGCTCTATTAAACTTTCATGACCTAACTATGTCTCATGTACGTAGGAGTTGCAGAACTTTCAAATAAACTTTTTTTGTAGGTCATATGATTACAGGATTATGTAAAGCAGCTGACGCTACTGGGAATGAAATTTATATGAAGCGAGCTATTAAAGCTGCTGGATTTGTGAAGAAATATTTGACTGATAATAATGGAAATTTACTGAGAAGTGTTTATGCTGAGGAAAGACACAGTGCAATTTCACAGCTGTAAGTTTTATACATCGTAATTCTTTTCATTGAAGTGTTTAGTAAAAATTGATGCAGTTTCCAGGCTAAATTGCATTGAGATATGTGCAACCTTGGTGTAGCCCCTGTAAACAATTTGTGAAAACGTCTGTTTAAAAAGTGTTCATGAACATGAAAGATTGCTCAGATCGTAGAGCAGCCAAACTTCAAATCTGATCGACTGTATGCTCAAATTCCCCCCAAAGGTCACACCAGCCTTTATCTAAAACATCCAATGAGTAGCATCTAATGATTGCGGGTGGAGTGTTCTAGTGGCAATTGCATTGTCAGTAGCTGTGGTGCTTCATTGCGTATTGACAATCAAGGCCTATCTGCCATGAAATTTGTTGAAATTAATCTGCAGTGTTGCAGCTGATATCAGTAAAGAGCATTTAAAATCATTGCTCTCAGCTTTGCTCCGCAATCATTGCTCTCCGGAAGAAGATATTTTTATGATTTAAATGCCAAACTGCAACAAAAATTCAGAGGAAATTTTTGAAAAATCAAGATTCCAGAAAGTCCTAATCAGTACACTAAGGCATAACATAAACTTGTTTTCTATATTGTATTTCAGGGAGAAGCCTATCTCTGGTTTCTGTGCTGACTATTCTTTTATTATTCGGTCATTGTTAGATTTGTATGAGTCATGTTTCGATACACAATGGCTTTTATGGGCTCAACAGCTACAAGAAAAACAAATTCAACTATTCTGGGATGATCAAAATGCTGGTTTCTTTGAAAATGTTGCTGACGATACATCGATTTTATTACGAATGAAACATGGTTAGTTATCTTTAAGGTCATTACAGTTATTATTGTGTTTAGTTTATATATATGGAGCCTTTTGTGTGAACAACTTCAAGGAGTTCATGAACTTGATGAAAATTCATCAATTGTTCATGAATAAATCATAAATAGTCTATAGAATGTATATAGGTTGTGTTTCATTTACGTTTCCATGAACTGATTGTGATAACCCCTGCGAAAACAGTTCAGGAGTTCATGAACAGTTCATGAACATTCAGGGAAATTGGAGCCATTTAACGTTCATGAACTGTTCATGAACTGTTCATGAACTCCTGAACTGTTTTTCGCAGGGGAATGGAGCCATTTAGATTCCATCTATCATAGATTTTATTTCAGAAACAAATGTTCAACTCATCAATAACGTATTTGAAGTAATTGACAGTCTACACGAGAGGAAGTGTCAGTTTAAACATTCAGCCATGTTTAACTTTCATCGACTATTTTTTTTTATCGTTTATCCATAAGCGGGGTAAGCTTGAAGATTTTTTTACCGGGTTAGTTGGTTATTTTGTTAGTATTTTGAAGCTTTCATGCATTTAATCGCCGGATGCTCTTCTTCATTGGTTTGGCTTTTCCACCCAATAGTGCTCCTGCCAGGGATTGTACCCAAGACTCTGTGGGCCGTGGTTCAACAGCCCAGCCACTGTAACACTAAGGCCGCAATACCAAACAATGATTTTACTGAACAGACAGAGTAAACACTAGACCACAAAACTATTTTTACACTTTCGTTTCTTCAGATAGTTCTACTTTATTCGATGACCAAATCGTCATTATATAATAATCAACTAATATGATATTGACTAATAAAGACTAATTATAAAACAGAACTAAAAATCTGTTTATTTTATGTTCATTTCTCACCATGTCCATGTGTATCAAATTTTGTTTTAGATCAAGACGGTGCTGAACCAAGTTCTAACTCTGTTGCTGTGTCAAATCTTTTGAGATTATCTTCTTTCTTTAATAATCCTGTTTGGCAAGAGAAAGCTCTATCTATTTTTAAATTGAATGCTGAAACTATGGATGTGAGACCAATGTATTTTCCTGGTATGCTAAGTAGCTTCTATCTCTACTGCAATACAATTAAACAGGTAAGATATTACAAACTTGTGGAACGCTTCAATTTTCTATAGTAATTAAGTGCATTGGTCTACAGCTCAGGTAGCAGACCCCTGCGAAAAAAAGTTCAGGAATTCATGAACAGTTCATAAACAGAACATTAATGGCCCCAATTTTCATGAACTGTTTATGGACTGTCTTTCACAGGGGGATTGTTCGTACTCTGTGCTGGAGGCCAGGGTTTGATTCAACATTGGTGCCCACATGTCAATTTTTTGTAGTATAATTAGTTATGTACATTTGTTGATATCTCCCAGGTTGAAGTAGACATTGTAATTTGGTCAGTATCCCCTTACGGAAAGAAATATCCCGTCAAAAACATTTGCTGGGTTCATGGGATGTTCATAAGCTTCCTTAACTCAGTTCATGAACAATTCATGAGCTTTACAAATATTCATGAACTGTTCATGAACACCTTAGAAACAATTCATGAACAATTTATGAAATGTTAAATGGCTCAATTTTTATGAACTGTTTTCACAGGTACGGTACCGTGTTGTATTGCCTAAAATAATAACTGAGTATGGAAGAAATGTTTTTTATTATTCAGAGCCAAATGTTTTAATTCACTACAAATAGAAATTCAAAAATTACCTCGTAAATTGTTTTATAACTGTTGTAATGATCTTTCATACAGGGGTGGATACAGGGTACGTCAAAAGCTGTATCCGCCCGCCCCTGACATCATATATATTTTAACTCTACGTATCTCACGTACCTGATCAATAAACAACACAATAGATTTAAGATAGCATTGCTCTTTAATCTAAAAATATAGATTAATCCTAATTTTATTTCAGAATTAATAAGTAATAATTTATTGTTAATTAATATTTCTGTAATGTTTTTTTTTTTAGGTTGTTGTAGTCGGTAATAGAAATGATGAAACCACAAAAGCTATTTTACATCTTCTTCATACCACATTCACACCAAATCAATCAATTATATTTAAAAATGGAGATAACGACACAACGTTGAATGGATTACAAAAACATTTATCACAACTTAAAACTATTGACGGAAAAACAACAGTATATATTTGTGAGAATTACACATGCTCGCTACCACTGACAACAATTGAAGATGTGAAGAATCTTATTCAATCGTAATATCCTCCAAATTGTACCCCGTAGTTATCATCTTGTAGGCCTACATGAGTTACGCCAAGGTGGAACGACAAGAAAGCGTGCTTCATGGCCAATTTAGGCTATTTTGGAGGAATTTGCAAAAGAACTTTACCACTAATGTACAACTAATTTCCCCACATTTACAATTTTCTAATCAACCTGCAGGCAGACTTAACAATTTGCATTCTTCTTTGTGGGTTCTATACATTATTCAACTATTTTAATACAATATTTGCGTCATAGTAGCTATTTATAGTAACACTTATAAGCAACTTCAGCTGAAATGTTACACCAGTAGGCCTTCAGAAAATTTTACTTTAATTTATATTAATTAATATCACTAGAATATTATCGATGTTCGCATCACGGTAATTTGTTTTTCTGATTAATTGCAAAATATTTCAAGTTTTGTCCTTTGTAGATCTTGCTGATATATTCAAACTACCGTCCTTAATGTTATCCAATAGAATAATAATAATAAATTATTTCAAAAAAGGAGAACTTTTTACTTTTGTTTGTCTACCAAAGCCTCTTTCACATTTTACTTATGACGAGGGGTGTATACTCCACATTATTGAAGAAAAGAAAAATTGAATTTCAAATATCGACTGTCAATTTTAATTTTAATATATGAAATTATATTTATTTATTTAGTTCTTTCTGCAAATAATGTGTTATAACTTGATAAATAACATTACCGTGTTATCTTATTTATTATTATCTGCGTCATATCTTTGAGAAATTTCACCCCTGTTTTATGCTGTCCTCATTTTCAGCTCATTTGGCGCGAGCACAGCAGACAAAATCAAAATCTCCTTATCGTTTAACTTCTGCATTTTTGACAGAAAGGGAATTACATGTTTTATAGTTTATTATTGGATTGTTCTTTTAATATTTTATAATTTAATGGTTTTGAATTCAAATATATCAAACTGTGTTTTATTCTGTAAGCTTGGTTGTTTATAACTAGCAGTCCCTTGAAATGGATGAACATTTTAGCCAACAACTGGATGAAACATCTGCGGACCTTTGCTCAGAAGCATGTTTTAATTCAATCCTTCGAGATATTTTATCAATAAAATCGCAAGAATCTCCATCATCTGATGTGGTCGTTGCTCCTTTACGTGTATGTATTGTTATATAAAAATTAGATTTCATTCATTGATTTCTGAATAGGCTTGGTATGAAAAGCTGTTTATATTTCAATATTGAATAATTTATGAACTTGTGGCCCTCCCTTAGCCGACTATAGGCTACTACAATTTTATATAAAATATACCTTAGTTCTGAATATTCATTGAACCAATGAGTTAGCCTATACTATTGCTTTTTTATTTGACTATTAAAGTAAACATTTAGTAGGCCTACTATAGTAGTATACTGTACACACTGCATTCTAAATTATGAAATTTTTCAGCTCAGCTGTGAGGCCTGGTTCATACGCCATTCTGTACATGTGCCGATCCTATTATGCTCTAGACAAAAATCAAAAAGCGACTTCAGAACGGTGTATGAAACGAATAAGAATGCCTTCAATAATTGGATCGTGTTCAGGCGTTCCGAATGCCTTACAACCCGTCCCGAACGCCTTCATGCATGAAATCCTTGGAACGGCGTCTGAAACCAAATTGTTGATGTAGTCGATCTGAAGGCGTTCTCAACCGGAATAGGATCGGCACATGTACAGAACGACGTATGAACCAGGCCTGAGATAGTTGCATGAGAGTGTACCCCAGACTGTAATATGTGTTGTGCGCGCCTGAGTTCTCGAGCGCGCAGCAGAATGCGCGCCTGGCGTCTCAGGCGCGCATTTGTCCGGTCCGGTCTCATGTTATTTTTTATAGAGTTTCGTAATATTTTTTCAGAATGGCACTTCACTTGAGCGTAATCTAAATTGGTAATCCAGCCAGTCTTGTGATTTTTCGTGTTCAACATAGTTTTCGTGGCGCGAAAATCGCAAGACGTTGTGAACAATTTCTGAGTTTTCGTAAATACGAAACGACCACTTGAGCTGTAAGTTTCTGACTCAAAACTGCTGTTGGAATTTAAAACTATCTCAAAGAATCAGTTTTACATTGATGCATGATAATAAAAACAAAAATTTAAAACATTATTATTGAAGGAGAAAAAAAAGAAGCGAAGAATACATGTTTTGATTTGTGTGGGGATTGAGCCGACGTCTCTCTGCAAAACATCAGAGCGAGATAACAACTGGGCCATCGCAAACTTCGAAATCAAGCATAAAATACCAACAAACTAGATAATTTATGATAATAAAATGCCCAAATTTTCTGGTGCCATGCCCCTTTCTCTGGGCGCGCAAATCTACGTATTGAAAAGCATCTCAGGCGCGCAAGAAGCAATCTCTTCAAGTATGGAATGTACCTAGGTCATGGCAATAATCTTGCTACTTTTTGTCTTCTTATTTCGAGGACAGAAGTTTCAGGGCAAGGTCCACAAATCCACTACAAGTGTCAAGCTCAATTAATTTGACATTTTACTCCGACCGTGCCATCAAGCGGAATTCTAAGGTCGATAATGGGCGTTGATTGGTTGGTTGGAAATTTGATTCTGATTTGCATATATTATCAATATGCTGCTGGTTTATGTGTGAATAAATTAGAAAATTAACATTAAATTAGAAAATATTAATTGCAATTAAATAAGATTTTAGAATGAAGGATATCGACAAGAAACTACAAGTAGTTGTTGGTAAAAACTACCTGTAGTTTTCGGTCATAATATCATGGTCAGCTCAAAAAAGAATAACAAATTTTCAAGTTACGGATTATTTATAGGTTATAGTCACATGTGAATCCGACATGTAAAAAAGCCTTGGGCTGGTGCACAGGCTAACATGCAGCATGCAATGGAATGGAATCATTTTCCTGTTCCTTTCCCGTCTAAAGGTCATAATGTTTTCAGATTCTTCTTCCAACTCTAAAATTTCACTATGACTGTAGCCTAACATTTTCCTCTATTCCAAAAAATAGAATTCAGATCAATGGATTGTGTATAAGCAACAAGCGATTGATGTTGAAAAGAAATTAAAAGAAAAGAAAAAGGAAAAACACAACAAGTTATTGTCAAAAGTAGCAGAAATTGAAAATAGAATGAAGGTAAGCAAAACAATCAACTCTGTAAAATAAGATTCTGTTTAGTAGGCCTACTATAATCAGAAGCCAACAACAAACATTTTGAGCCCTGAGGACTTTTGCAACTATTGCCTTCAAGATTTCCTCTCCCCTCATTCAAAAATCTTTTTTCCAAATATAATTTCATATATGAATCAAAATGTAGCAACAAAATCTTGTGGGCCCTATGATTGGCTGAGGCCCCGGGCATTTGCTTCACTTAGCGACCTATATATAGAGTAATATAGGAATAAGAGATTGCGGTCATTAATTAATCAGAAAATTAGGAAACCAAATGATGATTGAGCATGGCTTACTATGAAACAGATCGTCAAGCCAATATTTGTAACTTGACTGTTTGAGATAAGTCAAAATGACTTACCCTATAAAAATAATCAAGAAATCACCAAGTTGGATTTATTTTATTTTTCAGGAGAATCGTCATCGCCGAGAATCATTAAAAAACACTGACACTTGTCCATCATATGGGAGTACGCCTTCAACACAAGTCCAATCTAATAAGAGTGTTACAGACAGAGAACCCATTCTTAGTCAATCTCCAATCCACATGATAAATACTTGCACAGATTTACTGTCTCGTACAAAGTCATTATCACCTTCAGATAAATTATTAAGATCAAAAATCCAAGACAGTGTTACCAGTTTACATGCATTAGCAGACCAAGAACAAGAGTTAGATACATGGTATAGCAAAATGGCTGATGAACTTACTCTACAGCAAATGAATCTACAACAAAATTTTGAACAAATGAAATTGAATCTTTTAACACAAAAGCGACGTCATATTAAACAAAGTCATGATTATATTAATAGTCTTACAGATGATCATGGTGTCAAATCAACATCTAATACTGAAATGAATACATCAGTTAATTATAAATCTAAATCAGATTATGCTAAGGAAACAACTGATATTAGGTCCAACTCCAATACCCTTTTGCAAACTGACACTATTCATGCTCAAACATCTCACACTCTGAAACAAGATTCAAGGCAAGACTCGTCTTCTTCGTCAAACAATCAAGAAACAACCTCAACTAGCTTTCTCAGAAACTGCACAACATCAACTCCAACCAAGTCCAGAACAAACACCCCTGAGCGTTTAAGAATTGGTAGAAATCCAGTTAAAGGGAACTTAGATAATCCACACGCAAATACACAAAGTGTTGGAAAGATTGTTCATAAACTATCAGACCCGGTAAGTGCTGCATATTAGCCTACTTTCAAATCTTTTTACTTGAAAAGTTCAAGGTAGCTTATTATAACTTGATTTAGTAAAGTTCTTCATTTGGCGGCAAAACATCAATAGAGTGCTGGATGTAGATATGCAGAGCAGTAACCTATAGAAATAAGGTCAAAAGCTAGACGTTATCTTGGTGTCTGTCAAGTCTTGCATGCATGCATGCTGCTTGCTTTTTCAGGAAATCCGTCATAATTTATTACCTTTTTGACTACAACCTCCGTGTTAATGATGTTATGAAAACGTTCTGACTTGGCTAAATTTGGTAGTCGCTGTTATGTCGTAATTGATTATGGTTACAAAATATAAATGGTATTTTAATATGACTGGAACAGGTGTTGCTTTGCCTCCATGTAGGCCTACACTGTTCTGCTATTATTCTATCAAGAAACCTATGATCTGTAAGTGAGCGTATCTATTATTTTTGTTTTGTAGATCCATACAAAGCTAGGTGCTGTGATAAGAGGGCATCTGACCCGGCAATTATTTAAAACTGGTAATGTTCAAACGCTTGTCAAGACCTATAAGGTATGTTAAACAGGCATGAAGACATTTCCTCTGAAAAGCTGACAACGAAATTTGTTAAAAGCAGAAAATTGACCGGCGGCTTTTGCGCTCGGTGTTCAATTTGGTGCAGGATGCACTGATTGTGGCTTGAAAAATTGCATTCATTTTTCAACTCTGAGCTCGCAAATTGGTGATGGTCAAATCTGTGCCTTCAAATGTATATATTTGAGTTTGTTTCTTTTTGGATTTATCATTTATCCACAAACCGGGTAAGCTTGCAGCTTTTCTTCACCGGGGTGGTTGGTTAATTTGTTAGTATTTTGAAGGTTGTGTGCGTTTAATAGCCGGATGCCCTTCCTTACGCCAACCTATAGTGCTCCGGATAGGGATTGAACCCGAGACCCTGCGGGCCGTTGTCCAACGCCCTAGCCACTACACCAAGGCCGCACCTAGAAATTGGATTGTTTCATTTTATAAGTGAATTTTCATTGAAGCCCTAATTTCGTAACGAGGATAATAAAACGCCACGGAGACACTCTTTGAG
Organism: Haliclystus octoradiatus; assembly: GCA_916610825.1. NCBI lineage: Eukaryota > Metazoa > Cnidaria > Staurozoa > Stauromedusae > Haliclystidae > Haliclystus > Haliclystus octoradiatus. Next base: position 27,220,414 of record OU744449.1, read on the forward strand.
ATGTGCTTCGAAAGTAATTCAAATGTCATGATTCAAAGCAATGCCACTAAGCAATTGGTGCACAGTTTCCTATGAGGTATTGATATTCTGTGCACGGGAGGGCTGGTAAGTAGAAAACAATAATAATAATAATAATAATAATAATAATAATAATATATACGTTTCTATAGCGCGTATATCAAAAAGCTCTAAGCGCTTTACAAATTTAAATCAAATGAAACTACAAGGAACTGAGAAAGTAAAAGAGTATTTCAAACATTTAAAAAATAAAAAATAAATTTAACTATTCATTTATACAATATGTTGTCAGCAGTATTCATCAAACTCTTTCTGAATAAATAAGTTTTCAACATGAGAGAGTTTTCAACAAAGTTAACAGCTGCTGCAAATGATTTTCACCTTTGAGTTTTCTCCTGAAGTGACTCGAATGCGCCAAATATCAATAACTCATACAAAACTGTACGCCAATTGCTTTGTATGATAACTTTCACAAATTATTATAAATATTTATTTCATATCAATTCAGTATTCAACGCTTAGTACGAGATTGAAAAACGATGTTAATCAAGGCAAGGCTGATTCGACTTCACAAGGATTTTTACAACGAACCAACACTTACTTTGTTTTCTGTTACAGGATTCTCATTTGTTTCTGACAGAGATTTTGAAAGAAAATAGAAGTACGTCGTCTGAAATTGCGCAACAGCAACTCACCCATCATATCAAAGAGGAGGTAACTAAAAACAAGTGCTCTGAAATGCTCTCATTCTTACTACAATCGTAATTTTAAGTCATGGAATTCTCATCTCTTCGTCAGATTAATATTTCAGGGCCCCTAAGCACTCTCTCTCCAAAGGGCCCTAACATGGCAAACATAGAATTAGCCTCGCTTTCAAGTTATCTAAGTTTGAATTTTCATAGACCTGTGCCACATGCCCCTGTACTTCACTTTACCTGCAGCTGCTTCGTATAGGTGAGATCAGATAACTCATACAAATTTTTCAAAACTTTTCATTTCCAATTCCAAAGACAGTAAAATCCAATTTACATCACACGCAAAATATTGGGGTTTAGCTTTGGAATTTTTGAACTAAGAATGTCGTTAGAAATCCTACTAAATTATATTTACAAAAATTACAAACTTCTTATTTTTGGTAAATTTCACTCAGGCTCCTTGGATCCCAACTTTTCACGTACACTACCTATTAAAGCCATAAATTTGACCATCTCACTTTGCAGGCTCAAAGTTGAAAAGTGAATGCCATTTTTCAAGCCACAAATAGTGTAGTAAATCAATGCATATCCTAAGACCAAGCGCAACTTAGACTGCCGCTCAATTTTATGCCTTTAACCATCTTGCTCTACAAATTGAAAAATTTCATCGGCTACATACATATATAATGAATCTGCACTCAGTTATTTGATAGTTGTTTTCAAGTTTCAAAGTTTTTTCATGCTACAATCAAACCTGTTACAACAATCACCTCTATAAAGCAGCCACCTGTCTGTAGTGGTCACTCTTGGTATGTCTAAATAAGTATTTTCTATTGAATCAACCCTGCATATAAAGGTCACCTCTCTATAGTGGTCAATTTGTCTACCTCTTTCAGGTGGATGTTATATACAGGTTTTACTGTACATTGCTTTCTGTGAGTTACTAGTTTCATTCTGAAGCAACAAATTGACTACTATGACTGCTATGAACAATTTTCAAATTACAGTGAAACCTGTATATAACAGCCAGCTACGAGAGGTAGATAAATTGACCATTATAGACAGATGGCCTTTATATACAGGTTTGATTCAATAGAAAATACTATTTTAGACATTGAAAGAGTGACCGCTATAGACAGGTGGCCTCTGTAACAGGTTTGATTGTAGTTTCAAAGTGTTTTCAAATTTCAAACACCAAAATAGCACAAGCAACGATTGCAATGTAAACCATATAGGCCTACTAAGCCAATAATTTAAAAAACTGCCAAGCAAGTTTCAACTTGAGCTCATAAAAACCACTCATCATTTTCTCTGCTTTAATGTGTCATTATATTTATTGCAGATTGTTTCAACGCGTGTCAGGCTGCATGATATGTTCTTTAATATACCATTGATTCAACAAATTGAAATGATACAGCATTCAAGGGAACTTCATAGGAAGCATTTTCAAAAGGTTTGTTGAACTATATCACATTTTTTATATTATTGAATTTATACTCAATTAATTCAGACTTGAAATTATTCAGTCTGTTGGCGGGTTCCAGTATTTTGCTATTTTTCACCAACCAATTAGTCAACCACCCCGATGAAAAAAGGTACTAGCTTACCCAGATTGTGATGACATGATAAATGCAACGTCAAAAACAAATGCATAGTAGGCTATTTTGCTTGCTACTTTTATAAATTTTAAAAGTGGTCTTTTTCTTGTTGAAATTTAATCAGAAATTACCCTTATCCTTAAATCAATCTATTTTCAATATTTATCTGAGAGTGTTTCGATTAGTCTGCCAAGTTTTTACGGCAAATGGATAAGTAAATTTTGAGAAATAAATGTTTGAAAAAGTCACTGTTTCAAATATTCAGAAACAGAGTTTCAAAGTTAAATGCCATCATTTTCATCACTGACTGACGGCGATATGTACACTATAGATATCAATCATTCGCTCATAACAATGTCCCTGTTGGATTGGTATTACCTGCATATCTATATTAGTTGGATACTGGTAGGCATTATAATAGGCTCTATCTCTTTTTCAGAAGCAAGAGCTACCATCATGTAATGACGTAAAAGATAAAAGATTGTCGTCAGTTTCAATGAAAACAATTAAACGTCGGCAAGTTAGTAATGAGTAAGTTGATCAAGCATAATTATTCTTCATAATTTTATTTCGTAGGATATTCCATCATTATCATTGTTTGTGAAAGACAATTAGGGTCCATATGAGGGAGACAGAAAAGACACACTTTTTCTTACTTAACTTTTATTGACTCTACTCAACGAGTGCTTTCTTGAGACTCCCTTTTTTACATTTTCAAAACTCTGTTTTTCATTCACATAAACTATCCTTACAATATTACTACTGTATGACAATGCACGAACAATAGGTAATACCTTACTATCACAATATCACATCCTTTAGCTACACAAACAACAGTAGACAAACAATACAATAATAAATACATCAGGAAGCCAACAGTGACTGGCACATATACAGTGAAACCTGTATATAACAGCCAGCTACGAGGGGTAGATAATTTGACCACTATAGACAGGTGGCCTTTACATACAGGTTTGATTCAATAGAAAATACTATTTTAGACATTGCAAGAGTGACCACTATAGACAGGTGGCCGCTGTATAGAGGTAACATGTTTGACTGTAACCATAATTACAATACCATTCCCATTTGTCCACATAATAATAATATCCACATACATTAATAATAATATATGACGAAAGAGTCAAATAATACACATAGTACAGTAAAGAATTTTCATGAACAGTTCATGAAAATTTGGGGCCATTTAACGTTCATGAACTGTTCATGAACTATTCATGAACTGTTCATGAACTATTCATGAACTCCTGAACTGTTTTCGCAGGGGAGGTCACACAAACAATATCTAAAGTGGCTCAATTATGTTAATTCTAATTTGTAAATAACCCTATAATTCACATATAATAATAATAATATATGGCGAAAGAGTCAAAGAATACACATTCTTCACTGTTACTCAAGTTTCACGCATTTCACAGCGATCTTCAGACAGATTTTTTACTCAAATCTGTCTGAAGATTTCTGTGAAATACGTGAAACTTGAGTAACAGTAAATAATGCGTATTCTTCGACTCTTTCGCCATATATTATTTTATTTACCGCTCTGTCAAATGAAGACATAGAGCCCTATATTATCTGCTATTAGATAAACATAAATTTTATTATCCACATGCATTATATATAACTATTAAACAATACACATTAACTATCAATCTCACATACACATTTATCATCTTACATTAAACCACATTACTGCAGTTTGTATCTGTTTAAACGCTTACCACGGATCAGTATAGTACAGTCAAGCCTGTTAGAACTGTCACCTTGGACTGAATTTTATTCTCATGCATGATTAGACAGCTTTCACTGCAGTAAAAATGAATACAGACACAAAGTAAATGAAATTTGATTAATTTGTTTACGAATATACCATGGATTCTAAATCCCAATTTACATTAAATTGATTTTCAATGGTTATACTGTCTTTATAGAAGCTACAGTGCTTTTTAAATCTTGATCGAGCTAGCAGCATAATTAGAATTTACTCATTTATTTTGTAGCATGACAATAAGCATTATACTAATTAGTGCTAATTTGTGTATCTTCATTATAGCGATGTCGAAAATGTTTGTCCTGGATCTATCGAGAAGACAAGAAGATCCCGACGAACATGGAATACAAGGTAGGAAGCAACTGCTGTAAAACGCAATTCATATTTGTTGACTCTATTTCCATTGTTTTGATTGAAACTGAAGTATTTGATATTTCTGAATATGAGCATTGATTGCTTTCATGGATCTACCAGCAGATACACATGGGGCATTTTGTTGTTAGCATTATCTCTGATAATTTATGATGAGCAGTTGGGCCATAAATATGAAAGTTTAAATCTCCAGACGATTAACTCAGCCTTGATTTGATCTAAACATCAAAAGAATGCCATGAAATGGAATGTTCCAGAAGAGAATTGTATTATAACAAGCTGTGGCCAGAGTGTGACGAATAAATAATAATAATAATAATAATAATAATAATAATAATAATAATAATAATAATAATAATAATAATAATAATAATAATAATAATAATAATAATAATAATAATAATAATAATAATAATAATTACACATGGGGCATTTTGTTGTTAGCATTATCTCTGATAATTTATGATGAGCAGTTGGGCCATAAATATGAAAGTTTAAATCTCCAGACGATTAACTCAGCCTTGATTTGATCTAAACATCAAAAGAATGCCATGAAATGGAATGTTCCAGAAGAGAATTGTATTATAACAAGCTGTGGCCAGAGTGTGACGAATAAATAATAATAATAATAATAATAATAATAATAATAATAATAATAATAATAATAATAATAATAATAATAATAATAATAATAATAATAATAATAATAATAATAATAATAATAATAATAATAATAATAATAATAATAATAATAATAATAATAATAATAATAATAATAATAATAATAATAATAATAATAATAATAATAATAATAATAATAATAATAATAATAATAATAATAATTATAATAATAATAATAATAATAATAATAAATAATAATAATAATAATAATAATAATAATAATAATAATAATAATAATAATAATAATAATAATAATAATAATATTAATGATATTAAATTCACAGGCATTCAGGACTGAAAGTAACCCCTTAAGCACTAGTGCTTGTTTATCGGAGGCCCACATTCTGAAGATTTGATCAACATTATTTTCTAATTTAATATTATGATTTTTTGATTTCTTGCTTTCTATTTTTTGAAATTTTTTGTTGGTAAACTCCCTTCATAAAGAAGCGTTTAAATTCAATCGCAAATGGTTTGCAATGTAACAACATGGTTCTGGGAGACTAAAACGTTTGTGACATCCTGTAGTCTGCATCCTGACATTGCTATCTCTGTCCAATTGTGGAAGAGGTGCTAGAGGCTCGGGCAATAAGTTCTCATCATTTTCATCCTTACCATATATTTAGGAACCTAATAAGTTAACTTGAGCTTTTTTTACAAATCACTGTAGAGTATGGGTGACCCGGTTAATGGATGTGGTTGTTGACAGAGTATTTAGTTTGCGGAACATTCCTAATGTTAATTTGCTTGCTTTACTTTGCTCTTATAGAGTTCTTCAACCAATTCCAGGAAAAAGTTCACCAATACTAAAAGCGAAGTAAGAATAATTTTGTTTTAACTATTATACAGTAAGACATGTTATAACATTCACCTCTATACAGCGACCACCTGTATATAGTGGTAACTCTTTGTATTTCTAAAATAATATTATCATTTTTTGTATTGCATCCCTTTTGTAATTCATTTAATTACCCCTGCGAAAAACAATTCATGAACAGTTCATGAAAATTTGGGGTCATTTAACGTTCATGAACTGTTCATGAACTCCTGAACTGTTTTCGCAGAGGTATTGTTGCTCATGCTATTTCTAATTATGTTTTCTAGCGTTTTATTTTCTTAGTGTTGAGTTCTACAAACACTGATTTTTGATTTTAAATGTTAAGTTTTCATAAATATAATCACAGCACAGTTGGCATGCTGTTAATTATTTTTCTTGTTTTCATTTTATTTCATGTATTCAGAGATGCAACATCATCTAATATAGCATCTCCTGATCAATCTGCACAACTTCAAAATGATTTAGAATCTTCCCATACTCAAAAGGCAAACAATTTATCAAAATCTAATCAAACCAATACTGGAATAAAACGTGGATTAGCTGCAAAATTTGACAAACGTGTAAGAACTCCTGTTACATAAATAACTGTATAAATACTATTTGTTGATTATTCCATTTTGATTTGGTAAAAGTTACAAATATATAGATTTATCAATATGAAAAATGAAATCAAGATTAGTGCTATCTATATATAAGGTTAATAGATATTCTAAAATATCACGAAGGTTTTCTGCGATCTGATTGGTCGAAAGAGCGTGCATGAAATCCTAGGGTAAATCATGGCTCCGAAAACCGGGAAAAACCGCAAGCTTCAAAAAGTTTGATCTGTGATAAAATACAGAAATTATAACTTTTTGATAACAACCCAATAAATATCTCAATAATGGCTACGATTTACAAAACGACATTTAGCTGAAGATGTTTTTATTTATTGAAAAGCGTGGTAAATGAGTCGTGTAACATGCAAAATAAAAACACAGAATGAAAGACAATTATAGGCTACGCTGTTTCAAGGTAAACCTAAAATTTAGATAACAATTACTGCATTAATTTGCTAAAGAACTATTGTACCACTTATATTACAGACGTTCTTGTATATGTCTTTTTTTATTCGACAAAATCTATCTTGTTGTGGGATTCTCTTTATGCTTGGTTTATGAATTGAAATTGAATTTTAAATTGTGAATTCATGAATTGAAAATTCGCCGTCGAATGAGATTCCGACATTTGTTTTATTTTAGAAAAGGGTTACCACATGCTTGCAAATGTTTGTATTCATATTTACTAAACTCGAAAATGTTGGGAGACACTCGGGAAGCTAAAAATCACTCGCTCGGAGCTCGTGATTTTTTAGCGCTTCACTCGTGTCTCCCAACTTACGACACATTATAAGGTTACTAGATAAATCTTAGGCTTGTAAAGAAGGAGCATGATGTAGCATGATTGCCTTGTCTTGCGTTTTCATTTTTCAAAAAAAAGCAGCTAGATAGTCAATAGTTTCTTATTAAACAGAATAATCATCATCACTTATTAAGAAGAACCTTTAAGCCACTTTATGGTCGCTTTTTAAGGGATCATACGTAATAGTTTTAAATATAACTTATATCATAATTAAAACCTTAGTGTCAATGATAACCTTCATCAGGGATGGCAGATCAATTCACTTGTGAGCACCATCTGACTGAAAAGAGTAATGATGGCTTGATTTTATGTGGATATCATTGTTATAGTGGATGAGCGTGTTTTGGTGGTGGACGGAGAAGGAATAAAGAGGACAGCAAGGGAGGAGCTTAATTAAATTAAATTTTATGAGCCCAGGAAAGCTGATTGAAAGTCGCCCTGTCCTTAATACTTAACCATTCAAACTGACGAAGCATTCTTGAGACAGGGGTCCTATTGTGACACTGTAGCACTGTCCTCGTACCTCTATTTTGAAATATGTATTGGAGCTATATGTCATAGATATATAATGGAGAATGTATTTCTATCGTTTACTTTGATATCGAAAATGGATACATTGAATAAAGAGAACTCGAATTTAAAGTCAGGAATATTTTTGGCTGTGTCATCAATGGTCATTTAATTATTCAACTCGGTTAGGCGGGCGTGTAACTCAGATAGAATTTTTTGGGACGGTATTTCTCATTAATTTACAAACTGGGTATTGAGCTGGAACTTCATGACACTTCTTCTGTATAGATGTTGTGCATTCTGGAAATTTGTGTGTATATTTCACTATGAGTTAAATGAAAGCCGAGTAAATTATCAGATCAGAAGTAATGATAAAGTAAGACGTTAGATTACGCTTTTGGACGCGTATTTTCTTGGATATTTACGTCCGTCAACAAATTTCTGAATTTATGACGATTGACGAGAGATCAAATATTTCTATAACATACCATTTACGTAAGTTGGAAATCACCCAAGCGACCAAATTAAACATGAAATTGAGATTAGATTATTATCTTTTTCAGTCTGGTCTGTTAAAGATATCGTCTATTTTATTTATTAACTTTTGTCTTCTTAAAAGCCGTCTAATAAAAATTATTTATATATACAACAAGTTTTTATTGATAAATACAAGCATATCGAATATATAAATCTATATATCTGGTCAATTCACATGCTTAGAAGAACACCAGTGCTTAATTAGATAATGTTATATATATATAATATATACTAGCAGCAGGTATAGCACGCTTTTTATACTAAATATCATACAGTTTTACCAATCAATAGAATACTTCGAAACATAAAATGTTTCGTTTGTTTACCGCCTCCATATAGACTTTTTGCAAAATGTTTCAAAACTTTTATAAAATTAGTTTAGTTTTGTATAAACAGCGTTACAAAATACTGGAAATCTGTTTTCAAATCGGTACAGCAGGTTTGCAATGTTGTCGATTTATATATATACAATATACTTCTTTGCATGTCAATAACTATTTGTTTTTTCGTTTCTCCGTCGTGAAATATTCTCGTTGGCATTTTGAGTTTTGAAGATATATATAAAGAAATCTTCGCTGCAATCAAATATGTGAAATTGTCTATGCCTCCCATTTGCAGTGTTAGTATGAAGGCTATATCTTGGATGCACTATATATACTACGTCAAGCTTCTTTTCTCTTATAATACTCATTTTCTGACTCCGTTGAATACAATGTTGGTTTAATAATCTGTTTTTTCAAGTCGTTGAAAACCAAATCACTTGTAAACACAGTATTCTTTCATGTTGCTTCGTCGGTTCCAAAATATTCTTTCAACGTTTGCACAAAATAATCACCTTGTTTAGTTGCCATTGTCTTAATTGTTGAAATTGCATCGACAGCTTTTGCAATACGAAGTTTAGCTGTTGTATTAAGAGGTGCAGTCGAACAGTTCTCGTCACTTTGATAATCTGATGTTGAAGTTATTCGAGTTGTAATTTCATTATATTGTTCTTCATCTTTAACAGTTTCTATCATTTGATGATCTTCAATTTGTGAATATTGTTCATTTAAAAACAATTGTTGAATCTCTTTATAATGGTTGTTATTACTGTTATATATATTTTCAACAATTTGCCATGCTTCATTTGCTTGTTCAAAATACACAGCATATAATATTTCATCTGTTAATATAATATCATTTGCTTCATCAATTAATATACTTGGTATATTTTGATTATTAAGATTAGCGTAATCAATTGTATCACAATATTCTGTTGATGTTTTACTGTGGTGATGATAATTTTGTCTACGTTTATTAGAAATATGTTTTTTGGTAAATTTTGAGATGGCGTCTCTTGTTGTGCCAAATAATTTGGATGGTGACGATGATATGGTCTGTTTGCTTGATGCAGAGTTTCGTCGCTTTTCATTTTCTAAAGTTGTTGTATTCGTAGAAAATCTATATAGCGATGGTGATGATTTTGTTCGTCTTCGTTGTGTATGTTGTTCGTTTTTTACTCCTTCCGTTTTCTTTCCACAATCCATTCTTTATAGTATGTATATATCAGTTATAACCACACTGGTATAAAATTTGAAACTTACTTTTTGCTTCCGTCTTGTTACGCTGCCACGCTAGTGAATGTTTTGCCCCCAACAAATCCAAAGTTTAAATAACAGCTGTAAAGAATATTATTTATAGACAGCTGATGAAAGTGTCTTCAACCTATTGAAATACGCCTACTGTTAATCAATATATCATGCGCATACTTAGCTACATTAGTTGACTTCTGCGCAATCATGTCTCTTCGTTAAGAAATCAAATACTGTATAACAGGTGATCTTTGATGTGTAAACAAAAAATAAAATGTTTCCATGTATTTCTATAATGATGCTGAATTTTATAATACTCAGCAAATATTATCTATATATACGATATGCAATATATGAACAATGTTAATAAGTGATATTATAAAATTTCAACATTTGACCTATATCTATTCTGTCTTTTGATTTTAAATTTTTAATTATTTCTATTGTTGATGAGGCTTTTCTGACACGTATTCAATCTCTTTTTCTCTATATGGTCAAATTTCACGAATGGTATTCTTGCAAAGATAGCTTGATAAACTTATTAAACTATGCATATCATGTACTGTTTTCTAGCTGAAAGAGTCGATGGCTGCAATATTTTGGATGTTTACAGTGTAAAAACATACAAACTATAAAAACTTCTGATGCGAAACTTAAAGTAGCGGAAATCTAGAATGTTTCATTTTTGACTCTCATTTTATATAAATGCTCTGATTAATTTCATTGAGCACTATACCAAGAACTGGTGTGGAACAATCCCACTATTAATCTTCGTATACTAATAATATCGTCTGTTTACACTATCGAGCAATTATCATCGTATTTAATTAAGTATTCCTTTACCAGATAGATAGTCACGTGTTTATCAGTTGAATTAACAGATGAGTTTATTTAACAGCTGCGCCTATGTCTGGGATATATTCGACATAATTATTTGACGAAACAAGTATACGACACAACATTGGGTAAGGTAATCTATCTATATACACAGGAAAAGTGCAATTCTTGCAAGAAAAATTTTACTTGATTCGAAACCTGTTTCATTTGTTTTGAGCAAAATTTTCTTGTTTTAAGCAACAACAAAATATGATTGAATTGTTCATGTCCAATTTCATTTCAAGCGATTTTGACTTGCTAGATAATTACTTACAAGATGGGCTTGCTAGACTACCCTTGATAATCGGACATAAATAAAATAAATGAAATAAATTTTGCTTAAATCAAGTAAACTATTCTTGTATATTCTTATTTGTGTGATGTGATGCGACTTCAATACTACACTAATATATAATACTACTACCGTACTGCCGTTAAAGCATATAAACTATACATCGCTAGCGTCATTTAATTAACTGAGCATTTTAATGACCTTCTATATAAGCCCAATAAATACTTAAATCTCGTGATCAGAGTCGCATACTTTACTATAATTGCTGTATGAGAAATAGTTGCATTTGATTTCAGGTGCTATTCCAAGGATCTCGTGCATATAAACATGAGGTTGTCCCGAATAAATTAAAAGGCGCGTCCGGAACGTGTTTACATACACGCTCTTATTTATTACAACCACTGTTCCGAAATCGAATTTTTATTTTTGTTTTACGCGTAATTTGATTGGCACATAAATACGGAGGAACCATGACTAAATTATGACCGTTACCATAGAAATAATACTTTCTGATATTGTTGCTATAAATAATGTTAATGCTGCGCCCACGCATTCGTAAATAGGATTGCAAATAGATCTAAATATAGCATGTCTACTTATAAACTCTTATGAAAGAAGATAAATCTCTTTTTTAGTCGGTAAGTGGGTGTCACAGAAAGGGTTCTTAATTTTTGTAAAGGCCTCTATATGGTTGAATTCAAATAACAACGAGAACAGAAACTCAAGTTGCACCTGCTTGTCATTTTGTATATGATCATCGTATGATGGCCTATTATTGTAAGTTGTCATTTCGCCTTTCAAGTCATGCAGCTCATATCTATGCACTGCTTTTTACAAGCATAATATTTCCACATACTAGACTACATAGTATCCAACGCTGACAACGCTAGTACATAGATTGTGGCTAGTATTAGTATAGACGGTCACGTTACAGCAATTTGCCGTCCGTCTTTCGCCTAACATGTCTGCTAACATAATACCCAACGCTCGCAAAGCATTGTAGCCCTTTTCTATGTTTATAATTTATAAATCGCTTGAAGGCGATGGCGGTCTTTGAAATTTCTGCAAGTCATCGAGACTAATCGTAAATATGACATTGGCCGTGCAAAGTTTGAAAAGATCCTTCCCCTATGGCTGAATTGACTTTTCTGCTTTGACTATAGTGTGCATCATGTACGCTCGCAACTATCCCGGCGTTGCTGTTATTGTTAATAGCATTTACGTCAGAAACTGCCAGTAATTAATGGAAAGCGTCTCATAGTTTCGTTTCATTGGAAGCGTATCTCAATGATTTAGAAAAAGCCAGCAAGTATTGCCTGACCTGCACTTGTTCCATGTCCCGGAGGGCTTCCATCCATCGGCTATACGGGAACGTGCAGTTTTACGGTATCAATTTGGAAGATTTTCGAACTTTTTTGAACTTTTCCTTTGTTTTCGTCGTGATAACATGAAATATTTGGGTCTAATTTCCATCTGCTTCTAATCACGGTCAGACAATCATGGCTAATAATAAAATAGCAAATGATCTTTCAAAAGGGTAATTTCATGATACAAAACATCACAAAAGGATATAAAAGTTATGAACGTACATAAATCATGAATAATATATTATAAATATAAATAAACCCACTTGGTTTGCGTGTACTTAAAAATAAAAATGCGTGGTTAAGATTGGAATTAAGTCTTCCTACGCATGCTATTTATAGATAAACACACTTGTGTATCATTTTGTAATATTTCAAGCGCCGTTTCTTTTGATATGCGTATTTGGAATAAAAACGACATTGCTTATTAACGTCAGTCAAGATTTTAACCAAAATATTTTAAAGTGTTCCATGATTTTGTATCAGAGATTTGTTTTTCTGATACTCTCCGTGTACTCTGTACAAGCAAAATAATTCCTCACTAAATGAAAATACTGCACATTTCAAATGAGCGCATGATGAAAATTAAACTTCTGGTTTACATTTGTATTACTCCAGTTCGATGGACCATATAATTATGTAATCAATAATATCATGTTACTAACAATATGAAAATATAGAAATTCGAACTAAATCAAAATTGTCACTTTCAAATGTATGATTCTAAACGTCAATTGAAAACATTACACCAGCTTAGATAGTGTTTTGATCATTTTGGCTACCGGCATTTCATAATTCCTCGTATGGACCTCCTGACGAGGAGTAGAATCATACATTTGAAAATTACAATTTCGATCTATTTTATATGTTCATATTTTTAAAGCGATCAGAAGATTGTTGTCAATCTTTGCACGGCCGTATTTTGAGTCAAATTTCGGGCAATTTTGAAAGATTTGCAGTACGGAAGCTCCCAATTATGCAAATGCCAAACCTTTTTTTCGGGTCATATATGCATTTTGTCCGCCAAAATTAACAAAATACCCCCCTGTCAGAAACAGGCAGTTAAAGGGGCAAAATTGACCGGCGACCGCTGCGAGATCAATTTGAAATTATGCTTAGCGTAATTCAACCGTCTCGCTTTGAAACTATTGTTATACGCAAGCCTAATTTGTAATAAATTCATGTCAACAATGAACATTGTGTTATAAACAATAAACATGCACGTGATCCTAAGTGCTTAGCGCCTGCCGGTCATTTTTGCTCCTTTAAGGACGTGGTTGTATTGGTCGAGAATTTCAAGAAACAGACGGCATACGTAACATTACTTATTTTATACATAACTTTATTAGTAATCTTCCGTTTGATGGTGCTATATCTGGATTGAATATCTCATAAAACAGTATCTAATATCTCACTAATTGCTTACCTGAAGGGGATATTAACCTGATCATCAAGGGGCTAAGCCTAGTGTGAGGCTCTCGCATTGCACATCGTTTGGGTTGATACCAGTACGACTACCTTGTAAGTGACACTTTCTACAGCGTAAAGTGTCATTGATTTGCCGGTCAAACTGACACAATATATCATATCATATAATAAAACAATATCATCAACAAATATTATTATTGGCAGTGGCTATGTACAGCAAGCTCCAAATATATAGGGGGTTAATCAACATTCATTTTACTTGAAAACATATGCAGATTTTATGCTTAAAAAAGATGTTTAAGCGAAGATGTCTGTTAAATATGATGGAGAACTGTGAAATTTTCTAGCAAAAATGAGCAAACTCTATTTAAAAATGCTGTTCCTGTATACTTACAAATATATTCGTATATGTTCTTATACATATTGTACGTATTTCATATATTATACAAGTTGAGTTTATCTTTTAGATATCTTAAATATATCTAGATTATTTCGTGTATTAGTAAATACAAATATTGTGCTTTATTTTTTACTGTGTATACAGCTCCTCTGTAAATAAGTTAATGTGATAAATTACGAGAGATTCTGAATAATTGAGGATGATGATGATGATGATGACGAAGCATACTTCATCAAATATATATTGATATTCTGTTCACGTCCTGTCTTTAGTGCAAACAAGGCACACCACGAGAAGGTAGACAGGTTCGACTTCGCCCCTCAAGAAATGATGATGTTAAGCAGAGAATTGATGTTACATTCTCAACATGAGCCAAGCCCTGATGTTTATCCTCCTCCTTCGGGCTCATGAATGCTTAACATCAATTGGTCTTCCTCTTTTCATTGTTACTGAAAGATGTTGTTTGTAACTTGTTAGTTGCTGGCCCTTAGATGTTATTTGGACCAGCTGCGAGCCATGCCTCCAACCTCCTTATGGCTCGATGATAATTTAGCAATCGGGATGGATGTTTTTGCAGCGGAAATACTCTTCCAGCTCGTTCACCAAGCCTCCACCAATGTTTACTTTAAAGTAGACACGTCCTGGACTGAATTCTCGATGGTAGCGATCTTGATCTCCACCTACTTTTGCTACCATGGTGTTTTGAAAGACTGTATTTTCATAGATTGTTCCTGTGTTGTTGTTTGTATCTTGATCTTCGAATCCATCATCTGCTGAATCACTGGAATATGATTCTGTGTCTGTGTCATTCTCATCAAAGCTGTCGTCACTATCATCATCCTCGCTCATGGTAGCCACATTCTTTGAGGGAATAGCATCAATCTTGTTGACGACTGCATCACATGGAATTGATTGTGTTTCTGCATCAATCATTACAGATGGAGCAACGGTCGCTTTTGATGGATTGATATTTTCTGTTTGTGAAGATGCATCTAATCTTACTGCGATGGCAGCGCTATTGATGACAATTTCTAAAGATTTGAATTTTTCAACTGTTGCCTTGAGTTTCTCTTTGGTTTTGGCATGTTCAACTTCTTCAGAGATTCTTGCCTTGTTTTTTTCAGTCAGCTGTTTAGTTACTGCAGCCAATTGAGCTTCAGCTTCAAGAAGCTTCTTCTCAAAATCCTTTGCTTCTTTTCTCCATTCAGCTTTGGATTTCTTCTTGCCATTTTTTCTCCTTGGTAAACAATGGTTAAAAAGACCACACGTGAATGTTGATTCGTTCACCATGGTTTTATTTGATTGAATACTTCAACTATCGGACAAAGAAAATGACATAAATGGAAAATACAAGTTATTACCTATTAATAAACTCAACATAAATTCTAGTAAATTGTGAGCTTACCTTGTATATAATCAATCGTTTGTGTTAATTTGCATCAAATATGCAAATAAATATATAATAATTTAATGACAATCGCGAGAGTCTCAAAATTGAAGTAAACGAAAAGAGATTCAAATTGAACCAAAGAAAAATCACGATCGCGATTGTGACGTCATTAGTTATAGTCTCGTACAATAGAGTACAATTTGCTATTAAAACGAGGCTTCGATGAATCTTTGAAACGATTCATCATTATGAAAGTGCTCAATGCAATCAAAAGATAGGAATTGTGTGAAGTAAAAAGAGTTTTTGTGACCACAAATTTGCTTATTAAATTTTTCGTTAGCTGTAATTTTAAATAGACACATTTCTCGTGATTGTGAAACAGTCACGTGATTTGATCATTTTATTGTACTGTCGTGCACAGCAGCGCTTGTAGGCTGAGTTAAACTCTGTATCAATAAATGAAAACATTTGCATGCACACCAGAGCCTTCTATCCGAAACGCGGTTTCAACAAAGAACCTTGAAGGCATATAATCGGCCATCGCATTTTGCGGTCTCAAAATTGAAAAAAATGAGCGCTATTTTTCAAGCCCCAAGTAGTGTAGTGAATCAGTGAATATACGAAGAGCTCGGTGCAAAGGACACCAGTCAATTTCATGCCTTTAATGGCAGCAAAGCACCACGTGAAGGCAGTAAACCAATCACCCTTTGATGCGATGTAGGGTGTGCTGGTATAGAATAGAATAGAATGGAAAATAATGTGTTTGTCAAAAACTAAATGGTATGACAGATAATGACGAGCTGAACTCAGGAGTGCAGAGATGATTCCTCAATCCCTAGCTTGATGCAATAACCCTCTTCGGTATTTAAAAGTTTAATTATTCTGAGGTGGGATAAATAAAGTAAATTCAATAGAAATATCTAGAGTCTTTTCCCTTAGGGACTGGTATTAACAATGAGCAATATGTTACTATATAACAAGGAAATCCGAAGACGCTTATTGGATGGGATTCCTTTTCCGATTGTACAAGCTTACAAGCTACTGAACCATGTCTCCAATAAGGATGCAGCTACATTCGTTACCAAGCCTGCGCCAGATTTTTCTTCGTATATAGTCCGTCTGCGCATTAGTCCCAAGTTTAGCGTACTGATTGTTCTATCAACTACGACTTTTTTTGGCAGTATGTTGATATGAATTCAGTACAAATACTTAATATGCAATACTTTCCGCCAGTAGGCAGACGGGCGATACGAAGGAAAGTATGTCTGCATGCAGGCCATCAATCACCTTGATAGTTACATTATTTTGTCAATTCGTAATTGCAATAATAATGTATCGCTGTACATGCATGGTATGACCCAAAACTTATCATTTAAGAAATCTCTCAAAGGATCTTTGGCGTGACGGAGTGCAGAGACGGCCCTGGTTCCATTAAATCAATCTCCGACTTGGTCCAGCTATTATTATTCCTTTATCCGATTGATTTAACTTCAGGAGGACGAAGGGCACATAATTAAGAGAGTGCTCGCTTCCTATTTTGATTTATTCAGGTGCACATAACTGCTAAAAAAATGAAACGATTCGATTCTTCAATAGTTGGAGATTGATGAGGTTCTTTATTGGTCTTTATACCATGTACGGAGTAAACTATTTTGATTTCAAATTTTACTCGTTCTTCGAACTTCAATTGAAACTATGGTTTTATTGTCAAATTCTGACTTTTATTTTAGAACATCGAGACATTGATAATTTACCGATAGCGTAGAGGCAGTTTAGAGGGCCTATGATTTTGAAATGGAAACGTTTCGACTTGGGCCATCACCTTCCTGTACAATTTAATCTGCATGCAGGCTAATGGATTACCAGACTCCTGGGTAATCACATGCACACTGAAAGCCGAAAGGTCAAAACAAGAATAGCACACCGAGCAGCACAAGCGAAACTCATTTTGGGATGGTAAATACATTGTTTTCTTCGTGAGTCTGCCATTACGATGTCTGTGTTGAAAGCAATTGATGTAAATTTGCTACTTCTTGTTTTATGTTGCTGGTATTTTGATTTTGTCACATGCGAAATTAAAACTGAGACAGACAATGCACGACTGAATTGTTACCCTGACGGAATTCCAAATAATACATTATGTACTCAAAGAAATTGTATCTATAAAGCGCCATCAGACCAAGAAAATAAGGTAAGGTACTCTATATATCTTGATTAATCCACTTATTACCCATTCATGTCTCTGTATTGTAAGGCTAAATCACCATGAAACAAGACACTGAATAGTACTGCTCTGTGGCACGCCTACCCGTCGACACGTGCGTCTGCATATCATTTCTTGAAGGCCTGCGAGCTATTTCAAATCAAACTGTATTCTATTTTGCTGTTCCAATTATTTACCGTGCTTATAAATCTCTTGCATTAAAATTCCCCCATCGGTCAACAACACACTAAACTGTAATTATTTCCTAGTTTTTTTATACATTGTTGGTAATTGTCATCAGCCTACCCTATATCTACAAGGGGATAGTCCCATCACCCCAGATTGGAAAGAATGCATTCTGCGCGGCCAAGGTCGTATTTTTTCTCGGAATATGTACGGCTGGAAGCCAAATTCCGGTGAAATTTCGCGCGGGTGGATTACATATGCAGGCAAATTTTAGATGTAAAGAACAACATGCTCAAGTACAAGTCAAAGTTGTCAACGGTTTTCATGGCATTTATCTGAATTTGTACTTATCCGAAATTATTTAACAAGGACTTGACCAGAAAGTAGCTTATATGGTTTGAATGCCATGTCACAGATAAGCGATAATCTCACTTATCCGAATTACACTTAATCTGATTTCACTGTAATATCTACATAATCATGGAAATTATGTCATCTATACGTCATAAACGTCATAGTCTAGGTGTATGTGTGTACACATGCTGTCGCAACCATGGATTTGTTTTTCTCTGTCAATTGTTAAGTAAAAATTTCGAAAAACATATCATTAGAATCAATGTCATCCTGCGAGTTTAATGACGCTTTTAGTTGTTTATATTCCATTCCCTATTTCCTGCATCGAAAGAAAACATATCTTTATTTTGTAATCCAACTTTGCATGACGACAACAAAGCAATTTGTCCTTCTCAATTTCACACGCATCATTGACCATTCTCTCTTGTTCACACGATTATTCCATTGTTCTATTGCTGAAATCTGTCAATCAAATTCTGAATCTAAGTAACGGAGACTTGCAGTCTTGAAAATGAATGAATCAACCCAGCAGCGCAGGTCACTCATTGCTAGTTTGCTTATAAAATACCCCTGCGAAAATAGTTCAGGAGTTCATGAACAGCTCATGAACAGCTCAGGAAAATTAGAGCCATTTAACGTTCATGAACTGTTCATGAACTGTTCATGAACTCCTGAACTGTTTTTCACATGGGTACAGACCAAATTATGGAATTCGTTGCTGGAATTTCAGCCGTGAAAATGATTTCACGTCTTAGAAAGATCTTGACCGCAAAAAACAAACTTTTCACAAACAAACTTTTTTGAATGTCAAACAGTGTGTTTGTGTTGATTTAAATTACATAAATAAGTTTGATTTCTTGAAATGGGGGTAATACAGGGTTTTATATACAGGGTAATTTTTGGGGTTCTGACCGTTTTGGTGTCCCAAATAGTGAATTTCCTTTATGCAGGTGGCCTTTATATACAGGGTTGATTGATTCAATATATAACAATTTTCTAGGTCTACATTGCCAGAGTGACCACTATAGACAGGTGGCCGCCGTATAAAGGTGGACACTATTACAGGTTTGACAGGTTAATTAATTATTTTGATTCAATGCAGGGTATTCCTTGGTGCTATTACAATACTTCACGAGAAGAGGATGGATATTACGTCACAGCATCAACAGCAACTAATTTTGGCACTGAATACAATTTAAAGAAATATGCTACTGCTCGTGATACCTACGCAGCGGCAATCAAAGACGTGAAGGTTTTATTTCAACATCAATCTAAAGATTGCTTGAGAGTCAAGGTATTTTGAATGGTATTAAAGCCGAACTCGGTTAATATCCCCTCTTTTAATGTCCCACCTTGCTTACTATCCCCACATAAATCTGATCCCTGTATTCAATTCTTCATACAAACTCTCATATTTCGACCTCGCTTAATATCCTAACTTGTTTAATGTCCCGCTTTTCATCTGTACCAGGAGGAGGGATATTAAGCAAGTTCGATTGTAGAGCTTAGATTGTTTTGAACATTTAGAGTTGGGTTTAAGCGGAATACAACAACAAACTACGTCGAGAACAATAGAATATTCACAATGTTGTCGAAATTTTTGAACGTCACATATCAATAAAAGCGAACATTGTGAGATTGCCAAACAACTTTTTCTTTTGCTAACATCCTACTTCACTGATTTCTACAAACGTTTGATGAAATAAAAAGTCATTTGGCCGGGGCTGAACTGATTTAACCTTGTTTCTATTAGTTTTCAGATGAAAATAACGTAAACCGTTATGAAGTGCCTGTCGGTAAAGCATTTGCAGCACCTACTGGTATTTCAAAAGATGACAAGTATCATATGGAAGTCGTTCAAAAACCATTCAGTTTCAAAGTGAAAAGAAGAAACATTTCTGATAGTGCCGTGTGAGTGCCATTAAACAGATAAATATATCTTAACGAAATATAAAGATATATATAGGCCTATATATATATAAAAGAGAGTCGCTTCAAAAGTACGTAGGAACTCTCCCAATTCTCTATCAAAATGTTCAAAGTAGTATCATTTGAATCACCGTGTTATGATCTGTGTTTTTATTTGGCTTGGTATTTCATTTTTGTTTTGTACTCTTCGTATCGAAACAAAATGTACCTTTTTATTTTGCGGCCTTTACGGTTTACGTCATCGCTGCTATTGTTTGCCAGGGATCTCCCCGTGGGTTTTCCCAATCAATCATGACCGCTCAGTGAAATCGCACGTGCTCTTTCCAATTTTTTTATCCAGCTTTTGGTATTTTGTATGTGCGAACGTGGAGAAGCTATTGAATGATTCAAATTCATGATTTATTTGACCACTTCACTTACTAATATTTGAATGTTTTAATGGGGTTTTATTTCATGATGATAGGGTTTGATTTACCAACTTGAATGGAACATAACAATTGAAACGGGAATTTGATCTAATTCACAGCTTTAAACTGTAAAGTGGAGATATCATTTGTAAGTTTTTCAAAAAATTAAAAGTTTGAAACCAAAAAAATGAATTTTACAAATATTTTCACAGCAGGGATGTGATTTTTACTAAAATAATACCTTGCATTTTATCAACAATCTCCACTCTGCTGCCTGCCACAATGTTTTGTATTTGAATAAAGACACTTATAGTAAATCAACGCTGGTCTGCTTTTTCACAGGCTCCCAATGAGTCCCTCAAGAATTATTTAAATAGTGATCCGGGTAACTCATTGCTAGTATATATATATATATATATATATATATATATATATATATATATATATATATATATATATATATATATATATATATAATAATAGAGTCAAGAAAGACACACCATTTTTGCTGTTACTTGAAGTTTCACGTTGTTAAACGATCATCAGACAGAATACAATTAAAAACATACATACATAAAACCTAGTTAAACATATTTAATAGCAGTGCTTATTGTTATTTATTGTAATGGTTTCTATTGTTAATATTTATTCTATTGTTATTACATTTCCGTATGCTTGGTCACGTTTTGGATGTTTTGAAATTGGAAAGGTAAAATTTTACCTTTTGAATTTTTATTCAAACCCTGGAACTATCCTGGAACCAAGATGGTGGGACCACATCTTGTGAATGGATTTCTGTTGACATAGATTCATGTATGTATAATTATATTAATTTTTTGATTATTAGATGGGATACTTCGATTGGTCTTTTGATGTTGTATGATCAATACTTACAAATATCAACAAAACTACCATCATCTAATGTTTATGGTTTTGGAGAACACGAGCATGATCGGTTTCAGCATGATATGAAATGGAAAATCCATGGAATGTTTTCTCGTGATCAATGGGTAACTGTAAGTATCACATGTTTTATCCCTAAACTTTGACAGAGTGGACTCTGTGGCCTTGGTGTAGTGGTTAGAGCGTTGGACCACGGCCCGCAGGGTCTCAGGTTCAATCCCTGGCCGGAGCACTATAGGTTGGCGTCAGGAAGGGCATCCGGCTATAAACGCACACAAGCTTCAAAATACTAACCAATTTAACCAACCACCTCGGTGAAAAAAAGCTGCAAGCACGGTTTGTGGATAAACGATAAATCCAAAAAAAAAAAAAAAAAAAAAAAATGTTTCATGTATTACCTCATCATGAGTTGTGTATGGTATACACTAGTGACACCAAAACCATGAAAAATCTTGAATTTTCAGGGCATTTTCTTGGCACTTTTTAAGGCATTTCCACATTTTAATATCATGTATATGGATGTTTTCATTTGTTTTCAAACTTGTTCATGACGGAACCCGTGTTAAATATGACAGAAATAGTTGGAGAATTGGAGAGAAAACGAATTTGGTGACTAAAAACCTTAGGCTTCCAGTAGCAACGCAATATTCCTGCCTGCTGATGTGAGAAGTATGTGTTAAAAAGTGGTAAAACGAAAAGTTACAACTTTGGAGGTTTATAGTTTATTCTGGAATATGTTATACTATAAGAAAAGTAGCTAGCAGGATCAGGATTCACAGTTAAATATTTAATGGAAAAAAAGTTAAACGATTCTGACTGTTGTTTATTGCCCGTAACAATTAAAACATAGGATGTTAGCCAGAAATCACAGTCAAACTCTCTGATGATAAATAATATCGTACCTTTTTTAGTTTGAAAAAGTGGAAGACGAGGGGAAACTCCAAAATACCATGTTCAAGGCCAATTTCCACGGGGAAAGAGTCTAGCTATGCGAAAACACAACTGTGACATGTATGGATAGAAAAAAAAAACGTTCTATCCAAATCCGTTGTGTCACCAAAGGCGATATATATACACTTTAAATTGTCAACTTTATGAATCATAATCATTTTTCATCACAATTGTATTGATGTATTGATTACAGTTAAATGCTAATTTATATGGTGTTCATCCATTCTACATGGGTATTGAAGAAGATGGCAATGCATACGGTGTGCTCTTCTTAAACAGTAACGCCATGGGTAAGCAATAAAGTATAATATTTGATTTTTATTCATTTCAAAACTGCAAGCCATTTTATTTTGACAAAGGTCAATTCAATTGGATATTTTTGCATAGATAATTTGTGTAAGCAAAACCAGCATAACCGGAACTGTTGTAAAATATTTGATTCTAAAATTGTAAAAGTGTAAATGTGAAAAGTGTCTGTTGTTTGTCTGCCTTGACACTGTCCTATTACCGTCATTGAAATGGTCAACAGTCAACCTGAAAACTGTGTCTTGCTAAAGCAGGATTCAGCTAAGAACAGATACCCAGAAGGGTGGGTTGCCACTATACAGATGACTTCTATAGAAAGGTGGTTGCTATAGAGAGGTGGTTGCTATATAGAGGTGGTTGCCATAGAGAGGTGATTGATACATCAGGTTTGACTATAGCAACATCTCAAATTTTAATTATTAAAAACAATCAGATTTTATCAAGCCAACGCCAATGGACCATTATTAGTTTCCTATTTATTATTATGTTTCGTTTTGGAAACAATGAATGTTGAGTAGCCTGTTGCAGTAGGCTATGGCATGGCAATTATGTTGATGATGGATAATTAATTTAATTTCAGACATCACACTTCAACCTCTTCCTGCTTTGACATATCGCACAATTGGTGGTGTGTTGGATTTTTATTTTTTCTTCGGTCCAACGCCTGAAATGGTGGTGCAACAATACACGCAGGTAGGCCTACATAGAATCTTTGAAAGAAATAATTAATTATCAGAGGCATTGTTTTGCTTAAAAGAAAATCAGTCCGCAGAAACTTTCCTCTCTTATTAATTTTAACGTTATCATATTACGCAAACGATCAGATTGTGTATTTTGTATAATCTAGTTTTGTATATTTCAGTTGATTGGTCGCCCATTCATGCCACCTTATTGGTCACTGGGTTTCCAACTTTGTCGCTATGGCTATAATCATATTGATGTTGTAAAGGATACTGTTGCTAGGATGCAAAAATATGGTATTCCATTGGTATGTTATTATTGTTATTTAAACTTTTTAAAGAGTAGTTTGGCTCTGTGATGCACTGCTTCGTAATGCTTGGAGAACCCTGGCTAAGTAATTCCATCAATAAAGCCCACCATTCATGTTGTAGAGTTCTCTCATGTTTTGATAATCATAATTGAATAGATTTAACCAGTGTAGACCAAAATATCCCCAAACAAGGGGACTATTTGTGGAGAACATTTGGAAAAATCATTGAAAAGTACCACAAATTTCCCAGACAATGGTCGAGAGGTCTAAGTATCCCTGTCAGCTAAAAACTGGATCTATTTTCTGGGAGCCTAGAATATTTGAACATTTTCTTTAGAGTTTTTGTTGTTGAAGTATAGGACCTACATGTCATAATAATAAGTACCGGTATGATTTGTTTTAGGATATTCAATACGGTGACATTGATTATATGGATCGTCAATTAGATTTTACTTACGATAATAACACATACAATGGCTTACCAGACTTTGTCCGTCAATTGAAGAAGGATGGTATTCATTACATTACAATATTGGTATGTTAAAGGAATTTTATGTAATGTCTAATTAATAACTGCCATAAGGCCCTATGCAACTTCTTTGATGTGTGAAACTTCAAGCTGAAGGAAATTTGTTAGTTGCTCGTTTGTGATATATTTCGATATTTGTGTCCTTTCCTTAGAGATGCGAATCGATTATCAATTAATCGATTAATAATCGAATATCAATGAAATATCGATTATTCGAATAGTAAAATGAATATTCGATTATTTAAATGAATTTTTAAATATGCTTGTTTCCAATATAAAGCAACCTTTCTTGGATAAATTTTTCTTCAAAATCAAATGCTCTTTTCGGCAATATAAAATACAAAACAAACACGCGACAAATCATTCAAAACGACGTCTTTTGCGTGTTTGAATGGTCGACGGAACTTCCCCTAATTACCATACCAAAGAAAATCTCAAGTTACGCGCCATTACTTCTATTTCATACTCTGTTTCTATGACAATTAATTGATCGAACAGACGTGATGAAACATGAATCGAGTTGAATAATATGAATTCTGTAAACTAATGTCGAAGCGAACTGAGCGAACAAACTGTTATATCTATGTATTCAAAATCTATAAAAATCGATGTGAAGATAGTTAAGTTGAATTTGATGTTTTCAACACATTTCTTGCAGTTGTGGAAAAGATTTTGTTTGTGTTTTCATTGTCTACTTAAATTGTAGGCCAACAATAGAACAGAAGATTTCGATTAATATTCGATTCAAATCGAATAGTGCATTGTCGAATATTCGATTACCGTATTGACTGTCGATTCGCATCCCTACCTTTCCCTTCATAAAAGTTTAATTTAATAAATTCATGAACCTCATGGACTTTATAAACTTTGTGAACATTCATGAGTACTTTACAAAATGTTCATGAACGCTAGATGGCCTGTTTTTTATAAACTTTTTTATGAACTTTCTTGACGGAGACTCTCACTTTGGTTGAATTTCCTAGTATATATTCTTTTCTTTGCTACAATCAGTGTGCTTAATTATGTAATGACCATTAATTATGTTTACCAATTTCTGCAAGGATCCTGCTATCAGTGCCAATGAATACAAAGGAACATATAAACCTTATGAACTAGGTAATGATCTTGGAATTTGGGTTAAAGATGAGAACGGCACCAAGGCAATTGTTGGAAAGGTAACATTAGTAGGCTATTTATTTCTCTTAGTAAACCGTTTATGCAGTTTCAATAATCATTCTCAATAATCACGTTTCTGATTATTTGATTTGTACTATGTGATATCAAGCTACGTCATGACAACTCACAGAAACCGTGTGACGGTCTATCCTACTAATTACTATTACCATTTTAATTTGATCTTCAGGTCTGGCCTGATCTTCCCAATGTCACTGTCGATGAATCCAAAGACTGGGACACGCAAGTCAAGGTAAAATAATTACTTTGAATTTGCCTTCCTCTACAAATCTCAAACATAATTTTTGAAACCTGTTTTGGGAACAATTACAACATTTAACTTACATTACAACTTTGAAGTATTACAAATAATTTTGTTTTATTTTAAACGAGGAAGTGGCAAACTTGCAATTGTCGATTTTAATTATGCCCAAATTTCACGTGAGCAACATGAAGACGCAAATTTGAGCTTCATTATCTTAGTTCTCATTGATTATATTATCTTGATATATATGTTGTAGACTTGAGTAGATTATATTTCTTATTTGTAGCTTTACAGGGCTCATGCTGTTTACCCTGATTTCTTCCACAAAGACATTGATAAATGGTGGGCAGTTCTTATCAATGAATTTCACAAAACATTGGAATTCGATGGATTATGGATTGTAAGCAAATGTTATTTCAATTGTTGACTTCTGCAGGCCTTGTAATGCAATGGTTTGGGCTTGTGCCACAACATGCAGAGTATTGGGTTCAATCATTGACTGATTATTAATTGGTCAATTTTGCCAATAGCGTGGGTCAGAAGTAAAAATCTGGATACGTAAAACTTTTACATACATAAAATCTTTTAAGCTTTGTGTTCAACCATTTAATTGGTGGTTCCATTGAAAGCTGTAGGTCTGTAAAACAGGCAACTATGAGAGGTAGATATATTAATCACTGTATGCAGATGACCTTTATATACAGGTGAGACAGGTTAGATGACCATTATAACAGGTTTGATTGTATGATTATTTACGTTTTTAGGATATGAATGAACCTGCCAATTTTCTTCATGGATCAATTGATGGTTGTCGTGTAAATAAATATGATAATCCAGCTTATAAACCAGGTGAGGACATTGACAGTTATGCCATGAATTATCTGATGGACTTCATTATATCCTAAAAGAAAATGAAAAATGGTAAATTAAATGGCAACTTCCTGTTGTATCACAAAAGTGCTCATCAATATCATTTGAAAATAAAAGTGTACCTTCTCGTCAATATGAAATTTTCAACAATAACTTGGTAGAAGTCAATTTGATTAGAGAGTTAGGGGTGACTGTCACTTCTGACTTGAAATTTTCAAAACATTGTCCAAAAATTGCAGCAAAGCCCCTGCAAAAACAATTCAGGAGTTCATGAACAGTTCATGAACAGTTCATGAATGTTAAATGGCCCCAAATTTTCATGAACTGTTCATGAACTGCCTGTGAGGGATCATGGACTGTTCATGAACAGTTCAAGAAAATTGAAGCCATTTAACGTCCATGAACTGTTCATGAACTGTTCATGAACTCCTGAACTGTTTTTTGCAGGGGAGGCCATTACTCCTGCTCTTACCTCATATTTAAATGCTTTGGTTCCAGATGTCCAAATTTATTGTTAAAAGCCTACCCGATAAACTGCCTGATAAACTAAATTAAATTAAATATATGTGAACTATCCTCGAGTCCGATTCTCCAGTTTGGAACCGTTATCTCTTCAAAGATATTATCAAAAAAGTTCAGAGTCACTACACAAAGAGAATTTATCACATGTGTTTGAAAAAATCAGCTACCTATAATTATGAAAGGCTACGAAATTTTGATATTGATTCGTTAGAATATGAAAGATTATTATTTGTATACTTGTATATCATGCTTTGATTGTATATCTACCTATCTCACTCAATATCTCATTTTTTAGTTACAACATATAGATGGGGAATAGCAAGCAAATCTGTATATAATATCAGACATGAGAATTTTCAGACTTTTTGCGGATTTCAGACTACTTTTACCTTTGTGAAACTCTATTTATCACTCTTTCCCATTGAAATTTATCAAGATATCATGGATTTGAGGCTATTTTCAAATTTTGAATTCTCATGTCTGATAATATATTGTATTTATTTTTGTTGCAGTGTTACGTGGCGATGTTCTTGCCGATAAAACATTGTGTATGAATGCCAAACATTACGATGGCACATTACATTATGATTATCACTCCTTATATGGATGGAGCCAGGCAGCGCCAACACAGAGGTAGATTTGAATTGATTTCTAGCTTATATACAGCTATACAGCCTGATTTAACATACATATGGACAATCATAAATTTTATAAATGAAATTTTAGCTTATATGCGACCTGATTTGCATTTGAAAAATTTTTTTATATTCAATTTTCTTGATAAAATCATAATTGATAAAGTGCAAAAAAAAATTTTGAGGTTTTACCTTGAGCTTTAACCCCTATTAAAAACAGTTCAGAAGTTCATGAACAGTTCATGAACTTTAAATTTCCTCCAATTTTTATGAACTGTTCATGAACTATCCATAAACTGTCTGTGAAGGTTCATGAACTGTCATTAACAGTTTATCAAAATTGAGACCAGTTAACGTTGATGAACTGTTTATGAACTCCTGAGAGTGTAACCTTGTTTATTTTATTGCCTTGGTGCAGCCAAAAATCATGATAAATAAACAGGTCGTGATATTTACAGCATGAGTTTTACAGCATGAGTACAATAATTGAAGTTTGAAAGAAATTGTTTTTTAAAACTAGTGATATTTAATGGCTTTGCATTGTATCTGTCTTTTGATATCAAATAGGGCTGCACAATTATCAACTAAAAAGAGAAGTGTTGTTATATCACGTTCAACGTATGTATCCAGTGGTGTATGGGCTGGTCATTGGCTTGGAGATAATGACAGTACATGGCCTCATTTACGCAGATCTATCATTGGTATGACCAATTATACAATTTTAATATTTTCAAGAAAGTGTAAACACAAATGATCCAGTTTAGTCATTTTCAAATAATCCGAGTTTAATTTCATAAGTGCAAACCATTTGGTTGGAAAATGAAGAATTGATGGATGAACATACAGATTTTGAAACTCTTGTTTATATGTTAAGATAGAATTTTAATATATTTAGGGAGTTGCTGCAAACACAAATTCCAGTTTTAGTCATTTTCAAATAATCAGAGTTTAATTTCATAAATGCAATATGTGACTTTGTAATATTGGGCATGCTATTGACAGTTGAGGTGTTCTGACCCAAGTTGGCTGGTAGGATAGTGGTAATGTTTCACCACGATATATAAGTGGGAGTTTGGGGTTCCATCCATCGTCAGTGCACACATGTTGACTGTGAGCCACAAGAAAACTTTAGACATCACAATTCGCCAGAATGAATAACATTTTGCTTTTCGCATATGTCAAATCATTTAAAATGTTAATAGAACATTATATAGTCCTTATTTCATTTATGAATTCACATACCTCAATTAACGATATTTAAAATCAAAAATTGAATTGAATCGTTTGTGTTCATAATCCCTTAAAAGTATTATTAAGTATTCTATTCGAGTCCATATTTTAATTGAATGCAATTAGTTAATATATCCAGCAATTTATCTGTAAGCTTGTTTTAGCAAATCACATTACAGGGGGAAACGTTGAATAGCTTCATTAATTGCTGATTTCATAATATTAATGTGTTTAGGTATGATGGAATTCAATTTGTTTGGAATACCATATGTAAGTATAAATGAATTAATGTTTACTAAAATGACCTATAGCTAAATGAAGGCCATGTTGAGAAGATTAATGGGGGCATAGAGCTCCCATTTCCCAATATTTTTTTGAACTCAAATTTTGAACCTTTCTTACCCACTAGAACAATAAAATTAAGAATGCAATTCAACTTTCAAACTTTCATATTTTTGAACCAAAAGTCAGTGGGGAAAACACTCCAAACTTTTTGAATTTTTGAATAATTTTTCATGTCTATGAAGGTAGCAACGTCAGAAATATTACTGTGGCATTTAAAAGTCTATTGGATGAGAACCTATACTGAAAATTTGTGTTTCAAATGGATGCATTTGAATGTATGGCTTCCATTGTGATTTTGACAGATTATAGAAGTGTGTTCGTCTATGTGTCCGTCTACATCTCAGTTATTAATTATACATTGCTCCTTTTGCAACAATACCCCAACGTATCAATTGTTGTCAACGTTCATGTAGTGTTTTCAATTCAAACTTTTCACAGATCACTTTTCACGCTGAACAGACAACATGGCAATCACTTTCACCATAGTATGCTTTCACTCATCAATTTCAACATCGATTTGATAAAAAATTGTCAGCTTTACTTTCCAGAACCTTTATTGCCGGATTCTACTGTATAGAAACAAAATGAATAACCAACAATTTTTTTTGCAGGTTGGTGCTGATATATGTGGATTTAACCGTAACACAACAGTACCTCTTTGTCGCCGTTGGATGCAATTGGGAGCATTCTATCCATTCAGTCGTAATCACAACGGATTAGGATATATTGTAAGTATCCACAATAATACAGTATGCATTTGTTTTCAAATTGATACGAGCTGGATTTGAAAGGCAGTATTTTTTTTCTTTCTTAATTTTGCTACTCTGTAACCCTTTAAGTATATAATGTCCAACAAAAGGTTTAGCCTACTAGAGTCCCAGAATTTCTCAACTTTTTTATATTATTTTCCTCTGTAATGTTTAACTAGGTTTGGCAAATATATATATCAGAAAATTATCAGTTTCCCGGTGAATTTTCTATAGGATTCCCGCTTTCTAAAATCACACTTTTGCCAGACGCTATTGATATAGCCTATACAGTCGATGCCAGTTTATATCCCTTTATAATTTCCCACCTTGCTCAATGTCCTTTCATACAACTGGTTTTAATTTTCTATTCTCCATACAAACTCTCACGTTCCTACCTCGCTTAATATCCAATATCCAACCTTGCTTAATGTTTCACTTCTATCCGTACCAGAGGGGGGATATTAAGCAAGTTCAAATGTATTTTGAAAGTATTTTTCTATTGTATTTTTAGCCGCAGGACCCAGCAGTATTTGGTGAAGTGTTTGCTAAAGGTTCAGCTGAAATACTCTTAATACGTTACAGTCTTTTGCCTTACCTCTATACGTTATTCTATGAAGCTCATACAATGGGTTCAACAGTTGTCAGACCAATGATGCACGAGTATGTAATACAATGAAACCTATGTATAAAAGTCACCCTGTAGGGCAGCCACCTGTCTACAATGAAATAAATCAATTTTATAATTATTAACTTCGATCTGTATGGTATTTACAATTACAGTACTTATAACCTTGTACAGTAGATCGTGCGATCACAGAGATATTTTTCCGTTTGACAGTAATAACTATCAAAGTACTGTATCCAGGGTCCGACGAAAGGTGCAGCCTTCTGGAATGATCCTAGAGGCATTTCAACATTTTCTTTTGAATTTTTTTGTTGATGTTTGACCAATAAATCATTTAAAATATTAATTTTCTTCTGAACTCCTGACCTAAACCTTGCGGAATCTAGGATTCCAGGATTCCTACTTTTGTCGGACCCTGACTATATCTGTACTTTTCTTTATTTACAACTTAGATTCATCAAAGATAAAACTACATGGACAGTTGATCAACAATTTCTATGGGGTAAAGCTCTTCTGATTACGCCAGTTCTAGATGAGGTAAACTTTTTGTGGATGTTTACATAACAGCACAATGTTTTCAAGGTTTAAAAACAGTTCAGAACACTTAATGAACTCCTAAACTGGTTACGCAGGGGAAAGAGTCATCTATATCATATGTTTGCTGGGTGATATAAAGTGTTACAGAAGTCCAGACAGAGCGCAAAGGAAATTACAAAAAATTGGTCCGTATTTCTCATATCAGAACTTTCTTTAGAACTTATTAAGTTGCTGACATAGCAAATTTGACTTTATCAAACCTTGCAGCTTCATTTAGCAGACCTCTGATTACTTTAAGGCCTTCTGTTCTTGTCTAGTGAGATTGTTTTGCAACCAATGTAAACATTTGTGAACTGTTATTATTCTAATTCCCTCATTAATTCCACATCTATATTTCAGACAACTTCCGTTAAAGGTTACTTCCCCGATGCAATGTGGTATGATTTTCGCACAGTAAGTTATATTGATTATTTGTCATTGTGTTGTAATATGTTGTTATTTCAAACTGTGCGAGAGAACCCAAATCCAATGCGAACAGATTCCGGATAATTAACTTTGAGAAGTGTGTCCTTGAAAAAAATGCTTTCATTGGGATTAAAAATTAAAAAGTGGAATAAATTAAACTCTTAAACACTCTTAGACATTAGGGACTGTTTAAAATCAAAATGTTAATAAGGAATACAATCATTGGCTAGAATGTGATAGATTCACTTTAATGGATAGCCTACAACTCAATTTAAATATACATTTTCAACATCCCACAACTTCTTAGAATAACAATTGATGATTATTTCATCCAGGGAGAGCATATGAAATCATACCATGAAGCGCATGTTACGTTAGATGCTCCTGATTGGTACATACCAATACATGTTAGAGGTGGCAATATTATACCGATGCAATTACCTGGAATTAATACCGTTGTTAGCCGTACACAAGATATGTCATTGTTAATTGCGTATGATGATCATGGTATCGCAAATGGTTCATTGTTTTGGGATGACGGTGATTCAATAGGTAGGTTTTTTTTTCTTCATATTCTTGACATTTCTCTTATTTCACGTGGTTGATCTTGGCTATCTACAAACTGACTTTACAATTATAATGCCTGCGAGTTCTTCTCAAAGGCATATGGGCATGTTTTACCATTTACATGCTATCATCTTTTTTTAATTTTTGAGCTTTAAGACAGTAGTGTACATAATTTAAAATTTTGATAGAAGCCAGTGTGAGAAAAACGCATGAGTTCATGAGCAGTTCATTATCTTCATGAACTTTTCCTTCTGGGTTCATGAACAGCTCATGGATAGCCATGGACTGTTCATGAAAAGTTTATAAACATCTGGGCTATTCTTGTTCATCCATGAACTTTTTCACATGAGAGGGAGAGAGAGTGGACATATTTTTTTACTAATCCTTCTGCCCTCATGCTTTTACAAGTGTAGTAATTATTAATACAAACATCTGCAAATGTGTTGTAACCCTTTTTTAAATAAAACAAATTTCAGAATCAAGTTTCTTTATAATGCGGATGATTGTTCGAATTTTCGAGTTAATCATTTAATATTCAATGTTTTACTTACTAAAATGTCTTCATATTATGTGAAAATTCTACAATGTTAGTCCTTCATAAAGAGACAGCTTTTGTTGATATTATTTCTTTTATACAGTAATACTTTCTTTGAGCGTCTGACAAAATCTTTGTAGTCTCATTTTGCCGGAAATTTTTGAAAGATGTTTATCCTTGAATTTCCAAACACATGGACCAACCAACCAAATCTGCAGGATTGCGTTCGATTATGACGTCATAATTTAGAACAGTAGTTGACACATTGTTGCACTTGTTTACTATATTTTCCACATGCGTATTTTATACTAGCAATATCCTTATTGATAAATTTTATATTTGTTTAGATACTATCAAATCAAAACAATATCAACTGGTTGACTTCATGTCAGCTAAGGTAAGAAACTTCTAGTCATTATTTCTATAAGTAAAAGCTATTCAAACGAAAAGTTTTTATGTTCGTAGCGTGATATAGGGGTTAATATCTGCATTTTTATGCATTTCGAGAGAAAAATCACTTTATTATGCAGAAACAAGGCTTTATTTATTTACATTTTCGCAATCAGCTCACCTTCTACAATTTAACTTCAAAGCATATTTTCATTGTTAATGGGTAGTGCTCAGTGATGTTTTGTTAAATTAAATAGTTGAGGAACCGCTCCTGATTCTTGTAGAGGCTGAACGGGGTCAACTCTAGGCCCCTGCAAAAACAGTTCAGGAGTTCATGAACAATAAATGGCCCCAAATTTTCATGAACTGTTCTTGAACTGCCTGTAAGGGTTCATCAGAAATATTGTTCCTGCGAAAAAATCCATGAATTCATGAACAGTTCATGAACTTCATGAACAGTTCATGCATAGTTCATGAACATTTTTTTGTTTGTTCATGAGCAGTTCATGTACAGTCACAAAGAGTTTATGAACACTTCATGAACCGGATCATGAACCGGTTCATGAACGTGAAATTGCCCAAAAGTTCATGAACTTTCATGAACTGTTCATGAACTTTTGGGCAATTTCACGTTCATGAACTCATGAACTTTTTTTCACTGGGGTGGAGCCATTTAACGTTCATGAACTGTTCATGAACTCCTGAACTGTTTTTCGCAGGGGGGTCATGCCCTCCGAATTTTTATCAAAATTACAATGCTTAGAGCTCTGTAGTGCATCATCAAGAAGCGATGCAATAGAACCTATTAACAAAGACATTAAGAATAATTAATTTCCTCTAATTAGAATTATTAGCTCCAAGTAATAGAATCATAACTGTAAAATCAAGTATCAAAATAAAACTATGAATTTCTAAATTCTGATTAAAAACAGCTTCTCAAGTGTCTCCATGTACAGAAAAACGGATACCTTCAGAAATCTGTACTCAACTATATATCTGTGCATGTTTCTTTAATAGGATTTTGGTTTTGAGTTGAGAATGATAGAAAACGGAATTGCAGGGTACGCTGCACAATTCAAAATAACAAGTTTGAAAATATATGGCATGGGTAATGCAGAAATGAGTTCAGTTACGGTTAATGGTGTTGAAAGTGGGAAGGTGACAAAGGAGGGAACAGTAAGTAAATTAATTTCACTGTCATAAAGGCCACCTCAATTCAATAGCCATTTCATTTGTGCCTGTATTAGATACAAAGTTATCTCTTGGCAAAAGTTGCTCATTTTGTGAGCACAATCACAAATACCGGTAGTATCTTTCCACAAGCAAAATGGTTTCTTTGGTCCTTGCTTATTGTAATTTTGCGATTCGAAAGCTAATTATTAATTTCTTGCAGAAACTCATCAAACTCTGAAAAAGTAGAACTTAATATAATAGAAACTGTCTATAACGACACTCCTAGGGAACTTCCAAAAAGTATGGTATAGACGATGTGCCACTATAGCCAATTATTTATAAGAAGTAACATACGAAATTTCTCAAGGTACATTCAGTTAAATTCAGTACGGTATAAACAGTAATCCGTTATAAAAGGTAAGTTATAAACAATTTCTACAGAAAACGTTTTCTCAAGCCTTTTAGTTTCCTACAAGTTCAAAGTGTCAACGTAATTGAAATTTTGTTGAAATTTGTCTGAAATACCATAATTTTTCTCTGATTATGTTTAGATGTTTAAAATC
Organism: Haliclystus octoradiatus; assembly: GCA_916610825.1. Lineage (NCBI taxonomy): Eukaryota > Metazoa > Cnidaria > Staurozoa > Stauromedusae > Haliclystidae > Haliclystus > Haliclystus octoradiatus. Next base: position 27,255,580 of record OU744449.1, read on the forward strand.
ACAGACATTTCTCTGACAATCAACAAAGATTATATTATCCAATGGAAAAGAAGCGACAAAAGAAGTGATGCCAAACAAATACAATCTGGTTTATTTGTGATTATTTTCATGCTTATTAATCAACTCATAGCATGGTATACCCTATAATTATAAATAATACACGCATACATACATATATATATATATAATTTCTAACTTTTATATATGATTGATGCTCATCATTTTCACTGATTGAAAAAATCTTATTAAAATATATATCAAATTAATATTATCATCAACATTTCAAAAAATTTATATTTTTTTGATAACACGTATTTGTAATGACATAAAAGAAAGATTTTTATATTTTATAATTATTAATAAATTGAACACAAATTATATTAATGAAAATGTATTCATTCATTCTTTAGTAACCTACTATATTTAGCATTTAGAGAAACAGTCATTTTAAATGGTGTTGCAAAGTGATATACGGTAACTGATGATTGAGAGAGAGAGAGAAATAGCAGGCAATGCCAGTAAAACTTAAAATAATTAATCAAATTCAAAATTCCCTTGTGCGAGATTTGTGATTGATATTTAGTTATGCAACAGCTAAGCTCTATAAAATATACAAATTGTAAGAAGTATTTCTTCACAGTGATTTCACAGAATCAATTTATTATTGAGTCTTTTTGTTATTGTAGTTTGGATTGTAAGGAGGTGGATTATCCTAAAAAACAAATTTGAAAAATTTCATTAATAAGCAATGAGATGAATTACCTGCGCTGCTGAGTTTAAAGGAGCAAAAATGACCGGCAGGCGCCACGCACTTAGGATCACGTGCATGTTTATTGTTTATAATACAATGTTCATTGTTGACATGAATTTATTACAAATTAGGCTTGGTATAACAATAGTTTCAAAGCGAGACGGTTGAATTACGCTAAGCATAAATTCAAATTGATCTCGCAGCGGTCGCCGGTCAATTTTGCCCCTTTAATGTGGGCTGAGTTGGATTTGGGAGATCCATGGGGAGATCGCTGACTAAGAATTGCATTTATGACGTAAAGCCGCAAAGCTCTTTCATATGTTAAGATAACACAACTAGCAGGAACATGTGGTCTACCATCAATAGTCAACACAGTTTGTTGACTGATAACTTAAACATGTTCACATACTTGTAAACGTCTTCAGCGCACCAATAATTTTGCTTACACTTTTCTTCCGAGATATACATTTGGGTAACAGTATTGTACAATCAAATCTACTACAATGGTCATTGTATAGTGGACACCCTATGAAATCAACCTATATGGAAATGTATCCTGCCTACAGTGGCCAAAACCTTTACATATTACCCAACTGTGTGTCTCTAAGGCCCTGTTTACGAGAAGGGCGGGTTATGAGTTACCTGGTTCTATTGTTTGTTTAAGCGTGTTCTGTTTATGAGCAGAGCAGGGAACTTAACAGCATGTGTTACTTGCCCTGGCAGATCGTGTTACCCTAATTGCTGCGTCAAATGTTTGCCTTGTAAGCACAAATAGGCCAGTAACTTAGGTAGGTGAGTTAAAATAAAAAGTGGTAGTTTGAATTTTTGATAGTTTCATATGTTTTCGTTGCATACATCTGTTGTTCTCTAATTGTTTGATTTCAACGCACATGCTTAGACTGGCTTCGAATTATTCAACTTCGGTAGGCGGATTACTCGGGATGCCCTTGTAAACACCCAACCAATTTTAACACGATAATGTAAGTTACTTGCATACCCGCGTAAAATTTTCAAATTGAAATTTTGGAATATTCTGGGACTCGAAAGTTTCATCTTTTTACCACAAAACTCGGTTTGTCATTTTTCATTATTACAAATGCCCTAAAAATAGCCAATATTTAGCTATGTATATAAACTTACAGTTGAATTTGGAATATAAACATTTTGTCCACTACTATATGCTTCTCTAGCTTTTGCATCTATGAAGAAAAAACAGCAAAATAAATACGTCATCATCATGTATCAGGTATCAGATTAATTTCAATTAATATGTAAATAAATTACATCGTTTTTCATTCTTGGAATCATGTTATTATTTAATTATCTCTATGTGAAAAGCTTCATTTAAATATATATGGTTTTGTTGTTAATAGCCTTGATGGAGAGGTATCTTATAAACCTTTTCACAGAACTTGAAAAGTTTCAGCCTTGTGCCATAGCAGGATTTTTATCTCCCTTTTGACAGACCATGTAGACTAGATTAATATTTCATATTTTATTTTATCAGGAATATTTTATCAATTGTATCTAAAAATTAATCATATGTTTACTCTATTTTGTGTATTATAAACCAATTAATTTATTTTATCACAAGACTATATTATTTCCAAGAAACCTAAAACTTATGATATTATATCTACAGTTAAACCTGTTACAGCGGTCACCTCTTTAGAGCAGCCACCTGTCTATAGTGGTCACTCTTGCAATGTCAAAAATAGTATTTTCTATTGAATCCAACCTGTGTATAAAGACCACCTGTCTATAGCTGTAAAATTATCTACCTCTCGTAGCTGGCCGTTATATACAGGTTTCACTGTATTTGTCATTAGTTTAGTCTATTTACAGACTGCTTGAGAAGAATTTAAGCTAAAATGTGACATAATTAAGGTAAAGTAATTGGCCTAGTTAAATGATTGCTAAGATAAATCTGCCAGACAATTTTTGATACGTTGCATAACTCATACAGTGAAACATTTATAATTATAACAGCCAGTTATGAGAGGTAGATAAGTTAGCCGATATATTTCACTTATCTCTTTCCTGAATATTTATATTCATCGTTTAACACTTTCATTAACTATATTCGAAAGAACATTATAAATTCCTACTATGCTGTTTGTACCTACAAAGGCTGCTACGTATGTTGTTAAATTGTATTATTTTTATAGTTTTATGTTAACTTTTTGATTACAAATAATTTTGAATTTCCTTTTAGTTTAAATTTACCATTTTTGATTTGACCTTTTACCTATGTCATTCATAAACACTATAGCGTCTCTCAAAAGACAAGCAAATTTTGCTTACGAGATGACGTCAACCACTGTATGTCTTTAGCCTATATATATCTTGTCATCATGTGGTTAAAATAAAATTATATTCTATTCTATATATGCAGGTGACCTTTATATACAGGGTTAATTCAATAGAAATTCAATTTTAGACATTGAAAGAGTGACCACTATAGACAGGTGATCACTGTATAGAGGTGACCGTTATAAGAGGTTCAACTGTACCTTGAATGTTGTCTGGTTTATATTCAGCTTGATACGGTGGAGGTGCTTGTCCCTATAAAAAGAAATTAAAATAAAACTTGATGGTTTTGACGGAAATTTGACCAAACATTTGCCAAACATTGAAATTTCAAGTCTGAAGATATAGATGAAGATACAGATGAAGATATAGATGTACAATTATTTTGAAAATAAACAACCAACGCATGAGTAATTACAATGATTAAATCAATCACATTTAGTCCAGGAAGCACTTTTGACGATACAAACATTGTGAAAGAAGCATGATCTGGTTATTGCTTTGCTAGTCTAGAAAACTAAAACAGTCAGAATTGCTTGGCATCATTTTTTCGGTCTACATCCGCAGTGTAATCCTACTAATGATACTATCAAAATTACGACCAGATCAATTGTACTAAAAGTTTAGGACACAGTTTCCTATCAAACTTAATTATTTCACGCTGACTAATATGACTAAACGTTTATCACATTTTTGGCTGTACCAGAACAGCGATTGTGATTTTCTGATTCCTCTCTTGTGTTCTCACTACGACGCATTCTGTACAATTATCAGGCTGTAATTCATCTTATGTTCAGGTAAAGTACCGGTAAAGGCTGAGTTGACTTTTGAGAAGACGATTATGACAATGATGAATATGATGATGAAATTTAGATATATGGAGTAAATGTCAAAAGCGTAAAATATCATGTCATCGTACCTGCATAGCTGGATTAGCAAGAGGAGGAGCTAAAAATAAAATACAATTAATAGCGATTTAAATATTACAAAGAGAAGATTGAGTGCGTATTATGAGTACCAGTTGAATCGACATATTTAAATACTGTATGAACCAGAACAATTTCAATCGTTAAAGTGATTGGTATGGAATAGATTTGAAACAACTCAAATCAATTTGAGAAACTGTCGGAAAGTTGGGATGCAATGTTCTTTGATAAAGTTCAACCATGCAAAATGGAAATTATTCACACAGAGTTGTACAATAATATTACAATGAGTTCTTTTCCTTCGTTAGTGCAACATTCCCATAAAAGTGTTGAATCAAAAAAAGAATGAAGCAGGAAGAAGTTGAAAGTTTTTGTGCAAGTCATAAGTCTTAAATCTCTCTTTTTTTACTGAAGAAGATTTATTTCAAATTCAAGAAGATCATATTATACTTACCACCATATCCCGCCATGCCTGGTTGTCCATAATAGCCAGCTCCTTGTGGTGGGTAGACATTCTGCTGTGGTGGATAATAAACCCCGCCTGGTGGAGGTTGAGGAGCGTAATGAACTCCTGTAGGTGGAAGTTGAGATGCTGCTGGTCGCCTTTGAGCTAGAAAACAAGCAATTATTTCAGTACTGTATGTAAGAGTTAGACATAAACGGCACAATTTATCTATAGTTGTAAGATACGAAGACAATAGACGAATAAACACCCGAATAGGTATATCCTGTTGATCTGAATCATGTATTTAATATTACGTACATACGACCTTCTACACTGGTCGTCACTAACACTCTGATTTAAAACTGCGCAATCATTTAGTTATAAATAACCTTACGCATGCGCATACGATAGATACATTACATCTCCCCTTCAAGTTAAACGACTAAACATAACATGAATACTTATTATTAGGGAGGTTAACTTTAACAAATTACTGATATGTGATTATGATATACTTATGATTATAACGATGTTACTGAAACGATAAATCGATAATAGTATCATTTGCGTCCGTAATAGTCAGGTGGACGTCTTGAACGGGTTGGGTATCGCGGAGTATCGTCGGACTGCACTTGATCACTCACGTCTGGTTCTGCTATGTCGTCGGAACTAGTATCAGGGGCAACATGCAGGAATACACGGTTACGCCACTTGAGTTTACCGGACGGCAGACGAATGCGATAATCGCGATCATTCTTTGACACTACAATACCATCTTCTATCCAGCGTTTACTTTGCGGATGTTGAAGTAGCACATGAGAGCCAACAGGAATAGATTTTAGAACTTTACTACCTTTGTTGTAATTCTTTGTGGTAGCTTCTTTGTTGCGGAGTAGCTTACTGTCAATCTCTTTGGCTGACGTTTGCCATGAACGGGAGAATGAAGTGTAGTGTGCGGGCACTAAAGAACGAAGGGGATGACCATACACCCATTCCGAGGGGGAACGCCCTTCTGATCTAGGAGTGTTGCGGTATTCTAGTAGACCTTGCAGAAAACTCTCCGACTTAATATCTCCATTATCACACTTGGCAAGCAGATGTTTTAACGCTTTAACAGCTGCTTCAGCGTGACCGTTGCTCTGGGGATGGTATGGCGAAGACGGGGACCAATTGACACCCCATCTGGTGAGAAAGTTGGTGAACAGTTCAGATTTAAATTGTGGACCACCGTCCGAACGAAAACGAGATGGTACACCGGTTTTGGAAAAGTGTGATTTAAGAACTGAAATGACTTGAGACGAAGACGGATCGGAATTCCATTCTGAAATGAACGGAAAGCCGGATAAACGGTCGACGTAGACTTGTTGACATTAACTACATTCTGAGGATGCGTGTTAATGACACTTGATAAGTGCCTCTCAGATAATGTGGTTGGAAAGTCTACATGTACAATTTTAAGTTGTTTACACACATCTAAAGACAGATAAAGACCGGTCACATCATAACATATAACGACTGTAGTATTTACGCTATTACCATTTAAATCGAAAGTTAATTTGATTGTCCCGGCCTGAACTAGAGCGCGATTATCGACGCCAACGTAATTATGTGGACTGAACGGAGCCAACGTGCTATCGAATTTGCCTATTGATTTCAGAAAGTCAAGACCTGCAACGGTTCCTTGAGCACCTGTGTCGCAGACAGCAGGGAAACGACCTAACAGTTTATTGTCTTCCCTAACATCGACATCAATTGTCGGTAATTTGCCACCATTGGAAGCTTGCATCGATTTAATAACTGATGTGCTCACGGTTTTGGTTTTCTCTAAGGACTTTAAACGTTTACGGCAAACTTTTGAGTAATGCCCTTTGAGGCCACAGTGGTCACATGTCACGTTTGCGGCAGGGCAGACTGATGTAAAATGCTTAACATAGCCGCACTTAGAACAAGGGCTTACTGAATTACTTGACTTGGAAGCAGAGTTACTGTCGTCATGCTTCGTTTTCTGTTGACGTTTATTATGATTTTTCTTAGCTTTGGTAGATTGTACATTACCAATTGTGCTATGTGTGGCGTGGGCTTGTTGACCTAGGGTACTAACAGTGGAAGAAGCGGCTTCTTCGGTTTGTAAAAATTTGAGAGTGTCCTCTAGGTTTAGCGGGGGAGATTTTGCGATAACTTTGCGTTTTAAATTTTCATCCCTTAAACCTAGTACTAGAACAGCGGTCCGCAGTGCTTCTGGAGTCACTGCATCTACATTAGCATAGTCACTTTTCTCCATTAAATACGTGTAATATTGATCAATTAACTGGTTTGAGCCTTGAGTGACTGTGAGAAAGCTTTGCCAGTCGAGGTTAGAGTTGCGCTTAGATCTTAAGTGATCGGTTATCTTTTTCAGTATTAACTTAAGGGAGTCCGTCGTTGAACGTTCGATTTTGATGACGCGGCGTACCATGTTCAGAAATGCTGGGGAACACAGACCCCAAAAGGTAGCAATTTGCCTATCGTGAGGCTGGGCGTCTAAATCAATAATCGCGATATAATTCAAAAATACCTCCTGCCAATCCAGGAACTGCTTTAGGTTGATGTCTGCATCTAATGTTGGTGGTGTCTTTATGACAGGTCGGGCAGAGGTCTGAACGTTGACTTGCTGAGACGTGCTTTCTCGGTTTTCTGGATCAGTGGTGCTTGTGACTACGGTTTTCGGCACAACGGCCGTAACGGCACGCACTTGTCTCTCGAGGTCATAAAAACTGTTTTCTAATTCAACCAATTGTGGCTCTTCCGGGTCTTCTGCTCCATCTTTGATGGGTTCTTGTACCAACACGGCCAAATGTGACGCCACATAGCGTTCCAGCGCATCGTGAGCGCGTTTCGTTGTGATCGTCAAATTTTCCCTATCACTTTCAGTTCGTTCTGCTACTTCTGTACTGGTGAAACTGGTGAGGGATGCCACCAGACGATCTAAGGCTCTTGTCAAATGTCCTTTAAGGCCTGATCGACTGTTTTTCAATAATTTAACATCAGCCATCGTGACGCAATAAAATTAAACTCTTTGAATAACGTAAAATATTACTGTCCAAATAACAGGATCAACTGCGCCATGTAAGATACGAAGACAATAGACGAATAAACACCCGAATAGGTATATCCTGTTGATCTGAATCATGTATTTAATATTACGTACATACGACCTTCTACACTGGTCGTCACTAACACTCTGATTTAAAACTGCGCAATCATTTAGTTATAAATAACCTTACGCATGCGCATACGATAGATACATTACAATAGTCTGCATGGCAATGACAATAGATGACTTGAGACCAGGGTCCGACAAAAGGTTCAGCCATCTGGAATCTATTCATCGAGACATCTAATATTTTTTATCTAAATTTAGTTTTTGGCGTACAACGATTCTGTAATAACGTACATAAGCAGCTCTAGTATTTACAGTACTAACCTTGAGCTACAGCTGTTTGTAACGCTTCTGCAAACTCGATAGCACCACCACTTGTAAACGTAATTTTGAAATTGGCGTTTCCTTCCCATCCACCTAAAATCAAAAGTAAATTAGTTTATAAAACATTTAACAAGTTTAACAGTTTCCAACAACCTGATTGACATAGATTGGCATGCGCACCAGACCTGAGGTTTTAATTAAAAAAGTATTATATTAAAGAATAGTAAGAATTTATTCACCAATTTTAACGCTATTTCTAAAATCCTAATTCACTTTGCTGTCCTACATTTCCTTTTTATTGTTTCACTGAAAATTTGTTTAGTTTAATAATTTTGAAAAGACTACAGAATCCTGCAATCCTAGTCCGCAGAACGCTGCTACTGTACAAAATCAAAAGCTAGAAACTATTCCAAATTAAATTGCAATGGTTATGTGTTTGAAAACACCATTCTTCTTCAAGTCAGTTGCATAGAAATCAACATTTAGTTTGATTAACAGTGATCATCATCATGACTAGAACAAACCATCAAAAAATGTTTTCAAGTACAGCAAAATGTAACAAACGAGTAACATGAGCTGACATCAAACCTTCCCTTGCCTTTTGATGGATGTGATGGACCGCGTAAAATAGTCAATGGAGGATCATAGCAAAATTAAAGAATTCTGAAGAAAGTTTTGAAAAATCTAAGGATCAGCAGAAAGTATGAACTTTTCTCTGACATTGTTTGTACAGTATGTGATAAACCTTTAATTTCAAGCCATGCGAAAAGATGTTATTTATAATGTTACAGTGAAACATGTATATAACAACCAGCTACGAGAGGTAAATAAATTGACCATTATAGACAGGTGACCTTTATATACAGGGTTGATTTAATAGAAAATGCTATTTTAGACATACTGTATCAAGAGTGACCACTATAGACAGGTGACATCTGTATAGAGGTGGTCATTATAACAGGTTTGATTGTAGTAATAATAGTCAATACATTCACATGTATGTAAGCGTGCTCAATGTTAATTAAAAAGAGAGCATAAATAGATTGTAAACGAGAAAGAGACAAAACCTTTTATGTAACTCGAGTCTGAGCACGCTTCAAATAAGCGATCATCAGACGGTAAATCAAAATTGCAATTATTTAACAGTACAGTGTAACCCGCTTAAGTGCAAGTCAAAGTTGCCAACGCTTTTCATTGCATTTATCCGAATTTGCAGTTATCCGAAATTGTTCACCAAGGATTTGACCAGAAAATTGTTTAACTGGTTTCAAAGCCAGGTTGCAGATAAGTAGGAATGTCATTTATCCGAATTGCACGTAAGCGAGTTACACTGTATTACAATATACTTAGTTTGATACTCAATCTTAAACATACCCATTGGTTCAGATAGCACATAACCAGTAATTGCATTTGCACCAAAAATCGGTTGCTTCACCTTGAAATCATAAAAGAGAAATCAATGTGATAACATCATACAATTGACACATATTAAACACAGCCGCCGTCTTTGCGTTTAATTCAAAAGTATGATATGTATGTGTACCGGTACCGTCATCATCATTTATTCAGAAAACCTTCAACTTTACATCAAACTTTTTTCAAAGGACTGATTAGGCTAATTTGACTAAGGACTGATTAGGCTAATTTGACTAAGGACTGATTAGGCTAATTTGACTAATGTAAAACGCCTCGGAACATTTTTGAAATATTTTGAATTGTGTCCATATTTTAAGCTTATGCATTTTTGGATAATTACTCAAGATGAAATTTCTTTTAAAATGATGGAAACGATTCTTAGCAAGTTTATTGAGTGTGAGCGTTGTGAAGAAAAATTGATAAAATGCTCCATATAACCTTGACACATGATTACGATTCTGATTAACCTAAACAAATTATCAAAACAATTTCAATTACAGACATAATATTACCCAGATTTATGTTTTTTATTTTAGAAAAGTGTTGATGCATATAGTTATGCCGCGCTCCACCGCAAATTCTGGCACTTGGGATGCTAGAAAATTAATTGGCAAATTGATGAGACTTACACTATAAATTCTCTTATAATGTAACTGCATAGTTGATAAACATGTTTCATATTATATTTTCTTTTATGTAGACTTGTCTAAGCAGCAGATATGCCTTCTAGAATCTTATAAATAACTTTTCTTCTGGATTTTTGGTGAGATTTGACCTATTGTCAAAATTTTTCTGAATTTCCTCATTTTTGTCAGACGCTGCTTTTAGAAGAATGGAATGTAAATGGATGTAATCACAAATTGGACTAAGCTATGTTTACCTCAATGTTTCTTGCAGATTGAAAATTCATTGAAAAGTTCTGGAAAGCTGGCGAGCGATTCTTAGCAGAGAAGATAATCTAAAAATTGAAAAGTGAGAAATAATGAATAGGGCCTACGCAGTATGACAGCGCTTGCTTTGACATAACTTAGCAACAAAAAATTTTCGGGGGAGCTAGATGGATCAAAACTGAGTCTTGTAGGCTTACATCATAATTCATGGTGAAAATACGTGGTTTTGACTTGTTCACTCTAGCTATTACTTCATACTTGAGAAATTTGAGGAACATTTAGAGTATCTCTAACCCAGAAATGCAGGAGTTAAGAAACATCGATTGTCGATAAAGCGTATATAGCCTACAGGTACAGCAATTGAACACATCAAAAGTAGTAATTCAAATATAGAACCGTACGCCTCGACCATTTCTAGGTAGGCTAGGATGTAAAATAGGCCTAACAGGCATACGGCTAGGAAGGTTTTACCACTCTAAATATCCAACATACCATTTTCGTTGTAACAAAAACATCTCCTTTCTTACTTCCTTTAATGTTTCCAGGTATTCTGTCACCTTCTAATGAAAACTCTACATCTTTGTGGTGTTTTACAACGCTATAAATACACGAATATTTTATTTAATAATATAAAGTGAAAGTTGAAAACGAAGTCTGCAGCTTGCTGGAATGTACATCCATAATATGTTTTGTTGATAAATCTGATACTTACTAATCACCATGTAAAGTCAGCCGACCTCCTTCGGCATTTATTTTATTGAGAGACATTTTGAATGCCTCAGTCTTTATCAAAGTAAATTATTAAAAATTTCACTGCTCGAATCGATGGTTTCATGTGCAAATGGTTGACAAATACAGACGAAATGTTGTTATTTTCGTACGGCTGCGTCATTACTAGAACCAGTCCACTAATCACGTCAATCTAACAATCCGATATCTTGATAAATTGTAATCTGATCATCATTGATAATACAAATAGCCTGCGCGCAGACCTTACTTGAAAATCTTACTTCCTCGTTAGTAAATTTCTTACTAACGAGGAAGTAAGAATTCAAGTAAGCAAGAAAGAAGGAAAGATAAGAAAGTAAGTAAGAAAGATTTTCATGTAAGGTCTGCGTGCAGGCTACATAACAAGTTACTCTGCGATTTGATGTGATCGTATTATTTCTCATGAGAAATATGGAATGTTAGACACGGGGATGAGAGGTTCTGCCCCTCCAAACATATATTTTGATTTGGACTCCAGAATGCAGGGTAGAGCTGGCTAAATAATAATAATGTAAATAATATAATTAATAGTGGGATTGTTCCACACCAGTTCTTGGTATAGCGCTCAATGAAATTCATCAGAGCATTTATATAAAACGAGAGTCAAAAATGAAACATTCTAGATTTCCGCTACTTCAAGTTTCACACCAAAAGGTGATCATCAGGCGATTTAATTAATTTCAACTATCAGCTATTAAAGCTGTCTTATACTGATACATATTTTAAAACAAATTAGGGAGCTTTCCCAAACCCCCTACATGGAGGGATAGCCCCCATTCAAAACTTGCTTCAGCGATAGGCCTGTGATTTATATAAGAAAAGATTTCTCAAGCAAAGCAAGCACACATCAATTTTAATTGTTAGATTATTTTCTGACGTTATTATAAATATTTAGTGGCCAAAATTTTTTCAAATTTTGTATCACTATACATATTGAATGATAAATAATATGAATATAATATTCTTTTTTGTATTAAATATATCTACTATATATGTATATTAAATTCTTTAACAATTTTACATTATGCAAAATTTCATACGAGTATACCACATGAATTGTACAGAAGTTTATGAGTTACTTTATGTGTTGCAATATTAATACAGTAATTTTAATTTCGAAAATAAAATATATTTCTCAATATCTATGATATAATTTTCAAATAATTTACATTATTCCTATCATTTCAAATTTTTTAAATTGAAAAATAAAATATAATTTTTGAAATTGTTGTAAATGTTCAAGAAAAAATAATTTTTAATCCAATTTTTTTTTTACCATTAAAATAATTTATAAAATAATTTATATATATATATATAATCTAATTTGTTTAAATGTTACCTTAATCTACCATTATTATCCACCGTTCCAATTTCAGACTTAGGATCAGGTGATCTAGAACTCCAACTAGTAGATGAACATGAAGGTATACCACCGCATTCGTCGACAGGATTACCAAGAACACAAACATTCTTTACTTGCCAATGTTGAGAAACCAGCGAATCAATCCACATGTCTAAACCAGACATAATCTTTAATGAATTCTTTGCAAATTCTCGTATTAAAGATTCAGTATTATTAGCATCTCGGTCAAACTCAACAACAAAATCTGTTGAATATAAACCAGCGGGAGGACCATTATTAAGTAATGCTGCTTGTTCAAAATTAACTGTGCGACCATGATAAAAAGCAAGCGGTGTCACTAAAAATTTCGTTTCACCAAGAACAACATTTGTATCATAGACTAATTTTACCGACCATGTTCCAGGACGAAGTGGTTTCTTAAACGTAGGCTTGTGAAATGATATTACCCAATTAGCTTCAACTTTCATTTGATATATACCTGTAATCAGAAACACATAGAGCTATTTAAAACATATATATCCATACTTTTCCAATATAACATCCCGCTACATACAGTTTATGAATTCATAAACAGTTCATGAAACATGCCTTGGAGGCTTGAGCTTTCAATACTTCGCTTATGTTTTCCAACATTCCTTGTGTAGTAAATATGAATACAAACACGGCAAGTGGTAACCCTTTAATCAATACTTTTCTGATATGACGTCCTGCTACATACAGTTCATGAAATAATTAATTGTATTATAGGAAAGATTTATAGGCTTAAGTAATTCATTTTAGATAATTATGTATGATTTCAATTTATTAAATTTAGTTTCTATTGTAAAATGAAATTTTTTAAAAGTTTTATATGATTATAATGAAAAGTTCAAGAAAATGCCAATTGGATATTGCTCTGTTGAATACCAGGTTACATATTAATCTTAATAGGTCCGTACCAGCACACACATTCATGAAATTGAAATTAAAATAATTACTTTTAAATAGATATAATATTATATTGAAATACTGAGCTCGATTTGCATTAACAATTTGATTACCCTTACCAGCACACACATTCATGAAATTGAAATAAAATAATTACTTTTAAATAGATATAATAGTATATTAAAATACTGAGCTCAATTTACATTAACAATTTGATTATCCGTATACCGTACCGGTAATAACATTCAATGGATCTGTCCAAACAATTCGCACTTGAAAAACTTCGCCATGAACCCAACGATGCACAAGCGTAGGATCATCCATTGGGCCAACCATTCCAGCAAAATTACGGAACACTCTTTCTTTTTGATCCCAATTAGTACCAACCTATCACAACAAGTAGCATTGAATTACAGTGAAACCTGTATATAACAGCCATCCACGAGAGGTAGATAATTTTTCACTATTATAGACAGGTGGCCTTTATACACAGGTTTGATTCAATAGAAAATACTATTTTAGACATTGCAAGAGTGACCACTATAGACAGGTGGTCACTGTATAGAGGTGACCTTTATAACAGGTTTGACTGTATATATAATATATCTAAACAACAATATACCTGTAGCCTACTGTGTAATGAAATTGGGATACATGAGATTTATTTGCCTTTCAAACCATATTATCTATTTTGTCGTCAAGTCCTTCTAAAGCAATTTTGTATTATAAGTGCAAATTTGGATAAATGAATGAAACATCTTTGGCAAATTTGATTTGTACTTTAAGTGGATTGCATCGCATGTGCCTATATGAGAATTGGAAATACTGCATATATCTGAAATAAAATCAGAATGGAGAACACATTTCATTCCTAATTTAGTTTTCTGTAGTTTTCACAGTCATTTTTTACCCAAGATATTTGAGTTATATATTGATAGGCGCTAGGGACACCATAACATAATACAATTATTTGAGCCGTCTATCTAGCTATCTAGGTCATAATTGGAAGTCAAAATGGACGCAAAATAGTTTCAAATGAATAAATAAATTCAACTTACGTCTAATCCTCGCAATCGTTTCCCTGGCGTTGTCATATTTTTATTAAACAATCGACTAGTGTTGATGGGTGTTACCAGCATTTCCATAGATCTCATTTCTCTATTATTTGCACCATGAATTAACTTCATATCATGTAAAACTAGAACACCATGAAACACATTTTCTTTTAAATAATAATGTGATTCCTTTGCTCTCCAAATTGTTGTAAATTGACAATCGTGTTGTGGATCTTTACCATTTTCATTGACGAGATTAACAGCAGCTAACCGTGCGAATGATTCACAAAACGATAAATGAACATCAAATTTTGCAGCGTTATCATCTTTTTCATGATAGATCGATTCCCAATAATCACTTAATGCTGCTGTTGCCATTGGATACGGTCCATGAAGCCATTCATCCATCATTAAAACAATTTCTTGGTCGATGATCGCCTCAAATTTACGAGCAAAGAAATTTTTTGATTGTGTCTAATGATGAAACATACCTTCGTGATAGTAATCAGATTTCACAACATATGGAATATAATAAGTCACTAGATTGATAGAAAAACAATCAGTAGTGGGAACATTGTTCCTATAAGTTATTGTTGCCTTTAATGTTTACTATTAAACAATGAATTGTAAGCATATGGATTATGTAAGCTACCGTATATCAAATAATTACGAGGCTGACGACTAAGTTATGTCAAGGTGCTATTAGATTTGAATGTACCGAAAAAAGTACAAAAATTTTAGTACCGTATCATTGGATATTCAGTACTTTTCCAGTACTTTCAAATCTCATAATGTGGTGTTTTACTGTTCCATGTAAATTTGAAATTAAATTTCATGCCTGGCCCTTAATTCATGATGCAGAAAAATAAGTATTCTTCAAAGTTCATGAATGGTTCATGTACTGTTCGCAAATCATTCATGAATAGTTCATGAACTGTCAATCATATAGTTTTGATTTGGTAGTCCCTGCAAGCAAACTTAATAATATGGATTTGGCATGGACTTTACACTTTCACCTTACATGATTTTAACAAGATTGGTATGTAATAAAATTAGGTCTTGATGTGGTCCGTGAATTGGACCTCGGCACACAAGGTTTTGGGTTCAATCCCTGAATGAAGCACTATATTGGTTGGTGTCAGAAAGGGCATTAGACCATTAAACTCACACACACACCTTTCAAAAACTACTAACTTACTAACAAACCACCTGTCTGAAAAAAGTTAGTAACTTTATCTGTTTTTTAGTAAAATGATATATCCAAAAAAAATACAAAGGTTTATCATTACCGGTACATACCTTTAAACGAACAAAGTCTTCGGGTTTGAAATCATTAGGTGAACAACCACACCAATCAACAATGTGTTTATACTGGCATCGACAACCAAGTTTTCGTTTCCAATTTGTCAGACGAAGATTTGATTTTGCAAACGATTCGCAATGTATACTGTTTCTCAACAACGTATGAAAAAATGACTGCAGAGAATAAAGAGAATTGAATTGCTAATGTATACACCAGAGAACAGGGTCAGACAAAAATGGAGATCATGGGCCCTGAAAGGCTAGAGCAAACTCAGAAGAAAATTGATAATTTTCTGATTTATAGGTCAATCCTCAATAAAAAATTCAGAAGGAAACGTTGGAAATGTTCTTCTAAGATTCAGGAATGCTTTTAAACCTTTTGTCAGACACTGCGAGAGAAGCTTCTGCTTTATTGAACAATGAGATAATGATATACAGAATTAGAATAAAATATAATTTCTATTTCAACCACATACAGACGAACCAATATTTACAGTTTTAAAAAAGAATAGTCTAGAGGCTGGCGTCATCCCATAATCAAATCCCATGAAATTAAAGGCCTACAATAATTTCAGTACAGGCATCTAAAAATGTACTAAAAACATTTTTCAGAAATTTTCAAAATGATAATGAAAATAATCAGATGTTATATAATGACAAAAACAAAATTGAAATCCCAGTGTATGACTTACCTCTGCTGGCAACAATGCATATTTGTATAATTTTTTAACGCCATCCAATAACGCATCCTGTCCATTGATAACATATTGACAGAATTTATGATTTAAAGCAATCCAATCACTACCACCATCAAAATCAATTGATGTTGGTAATTTCCTATCACCAAGACGCCACATATGTTCATCACATTCATGAAATGTACGATCGATTCCTTGTTTCTTGATAAACCTTTAGAGAGATCAAAGTCAGGTTTAATATGAACATGAAATATGGCAAGTCAGGCAACAAAAGTAGGGCTATGAAATATTAGCATTTTCATTTGAGTTTTCGGTGTAGATCATGTAGATTATTTGCAATCTGTTTAATGAAACTCAATCAGTAACAAAGTCACCTGTAATATCAATGTATGGGAGAAATAAGATAAGCGAATTAATTGATTTAATACAAGAATTAAATCAAAAAAAATATTACTATTTACAAATCAGTTATAGACATCAAACACTCTATCACTATGATCACATTAAATTTCAGGGAGGATAAGCTCAGATGGCAGGGCAGCCAAACTTTATATATAATCATATGTGGTTGACTGTGGTTCTAATCTAAAAGCATCAAATGAGTACGGTACCATCTTTTGATGGCGGATGGAATGATCCAGAGGGAATTGCATTGTTAGTAGCTGCGGGGGCATCACTGTGTATTGAGAACTTACCTTTCAACTGTCCCTCCATGAGGCTTCAAAAAGTTCTCGTTTCGATGCGCTCTTAAAAAGCTTCTTAATTTAGAAGCATGTCTATAAAGGAAACATAAACACAGTAAATAATAATAATAATAATAATAATAATAATAATAATAATAATAATAATAATAATAATAATAATAATAATAATAATAATAATAATAATAATAATAATAATAATAATAATAATAATAATAATAATAATAATAATAATAATAATAATAATAATAATAATAATAATAATAATAATAATAATAATAATAATAATAATAATAATAATAATAATAATAATAATAACAATAATAATAATAATAATAATAATAATAATAATAATAATAATAATAATAATAATATATGGCGAAAGAGTCAAAGAATACACATTCTTTACTGTTACTCAAGTTTCACGCTTTTCACAGCGATCTTCAGACAGATTTTTTACTCAATGAAAAATATGCATGATATCTACGTTCTATGGTCAACTCTCCGTAATGCTGCTTTCTATTGTTTAATTAATACAATGCTATTGTTATTGCTATTGTTAATACAAGTGGTGGAAAAATGTGATGGTTTCCTTTATTCTCAGTAAATGATTATTTATTATGTTTTTGATTTATTAAAATTGGACAGGTAATATTTATTTTCGTGACGACATTTAGATATTAATTCAGTTTTTTTGTTTATTATTGGTTCTTCTGCGCATATAATATGATATTTTTCTAAGAGGCATAAATGGCATTTTTTCGAGATGTTGTTGTATGCTTTTGCATTAGCGATGGCTGACCATTCGATTTTGTATGTGATGTTTTTGTCTTTTAAATCCCAAACGTGTTTGGATAGTTGTGTGCTAGTGTTGTATTTTCTGTGTTTAAGTGTTGCCTTGTGTTGCGTGTAGCGTTGTTTGAACGTGCCTTCCGTCAACCCAATGTAGCTATGTCCTTCTTGGTCAAATGGAGTAGTGACGTTTGCTTTATAGATAATACTTTTCATTTGGCACTATCCACTAACTCCACAATATTCGAGAACAGTAAAGAACCATACGCTGACGCTTTGAGAAAAAGCGGACACGATACGCACCCAAAATACAATCCACGAGAAACACCATTAAACAACAATAGAAAATGCCGATCAAGAAAAGCCATATGGTTCAATCCACCCTACAACAAGAGCGTGAAAACTAACATCGGTCGTACGTTCCTTAACTTAATAAAAAAACACTTCCCAAAATCGAACAAATTAAACAAGATTTTCAATCTCAACACAATCAAAGTCAGCTATAGTTGCACAAATAACATGAATTCAATCCTAAAGAGCCATAACAATAAAATAATCAATTCGACAACAAACACCACAACTAACACCAACCAATGCAACTGTAGATACAAAAACTTATGCCCTTTCAACAACAAATGCCAAATGAAAAGTATTATCTATAAAGCAAACGTCACTACTCCATTTGACCAAGAAGGACAGAGCTACATTGGGTTGACGGAAGGCACGTTCAAACAACGCTACACGCAACACAAGGCAACACTTAAACACAGAAAATACAACACTAGCACACAACTATCCAAAAACGTTTGGGATTTAAAAGACAAAAACATCACATACAAAATCGAATGGTCAGCCATCGCTAATGCAAAAGCATACAACAACATCTCGAAAAAATGCCATTTATGCCTCTTAGAAAAATATCATATTATATGCGCAGAAGAACCAATAATAAACAAAAAAACTGAATTAATATCTAAATGCCGTCACGAAAATAAATATTACCTGTCCAATTTTAATAAATCAAAAACATAATAAATAATCATTTACTGAGAATAAAGGAAACCATCACATTTTTCCACCACTTGTATTAACAATAGCAATAACAATAGCATTGTATTAATTAAACAATAGAAAGCAGCATTACGGAGAGTTGACCATAGAACGTAGATATCATGTATATTTTTCATTGAGTAAAAAATCTGTCTGAAGATCGCTGTGAAAAGCGTGAAACTTGAGTAACAGTAAAGAATGTGTATTCTTTGACTCTTTCGCCATATATTATTATTATTTACCGCTCTGTCAAATGAAGACATAGAGCCCTATATTATCTGCTATTAGATAAACATAAATTTTATTAATAATAATAATAATAATAATAATAATAATAATAATAATAATAATAATAATAATAATAATAATAATAATAATAATAATAATAATAATAATAATAATAATAATAATAATAATAATAATAATAATAATAATAATAATAATAATAATAATAATAATAATAATAATAATAATAATAATAATAATAATAATAATAATAATAATAATAATAATAATAATAATAATAATAATAATAATAATAATAATAATAATAATAATAATAATAATAATAATAATAATCATATAATAATAA
Organism: Haliclystus octoradiatus; assembly: GCA_916610825.1. Classification (NCBI taxonomy): domain Eukaryota; kingdom Metazoa; phylum Cnidaria; class Staurozoa; order Stauromedusae; family Haliclystidae; genus Haliclystus; species Haliclystus octoradiatus. The sequence continues at coordinate 27,275,029 of OU744449.1, forward strand.
TAATAATAATAATAATAATAATAATAATAATAATAACATCCAACATCCAACTTACTGCACAGGATAATCACTTTCGCTGACATTTATAAAGAAATCCCATTTCCATTCCGTTTTTGCTAATAGGTCTGTCATACATCTCATTAGCATTGTTAGTAAACTAGCACCACCCCATATGGTAGCAATACGCCAATTTGCTACTTCAACATTAGGAAATTGTGACGCAAGTCCTAAAAGCTGTCTGTGCAAGTAATTGGATCTCTAAATGGTGAAAAAAATAAAAAAATTATTCCATTGATCATCAAATAACTCATAGGAATGTATTATAGGCCCAATGTAAATGTAAACTTTATATTTTAAAAGTTAATTCTTGGCTTGTATTTGAAAAAACTTGAAAAAAAACAGCTCTAAGTACAATCAATTTAACGAAACATGTTTATGATTCATTGTATTCATTCATTGTATGATTATGAGCTCTACTAGCTATAGCCTATTTGATGTAAATTATCGGCCTATATATACAGGTGGCCTTTATATTCAGGTTATTCATAAAATATTCAAATTCAAAACTTCTAATTGTTCCAAGTGCTCTGAAATTACTTTGTTAAGATTTTAGATATATATGGATGAGTATTTTTTGAGAAAATCATCCGTAGCAACAAAAAATTCAAAAATTGTATATTGTCATCTTTGGTTGCTTGCATATGGTTGCGATACGGATGTCACAAACAACATAAATATTCATCTAATATAAAATGTTAACTTTCTAGAAGAACTGTTTAGTGAGCAACCAACTGCAAAGCATTTTCTAAATAATTACGGGGGAGTATATCACACTGTTTGAAGGGGACAATAGCAAGGATCAAATACCACCCTGGCATTTCGATGATTTTAGATTTAGGCTAAAAAATGAAAATTTCGATATAAAGAAAGACAAAATGAAATCTTACCGAATCGACATGAAAGTAATAATAATGTTGAGTATGGTATATTGCCTTGAGTAAACGTTTAATTTGACGAAATGCTCTTCCATGAACTGTCATTACAAATGCAATTCTAACAGGTAATCCTCTTTCTTCTGCTGCTTCAACGGAATGTGATGGACGTCCCTTATCTCGTGGAATGGGACAATATCTTGGAATATAATCATCATATAATTGTTTTGCTTCTGATTTACATGCTATTTCAGCAATTTCCTGTTTACATTTTTTTGTTTTTGCTCTCCTTAGCGACGATAGAGCATCTTTATGATGTGGAGTGCAAGGCAATGAAATATTTTCAGGATGTTCGGAGCTCAGAACTAATTTACTTTTATCACTTGTGAAGTAATTCTAAATAGGAAAATAGATCGATTGTTAATTATTGCAGAAAATGATAGAGCTTATCTCAAATCCCTAAGCAGTGTAGTTGTAGTGGGTTTAAATTGTATTTACGTCATTGTATAATTGTCCATTATTAATAATTTCCTGTAAATCTATATGTTCGGGCGAAAACAGCATGATATAGCGATATTAAAGTAGTTTTTGTATAGTCTCATATTTGTATTAATTAGCCTCATTTTCATGTAATTAGATTCAATATATTTAAATATTAGCCTTGTATGACGTAATTTAGTTTGTATTTAAATAGTTTGTTTTGTAATTTATAAGTTAGTGTGTTGTTGGAAGGCGTTGTGAGTTCATCAACTCTATGAACCCAACCTTAAATAAATTGTACTTGATTGCATTCAAGATAGTTATTTTGCTAATTGACTAATAGAACCAACGGCATTAGGCCTACTCAACAATATACAGTCCTCATTTAGGCCAGAATAATATATGTGCGTAAACCGTACCACGTACACAATCTCTTTTGCCTCTTACTGTACGATTGTGTCTGTTGTATTAAAGAGCTCTGACTGACGGTCATAGTAGCCCTTAGCATCTTTCCCGGTAATATCAGCAGGCACGGCCAATCATTGTTATAATAAGAGCACATACAAACTATTACTTGTGTCGTGACTTAATCCTGCACACAGTCACCGAACCAACATCGACACACAGCTGGAAGCAGGGTCCGACAAAAGTAGGGCATGTAATTATGAAGACGTATGAAACGGACCAAACAAAAGAAAACAATTTTCAGAATTTGAAAATATCAATGTCTGAAAAAATAAATTCAATCAGACTGGATGTTTTGCGTAGGAATGAAATTAGATATGACATAATGTCATAAGGCTCATAAGGTTTGGAGTGAAGAATTATACCTTATTTAGATCCGAATTCTGAATATTTCAGATTGCTTTTGGCTTAAACACATCTTTACCAGATTCAGATTACTAATGCTCAATTCAATCTGATGAAGACCACTAGTAAGTACTAATAATCTGATCTCACAACACAACACGGCTGATTAATTTCAACAGATTTCCTGGCAGATGGGACTTGATATTTGTGGTGCAGCTACTGAGCTGCAAGCCTATAGTTTATAGTTTGAAATAATGAAACGTGAATTCTGATAAATTTTCCCTGTGATCCAAGAATTGCACCTCCTAGGAACCCATCCCCTTAAAACATTCCATTACTGTTCGTCTATGGGGGGCCAGGGAGGAGTAAGTCCTTTCAATTTATATGAACAATCAACAATTTACATAAATTAGGAGTTCAATTCAATATACAACTTCTAGGCTAACTAATGATCAGCGGAAGTTTTTTCCTAAGGGAACTCTTAGGCAGAAGTTTGTTAAATTATTAAATATTTTAATCAATTGCGTGTTTGATTTCTTTCATAATATTCTAGATCCAGTTAATCACCTGTTTACGATTGGCATTGAAATGTTTCAGAGTTCCTTCGACACTTCTCTTTGCACCAATTACATAAATGTCAGATTTCGTATCGTCTTCTGGTTGGATACCAGTCTGTGTTTCATAGGTAAATAATTTATTATCAGTATATATAGATGAGAAATACCATAGCGTAAGAATTTGCACAAAAGCGATTAATCCAGCGATAATTAAAATAAGCTTGATGAGATTGATGGCCGCCATTATGACTGGTGGTCAAACAATCAATGAGCTTTGCTTTTCGTGTTAAATTCAAGGGGGCCAATGTGGAATTAAAAAAATGGGGCATTAAGGGCATTGGATTCGTTATTTTGCTCGATTGTCTCTGTTGCTGTTTATTTTACAAAATAAATGCAATTTAACCTTTCCTCTACAAGTTTCTGAAGATTCTGCTAAATCTAAGTAATTATGAATCTTAATGACTTCTATCTTTTACTTGGAAGGAGGAACAATTATGGGGTATATTGTAGGGGACAATCAGACAATTCCATAATAGGTTAATCCTCTCCAGACCTCCGAGTGCCCAAAAGACGAAAATTTCATTTTATCTTTCAAAATTTGTGAAGTTGACTTCGATGTTCGTTTGCGCTTGGACATTGCTCTTACTTCAAATACTTATAGACCAATAATTTTATTCAAATCTGGTGCTTGAAAAAGCTAATATACACATTTGATATTTCATCTTGTACAGTAATAATACACAGCAATGTCTGCCAAAGAATTGATGGCAAGTATGCTCGATGAGCTGATGGGAACTGCGCGTGACGGTAAGACTTTAATATTTGTTTTTTGTAGCTTCGCTTTTCACTAACTTTCAAAAGCAATGTAGACAACAAATAATTATATTTAATATCAGTCCAGGAGTGTGTACCTTATTATGATAGTGGAATCAAATAGAAGTCTATCTAGAAGTTTGATAAATATATTCTTGCAATAAATACCGCACATGTTTAGAGAAGTTTAGACCGTGCTTTTTAGAAACATTTGAATACTTGATTGACCCAGCCACGTATGTGGTTTCAGGCATCTGCTACCTGTGCTGTCTTTATCTGCCATAATTCAATGTTTTATCTGCCTAAGTGACTAGACCTACAAGGTTACATTGAATATCTGACCTATAGATATATCCATTGGGAAATTTGCTGTGTTTCCTGGTAGGCCTACTGTTAACCCGCTATATAATGGAAAAAGTTTCTTCAGCATTTTCCATAACGTACGATATATACATCTCGATTTTCAATTTTAGTAAATTAGGCCTAAGCCTATCTTTAAATCTAGAACTAATATTGTAATTTCATTTAATTTTCCATCAGTTTTGAACTAAATGTTGAATCACTCATATTATAATTTCTATCTGTTCAAAATTGAGATTCCAAATTCCTAATCTGAACTGAAGGCTGCAATCCTAATCCGAGCTGAAAGGTTTGGCCAAAAATATACATGTAGCCTATACACTATGATCGGTATCTCATCAGAAATTACCGAAATTAATTGTGAAGCGAACGTTTTTATTTTTTATTGACAATAATAACTACATTATATTGGAATTTTCACTATTCAAGAGAAACTTTCTAAGAAATAATGAAAAATATTTGATACATTTTTAGTTCAAAATAAGTAAAACATCAAAATGACTGCCCATGTTATCTTCCACACAAGAAAGCCACATAGTTTTTCTACTGCTTTTAAAAATGGATTACAGTTATTTCATCCCTTTCCTTCTGAATTTAAGTTAACCTTCCGTCAGACTCTGTCATTTTCACATTGTGTAATACTTTTATTTTACCCTATCAAGTTATAATTTGTAGCTAGCATAGTATTTCGTATTCTGTGGATTGAGCTTTTTCGTTTGATTATTTTGCTCAGAATTTAAACGCAATTCAAGAGTTAAATAATAGGTCAAAATATATGGATATGTGAGTATAATTGGGTATGTGATTTAGTTACAGGCAGTATGTCTGCTATTTGAACATAGATTTAATGAAACTTTGAAAAAAGTCTATTATAATATTTACTTGCTTCGAATTCTATCCATAATAATTGTACAATTAATCCAGTTAGAAAATGAAATAGGATTTGGAATCATTGAGGTATCAATTTTGAGTTGTTTTTTGGTCTGATAAAATGGAGCTTGTAACCAATAACCTTAATTGATTGGACTTCATGTGAGTGCCTCTTTTGTGTACATCGGAACATCATCTATATACTAATTGGGTAGTCAAGAATAGTCAGTATTTTGGCTTATTCATCAACAAAGGTCAACTTTTACGTGAGTAATTTATCTTAGATTTGAAAGCAAAATGTATTTCAATTTAAAACATCTTGTTTTGAGCAAATGAAAAATATGAAGTTTGCTGTATTGGCAAGTAGACAAGATGGACGATAAAGAAGTTTTTATCATTGATTGGATAGCTGTGACTATCACTTTAAGGATCTGCAAACGTCTTTCAGCTTGTCGCATGTGTTTGGAAGATATTCATCGTTCTGGAGAGTGAGTTTGGTTGAAAACAACAAATAGATATGTCATGATTTGTTTTTAGTGATCTCTTATGATAAAGGGATATGTTTTCCTTTTCAAGACAATTAGCGCATTTCGCAGCATAATATGTCACGTATAATGATTTAACTTTTTCGATTTTTGTTTTTCATTCAGGTGAAGTAGAAGAGAATAGTATAAGATTCAACGATAAAGATGTCTGTAAAAGTTACATCAGCGGACTATGTCCTTACGAATTGTTTAGAAACACGGTGAGTTATAACAGACATTGTCATCATCCAGCGTTCGACAAAATTTTTAGCCTTGCGAAGTCTTCCAACAATTTCTTCTGAATTTTTGTTTGGAGTTTTGCCTATAAATTAGAAAATTGTCAATTTTCTTCTGAATTTGCTCTAACCTTCCGGGATCTAGGATCCCAGGATCTCCACTTTTGTCGGACCCTGATCACAGGATGTCGGATCCTGTCATCATATTATGCTTCTGTTTGATTTGCAAACACAGCTTTCGTAAGTGATACTATTGAATAAATGTCCGGACACCAGCTCTTAATTAATATACAGTCAAACCTGTTATAACGGTCACCTCTATAAAGCTGCCACCTGTCTATAGTGGTCACTCTTGAAATGTATAAAATAATATTTTCTATTGAATCAAACCTGTATATAAAGGCCACCTGTCTATAATGGTCAATTGATCTACCTCTCGTAGCTGGCCGTTATATACAGGTTTCACTGTAGAAATAAAATTTGATTAAAATATGCAGATAGTATAAGATTTTTGATGATATATCAACACACAAAAAAGATATTTATAGTTGAATACAAAATAAAGAATATGAGGTCAATTTAAAATGCTACATCTTCAGCTTAGAATAAACATAAATTTATACTGGAGCATCATTTAAAGACTTAAAACCAAATATTATATCCTGTTAAAATAACAAATTTATAATTTTCTAAAGTTGTTCTTCATTTTTGACTCATTTGTGAAATAACTATTACTCAGGATTGTTTAATTTTTATTTAGAAAATAGTTAATATTTTTCAGAAAACAGGATTATGCTAATCAAATCTTCATTGCCTTCATCATTTATATATACTTGCTGGATACATTTCAGCAGTAGCATAACTTTAAAATATGTTATTCCTTATCATTGGTCTGTAATATTGCACACATAATTTTCTTTTCAAATTTCAGAAACTGGATCTTGGAACATGTAATCGATATCACAACCCAGCATTAAAAGCAGATTTCGAAATTGCTTCAAAAGATAGAGATTACGGATACAATGTGGATGTAAGTGGTTGGATTGAACTGTACAACTAAACGCATGAGAACATCGGGGTAGAACACACGCACGGCTCAATCAAATGGAGATTGCTGAATCCACCAGTCGCAGGCACATTTTGAGAGTACAATAGCGTCGACTCATAGAAAATTAAAACTTTAAATTTTTTGCATTAACTTGTTGTACGAAGTGCCTTGAAAACTGTGTCAATGTTTTTCGATAATTATTTTAAGTAAATCACTTTACTTCATTCTCCGTTTTCAAAATTTTAAATTCTTACTTTTTCAAATGCTTATTTGTCAAAAAAATGGTTATCCATTTATTAAACAAAGTAATTAAGGCACTTAATACAATAAGTTAAGGTAAAATATTTGGGTTTTAAATTGAACTAACACACGCTCATAAAATATCAACTAGCTAACCAACCACCCCAATGAGAAAAGGATACTAGCTTGTTTGTGGTAAAATGATAAACCCAACAAAATAAAACAGTTCCTATCTGACTTTGATTAATTTGATGATTCCATTTTTCTAGCAATTGGAACATCTTTCTGCTTTCATAAAAGACTGTGACAAGAAAGTTGAGATCAACCGACGTAGATTAGAGGATAAAGATGAAAAAGACCTGGGACCAGAGGTATTAAACTCAATGACGGATTTTATCCTGTGCCATCACTGCCGGATTAATTCTATCTCGTCACAAATGCAATATCATAAAAATGTTGCTAGCGATAAATATTGATTAATTAAATCGCAAAGCTTATTCGTTGTGTATATATATATTTAAATAGGATATTTGCCATGTTTGTATTAATATTTACTAAACGAGAAAATGTTGGGAGACACGAGTGAAGCGCTAAAAAATCACGAGCTCCGAGCGAGTGATTTTTAGCTTCCCGAGTGTCTCCCAACATTTTCAAGTTTAGTAAATATGAATACAAACATTTGCAAGCATGTGGTAACCCTTTTCTAAAATAAAACAAATGTCGGAATCTCATTCGACGGCGAGTTTTCAATTCATGAATTCACAATTTAAAATTCAATTTCAATTCATAAACCAAGCATGAAGAGAATCCCACAACAAGATAGATTTTGTCGAATAAAGAAAGACATATACAAGAACGTCTGTAATATAAGTGGTACAATAGTTCTTAAGCAAATTAATGCAGTAATTGTTATTTAAATTTTAGGTTTACCTTGAAACAGCATAGCCTATAATTGTCTTTCATTCTATGTTTTTGTTTTGCATGTTACACTATGGTTACACGACCAATAACTCATTTACCACGCTTTTCGATAAATAAAGACATCTTGAGCTAAATGTCGTTTTGTAAATCGTAGCCATTATTGAGATATTTATTGGATTGTTATCAAAATGTTATAAATTCTGTATTTTATCACAGATCATACTTTTTGAAGCTTGCGGTTTTTCCCGGTTTTCGGAGCCATGTTTTACCCTAGGATTTCATGCACGCTCTTTCGACCAATCAGATCGCAGAAAACCTTCGTGATATTTTAGAATTAGTTTTGAAAACTCAAAGGTCTTCAAAAACCAAAATATGGCTTTCAATTTTAAATCTAGTTATTTTTTATTTATGTTTCATTTTACTTCATTTGTAAATTTTAGGCTTCTGCTGTTCATGAGTTGAATGAACAAATTGGGAAGAAACTTGCTGAAATAGAAGTTTTAGGTAAAAGCTGGAATCATTTTTTGAAACATGCTTCAGATAATTAATTCTGACAAGACTGACGGCTTCTCTTGTGTGCCCAATACCCCTTCACAATTATGTGGTTATTATTATTATTAATTTATTATAAGTGTCTAAAATCATACTACTACATCATCAATCACAATAAATAGTGCAATTGACTGTATTGAAACTAATAACCGACTGTATGACTGTTATTTGGAAGTTTGTGGTTTGGTCACTGGGGGAGTTTGAGCTAGAAGGCCCAAGGGGAAATAATTGATACAGGTTACCAGATCAACCTCGCTAAATGATTAAGACAATGAATGGGTGTGTTGTAACTGTTGTTGTTGGAACAGTGCAAAGAGTATGACCTGAAAAGTTCAGTGTAATTAGAAATAATGTTCTCCTCTCGGATTGTTGTAGGCGCTGACGGCAAAGTTGATGAATCCATGGCGTTGATGAAGGAAGTGGATGAGCTGAAACAGGATAAAAGGAAAGCAGAGGTAGGTCTTCTTCAATCTAATGTTGATTCACAACTGAAAAGCACATAATAACTGCTAAAATACCAGATCTATTTCTTTGCGGTGATTATAACCATTTGGTTATTCTTATCTATATTTAGGATATTTTCAGAAATTCAATACCTGCTTCAGCAACACAGCAGCAAAAACTCCGTGTCTGTGAAGTTTGTGCTGCTTATCTCAGTCTTTACGACAATGACCGCAGGTATGTAGTTACAGTTTATCAATTTTATAATTCCGAATTCTATAGAAAATTACACAAACTTTAGCCTGAAGAGAAATTAAAAGATTAATGTCGTTTTTGATACATGGAAACATGTCTGTAACAACTAGCTATGAGATGTAGAGAAATTGACTGTTATATGCAGTTGGCCTTTATTTGCATTGTGTTGATTCAATTTAGACAATACTATTTTAGACATAACTAGGGTGACCACTATAGACACTCAGACAGGTCAGGTGCCCGTTATAACAGGTTTGACAGGTTTGACAGTAATGAATTTTAAATCAATCAATATTGATAACATTGATTGGGAAAAAAGACATTCTGACAATATGCCTTCAACCAGTAATTTAATGACCTACATTCCCAAGTTAATAGATCTCTGGTGCTCACAATGTATGTAATGGTTTACGTTACGGATGGATCCTTGCTAGCTTGATCTAACAATCTAGGTGTCTCCTAGTCTGTTCAAAGTATGTTTTGAACCCATTCGACAGGGTCAGACGAGGTAGGAATCATAGAATCCTTGATTCCAAAAGGTTAGAGCAAATTCAGAAGAAAATTAATATCGTTAATGATTTATTGGTCAAACGTCAACAAAAACATTCCAAAGAAAATGTTGCTAGGATTCCAGACGGTTAAATCCTATTGTCGGACCATGTCGCTCGGTACTTGACACATACTGTAGTGGATCAAACTAAAGAGCGGAGCATCCTAACAATGACATGCAACTGAAATGGCCAACCTACGTCATCGTTTATCTTATGAACTATGTTTTGTTTTAACAGTTTCATTTACGTTATGATAATATGATTGTTCAATTTCAGATTAGCAGATCATTTTGGTGGTAAATTACACATGGGTTTCATTAAAATTCGCGACAGACGTGATGAATTAGAGGTAACAAATTTATTCATTTACATTCTTCAATTTGAGTGAGTTTAAATAGTTGAATAGGTTTTTTTATCGCGCTTTACAACTGGCTTGTTTCTTTTCCTTGTATACCTATTGTCTATAAGTCACAATGTCTAAGTCTCGCCATTGTCTAAGCCCCTGTGAAAAACAGTTCAGGAGTTCATGAACAGTTCATGAACAGTTCATGAATGTTCAATGGCTCCAATTTTCCTGAACTGTTCATGAAATGTTCATGAGCAGTTTATGAACCCTCACAGGCAGTTCATGAACAGTTCATGAAAGTTCATGAACAGTTCATGAAAGTTCATGAACAGGTCATGAAAATTTGGGGCCATTTAACGTTCATGAACTGTTCATGAACTATTCATGAACTCCTGAACTGTTTTCGCAGGGGAGTTCACACAAACAATATCTAAAGTGGCTCAATTATGTTAATTCTAATTTGTAAATAACCCTATAATTCACATATAATAATAATAATAATATATGGCGAAAGAGTCAAAGAATACACATTCTTCACTGTTACTCAAGTTTCACGCATTTCACAGCGATCTTCAGACAGATTTTTTACTCAAATCTGTCTGAAGATTTCTGTGAAATACGTGAAACTTGAGTAACAGTAAATAGTGTGTATTCTTTGACTCTTTCGCCATATATTATTATTATTATTTACCGCCCTTTCAAATGAAGACATAGAGCCCTATATTATCTGCTATTAGATAAACATAAATTTTATTATTAATTCACATATATATATTATCCAGTACTGCTCAGTGAACAATGGACTGACTGCTTATCATAGCTACCTGGTCAAGATGGGTTTGTCAATGTGATGAAGAAATTCATCACATGGAAAACAATATTTGTGTCATAGACTCATATATTTATTTATACAATTAAATAATTTTCCATTTTTCTAGATTGAAGTTACAAAGCAACGAGAGGAAAGAGAGCTTGAGAGGGAAAAGAATCGCTTGAAAAGACGTGAAGAAGACGAAAAACGTCGATTATCAAGGAATAACCGTTCACCTGATCGCCGTGATAGTAGAAGGAGTGACTCTTACAGGTGCGTGAAAACAAGCTCCTAACGAGATTAATTACTAGAAGTGGAAATGTTATAATTACCACAATCTACTTTGATGTACACTCTATGAGAAAAGTAAACCAATGAACAACATTTCGGTTGCTTGCTCTGCCCATTTCCACATGTTGAATAAATGATAGTTTTAATGCATTTGTTCAATTAATATAAATTGCAATTTATAATGAATGTCTACAACTTGAAAATAATTGTAATGAAAATTGCAACCAGAGTGTTAAACATTAAGTGTAATTTGTGAGTTATTTGTGTTCATTAACAAAAATTCCATATGCAGTGAATCCTGTATAATTGGATTGTACTCACCAACCAGCTATTATATGTAGATAAATTGGAAACTGAATGCAGGTGGCCTTTATAGACAGGGTCGATTCAACGAAAAACACTATTTTAGACATTGTAAAAGTGACCACTATTGGCAGGTGACCATTATAACTGGTTCAATGGTATCATTGTTGTTTCTAGGAGTTCTTCGAAGCGGAGTAACAGCAGAGAAAGACAATCTTCAAGAAGAGATCGAGACGGAAGAAGACGTGATTATGATAATGATAGAAGGGGTAGTTCTAGATCAAGCCGTCGTTCAAGATCTAGATCACGATCTCGTTAAGTAATAATAATCATATCCTAATTAACTTAACACTTGAGTACATAAAGTCGATTGCTTATTTAAGAAAGTATTCTTAACTTTAAGATTGTATTATAATTCTGATGCATGTGCGTGATACGTATTTTGTCTAACTTTTAAAGAAACCGAAAAACAGATTTGTTTTGTTTGTTTTATTTTGAAATTCCTAACTTTCATCATTTATTCAGAGCCCAATACACTTTTCATACACATCAAATCTATGCAATACATGTTGCTTTTGTTGGAAAATGTCAATATCTCAATAACGTAAGACATAATTATACTGCTTTTGGTAGGTCATTTACTTGTTGAGATATTTACTTTACTAGTTGATATTTTCGACTGTACTAGTTTCTCTGTTATACAAATATGATTTCCACTAGTATTTATTACACAAACCAGAACGCAAGTAACGACATACAATCTTCGATATTCCTCATCGAATTCAAAATATGGTTTTTGTTCTATGAGGATCTATGAGATTTGTTGTTCTATAAATTCTGATATCCATGGCAACTAACAACAGCCTCTTTATGAAAACATTCAAAACCATTATCAAAGGCATCATGGCGACCGAGTTGACGCGAAGTCCAGAAGCAGAAATGTCTGCAGAAGAAGATGCAATTGCAGAAGGAAATACTTCACGTTCTGTTCAAAATACTGTTAGCAGGATAACTGCTAAAGCTTTACGAGAACTCAAACTGGAGGAAGGAGAATCAGGTAAGTTTTGCATGGCATTGCACTGTTCCAATTCAATTCAATTTCCAGACCAGATTACCAGATCTGTCTATTTATGATACGTTTACAGATATTTTTACTAATAAGTTGAAGTACACTTAGATAGATAGAGCTTTATTTCAACACATGAAGCATTACATATACATGGAATTACTAACGTTGTTGACGACAATTTAATAATAGTAATGCAAATAATATAGGCCTACACCCTATATATGTCACGTATAAGCTCTAAGCGTTTCAGTTTTCACAAATTAAATTGACTAAAAAATAGAATATTGAGTAAGTAAAACAGTATCTAGAATCTGTATCTCATTGTATGAAATTAATCTAAGTAATCTAAACTTTTAAAATTAACTATCCAATCTTCAATGAATCAATTGTACAAGACTTTCTGAAATAGATACGTTTTCAACATGAGTTTAAAATTTGCATAAGATTTAAAGTTACTTGAACGGACAGATAAATTACGAAATATAAATTGTGTTTGGATGTTGAACATAGACATCTTCCAGACTGTAGAGTTTGTATTTTATGCGGCTAATTTATTTTTCAAATGCTGTTTAAAATTGTGCAACTGGAAGCACCGTTTTTGTTTACTTTTCTCCTGATCTGGGGCTGAATTTAATTGAAAACGTATAGAGAATTGTTAAAACAAGACAAAATGTGCGGCCAGAAAGAGCCCAGATCAGTATTGAAATTCTTGTTCTGCGGCTAAGATTGAGTACAGCTAACTACAATCATCACAGCACTATATGCCAGCAAACTGTGATAAAAACTAAGCTACAGTACATTGATGGACAATACATAACACTGTTACACTGTATTTACAAACAGTAGGCTAAATATTTCTGCTTTATAGGTCAAACCTCAACAAAAAACTCAGAAAAAAAAGTTGAACATTTTCTAGAATTTCAAAAGACCAAACTTTTTCAGACAATGTTGCTGACTGAGAGTCTGATATATTTTTTTTATGTAGCTAATTACCTTTCATCCTGTTTCTTTAGAGTATGCCGAATCTGCCAACATGTCAGAACTCATTGGAGAAGATTTGAATTACGAAGCAGTATCATTAACGCTTGACACTGAAGATGACACTAGGGATGGAACGCTGGCATTGTACAATGACGAAATCCAAGATAGTGGCATGGATGCAAGCGTTGATTCAGCTTCTGAAAATGGGAGTCAAATTGCCGAAGAAAGTGATCTAATTGTTCTAGATCCTGATCATGTAAGGAACAGTATAAATTGTAAATAATTTAATATTCATTGAAACTGCCCTTGTGTATTAAAAGCTCATTAATTCATGGACCTAATATTGCAAAAAAATTTATGAACTTTCCTGAATCGTTCATGAAGGGTTCATGTCATTTCAAATAATTTTGAGTTCATGAACCTGTTTTCCACTGTTCATAAACCTGCAAGAAAGTGTTCACGAACTGTTCATAAAGTTCATGAAGTGCTATCATCGTTAAATGTCATTCCTCTAAATCCAGAAGAGTAGCACCTTTTTGCAGGGAGTGTGCTAGATTTTTCTTAAATATTTTAAATTATTTCTGCACCATAACAGCAAAGCTGCAAAGCTTCTTAGTTTAAACTTTTGAGAATTACTACCAAAGAGTTTTTCAGACCCAAATGTGTAATACAATGACAACAACAGCCAATCTTCAATCTTTCAGGAAGTTTAGTTAGTTTACGGTTATTATTTATGACAAAACAGTGTTGAAACAGTATCAATTTTAATATCTATTAACTGAATTTATTTTTATGTTATCAGCCGCTAATGAAAAGATTCCAACAGACTTATAAGAGTCATCTTGATAAACAACTAGAGAAATTGAAGTTAGAAATCAAAGAGAAGGTAGGTAAAACAGTTTGTAAATATGTAAGTATCCCTTCGAAACAAGTTCATGAACTGCAAAGAACAGTTCATGAAAATATAGTTCTCATCAACTCCAAAAGTTCATGATTGTTCATGAACTTTGATGAATCCAAAGTCATCATTTATGAACTACATTCCAAGTCAATGAACTAGTATTCAAAATTAATATAAACCACGTTCATAAACATTCATGAGGTGTAATTAAGGGTTCATGCAAGGATTGTCACGATTCTTCAAAAATGCTGCACTTTTTTTAGGATTCCAAAATACTTAACCTTTCTCAGATACTGGTGCTGACTTCATGCTCAACGACCCATCAAATTGCTAGGAATCATTCCATAGTTTTTGAATCCAAGTTCATGAATATTCATTAAATGTTCATGAAAATGTAGTTCATAAACTTGGATGAACTGAAAGTCTTCTAAGGAGACAATTACCAAAGGATTCATTCTAATAGGATTTCAATTGTTTCATGACCAGTCAGAAAACTGACATTCAACAGTTAAGAATTAACAAAACGTATGATTGAAATATTGGAATTGGGCGTATACATTTGATAAAAGAGAGGTGTCCTCCCTCGTTTCATTATTGCTGTGATATACGAAAATGATTGAAATGGTTGTCAAGCAATGAACGGATTGAATGTACTCAACAGTAGTTCCAGGTCAATCGGACCAAGGTTGGCACGGCTTCACCCACTCACTCACTTCCAAATTAAGACAAGAACTACATTAGGATTTTCTACTGACTTAACAGTGTGACTTGTGCTTGCATGGTGGCGGTGACAGATTTGGTCCTATCGATAATGGGTCTCACCGTCACACAATCCCAGCACCAAAGCCAAACAATGTAGACAAGACGACAGGTTTGATATTATAAAAAACAAAAACCTATTTATAAAAGCCAACATTTCTGAAGCAACATACATCATTCAAAAAAGAAGAGAAAGATTAATTGGCTATGCACTAAGACGACCCATCACACCATTGGCACTTGATTGAAAACATATACCAACTAAGCCATATCAAAGAGAACACTTAGCAGTAACGTAGGCTATCCACTTAGTTTGTTTTAAACCAATCTGTAATATGGCATTTTGATGATGATGATTATATTTATATTTCCATGTTTCTAATAACAGAGTGAAGAATATAATCATAGCAAGAAAGAAAGGGAAGAGATTGGTGTTGAGTTGTACGGATTACAACAAGAGTTAGCCAATCATCAAATGACATTAGAAAAAGAACATAATCGATTTAGCAATGAGAATCAAATGAGACAACAATACGATTCTCAATTGCAAGAAACTAAAAAACATCATCAAATGTTTGCTGATAATTATAATGAACAAATCAAGAAAGGTTAGGATGACCAATTTATTATATACATACAACTAGTAGTAATAATAATGACATATAGTTGTCTATCAGTAAATAATAGTGCTCAATGCCAATGATCGACAGGACGTAAATACTAACAATGAAATGTGAGTCAAAGACTACACATTCATTTCTGTAACTTCTTAGAAACATTTTTAACTTTCCTTTAAATAACAGAAATTGATGTATCTCTAAGTCTTTTACTCAATTTTATTATTAGTAATTAATCTATTAATATTCATATTGTACAGTTGGTAAAGCATGATTTTCTATGATTAGGGGAGTTCTAGTATGTATATTAAATGTAAA
The DNA here is from genome assembly GCA_916610825.1 of Haliclystus octoradiatus. Taxonomy (NCBI): domain Eukaryota; kingdom Metazoa; phylum Cnidaria; class Staurozoa; order Stauromedusae; family Haliclystidae; genus Haliclystus; species Haliclystus octoradiatus. The sequence goes on from OU744449.1 coordinate 27,291,015, forward strand.
TGGTTCAACTGCTGTTGCAAAACATGCTATGAGTTGATGAACAGTTATACTTACGCTACTAATCTCCATAGTATGCCTCAAACAAACCAATTATTATTAGTGAGAATGGAAAAGTTTGTTAGAACGAGGTTATTTATACTGTAATAAATATATTGATGTGGAACCCAGAGGGGCCTTCTATTGGAAAGAATTGAATCGATGTTCTAAGTTTCAGAATATTCTTTTAATTGAATACTCTTTTGGTTGTAGCTCGTGATCTTCAAACTCAAGTTGAAAATCTTTCAAATAAATTACGTCAAATTGAATTATCGAAATCAAGTGTCAAATCTGATATTGCCATTGTTAAGCGTGCAGCTGAAAAGGCGGACACAGAAGTACTCAAAGCTGAAGAAGAAAAGAAGAGACAGGTTTGTATTACCAATTCAATTTTGATTTGTTTTCATTAGGCAAATGTGCCAGACAAGTCTTGCATGAAAGTTGCCGTTGTTTATCCAGGGCTTTTGTCATTATCAAATTCCCATGCTGTTTTTATTAATAACCGACTATCTGTTGAGAATTCTATTCTTTCAAAAGACTTTTGATTTGACTTGTTATAGCTTTGTGTCTACGCCAAGTGTTCGGATCTGATCTGGATCAAACACTTGATGGCCAGAATCTGCATCCAAATCCAGATAATAGATGTTTATTTATAATACTTGTTGCTTGATGCGATATTAATGAAATTTCATCCTATTTATGGTCCAGCTCTAAATTGAAAATTTCATACATATGTTCGGCTCCTGTCAAACAGTCCAGGTCCATTTCACCTCTGATAAGTCCATTTATGTCCATTACTGTGGACCATTCTTTCACCATGTTCATACCCTGGTTCAATCATTACAGGATTTGTTAGTTGATAAACTTATCCAACAAGTCGATAACATGAGAGACATCTTTCACCATGTTCATACCCTGATTCAATCATTACAGGATTTGTTAGTTGATAAACTTATCCAACAAGTCGATAACATGAGAGACATCTTTCACCAAGTTCATACCCTGATTCAATCATTACAGGATTTGTTAGTTGATAAACTTATACAACAAGTCGATAACATGAGAGACATCTTTCACCATGTTCATACCCTGATTCAATCATTACAGGATTTGTTAGTTGATAAACTTATCCAACAAGTCGATAACGTGAGAGACATCTTTCACCATGTTCATACCCTGATTCAATCATTACAGGATTTGTTAGTTGATAAACTTATCCAACAAGTCGATAACATGAGAGACATCTTTCACCATGTTCATACCCTGATTCAATCATTACAGGATTTGTTAGTTGATAAACTTATCCAACAAGTCGATAACATGAGAGACATCTTTCACCATGTTCATACCCTGATTCAATCATTACAGGATTTGTTAGTTGATAAACTTATCCAACAAGTCGATAACATGAGAGACAATATTGCAATGTATCAATCTCAATTAGAAGCTCAAAGACAAGAGACAAAATCAGCAACGAAATCTGTATCGGAAGCAAGCATGGAACTGGAGGTTAGTATTAACATTTCTAAATACGGTCAAACCCTACATAGCAGTCACCTATTGCGATGATCTGTATGTAATCTTTATTTCATTAGGATATATCCAATAAGCCAAGTGTATATAGTGGTCACTCTTTGTATGTCTAAGATAGTATTTTCTATTGAATCAACCCTGTATATAAGGTCACCTGTATATAGTGGTCAATTTATCTGCCTCTCATAGCTGGCTGTTATATACAGGTTTCACTGTAATTGAAAAATGAATCGCTACAAACGCTGTCATGTACATGTCTCACCATAGTGAATTAATTCTGAATTTTGTTTTGAGTTCAATCAAATGTCAACCCAAACCCTTGACTCCACATCAATGATATACGTCAATGTGATGTTTTGATATGTTTTCGATCAATTGCTACCTTCATCTTTGAATTCAAAGGCTTTTTTGTCATATAGATCTGGTAATAAAGATCTTAAAATATTTATAACTCGCATAATTTTGAATGAAGTACTGTAATGCTAATATTATCCAATCTTTCTTCAGGCAATTGATCTTGAGAAAAAGCAGTTGCTACAACAGTGGAACAGTAGCTTAATTGGCATGAAGAGACGAGATGAAGCATATGCCGCAATGCAAGAAGCCGTTGGGTAAGTTGACAAACCAAGAAATATATTTACTTGTTTTCGCATATATCCTTTTTAAAAAGGGTTCATAGGCCTACACAGGTTACTGTTGTTCATTGTGATTCACAAGTACTCAGTATGTTAGCCCACCTTTGTCTGAGTATGTTAGCCCACCTTTGTCTCAGTATGTTAGCCCACCTTTGTCTCAGTATGTTAGCCCGCTTTTGTGAAGCTAGAACATCGCTGCAAAGGGCTCTGGTATTCATTATGCGTCAGTCATGTCTCCTAGCATCACTTGTGCTGGTAAATCGCGATGAAGCACAGCAACCTTGCAAGTGTATGAACCCGGCACCGCATGAACATTCCAAATAACCATGCACAGTTCATGGACACCTTATATAATCAAATCATGAACAAGTCTATAAAATGAAGTTAAATGACCTGTTTTGTATTGCATTTTTATGAAGTGTTCATTAAAATTAGGCTATTTAATGTTCATGATTTATTTACATAGAGGTATTGATGTATTGGTTTGTTTAGTTTGTTAGTCTAGCAAGTTCTAGCCTGCGCGCAGACCCAAATCTTTTTTTTTATGATTAGTAGGGCCTGCGTAATATCGACAGAAAGCTTGCGCTGGGCGGAAGTTGGAGGGAGTGGCGGAACGTCATTACACTTTAACTCCTGCTGTTCAGCGTTGTTCAACTACAGACGGCGTCATAAACAGCATTTCTGCAAGTCCGATTTTCGTAAATAACAAAACTTTTCACAATCAAAATTGACACTTATTATTTACGAAATAAAATGAGTTGATTCATAACCACGACCAAATGATTAATACTAACTTAATACAACATACTATTTCTGTTCAATATGAAGTGATCTATTAAGTTGTCCAATGTTTTTAATGCATTTGTTTTTCACAGAGAAACTCGAAAATTGACATCAATGATGAGAATTAGTCTTTCGCGAAGAAATATTTTTGTAATCCATTGGCTCAGTGAACAAGATCCAGAGATTAAATCGTTCTATATCTAATACAATAATTTGTTCTTTAGATATTACCCATGACAAATTGGCTTTTACGACGAACACAAATACAATCCAAATAAATTTCAGTATCTTGAAATCAAGTCTTTGTTGGCCGATGCTGCATGTAAAATAGCATGTCCCCTCCTCTGTGAAAGGCAAATTAATAATTACAACAAGAAATCGTTTTCGTCAATACACTATGTTTCATTTTATTACAAACATAATTACAAAAAGTCTGAGGTCTCCCTCGTACAAAACTGAAAAACGAACACAGGCAAATGATTTTATCGAAGAAGAACGACGTTTTACTTGAAAAGGAATGCGTCAAGAACTTATATTTATCGACCAATCATGTTCTGGTTCTAGTTTTGGAGAACTCGCTAGCGATTGGCTGATGAACAATAGACAAACAATAGATTTCTCACGTTTCTGCCACTCCCCCTAATTTAGTCCAGCGCAAGCTTTCTGTCGATATTACGCAGGCCCTACTAATCATAAAAAAAAGATTTGGGTCTGCGCGCAGGCTAAGCAAGTTCAAAATGACACAAATAATCTTATTTTTTCAAATGATTTGTTTTTCAGTCTACAAAGTCAGCATATTATGGCTATTGAAACTGAACTTGATGGTTATAAACGTCAGATCAGTACTGCACAAGAACGAAATGAGCATTTAACATTAATGCATAATCGAATTGAAACAGATATGTCGATGGTTAAGAAACAAGTTGTCAGCAGCAAGAACAAACGAGATGTCTTGAAAATACAGTATAGTACATATAGTCGTACATTACAAGAAACAGAACAACAACTCAATAAAACAACAACGGTAAGTCAAATTTAAATTGATGAAATATATTAAAGGGGCAAAATTGACCGGCGACTGCTGAAAGCAAAAGTTGAATATATGCTTAGCGTAATTCAACCGTCTTGCTTTGAAACTATCGTTATACGCAGGTCTAATTTATAATAAAATTCTTGTCAACAATGAATATTGTGTTATAAACATTGAGCATGCATGTGATCCTAAGTGCGTAGAGCCTGACGGTCATTTTTGCTCCTTTAAGTAGAATGTGAAAGTCATTTGAGTCATTTGGAAAAAACTTTTGGTACTTTGTTACTGTCAATTGTCTAATGGGCCTATTGCTCAGGCAAAAAAAAACCTGTTTGGATCGATATTTTTTCATATGATTAGATACTATATAGTTGATAATAAGCCTTGTATGACGTAATTTAGTTTGTATTTAAATAGTTTATTTTGTAATTTATAAATTAGTGTGTGGAAGGCATAGGGAGCTTATCAGCTCTATGAACTCAGCCCTTATAAATTGTACTTGATTGCATTAATAATAATAATATTACATTTTACAGTCAATAAATGACTGGGAGTCACCCCATCAGCACACATACTTGTTCATTGGGGACATAATTACATACAAATACATAACAAATTTACAAACAATTGAATACAACTAACATGTATGCACCGACGGGAAATCAAACCTGCAACCTCCCGTACAGATGTACAGAGTGCTGACACTCTGCCACTGAGCTACAAATGCATTCAAGATAGTCGTTTTGCTAATTGACTGATAGAACTATTATGAGTTTGTGTACAGTTGATAGAAAGTTCATGAATGTGAAGTTGTCTACATTTCCAGATTGTTCCATATTGGTCGTAAATTATCACACGTATAGTTTAATATTTTGAGAAAAGTATGAATTTTCAAACCGTGATGCAATGCAATGTTCTTGCTAACCCAGGTTACCATTTGTCATAGCCAAGTCATGACATTCAAATTCATTTCGAATCATAAATCGATGAGTGTTTGTGTGGCGTTTAATTGACAATTGGCGTTTCAATATTGGGTTTTAATGTTCTATTTTATAATAACGAATAAGGCAACTCAATATAAAGGCATCACAATATCTTACCTATTCTTTGCAACTCAAACATGTTTAATTGGACTGAAATGTTTTGTTTTCAGGAGGTCAATATTAAAGAATCAGAATTGAAAGGCTATCAAAAACAAATTGAAAAAGAATTTCTTGAGAAAGTCAAACTTGAAGACGCGATTGTTAACAAAATGAGGGAGCATTTGACTGCTGATAAAGCAGCAACTTATACAAAGAAGATTACAGATCAAGTTCGACAGAGAACAACTGAACTTGTAAGTACCCTACCAGTGTCTGATCTAAGCAAGTAAGTACTGTAGACGATGTCACCCTACCGATGGCACCCTTATCACTCCTCTATTTCTAGAGGAGTGGCTCTTTTTCGCTAAGAGCAGTGATTATAAATACTCTTTACTGATCTCAGCCGCGACACTGCAGATCAATTTCAACAGATTTCATGGCAGATAGGTTTCGATTGTCAATGCGCAGCGATGCATTCCATCTGGACCATTCCATCCGCTATCAGAAGATAGTACTTATTTGATGTTTCAGATAAAGTCAAGGCTGAATTGACCTTCGGAGGATTTGAACCACAGTATGTCAGATCTGATCTGATCTGAAGTTCGGTTGCTCTGCCATCTGAGCTAATCCTCCTCCAACTTCTGATCTCGACGGATCTTAGAATCTGGATCCTGGACACCTCTGCTATATATTACATCTCATCAAACATTTTTTTTAGGAAAGAGCTGTTGCAGATGTAGAAAATGAGATCTCAAAAGATATTCTCAATACTGCTGATGCTAACTCCCGTCTCCAACTTCTCGAAGAAGGCGTTGCCGACATGAACAATGAAATAAATCAAAAGAATTCAACAATTTCTAAATTGGAAAGCGAAATGAAACGTAAAAATGCTGTGATTGAAAAGAAACAAGGTGCTATTGAATTATTGAATAAAAAGATTGATGCTTTGAAAAATAAAGATGGGGTGAGTTGGTCAATAGATCATTTTCATCAAATGATGCACAGACTAGCACACTAGTTAGTCCTGATTTTGAGCAAAAATGAATCATTATAGTTTTAATAAGATTAAACCAGGAAGGAAAGTGATCAAGACAATATATACTATTTTCTGTCTCTGCAGATCGATTTGAATATATTGTATGGTATACATGAAACTTCCTATAAAACAGGAATCTTTCTAGAATCTAGGATTCCAGGATTCCTACTTTTTTCGGACCCTGCCCCTGGGATTCCCTTAGAAGTCTTAATTATCAAAGGACAACATTGTTCTGCAGCTCTTTACTATGCACTGGAAGTGTTTCGTTCTTCACCAAGATTTCCAGCTGTATGTTGGTATTGATTGTGTGACTGCACATAGGAAATTGTTGCTAACCAAGAATGTTTTCTTCATTTAGGACAATGAATTCTCTGGACCACTTGAATTCCAAATAAAAACATTACAAAAACAAATTGTTGCCAAGCAACAAGAATGCATGGAATTACAACAGTATTGGCTCAGACAACAAAATCAGCTTGTTAAGATCATCAAAGATGTTCAAATACAATCAAATGAAATAGAAATGTTGAAAAAGAAATCAACAATATTACTGCAGAAGAAAATCAGAGTTGAAGGTATGGATTGTATGGTATCTGGATGCTGATTTTTTCATTTATATGTATGAATGTTTAATAACTAAATGTCCAATTAAAGGGAGAATACTGACCGGGGAACGTTGCGCGCGGAACTTGAATTCTTTATACCAAATTCAAGTACTCGTTTTGAAACAGAGTCGGCCTCGCCTTAATTCTATTGTTTTGAACGAAATAATCAAAAGCACGAGACAGGAACAAATGTTGAAGCCGTGAACTCGTGACAATCATCAACAAATCAATGTTTTTGAACAACGATTTATTCCATGCATTTAACTCAGATTCGCATAGTTTTATTGAATTATCACATTAGTTTGCTTTTGGTATATTTATCCTTGGTTATATTTACTGAAGTTGCCTTGTTATTAGTTGGCAAGCTTTTATGGACCGATCGTTACATCAAAAACATGAAAAAGAACGATAGTCGATACGCAAGATGACCTAAGATGTCAAGAAACACAAGGATTTGGCTTTATAACGAAAATAAAAATATTAAACAAGGTTCTTGTTTAGTGTTACTTTTGTTCAACATATCAATCGAACTGATCGAACTAAAACCACTTCTGCACATCATACTTTTTATACTGTTGATCACATAGTAAACAATACATTAAAGTCCAGAACGTGATAAAATAAGTACGTAGTATAGCTCCCAAATTGTGATTTTAATTTGTTCATTTGAAATGCTTTACCATAAAATCAACACACGGCCAGAATAATAAAACGAAGCTCACTCGGAACTCACTAGCCTGCGTACCAGCCCCAAGGTTTTTTCTGAAACCTATGGTTTCAGAAAAAACCTTGGGTTTGGTACGCAGGCTAGCTAGGAACTCACACGCACGGCAGCTTTTCTCAAAGCTTTGTTTAAATTGATGACGTATGAGTTGGTTGAGCGCGCAATGTTCCCCGGTCAGTATTCTCCCTTTAAATGCTTAGTGCAGACTTCAGGGGTGGCACCAGTTTTCCCTGGCAAGGGGGCTGGCATCCTCGATAGGGGGCTATACCAAATTCCCATGTTACATAGAAACAATTTGGCAATAGTCTCTAATACTGGAATGGAGCAAATTCCTACTGTTTTTTACGAAATATGTTAAAAAATTCCCCGACAGAAAATTTAGTCTTCCCCGACGGGGGGCTGACCATCCACAACGGGAGGGCTGTAGTCCCCCTGTGAAAAATATCCAGGAACTAGTTAGTTCATGGCATTTTCACATTTTAATATCGGCCTAAAAAAGTTATCGTTTTCACATTTTTTACATTTTCATGATGCTTTCACAACACTCTCATGGCATATCCATTGTCTGGTGTTGTTGGTAGTGGTTTATAATGTATTTTATATTCCTTTTTGATTGATTTAGGTGATATTGAATCAGAACAACACGAAATTGCAGATGTTCAACATAGCGTGCGGGATATGCAAAAAGACATGTTGAAACTTAATGCATTGATCCATAAACACCATGGATTGGAAACAGATTTACAACAAGATAATATTTTGGTTGAAGGAGACTTTATCCAAACATTAAAGGTTAGATGTTCAACAGTTGATATCTTTATGATGGAATGCTCACAAACCTTTAACAATATGTGTATAAACTTTTCATGGACTTGCATTTAAAAATAAATCATAGTAATTCAGGCAGATCGCCCTACCAAAGGCATCCGTATTCTATTTCTAGAGGAGGGGATCTTTCGGCTAAGAGAAATGATTGTAGGTATATTTTTCATTGATCTCAGCCACGACTTACCGGTAGATCAATTCGACAGATTTCACGACAGGTGAGCCTCGATCGTCAATGCACAACGATGCACGACAGCTATGCACAATGCAATTCCCTATGTAGTATTCCATCCGTCATCAGAAGATGGATCCGTACTCATTTGATGTTTAGATAAAGTCAAGGCTCAGTTGACCTTAAATGGAATTGAACCACAATCAACCAGATATGATCAGATTTGAAATCCGGTTGCTCTGCCATCTGAGCAATTCCTCCTTATAAGCTTGAAATATTGAAAAATGCTTCTATTTTAGGATGCAGAATTGGAATCAATCAAATTACAAAATAATTCTGATGGTTTGAAAGAGGAAAAACAAAGATTACTGAATGCTTTAGTTGAAGCTGAGTGAGTTTGAATGTTGTTATTGTGTTTAGATATATACAGTCGAACTTGCTTAATGTCCCCCCTCTGGTACGGACAAAAAGCGGGCATTAAGCGAGGTAGGATTATGAGAGTTTATATAGAGAATTGAAAATAGAAATCAGTTTTATGTGGGGATATTAAGCAAGATGGGACATTAAAAGAGGGGATATTAACCAAGCTCTACTGTCGTTACACTGATAGATTCTTTGCCGTACACAATGAATTGACAGATTTGAGTGTACAATATCCGGGTGGATCAAAACTTTGACAAAAACATGTTATTCAATTGAAGTAATCATTCTTGAAATATTTATAGATCGATATAGTAACATCAAGGTACTTCTGTTGTCTTTGCTGTTTCAATAGTGCTCGATGCCATAAATGCAGAGCTGCTTAATAATAAATAAACGAAAAAATCAGACATTCATATTTGCTACCATTAATTTCACGCAAAGGCGATCATCAGGCAATTTAATCTGTATCGATATAATATATCGATATAATGAGTCTGAATTGTGCGTAAAAATTCTCTTGTCAATTAAATAAAACATTACGTTTCTCAACATTCATGGAATAACCACTGTTGATGATTACCATTGCATAATGCTGTTCTAAATGTGTTTTTCGGAAGAATTCAAACCAAAGTGCATCTGCATAATTATCTTCAATAAGTTCAATAAAAGAAATACTGTATCTGTATATTAAGAGCAAAGCGTTTGTTTTAAATTTTAAGTAAATAGTTTAAGACTGGGGTCTTTATGAAGCAGCTTCCTCTGAATCATTCTATCTGCTATCCGAAGACCGTACATATTTGATATTCAGATAATGAGTTGACCATTGGAGGTTGGAAGACAGACCATCGGAGTGCTTTGCCATATTAGCAATCCCCAGAGAACATAACGCCTGCAAAATAATTATCAAGTTCATGAACTTATAAACGTTCATGAACTGTTCATGATCTACTTATAAACAGTTCATGAATTGTTCATGAACGTTAAATGTCCTGTTTTGAAAAACTTTCCCTGTTTTATAAAAATTGGGCCATTTGACGTTTATGAACTGTTTTCATAGTGAAAAAATAATGTCATACCACAACATCGAATCAACTTTAAAAAGCTCTCTTCGTACCAATTCTTATGTACCATTTAAATTGTAGGCGTCAGATCATGCTATGGGAAAAGAAAACCCAGTTAGCAAAAGAAGCACGTGAAGCTGTTGATTCGGATATTGGTAGAGGTGAAATGCATGCAATGAGAGCTGAGATTCATCGTATGGAAGTGAGGTATGCGCAATTAATGAGACAACAGGAGAAAATGATGCAGGATATGGAAAAATCAGTTTTCAGAAGAGAATGCATCATTGTTAGGTGAGTATTGTTTTTGATTTATCAGTTTAACATAAACCAAATAAGCTAGCAGTTTTTCACAGGTGATTGCTTATTCGGTAAGTAATTTTGAAGCGTGTGTGAGTTTAAACGGCCGGATTCCCTCAACGCCAAACCAATAGTGGTTTTTGTAGATATTGAATCCAAGACTCTGCTAGCTAGAGGCTACATCAGATCATATTAGGTACTAGTAATCCAAATGTTCGACATGTTCAATCCAATCGGAATGAGAATAATGCGGAAACAAATTTAACATTTAATTCCACTAGATACTAGGAAACAAGGATCATAAACACAATCTATCTTGCAATTCAAACTTTAGCGATACAAAAACGGAATCACTAATTTGATTACGAACTTTCGGAAACATTAACTTATATGCTTAAGAAGGTCATCACAAACCGCTGCATAACTGATTTTCGCTTTTGAGTTTTCTGCTGGAGTGACTCAAGTGCATCATAAAGATACATATCATATAGAAACTATGTGACAATTGCTTTGTTAAAATACTAGCACACTTTTGTAAACTTTTACAAGACAATTGGTACACAGTTTTTATATGAGACTTAGCTTTATGATGGGGGCTTGAGTCACTCCAGGAGAAACCTCAAAAGCAAAAATTAGTTATGCAGTTGTTCGTGATTTTCTGATGCCTTCTCGTTTCCCTTTACCTGCCCTACTGTGCACCATTAAATAATGGTTCATAGGAAATATGCGCCAATCGCTCAATGTCTGTTATTAACATTTTTCTTGTAAAGAAGAGTGCTTGAACACATCTCAGTTGCTTTGTTATGATTTATTGTCAAACTTTGATTGATTTCCATTTGTAGAGGTGATGCTCAAGCCAAAATGGGAAATGCAAAACTAACGAAAGGTAATTTTCAGAAAAAGGTTGTTGAATTGAAGAAACGAATCAAACAAATTCTACAAGATGCTAATGCTTGTGAAGCAGGTATGTTGTTGTCATCTGTTATAAAATTGCTGATTGCTCATTGTATAAGATAAGATATCTTCGCCGACATTGAATGACAGATACGGTAATTGACAGGTTATTAATGGGAAGATTAAACTTTCACTTAATAAAGCACTGGGCAAGCAACCTCAACGTTTGTGCGATTCATTTTCCAATTACAGTGAAACCTGTATATAACGGCCAGCTATGAGAGGTAGATAAATCGACTACTATAGACAGGTGACCTTCATATACAGGTTTCATTCAATAGAAAATGCCATTTTAGACATTGCTAGAGTGACCATTATAGACAGGTGGCCGCTGTATAGAGGTGAGCGTTATAACAGGTTTGACTGTACCATCAATTCAGAAGAACTCCTATTTGTATTGTTAGATATCCGTGAATTAAAAGAATCTCAACTGAATCTAAGTCAAGCACTTGAAGAAAAACAAATTGCACATAAGCACATCACATCAAACATTGAGGGTGTTAGTGAAGATGTTGATAGGATGTTTGAAACAAGACAGAAGGTACGGTATGATTTACATTGACACCTTATTTATTTAACAGCACTACCAACACCAAAACTGTGAAAATGCCATAAAAATGTAATGTAGATGGTGTCGCCCTACCGAAGGCACCCGTACCACTCCTCTATTTCTAGATGAGTGGCTTTTTTCGCTGAGAGCAATGATTTTAAACGCTCTTGGTTGATCTCAGCCGCGACACTGCAGATCAATTTCAACAGATTTCTTGGCAGATGGGTCTCGATTGTCAATGCGCAACGATGCGCCGCAGCTACTCACAATGCAATTCCCTCTGGACCATTCCATCCGCCATCCACAGATGGTACTCATTTGATGTTTCAGATAAAGTCAAGGCTGAGTTGACCTTAGGGAGATTTGAACCACGGTCGATCAGATATGATCCGATCTGAAGTTCGGTTGCTCTGCCATCTGAGCTAATCCTCCTCGCTAAAATGCCATGAAAGTGTAAAAAAATGAAAACTACAAATTTTGTAGGTCAAGAAAAAGATTAAAACCATAAAAAAAAAATATATATATTCACAATATTATAATGTGAAAATGCCATGAAAATGTCGTGAAATTTCACACTTGTTTTCTGGTTTTGGTGTCAATAGTCAGGAATAAAATGCTCATTTAAATGATCACTCTAGATAGGTTGCCTTCCATTGCTAAACAATTCGTTAATGCAAGGTATCACAGAAGTTTTGGATTTCCGTAACCGCATTGCTCGATTGAAAGCCTTCTGGGGTTGGATTTAAAATATTTCATGCTTTTGAAGGATTGATATCAAAAAGTTGGATGTTTGACTTATCACTTTGAAGCAAAATGCATGGTATTAAATCCAAAAGTAATAATTTTAGATGAGAAAATAATTGTGATAAAATTGAAAAGTTTTTTATTTTGTGATGGCCTACACATTTACTGAGTATTCTTCATTCATCAATCCTATCATTCATAGACTTTGCAAGAAACGATCTTTTGTCAACATCATCGTTTACTGACTGAGTGTCACATTACTGACTATCCTCGTTTTAATGTTGTAATCCTCGTTTCTGTTTAATTAGTAATTGATAGCGTTAACTATAAAGCAACTCGACTAAGCTAATATAATCAGTCGGTTAGTCGGAGTTGTAATGTTATGTTTGAATTACATTGTTGAAGTTAAACAAATCTGTCTTATCTCTCATTATTCAATCTCCAAGTCGTAGTTCGGTTATACGACACTGAGAGAATAAAAAATTGACATAAACTGTAATCCAAGTTCATGAATGCTCATGAACGTCCTAAACTGCTTTTTACAGGGGTACTATAATAATTATGCATGTAGCTTTAAGAACTGTATTACAGTGCAACATGTATATAACGACCTGCTACGAGAGGTAGATATTTTGACCACTATAGACAGGTGGCTTTTATATACAGGTCTAATTCAAAAGAAAATACTATTTTAGAACATTGAAAGAGTGACCACTATAGACAGGTGGCAACTGTATAAAGGTGACCGTTATAACAGGTTTGACTGTTTCTGTTTTAACTATTGATTGTTTGACAAATAGTTCATTAATAATACCATTTTTCTTCTGAATTTGCTCTGACCTTCCGATGTATATATGATTCCAGGATTCTTACTCTTGTCAGACCGTGATTAGAAGGAATAAATCAATTCATAAATTCATAATCATGTTTTACTTGTCCTACTCTTTTATAGAATTTAGCTGATTTAATTTCGAAACAGCAAAAAGTCAAACAATATTCCGCTCTCAAAGATGGCAAATATATTTCCTTGTGTAAAACACCATCCAATTTAGATAATGAATATTTGAAGCAAACGCAACGTTATCAATCCCTTTCGGCAATTGTTGATCGTTTAACTATGGAACATCCAATGATGCAGTCACCATTTAGAAAAGTAACATTATTATTACGTAATAAAGGTATTTCACCACGTCTGGACTCTTAAATCATTGTTAGTTGAATTTCTTAATTGATAACATGTTAAATATTGTAGATATTATATGTAATCTTTAAACAATGAAAGTTATGTAAAGTTTAATATATTCTTGATAGAGTTCATCATTGGTGATATTTATTCTTCATTAGCAAACCATATAATTAAAGTTTGAACCATGAAATTTATAATATATAGTTTGTAAATCATTGTAAATCTGTAAAACAGAATTTTAAAATAGCTTGTCACCTTCTAAAGAATTATTAAAGTACTCGTTAAAGTAGTATATAGCAAGTGTCTTTCTTTGATTGACAAATCTAGTTGTTTGTGATCTGTTAACCACCAAAATTATTATCTTGTCTAGCAGTGCATTCCCCCCTTAGTCACTATCTAGAGTTATGAAGTTGCTTTTAAGACCTCATTAGGGTAACTCCCCAATGCTGCAATATTTCATTGCATTTTGAATAAGTACTTCCAACCTGAATTTCACCATAGTTGAAGCTAAAGACACAGTATAAGAGGTATTGGGGGTATTCCACACCCTGACACTTTAATTTAGCAAGTCAGCTCTCCCTCAAAATGATCTACAGGTGGTAAAATAGGGCCTTCCAACTTATTATTTATATTCGTTTATTTACATCTCCATTGACAACAGACTTCCAGGAAGCGATTAATAGCAAACAAAGACTTTTAAATATTGCCCTAGATCTGCATTACAGTACCAAAGATAATGTCTGAAAATTTCTCAATCTTATAGGACTAATTATTTACAAACTGTACAGTGCTGAAACTATAAAATTTGAATGAACTGACCATTTGAGACAGGCGGTCTTTACCTAAAGCGCTGCTTATTTAATTTGAAAATCTCTACAGTTGACGAAATCCGCAATCCAATTACGATTTGTTTCACATCATCAAAACATAAAAATTTATACAAGTTTGAAGTTTCATAAAAAAAATTGATATTCTGGAATGCCTAAATGAATAACGTTGCCATGGTTTCAAAAAAAATTAACGTGGCAAGCAAAAGTCAGCCTCTATTCTGCTCTCCATCAATACTATTTGGTGAGGCTATGTTGAAAGATGGCGTCGTTGTTTTCTGAGGTTTGTGAAACTGTATTGCGTTGATGCTATCTATTTGGCTTTGATTTGTTTGCTCTTAATGCAGAGGAGTGTTGCAAAAACTCCATAACCTGCAAATAATCCTCGTGGCTCATTTTGCCAGACAAATACTTAATAGGCATCTCTTCCTCGTAATTAGCCAATTACTTAGACTATAGCTAAGCTAAGCGCAAGCTGTCGACTGTCGATTTGTCTTTGTTGTAACATGAACTCCTCTTGAGATGGGCATGAGGGACACTAAATGACGCTGAATAATCTAGTGAGGCATTGAGATTGGAAATAGCTTTGGATCTTGGCACCAAATCACGCAATATAAATTCTAATGGCCTTAATTAGTAATTACCTGTCCTAGCCTAGACTCCTAGTCATCAATTCATCATATCATCGTCATTTTTTTGAGAAAGTTTAAGTTATACATAACCTTTTTTCGAAGGACTGATAATAGTCTGCACCCTTGTCCAATTTTTTTGCCCGGCCGCATACAAACCTTTTATTATTCATTACATTATCTGAAGCTGGCATTTACTGATCTAATAATTATTGGTATATTAATTATTAGGCCTACCCGTAACAATTTAGACTTTCCTGGAGTAGTCAGACCAAGACTAACTGCATCTATAGTCCTAACCTCGTCCAAAAAATTCCATTAATTAAATTTCTCTTTGTCTCCGTGACCTCAGAAATCAACGCAGCAAGACTATTCCTTTTTTAATAAGTTAACATCATACCTATGGATTCTTGTTAGGAGCCTGCTGACCAAGAAACTGAAGATATCGCATTAAATTTTGGAGAAGATGCTACGTCACAGAAAAGATTCAAGTTAGTAATTTTTTTTTTTGCGTGAAGAATTATTAATCAGGCTAGTTGCATTATACCTAAGGCCCACATGTAGTATTAATATGACTGTTTGTTGTCTGTTTTCTCTTGTTATTTCTTGGAAGCGAATGAATTATTAATCTAATACAATCAATTGGCTTACTTTGCTTCAGCCAAGCAATATGGTATAGGTCAATATACTTTGAAAACGTAATTTAATAAATAAAATACAGCATAATCCTTCGTCAAGAAATAATACTTGAAACACGCTCAATTGGACAAGAGGAAAAGTGTAACAAAACACCTGGCCGCAGGTTCATTGTCAAGTCATCATTGTCATTCTTTTATTTATTTATTCTCACATTTTAGGCTACTAATAATTGTAAAATAATGTTAAAAAAGTTTTAAAAAAATTGTAGCCAAGTGGCACGTTTTATAGAATGGCAAAAATACTTTAAAAAAATTATATTTGAAACTATATTAAAATTGTGGAGCTATTTCATGATAATAGGAAATTTCATGATAGGAACTAAATTAAATTAAAACATGCATACACACATTGCCTGTGTTAATAGAATACTATGCTTCCATATCTCATAACTAAGCTCTGACTTATGTATAAAATATGTTCTTCAATTGCAATTGCTTATTTAGTAGGCCTATCATATAATCAGCCCTGTTATGAGATAGTTGGCTATGTTTTCAGCAATCATTGCTTTCACAAAAGCAGAAAATGAAACTGTTTTCTTTGATTTATTTTTAGGCATCCGATTGCAGCTGCTTGTCACCTTGTATTCAGAACTTTGGCATTAGTTGTATATTTAGTTTGTGAAATATTTAGTAGTAGTTTTATAAGTAGTTTCGTTGTCATTGTTTTGTTGCTATCATTTGACTTTTGGATTGTTAAAAATGTCACCGGAAGATTACTAGTTGGATTAAGATGGTGGAATTATGTCGATGATGAGGGAATAAGTCATTGGATATTTGAATCAAGGAAGGTGAGATTTTTTTTCTAAATTTGAACTTCTCAATTGTTAAATCAAGTTCAAATGAGTACCATGGATAGCTGTTGAAATTGTAAAAAACTATAGAGTACTTCTGTTCTTTGATAACCCAGACATACAGTGAAACCTGTATATAACATCCAGCTATGAGAGGAAGATTAATTGATCACTACTTTACTTTAGATATTTCCAGAGTGGCCACTATAGGCAGGTGACTGCTGTATAGAGGTGATCGTTAGAAAAGGTTTGACTGTATTTGCTATTGTTGTAGTATTGTATTGTATACTTGATATTTTCTCATTTATAGGGAAAAGAGAAAATGACTCAGGCATCTGAGGTTAGACTTTTTTGGCTTGGACTTCTCGTTTGTCCTGTTCTTTGGGTGTTTTTCTTAATTGCTGCTTTGTTTTCATTAAAGATTAAATGGATGGTAAGTAGTTTTTAGATAATACCAATCTACGTCATCAGTAGCACAATTCAATTTCAAACTTGTTTACATTACAATCAAACCTGTTATAATGGTCACCTCTATACAGCAGCCACCTGTCTATAGTTGTATAAAATAATATTTCTATTCATTCAATCCTGTTTATAAGGCCACCTGCATATAGCGGTCATTTTTTACTTCTCATAGCTGACTGTTATACATGTTTCACTGCACGTAACATAATAAATTTTGTTTGGAAAAGTTTGTGATGTCGTGATGTCATGATGGATTGACACAAATTGGCAAATACACAATTTGAACTACTGCACTGTTCAATAAAGTTTAGTATGTGCTGAATCATATTGCAATAAGCATAATATCACTGTGACTTGAGTACCCTTCAGCGTTGTTATAGTACGCTTTGCATGCAATGTTCTTAAACTGTTCATAATAATGTGGTGAATAGTGTATGCTGTGAATAATCCATGAAGTCATGTTGTATTGTTCACAAGACTATAGTACATGAATACACTCAAACCTGTTATAATGGCCACATCTATAGAGCGGCCACCTGTCTATAGTGGTCACTCTTGCAATGTCTAAAATGGTATTTTCTATTGAATCAAACCTGTGTATAAAGGCCACCTGTCTATAGTGGTCTAATTATCTACCTCTCGTAGCTGGCCATTATATACAGGTTTCACTGTAGTACATTAATTTACCTTTCATAAGCTGAACTTTTGTATCTCTTGCAAACAGTTCATGAACCGATTCCCTCTTCATTGACAGTTTGACATAACAGTGGCCTGTGAAACCCTTTAATTTAACTTTGTTTACATGATTAAGTGTATTAATTTTATATAACCTACAATCAAATACCGTAGACTCCATGTTGTAACATTGTTTTTTTCCTAGCTTGTTGTTGCTGTTGGTTTAACTTTGAACGTTGCAAATTTAATTGGTTATATCAAATGTAAAAAGGATGCTGGAAAACAAATTGGTTCTATGGCAACAACTTTCTTTGGTAAACAACTTTTCAATCAGGTAATTAAATACGGCATAATATGTTTTTATTATTGAAGTGGGTTAAGAACTTTCTACCGCTATACCAGCAACTAGGATTCGATAAAACAAGATCATTTTTGCAAACCATAATTTTATAAAATATAATCAGACATGGGAATTTTCAGACTTTGAGCGGATTTCATATTATTTCCACACTTATGGACTCTAGACATTGCCTTTTCCCATTGAAATCCATTACAAATTACAAATCCTTGATTTGGGACTATTTTTGAAATTTGAATTCTCATGTCTGTATAATAGAAGTCCATGTGACATTGGTAATATTGCTACATCTGTAGGTGTTAAATGAATTGATCACTATATCCAGGTAGCCTCTCTATGCAGGTCTAATTCAATAGAAAATACTATTTTAGAAATACCAGGAGTGACCACTATAGGCAGATGGCCGTTTTATGGAGGTGACCATTAGGCCTATTGCAGGTTTGACTGTATTGTAATTAATGTCATGTCATTAGGCTGTCATAAATTGCAGGATCATGGAGGAAATAATCCAAGTTGTTTTTTAAGAAGGGAATGAGCTTATTGCTCAAGTTGTTTAAAAAGATGCTGAGAAGGTCACGTTGTCAACCTCCTTGTTGCTCAATTTTACTTTTCGATAAAACAATTTCTGTAATTACCATAAAATATGTTAAACTATGGCATTGCCTTGATCCTTTTTTTGCTTGGAACATTTGGTGATCAAATAGGAATGTCTCTTTAAAAAGTCAACAAAAGATTTACAACTATAGCAATAACATTGGTATTTGATAGCATCAAGACAAAAAAGAAAACCACAATTCGTTGAAATTTAGTATTTTTTCAAGGAATATCCATTTTTTCCTCATAGATGACGAAACCAACTCCACCTAATGCAAGCAAATGAATGGAGAATTAAAGTTGTATCAATATTAATCACAATACTGAAATATATTATTATTTATTAATCTTGGTTGTTTATGACGTGTAAGGTCATTATGGCCGGCTCAACCAATCAATTTGTCAAAATCGTTTTACGAGAATTAATTTGAACTAGTTTACAGAAACCAATCTTTGATTCTATACAAATATTGTATCTTTATCTGAAGCCTTGAAATGTATGTGCTAAGGCTATATATCATACTAGAAGAGGCTAAAATATATTTTAAAATTATAATTCTTGTTATATGTGCTAATAATGAGTTAAGCCTACCAACATTTGATTATGTTGCTTTGAAATTTTGAAAAGTTTTATGAATTATATTTATTTTTCTTTATACTGTAGTTTCTTCTAACCTATATCACATTTCATAAAACATGCCTTCATATAGTCTGAAATCTGAATCCATTCTCAACACAACCTATCTTAACATATAAAAGAAAGTTTCCAAAAACCGATGCTCATCCGTCAATCCATAATTCTTCAACCAAACTTTTTCTAAATGGTATCATTACAATCGGAGATTCTTAAACCAGGTTATGGCAAAGGTTATAAATCTATTTTACACTTTATCCTTATTGTAGAGAAACAAAACAAATCTTTTTCTATTACGATTTTGGACTGCACACTAACAAAAAAGGTTTTCCCCATACAATTTTCATAGCCCAAGCTTTAGATCACCCAGCAACGTAGCCTGCGCAGACTTTACTTGAAAACCTTCCTTCCTTGTTAGTAACTAGTACTAGTTACTATTAACGAGTTAGTACTAACGAGGAAGAAAGGTTTTCAAGTAAGGTCTGCGCGCAGGCTACCAGCAACGTAGTTCTGAATAAATGATGATGATGATGATAACGAATAAGAACTTCTAGCAGATTGTTGTTAATTTTACAAAAAAAAACATTTATTCTAATGGAATTAAGTCAACTCAACCAACTCTAACCGGGAAGATGAAATTGAATCAAAATCAGACTTGAAATTTGATCTGGGAAGAAAATTGAAATAACACAAAGAAATGGTAAATAGGAACAGCAGTTTTAATAGTATCATAATAATACATGTTTCTAATATCTATTAACAATAAATACAATTATTTAAAGTAGCTATGTTCAAATAATGACATTTGGTTCTTTAATTATTAATAAAGATTTCTGTTATGTATATATTTGTTTTTGATAATAAGTGCTATACTAAGAAAACTCAAATATTATTTAGAATTAATCTGTGTTTACGTTTTGATAAACAAGTAAATAATCTTATTGAAACCAATCTTTTCAATTATATATAGGCCTAACCATAAAATTAAAACCAGCAATGGATATATCTAAATAACTTTCAAAGTTTCAGCAAGCATTTTATTAAACACATAAAATAATCCTGCATATCTGCACTGTGTAATATTTTGCAATACTATTTCTATATTTTTCAAACTTTGTGCCAATAATTGAAAATGAAACTCCATGCATAAGCAATGACTAGCTTTGGATTGAAACTGTCATCGTTAAAGTGTCATAGTTTAATGACCAGTCACATCATTTGTTCAATACGCTGAACACCAGTTCATTCTTTTAATAATATTGATTTGTTGTAAAAACCAATAGCCTATATATATATATATATATATATATATATATACTAATTTGTGAATCTAGTTATCAAGCTTTGATCTGCAACGCTTTTCGGCAATCGAAACCAGTTCATTATTTCTTAATGTTGATTTGTTGCAACTTTGTCCAATATATCTGTACTAATGTGTGATTCCACTCATCGAGCTTTTATCTGAAATGTTTCCAGAGGCAGCAACTATTCTACAGTAACATGAACTTTCTATATTACAGTTTCTTTTCTTTGTAAGAAATTATTATCAGCTACCATTTCCCTAATATTGTTGACTTGATAGCGTGTGTATATTGTGCCGGGACCCAGTATATCCAATATCGTGATGCTTCAGTAGGTCCTAATTGGATACCCTGTGATAAAAAACAACAACCAGAAGATGATAATTATTTATTCAAAGGAGCAAAATTGGTCGCTACAAGCTCAATTTGAATTAAGCTTAGCGTAAATTTAACAATCAATGTCAGTCATGGCTTCAAATTTCAAATTTCAGCTTGGTTTCAGGCACAGCAATCAATACGAACAACAAACATGCATGTGACTCTAACAGTAATGATTTATTTGCTACACAGCAAGATTTGCCATTGTTTATTTTCTGTGGTAATTTTTTTGTTTTTCATCTTGATCAATTGCACAAATCTTTCGCACATATGAAGAAAACGATACGTCCAATACAATTATGTGTGCGATGTTTCTCATATGTGAAAAAATGATAAAAAATCACAATTCACTTCTTGTGTAGTAAAAGGGTTTGATTATTACGATGAATATCCATTTGTAATTTAATCAATTTGTTTGACATTAAAATAAATTGACAACTCGTAAGATGACCTCTGCGTGACCTGGGGGTTTGGCAGCCGTAATGTCAAATGACTCGCGCATAACAGGAAAAACTTGCATAACGAAACAGCAGAACAGAATTATACGTCAAACGTCAAAGAAGTCTCCAGCCAGGCATATCAGATCATTGTTTAGTTTTAACCTTACCAAAATATGATATTCTTCCATTCCCGATATTGGTTCAGAAACAACATTTCGTATTGACGTCATTGGGATTTTTTCTGTTCTATCTAAATTATCAAATGGCAACAAAAACATCAATAACAGCTGAACACTGGGCCGATTTGAATTTATAATCATTTTAACACAACCAGGGCTGCTTTGAATATGCCAGCAAGCATGATCGTACTAGCTTGATTATAAGGATTATGATATGAGACCAGTCGCACATTGGGTGTGCCCTGGACCAGGATCCAAGAGGATCGTCTTTTGAATCGGACCAGACTTGGATCCTACATCTAAGATTCTAAAATTATTTCCTAGAGTCACACAATAACATCGTACTAAGGAAATCGAATAATGTTGAATAGAATTAGTCATTAGATACTACATCACAATACAAAGTATTTAACAAATAATATGAGTTACTTGGGATGTGGATTAACTTATTTCGATTCCACCAATGTAGATGGTCTAATAAGATGTCCACCATCATTATTTGTGCTGTTATTATTTTACTAGTGAACCTCTCATGAATTCCAACAATCTGCGGGTCCAAAGCCCTAGGCCCCTTACCTCTGCAAAGGTTCATGAACTAATCATAAACTGTTCTTGAGAACTGTTCATAAACTGTTTGTGAGTGAGAACTGTTCATAAACTGTTTGTGAAAAGTTTGTCAATCTAGGTTCATGAACGCACAGTTCATGAACTTTTCACTGTACTAAGGGTCTTTCTCTCTAACCACCACCTCACTCTCAACTATGTTGCTATTATAAATATGACATTTAACAGACTCAACCATACCTTTTGTTCCTAACCATAATTCATCAAGCTCCATTTTGAATGTTAATCTCACTTTGCCATACGCTTTATTATACATTCCCTTTAATGGAACATTTGGAAGGGCTTCCTAAAACAATAAAGATGTTTACTGCTTATTACGTATTCACGTAATACATAATTATCAAGTAAGAAAGGTAAGTTTTACATGAGTATGTTTGTTGCGTATTGTACTGTAACGCATATGCTATGTATTGAATATATTAGTATACAATGTGTTACCCGAATAAGTGCAAGTCAACTTTGCTGATGATTTGTACTGCGTTTATGCGAACCTGATACGCCTAGATTTGATTTTACATTTTTGATTTTACAAGTAAAACAAAAGTCAGTTTGAATTTTGCTTATCTGGATTGCATCTAAGCGAGTTAGACAGTACATTACGAAAGTAAATATATCAGCTTAACGATTAGTATTGAGCTAAATATATATAAATGTGACTTCTTCATTCATAGTAGTTGTAGTAGTAGTATAGACAGTCACATTGTAGGAATGGGCTGTCCCTATTCCGTCTACTTTGGTTGCAAGTGAACAATGTTGTGCGCATCCTTCATAGATGGGGTCAGTAAGGGTCCCTCTCTAAATGTTACTTGCTGCATGAGCACAGGATGTCACAAAGGCTTTAGTATTCAATTGAAAACCTTCTGGAATTTGAATTTAAAATGCTTCGTAATTCAAAAGAGATGTTCCTACCCTAAAATTTGATTTACTTCGAAACATGATAACATTGACATGAATTGCAAAACATAGAAAACATCAAATTCAAAATTCATAATTTTAAATATGAACGAAAAAAATCTTGAAATAACTGAAAACCTTCTGAATTTGAGCCTGCCTTCTGGGAACCAAGTTCCCAGGATTGCGCACTTTGTGATAGCCTGCATGAGCAAGATCGTTGCTCATTTTCTGACCAGGTGATACAATTCAATCAGGTGGAGGGGGTGTTGTTCATCTGCTCATTGCTAAGTCTAGGAACGCACCTTAATATTTAGAATTCCAGGCAAAACATCATCTGGCTTTCCTTTATCTAATACTTTCCGATGCATCTGTTACAGAACAACAACCATATTGAACATTATAATCACATCATAGTTAAGAAATCTACATGTTCATTGTACAACACACATTGTACAAATTAAGAAGAAAATTGAGAAGTTTATAATGATTTATTGGTCAAACATCAACAAACAAATTCAGAAAAAAATGTTGAAATGCCTTTAGGATCCCAGAACGCTGAACCTTTTGCCGGACCTTGAATACAACGAACCATGAATAGTGACAAGATACCTGCAAACTTGCTGTTATCTGTATTCATATTTACTATATAAAAGAGAATTTCCAAAACCGTACGCTCATCTATCAGTTCGTAATTTTTCAATCAAATTTTCTGTAAATGGTTTCATTATAACCTCTAATTTTTATATCAAGTTATGGCAAAATTTTTGTTTCTATTATTGGTTTATCCTTTTTTTATCAAAATGAAACAAAAATTTTCCATAGATTTCTTTTCTCCTGACCACAAACTACCAAAACAAGGGGTTTCCCCTATTCGATTTACAAAGACTATGCATTATTGACGCCATGAGAGTTCTCATGCCATCATTGTACCTCTCAAGCAACAGCCAATTGGAAAGTGATTTCTGCAAATTATGTGGAAAAGTATTGGGAATATCTTTTTAAGATATGGAAATTTTTCTCAACTTCAAAAACAGATCACAGATTGCTAGTTTACCATACTTTTGGAAAATTGGGGAACATTCGGGAAATGTTGAAAGCACTTGCACAAATCAAATTTGTTTACGGAACTTGGTTGTTTTAATTTTGAATTAACAATACAAAATTCAATTTCAATTCAACAAATTTCAAAATAGTTATGACAAACCAAAAATGTTTTATTTAAGAAAAAATTAATAATTGTATCCCCAACTTACCTTCTGTTCGCACAATGCTTCTTTTGGTTTTGCAGCTACAATTCAAAATAAATTTATTTGGTAAAACGAAACTAAACATTCTCTATCTCTCATATACTTAATTGACAGACCCTGAATACAGCCTTGGACGATAGATGATAGCTGCTATTTTTATTGACCGGCACCAAGTCCTGCTTACTTTGATTTGCCGAATTTTGATGGTTGGTAAGCGGGACTTGTGTCGTTTGCTAAGTGTTGGGCAGAATTCTGCCAGACGACGCTTTTCTGATCTCATTGCTTTCAAATAAAATGTTTACGTCATTAAAAAATGAAATAGTCGGGGGCTCACATGGCATGAAATTAGCGGTTAAAATTAGCTATCTTCAATGTGATCAGATTTTTGGTCAAACTGACAAAAGCAACTGACAACAGGAATAAAAATGTGGCTATCATCAACACCACCATGATCACTCGACTATGAGAAAGTTTGCAGAATTTTGTAGATCGACAACTTAATTGCCAATTGATTGGGGCAAAAAACAATAAAATCATTTCCAGTCAGAAAATTTTCGACAGCTCTAGAGCTCTATCAGTCTTGTGAAAAAAAGCTTTTTCATATGCACTATTTGCAAAAACGAATTTGGAATGAAGACAGCCCCCTGGACAACTTCAAAATATTTTACGTCATCTCGCATCGTTCGATGTGTTCCCTTTGTTTTGGAAAACAATAGAAAGAGCAAAGGACACAAGTCTCACTTACCAACATATCAAAATCGTTATAGAATAAGTGAGACTTGGAACAAGTCAACCATTTTCATAAATTGTCGGAGTATCCACTAAAGACAGGTGGTCATTATATCAGGTTTCACTTCAATATTAGAAATGTTCCTTTAGTTAGATATCACAAAATTACGACTGTAAACATGTACCTATATCAGCTATTTCTTTTGTAGCTTTAATTTTGACATCGTTAACATGTTCAACGTCTTTCAATGTTGATCCAATAACCATAACTTTAGAACCATTTGTAATGTTTACATCTCGTAATGATTTTGTGTCATCTTTAACAAGACCTGCATGAACATAAATAGTCATACAGTGAAACCTGTATATAACGGCCAGCTACGAGAGGTAGATAAATTGACCATTATAGACAGGTGGCCTTTATATACAGGTTTGATTCAATAGAAAATATTGTTTTAGACATTGCAAGAGTGAACACTATAAACAGGTGGCCGCTTTATAGAGGTGACCGTTATAACAGGTTTGACTGTATAACCCAACATCTATAATAAGCAATTATTAATCAAAGGCGAGGAGAATATCAGAGACAGAGGTCATTACGCCGATATTAATCAAGCCTGAGATCTGAAGAACTGTTTATTCAATGACTAACAGGTCAATTTTGTAATACAGTCAAACCTGTTATAACAGTCATCTCTATACAGCGACCGCCTGTCTATGGTGGCCACTCTTGCAATGTCTAAAATAATATTTTCTATCGAATAAAACCTGTATATAAAGGCCACCTGTCTATAGTGGCCAATATATCTATCTATTGTAGCTGGCTGTAATATACAGGTTTCATTGTATATTTTATCATAGTATGTATTGCATTGCATCAAAAACGCAATTATCCGATGTGTCTTTACACCACTCCGTAAGAAAACAAGCAGCTAGCACTGGAAATGATCACTGTTCAACCAATCAAATTGAACGATTTTTGTATTGACATGTTAATCGATGACTACAATGATTTATAACAAAACAGCAGTGAATAAAAACACAGACTTTCAAAACGTTTGTCACAATAACTCTCGATGCTCTGAATGCCATATAGAATTTAAAAATACATTCAGATTAACCGAAACATTTTTAAGAAGATATATGTGTCAGATAAATGAGTAAATTATGTCGACTTACCTTTTAACATCAATTTCTGCATTTTGACAGGTATACCTGAATGCAATAATATAAAATGCCTTAGCAAAAAAGAAAAAAAAAAAAAAAACCTAGTTAGAATTGAAGTTAATAATTGTTTGTTTGAAGACATAGTTAACGTTTCATTCAGTTTACACATAGAGTAAAATTATACAAGCATGTAAATATTAGCAATTATTAGAAGTATAAAGCCTTCACGCTTTTCTACCCCTTGTATATATCAAAATTTGAAGCAGGTCCACATCAGCCAAGTGCTGCCAGGATCTCGACCTGCTCAAACAAATCAGAAATACATACATACATACATACATACAAATGATTAGACCTTGTAAACTGTAAAATACAGTTAATGAATGTCAAATGGATCAACTTTCAATTAGAATAATATTTAACAGAAACTTCTTAGAATATACAACAGTAATGTTTGCAAAAAATATGCAACAATTACATAAAATACTGGAATTGCTGCCTGGTAAATAAGTGAGTAATTGAGACGGCATTGCCCTAAGGAATGCATGCGTAGGCCTACTACTCTTCTAGTTCTAGAGGAATGGCTCTTTTTGCCAAGGTCTGAGAACCTTTCATGAACAATTCATGACCTTCACACAAGTGAAGAAGATTAATTAAAGTCGTCAAGAGAGAGCCTATCAAATGAAGCAAATGTAGCATACATACCGATCTTGAAACATTGAAATCTTACTCAAAACATTCTGCAAACTTACTGAATAGGGTAGGATACTGGACCCAGGGCACAACTCAGTATATTTTAAATTTTAAGATGCCTCTCATTAGCTTCACAATGGAATGAGCAGAATCTACTGATGAATTTTACTACCATTTCATTACCCAATACCTAATGAATGGCTGACTGGTTTGCGTTAGTAGGAGTCAGAAACTTTCTTGTATTTCGTCAGTCATAACCATTTTGACAAATAAACACACATCCAATAGGTCTACCATTCCAGTATGTTTTCAGTAACAATTTAGTGGACCATATCCAAGATTCATAAAATCTGTGCACAGAATTTTGTCATTGTCACAAATAGTCACAAACCTGTTTCTTGTTCGATGTAATTTCTTAAATCGCCAATAGTTGCACTTGGTTTGAATGAAGCATTAAATGATTTTTTGTTCCATATAAGTTTAAAATTAATATCATCTTCCTCAACTGTGTCTGCAATTATTTCGGCTTCTTTTTCGGCAATGATTGATTCCGAATCAACTTCTTTAGAAATTGATTCTGAATCAATTTCTTTAGAATTTGATTCCATTTCTTCGTCAGATCCTACCATTGCTTCATCAGACAAAAGAAATTCTTTCCCATTTTTGTCATCGCCTAGGTAACAATAAAAATAGATTAATTCGATTGAATTATTAAATTTTACAATATTGTCTATAAGATAAATTTGAGAAATTTAATGCTCAATGCTGCACCATGATCGATCTACTTTGGTTCTGTGAACTTTGTGCATTATAAAGTGAGCGTTACCCCCCGCGCGCCTAGATCAGATATACCTTACCAACCTAGATATCAGGGTAGAGGCTTATGAAATGTGTGTAATATGTGTGGTCTAATGTTCCCTTTAAATAGGTGCCTCAAAGAGCATTTTATTAATCTAGAATATTCTAAGCAAAAGTTTTGCTAGTCTACTCTACTTATTTGTTAATATTTGAGCAGAAAAAAAATCAAAATTATTTAACCTAGAAGAAAAGTTCAGCAAAGTAATTATAAATATACAATGCTGAGACCATGGGTGAAACCAGGATCAATTTCCATAAATGAAAACATCAGTTTATTATGCAGTTATGAGTTCCTACATTCTGTACTCTTTATATTGATATAAGCTATATTTATAATGAATTAAGTCTTACAGTCATCAGCTTGCTTGTTGACGGCTTCCATCTTGCAAATTTTAGTCTCTTCCCTCGAAAGTGATTCGTGCCAAAAGAGGCGGGATCAATCTTGGGCTAGAGAGATGGCCATGAGATGGGCTTAATCTACTTCAGTACAAATTTAAATAATATAAAAGAAACATCTATTAGATGCTTAATATGCACACATTCCATGTAGTAAGTAGAAAATTTAAGGTTTTCTTCTACATAAATATTTGAAAATCTCAAAATATGCTTGAATCTAGATTGAATTTTGAGAAAATAATGTAGCAAATTAACTTACAGGCCCCACAAGCCCACCACAGACCGTCCTGAAGCTGTTCAACATGGCTGCTGAAAGACAGCAACATTGAAGTTACAAACATCAAAGTTTTGGAGTTGTCAGGGTTGTTGGGCTAAACTTTGAAAGAAACTAGTGCTTTGATATTTAGGGATTTGCACAAAAAGTGATGGCTTCAACATGAGAGTGACCTTAAATTTTATGTGCCGTTATAAGAAAAGAGGGAATTAAAAATCAGATCGTTTCTGGTCTGGTTTCCTCAAGACTCAAAAAAGTATACCATGGTATGTAAAAGCAATGTTTGCAAGCATGTCTGTTAGGCCTACTCATCGATGTTGATGTAAACAATCTTAAATTAAAATGATGCAACATTTTTGTTTAGCCTATGTTAGTGTTAAATAAGTTTTTTGTCATTTTCTTCATAATTTTTGCTAAAATGATGGATTTTAGCGCCACTGATGTCAAACTTGATCAGTTGCCGCCCCCGCCCCTAACTTTTTTCAGCGGCGATGCCGCCCCCGAGATCACGTTGAGATTGCCATTCTTTGCACATTCTTTGCAGACTGGTAAATAACGACGTCAGAATCCAGAAATCAGAATAGTCAATGTCGAAAATCTGACTAGAATCTGGTAGATAAGATAGGCCTAATCATAGTACATAATAATCTCCTCTGCGCTTTTAACTGGCCTAGATTTAAAATATGAAGAGTTTTGTGGATTTGCTTGATAAACTTTTGATTCACGCTGGTCGCCCAATCTGCAGAGAAGGCAGTTTTTGCTGAGATCTCGGGTGCGCAACAGCAAATGCTCTGTTGACATTTGACTGTGAAACATCTAAATATCGTTAAATCTCGGGTGCGCCATTGCCATAATCTGCATACTGGCTGGTCGCTGGTTCAATTCAATGATTATTTTCCCGATTTAATTTAATAATTGAGGCCAGGTTTAAAATATAGCAAATTTTTGCACTTTAATTAAATTTATTTGAATTTCTATAGGGGAATTATGTGAGATCTCAAGCACTTGTACTTGTAAAGCCCTGGCTGAGTGAACGTAACATTTCTCTACAAGTGCTGATCTACATTGTTGAGTTAGAGCACTTATTAGAGCAGATGTTGTGTGGGGTGGCTAAATGAACCCAAGATATATTGCACCGACTGTGTCTGACTCAGATTCAATTTTTTGCTTTTTACTCTCGTTTTGTAAAGGCAGTGATGTGAGAATTACTTTTAAAAAGTAATAAATTACATTACAAATTACTTTTCCTCAAAAGTAACTAATTACATTACTAATTACTTCAGCCTAAAAAGTAATTGATTACAATTACTAATTACTTTACCAAAAAAAGTAATTAATTACTAATTACTTCATGATTACTTTAACTTGTGAAACAAAAGATATTGCCTCCCTTTCGATAAAGACATGTCTCGTTTTGACAATCATGGCGGCCATCTTGTTTTTTTACGAAGGGGAACGATCGATTTGATAATATTAATTTAATACTGGTGACTTCAGCAGAACATAAATTGACGTTGAAAACTTTTTAATAAAGTTGACAAATAAATGGTTTCATTTGATTTATCAAAATGGTTTATTTTTGTCTTATCAATCTATTCATATAGCCATAAATTTTACATCATCTTTTCAATATTCGAAACTCACTCAAATAAAAAGTGAAAAACTATGGAATCTATTCATCAACAGAACAATGTCAGAACAGAGAAGAATAGGTTATGGGATAGGGTTTATTGGTAATATATCACACAATTCACCTGGTTTGAATAGCTCTCGTGAAAGCTGCAATTAATGTGAGATTACATCGCAGACAGAACAATAAAAAGCGGAACTTAGTGACAGCAGCGCCTTTGAAAATTATCACAAGACAACAAAGCAAATATTTTTTAATCATAAATGTAATTTGAAAAGTAACGTCAATTACTTTCTCTCAAATAATACTCGTTACTTCAAAAAGTAATCAATTAGATTACTTATTACTTTTCTCAAAAAAGTAACTAATTACTCCTAAAATTACTCCAAAAGTAACGAGTAACGAGTAACGCGTTACTTTAGTAACAAGTATTTTCAACACTGTGTAAAGGATGTGTAAACAACAGTCTATGGGTGCTTTTAAAAGCATTTGACATTCATTAAACCCTTTATCTCGAATCCTCAACATCACAATAATTTGGCCTATGTGCTTAATTGGTTTGAGGTTGGCAGCAAAATACAATAGCTAGTTGAACAATAGCAGACCGAACACCACCAACCAAGCTAAGTCTCTCTAAGACAGTGGAATTCCTAGTTATGCTTACTTTTGTCGATCAGCAAGCAGGGAGGAGAAAAAAGTAAAAATTGAACAGCGTAAAATATCCACATAAATTAACCACATCAACAAATTTATAGCAATATCAACAACATTTACAATTGTGTTCATATACAAATTCAACATCATTTGTTAAGATGAATGGGTTTGACATAGAGATCATAGCATAGGCCTACATGAGTCACCGATCGAACAAGCCGCTCAATAAACATAAACCCCCCATTGACTTTCCTATATATCTACCCGTCATATGGCTGGCTGGAATTATATACAAGTTTCCCTGTATGTGTATCATTTCAGGATATCAGTAACGAAGAAGGACTTTCCTCAGAGGAAGCATGGGATATTCTGAGATCAACTGTTTCTGAAGAATTATGCGAGTATAAACAAAAACCAGAATTTGGTACTTATTCCTGCATCAAAGAAAGTTTCAGTCGTAATTTCTATAGCCCACTTAATTGGCTTGGGATTGGTGTAACTGTTTTGGAAATTGGCCTTTTATTTTGGGGATATGCATTAGGAAGTGAATATAGGTAAATATAAATATTGATTTATTATTATTTTGCTGCCTTGGAGCCTCGGATATGGATTTTGACCTTTGCCCTTCGAGTGTGTTCAATCCATGGCCACGGTTTGACAAAATGTTTGGTCTTTTGCAATCCTAAACATTTCAACATAATTTTTTATTGCAAGTTTGACATATAAAACATTAACATATCCAATTTGTTCTGAATTTCGCACACACTTCAAAAAAATCCAACCAATTAGCCGACCACCCGATAAAAAGCTACTACCTTATCCTGTTTGTGATAAAATAATAAATAAATAAATAAAATTCTTGTGAAAATATAATTCAATGAAATGCTGGTTTTGCTTCCACTGTTGTTTCAATAAAATTTATTCTTGTCATTTTTAAAGGGATAATATTATTTTATTTGAATGCTGCGTTGTCATAATTCTCCTTTTGGCTATCACTATAATATGTTCAAGAGAAACATATCTGAGACGGCAAGAATTATTTAGAAACATTGAGAATGCATTTATGCCAATTGGAGGTAAGTGTTACATCATGGAGTTGGTGATTACATTGCTAGAGCGACCAAGTATAGACTAGTAGCTGATGTGTATACGTGACCATTATAATAGTTTTGAATGCATCTAAATTCTGTTTCCATGGTACCATGCAAGAGGTGGATATAGACAAAGGACCAATTGTCAAGAAAATTCATGTTATTATTACGCGATCATCAAGAAAAAAACAAATTCCATGTATTCCACTTTATTATTATTGTGAGTTTAAGCACAATTGTAGGCTATTTTCTCTTCTAAACTTTCCGGACTTCTTTCAGTAATTACAGAAATAGGAATACACCTTATACAGTGAAACCTGTATATAACGACCAGCTAAAAGAGGTAGATAAATTGACCACTATAGACAGGTGGCCTTTATATACAGGTTCAATTCAATAGAAAATACTATTTTAGACATTGCAAAAGTACCACTATAGACAGGTGGCCGCTATATAGAGGTGACCTTTATAACAGGTTTGACTGTACACTTATATTTATAGTACTGTAGTTTGAAATAGATAAAATAATATTGTTTGACTATTATTATTGTTGTCTTTTTTTATCGGAAGACAAATACTGCAGAACTTTTTCTACGCTTGCGGGGTCAGGTACTATTTGACACCTTGATCATAGCTAGTTTGACTATATACTACTATACTATTCCCAGCCTTGATAAAATGGTCACTGTAGACAGGTGGTCTTTACATCAGATCTGACTTTATTGTTGCTATCTACTTCAGATCCAACGGTCAATACGTCTTATCGAATGTCACTTTCATTATCTGTCCCATCATCTCCTGCTGTATCGTTAGCTTGGACATATCGAGATAAAACACTAGTTAATCTACCATGGAATATGTTAGTCGAAGGAGATGTTATCTTACTTGGGCCAAGCAATGTTGCTCCTGCGAAAGTTAAGGAGGTAATGTATCTTAATTACTTTGTTAATATACAAACAAAAACAATAATATTTAAATGAAAACTTTTGGGTAGAATTTAGTATGAACAATTCACATGTTTTTGCTTAGAAAGCTCTATTGAAAAACAATCTTCCCTCATTAATGATGTATAAATTTGACATTGAAAATGATATCACTGTTATCACATGACGATGTCTAACTCTTGTAACAACGCTTAACACGAATAACACTCTTTCCCCCTCGTTGTTGCCATTAGCTAAATTCAGACCATTGTTTTCCTTCATCAAGGTTGGTTCCATCAAAGCGAAATACTCTACGGGTATATCCTCCATCAAATTACCTCGTTTGAGGTTTCTCTCAATTCCATCAAATTATTTTTGTTTTTAGTTATGCCCTGAGGGTAAATCACTTCATTGTCCCGTGGTACTAGACTCTGGTACCATCTTCAATCCACCTTACCTGAACGACAGAGGTATGTCTATGTGTATATTAAACAACTGACCATATAATAACAACCCCTGCGAAAAACAGTTCAGATATTCATGAACAGTTCATGAACTTACTTTCTGTGAAGGTATATGAACTGTTCATGAACAGTTTATGAAAATTGAGATCATTTAACCTTCATGAACTGTTCATGGACTGTTCATGAACTCCTGAACTGTTTTTCACGGGGGAATTGCTTCTCTTGAATTAGACTCTATGGAAATTTAACTTGTCCATAGGCCTAGTTGGTATTTCACCAAAACCATCAAGTAAGCTTTTGTAAAGCAGAAATAATACTAGCATATGTACTATTTGCGTGGTCATGTCACATAACTGTAATGGTGATGTCTGAACGACTTCTGATAAAATAAAACTGGAATGGTCAACTGCAAAATCTATCAATGACAAAATGATCATGACATTATTTTTTAAAGATAAATGATTGTGACTGCTTATTGATTATATTAGCTCTATTAAATAGTAATACATACAATATTTATTATGCTTTTCTTTAGATGAGGCGTTAAGTGATGATGTAAAACCGGTACAATCGCAACCTCATCCTAAAAGAAAGTTTTTGATCCTTGAAGCACCAATAAGACATTGCATCAGGTTAGATTGTTTGGATTTACTGCATTATACCTTTTCCTTACAGCCTTAGTGTTGTTGTTAGGGTGTTGCACCTTGGCCTGGTGCAGGTCTTGGGAGCACTTTTGTTGGCATCAGGAAAAGCATCAGGCTATTAAACACACACAACCTTCAGAAAATACTAACCAACCCTTCTCCTCCGGTGAAAAAAAAGTTGCAGGCTTACCGGATTTGTGGATCAATGATATATCAAAAGAACAAAAACATCAGGTCATGATTTCTTGAACCAGTCAGTTGATTAAACGTTTGTTATAATGAAATTGTCCACCTACTTCTTTATGATATGTTCAATACATTTTACTCGATGGAATTCTCTATGGTTGTTCCTACTCTCGGCTGAAAAGTTCTCATATTTCATGTTCAAATCAAGATTATCTGTTTCTTGGTTATATCAAGATATTATAATTGAACCAAGATAGTCTAACTGAGGTTTGGGTTTTAAAGAGTTTTAAACAGGCCATAATGTTATCTTACCTTTGGGAAAATCAACCAAATAAATTGTATTTAACATTCTCAAGCATTGCATAATTCAAATTTAAAAACGACGTCTTTGTCCGACATCAATAACATCCTCAAAAGTCTATCTTTGTTGACCCAATATTGATCATTTCCAAACATTTTGATCTGTTTTGCCAGCCCTGGAAATTTTTTCGCATCGAAACGATATGATCTTAAAATAGCTTTTGAGGCCAATTATCAGTGATTATGCCGGGGCAAAACAGATCAAAATGTTTGGAAATGATCGATATTGGGTCAACAAAGATAGACTTTTGAGGATGTTATTGATGTCGGACAAAGGCGTCGTTTTTAAATTTGAATTATTCAATGCTTGAGAATGTTAAATACAATTTATTTGGTTGATTTTCCCAAAGGTAAGATAATATTATGGCCTGTTTAAAACTCTTTAAAACCCAAATCTGAGTTAGACTATCTTGGTTCAATTATAATATCTTGGTAATACCTAGCCTGCATCGCAGACTCAACTCATTTACACACTATCCAGAACTCTCTAGATAGGAAGTAGGCTAACATGTCTTGTTTCACTGTATTATTCAATATCAGAGATTGTCCTCTCATTGCCTTTTTCACACGGAAGGTGAGAATGTATTGCATGATTACAATAAATTATTTATCATCCAGGCACTTGATGGGACAGAGCAGTAGCCTCTATTCTTTTTCAAATGAATTGGGTCTGTGACGCATACCTGACTAAATAAATATTGAATGAATTAGATTGTTTTTCCACAACTGAAAGTCTGTAAAGATTAGCAAAGTTGAAATAGTATCACCATATTTGATGAACTTCCTTCCAGACAGACGATAACAAAAGGTTTGAATCGGCCACAAAGCGTTATGAACAATGAAATGAAAGAGATTGTAGAATTAATCCATGGCAAAATCTTCCCAATAATCGCAGTAAGTCTGTAATCTACTGGTATACTGCTTCAATTTACTGGTTATATGATAAGCTTAGAAGTATGATTTTCAATTGTGTTGTTATTCGAATGAATGATTTAAATTTGAACGATCTCTCTTTCTCTATTTATTCTAGTTCATTACAGTTTTTATCAGTTTTGTACGACTCAAGTTTCTGCCTGAAATATCATCCAAACCAGGAGAAGCTGTTTTTGTTACTACGGTAAGTGATAATATGTCCTGCCCCCTCATCCCATTCCTATTGGAAACGTCTCAATGCTGACGTCATAGATCAATGTGTTTCAGAAGCTGTTTACAAATGTCACCTTTTATATCACAGAACTGTTTGTAGCGTATTGAATTTAATTGATCATCATGTTGGAATTTGGTATCTTGCTTATTATGAATAATTCGATATAGCGGCACATCGCATGATAGCTTAAGTTATCTAGAGGTACCGTTATAAACCGTTTATACTGTAGGCCTACCGTAATTTCAAGGATTACATTTCAAAGATTACATGCATGTATCAACACATGAGAAAATTATCTCAAACAGATTTGAACATATTCGTAATATAAATATATATGTATGTGTCTTTATTGGAATATTTAAAAAATAAAAAGTTAAAAACTAATTTCCAAAAGAATACACACATGGAAGGCATTTATTCAACGCTCTTATACTATGTGGTTAAGTTATAAATTTAATAACAGTTATATTAATTATTATCTATAAAACATGAAGGTAACTAAATGTGCTGAGAGAATTTGCACAAACAACATCATCCGGTAGTAAATTCTAATGGCGCACTACACGGTTAAAACAAAAATAATGTTTGACGCTTAAGTTTGGAATTGTCGATGTGATAACGCATAGTGTGCCCACACGTCTTTGTTTTCATTAGTACTAGATCGTCAGGCAACTGCAACTCAACTAGTCCATATATGGTCTTACAAAATAAGTGTAAGTCAAGCTGCAATCACCGACTCTCTTAAGTGACGGTATTCTAAGCTTCTTCAAGCGATCAGTGTATGGCGGAGTGTCGATACATGCGATAGTGTATACATGCCCCAATTATCCATAAGGCGTTTGAATTTGTTTCATGGGCATATTGGTAAGCTAACTATCAGCCATGTTACATTTATTGCTAGCGCATTACAATCTCACTCTACCAGTGAGTAGTCAGTGTACAGTTGGATTAATTAAGTATCAGACATAGCCTGTGTTAGGACTTTGAAAAATCAGCTTAGGGTAGTATCGGCTGATTCCATGAAAGGAACTTAAATCACCCACTTTGGTAAAAACTACAGTACTAAAATGAATTTAAATATAATTTGAAATGCTTTAGTCATTTCAATGTTTATCAAAAATCTTAAAGGAGCAAAAATGACCGGCAGGCGCTACGCACTTAGGATCACGTGCACGCTTATTGTTATAACACAATGTTCATTGTTGACATGAATTTTATTACAAGTTAGGCCTGCGTATAACAATTGTTTCAAAGCGAGACGGTTGAATTACGCTAAGCATAAATTCAACTTGTGCTCGCAGCGGTCGCCGGTCAATTTTGCCCCTTTAAGGAACAATTTTGTTTTAATTTTGGCTGATGAAGAACTGTTTATTTTTATTTTGTTGTTGAATAAATCAGAACTCTTTAATTTGAGCTGGCCCCCAGCGTAGCTATTCCAGTTATATCTCAGTTTCTTATTATATCCATGTTTGATGAATGGTTTCAGGCTTATACTCTTCTTCCTCTGCTCCCAATAACATTACCACTGTTATGGACATTCACACAACTGTATGGTAGTGCAAGAATTGGAACGTTATTTGATATATCTGTCAAGGTAAATCCACTTAATTACGCAATGTGTAATAGGTATAGGCAAGGCTTAATAAAATAGAGGCCACTGGGATCGCCAGTCACAAGCACATTTTGTACCAATATTACTGCAGGCTTAACTTTTAAAGTTAAGTATAGGTAAGGTAGAGAAGATACATCAATTGGAAACTCGTAGAAACATGAATTCAAAGATTTAATATGTTTCTCATATATCAGAATCCAGATTATGATACAGTAAAACCTGTTATAATGGTCACCTCTATACAACGGCCACCTGTCTATAATGGTCACTCTTGTAGTGTCTAAAATAGTATTTTCTATTGAATCAGCCTGTATATAAAGGCCACCTGTCTATAGTGGTCAATTTATCTGCCTCTCGTAGCTGGCCGTTATATACAGGTTTCACTGTATATGTAATACAATACAATATAATATAATATAATATATACATATACATATAAAGATACCAATAACCAACTTACCAAGCACCCCAGGTGAAAAAAATACAACTATTTGTGGTAAAATGATAAATCCAAAAAAGGTACTTAGAAAAAGTTCATGAATATTATGGCCTGATTTTCATGAAGTTTTTATGAAAATTGGGTCATTCTTACAGGGACAGTTCTTAATAACTTGCTCAACAAATAAGCAATCCTGCTAATTTCACAAAACTGAGCCAGCGTCCAAGTATGTGTAGTGTAAATAACATGTAGTGTAGTTGTCTACATTTTAATCACTAGCGACCTACAAATTTTCAAACACTGAAATCTCATTGAAAATTTACTGAAAACTACTGAGTATACAGAATTGGGGAATAATTCATAATTCAGTAGTTCTTATATTTTAACATGCCTTTTAGGGGGTTTACAGTGGAATGAGAGTAATTCAGATTTAAAGTTTCTGGTGAATTTCAACCCAATTTCACTATTCCAGTATATTTCAGTTGGTTTTCAGTAGTGATTCAGTGATTTCGGAATGTTCCATGGTGTTTACCTTTCATGGAAGCTCATTAAAACATTTGATATTGATGAATTCTTCAGAAAAGCAATTATTCTTTTTTAATATTGTAGACTTTCCAACTATCATTTTCTTGTATAATGTTTTAATCTTTTAATTCACAGAAAATGTTTTTTGAAGAAAATGAAGAGCTATCGGTATGTTTTATTTCATCGATTCATTTTTTTTTGGATAAATTGCTTTTAACAGAAATGACTATCTAGTCTAGATATACTTTGACTGAACTGTTTTGCGCTCTATTCTGACGGTTTCGGTATTTCACTTTCTTATCATCTACAAATCGGGTAAGCTTGTAACTTTTTTTCAGCGGGATGACTGGCTAATTGATTAGTATTTTTTCACACATGTATGCTTTTTATAGCCGAATGTCCTTTCTGACACCAACCAATAACTGCGTGGGATATTGAACAGAAGACCCTGAAGGCCGATGTCCAACGCCCTAGCCACTTCACCAAGACCGCAACTGTTTTATAAAACAAGCAACATTTCACAAATTACACATCAAAGAAATATTTCTGTGTTTAATTTTGAATTCTCAACTTATTGTATCATAAATAAATTAATCTATCAAAATACAATGTCATATTTTTTATTTCAGCTTGACCATGTTGACATGAAACGAACATTAAAATTATTTTATGAAATGATTTGTGGAGAACCACGTTGTCTTCCCAGAACAACTAATTTACTATTCAGCCTTGGAAGTGCAACAGTAAGTAGCAAGATCATGTAGTACCATCTTGCAAATTAGTTTAGGCTGTGGTTCAAATATAGGCTCTGGCAGAAGGTTTCGCCTTCAAGAACACTAGGATATTTCGACATTTTCCATAGATTTTTGGTTGAAATTGAACCTATAAGTCATTAAAATATGAATTTCCTTCAACGTATTTACCATTCTAAACATTTTATTATTCTACTTTAGTAGACTTTGTTTTTGTGAGGTGATTGACCGTTTGCATCAAATGAGTTGACCTACAATTCGATCAATATTAGTTTTGCCCAAAATTATGACGTCACTTAAAATTCTTCCATTGTTGTTATTGTTCATGTTTAGGTATTTTGTTGTGTCGATAAAGATGGTATACTCTGTTTTCCCAATCCTGTACCAGAAAAACTGTTTCTGTTTGCTGATCCAAAAGTAAAGAAACAAAAGCAGTTGTTAGCAAGAAGAGAGAGCACATCAGCGTTTGATCAAAGTACAAGCACTAAATGCATACAAGAGGAAACACAATTAGACGTTAAATCTCAGAATAGTGTTGATGTTGGAGGTAATATATTAATCTTGTCATCATCGATATTTTTAAAGCTGAATCATTTGTCTAAATTGTGCACAGTAACACATTTGTGGTATGAAAATTACGACTTTC
The DNA here is from genome assembly GCA_916610825.1 of Haliclystus octoradiatus. NCBI lineage: Eukaryota > Metazoa > Cnidaria > Staurozoa > Stauromedusae > Haliclystidae > Haliclystus > Haliclystus octoradiatus. The sequence goes on from OU744449.1 coordinate 27,330,615, forward strand.
TGAAGTTGCCTCAACAAATACTGTGATATCAACCCTCGGAATAATCTCTTCTCCCTGGTTAAAAAAGAGAACCTGATCAGAAATAGTGACGGACAAAGTCTTATTGTTATGTTTTTAATTTTATCTTCAGACTATGTTCATCGAAGGGGAAGTGAAATTCTCGGAATATCATACGACCCCGAGGTAATTAATTCTTACTTATTATTTTCAGTTTCAGCTATGATAATACTTGATAGGCTTTATGACTGGAACGATTTGTGAAAAACTTTGTTACTACAGCAAAACTTATATAACCTGGATAGAGTTGTCATTTTGGATATAATTGCATTGTTGGCTTATTTAGTATTCTTTATATTCCAAATAATTTTAGAGATTCGCCAATCGATCTTTATCTGGATGATTTATTTGACATTGAAATATCGTACTGAATAAATTGTAACCTTATATTTCATCAATGACTGGATTGGAAAATACATTTTCTGTTTATCATAGGGTTTATATGGTATTCAATTCGAGGATGTGGATTGGAAATCTCATATAAATGTTTTGAAAGCATTGGTAAGCTACCATTCTTCTTTCTTTGTTTTGCTTTTTTGGAATGTAGATAACTGACCAGATACAGACCACACAGATGCGTTATAAAGAGCTGAGACTGACCGCTGTACCTTGACAATGAGGCCCGTCTGCCTTGGAATCATTAAACTGATTTTCTATGTCGAGCCTGTTCTCTTAGCGTAAGGAGCCACTCCTCTGCTAGGAGAATAACTTTACTTTCAAGTACAATAAAATTTGCTACATCAGTTAAACAGCAGTCACAATATGCAACACACAATTGTTCTATGCTGTCTTTTCTGTTGTGAATTGTGTCGTTATTTCATGTATCATTGTCAGCTATGTATGGGTGATTATCAAGATTAGAAAATAGGTGAAAGAAGGACGGCACATTACCTATAACATGACTGTCTAATTACTACTACAGTCAAAGTTGCTGAGATTGCCATTGGTACAGATGTAAAGGGGGACATTAAGCGAGAGTTTATATGAGGATATCAAGCAAAGTGGGATATTAACCAAGTTCAACTGTAATACTGTAATCATTCTACACAAATAACGGTCAATACTCTTAAACTTTAAACTATATTTTGATCTTAACCTCAGCCAGTAACATAGAATGAGATGAACTTTTCTGCCAATTATGTGAGATGACTGATATGATAGGGATACCGATAGTCTTTCATACTGTATCTGAGTCTACGTTTACGCAAATTACTTCTGATTCATTGGGATGTAATCAGTTCACATTTATATAGTAGTAAACATTTGTTTGAATTATCTTTTACACATATTTCAATGTGAGTGGAAATTATTTCAATTTTTGGACAAACATTTCAACTGAATAATTGTTGTCTTTATTTAATTAACCAGGGATTAAACGCACTTTTAAATTGTCCAAATCTTAGTCCGTTACGAAATGTACAATATGAAGAACTTATCGAACATTTGTCATTAAATGCAAATCCTTGTCCTTTGCCAAATCCGCGCAGGTAAGACTCACTTAATTGGAAAGAAAAATATATGGCTCTGATGTACATAATGCATTTCTTGTTCACAGTATTATAACCATTGAATCTTATTGAATCTATTGAATATAATCTTAATTATTTTTTGTTCTTGAATGTTTTTAATCTTTATTGATTCAATTCATAGATGCCTGTGTCTTTTACCGAAAGCAATTGGATTCCACGATCGAGTTATCGAAAATTTCAAAAGACGTCAATGCATTACTGCCTTTAGAACTGTTGTAAGTTTGAATTCTGTCATTTACCCTTAGAATGAGATTAAAATGAAGTAGAATTCCTAAGCTATTTTGCCTGCCAAACTTAATGAAACGGTCACTGATTGACAAACATTCATGGTCAGTTATAGACAGAACATTAGCAGTTCGCAAACGTTCATCGACAATTTTGTTAAATATTTCTGGCAGTAAATGGCACAATTTTCATAAGGGCTTCATGAACCAATGCAAAAATGTTTTACAAACAGAACAATTAACGAAATGTGTCATGGTTATTGCTTATCTTCGGAATTCCTTGTCGGCTTCATATTTTTCATTTGTTAATACCAGTCCCTTGTCGAAATTGCAATATAATTCTACTGAATTTAATTTGTTTACCCCACGTTAGTCGTCAGAACATTGAATCTTCTAGACTCTGCAGAGGTTTATTAGCTAGATAGAGCTTTCTTTTAGCTGTTCAGGCATGAGAGAGTTCCTCAGAAAAAGCTGATTTCCTCATTTTTTTATCGGTTTAACAACAAAGAAATACACCTAAACTACTTGTTTTGCTATTTTTTAATAGTTTTTCCTCCTTTTTGACTGAGCTTGACCCTAATGTTCCTGGCAGTTGAAGTATTACATATGCAATTGTTTTAAATTGTTTGCTTCTCTTGACCAGTATTGTTTGTCTGTTTGGAAAAATTTTCTCTGTATGTTTGATAATAAACTTGTAGAAACATGCCTATAATAATTTTCTTTGTCATTGTTTCTAGCATATTGCAGATGAAACAATGACTCCATCAAATAGTTTTCTATCAATTATTAAAGAAAAACATGTTCCAAATTTTGTCTCGTCTATTGTGGAAGATCAGACAACGGGTGAGAAAAAATTGTAACTCTTAGATTTAAATGTCTGCAGTGTACGAAAGAAAGGTGATACATGAAACAGTTGCTATCTGAGTTAATATCAGGATTGTTACTCAATCTAATAAATAGATAATTTTATTAATTTAAATAACATTCATTAATTGCCATGTTATTTACAATATTCTATGAAAAATGTCCATCTGGCCTAACTACAATTTTACATTTTTATACAATAATAAAAAATAGTTTCATTCTTGGTAACCTTGGTAAACTTGTTATAGTTTTTTAACAGGGTGTTTTTCGGTTAGTGTTTTTGAAATGTGTGTGCGTTTAACAGCTGAATGCCCTTCCTGGCGCCAACCAAATGTGCTCCTGCCTGAATGCCAAGGACAAAAGCACTAACCACTGGACTAATCATTACACAAAAAAGAAGCTGATATCAATATTAGTTAATAAATGATAAATGAATAAGATGTCTTTCTAAATTTGACACTTTTTTATAAATACAAATAATGTACAAACAAAGTTTCTTATTTGTGTTACAGGCTTGCTGCAATTATTGTCTCAAGGATCTGGCGAAATGCTTTTGGAGGCATCAACTGATTACTGGGATGGGACAACGCTTAACGAATTAACAGTTAATACAAGGTAACACTTGTTTCTTTAGTAGAAATCGACTACAGTGAAACCTATATATAACATTCAGCTATAAAAGGTAGATAATTTGACCGCTATATGCAGGTGGTCTTTATAAACAGGGTTGATTAAAAAGAAATATTATTTTGCCATTGCTAGGGTGACCACTATAGACAGGTGGTTGTTGTATACAGGTGACTGATATAACAGGCTTGGCTGTAATAGTAATTAACAATGCTAATTACAGAAACATTCCTTGTTGAACATAGAATTAGTATGAGTTGTTATTAATTAATCAATACCAATACAAATGTTACTGGCTAGTTGGCCTATTGAAATATAATTAACGATTGATCAACCGATTGGAATGCAAATCATTGAATTGTAGGCTACATAAGTCGTGTACTAGAAACATATATTTGATAAATTTAGTTATCATTAAGCTTTCAAAATCATGAGGGTAACCTGTCCATCTTATTATTTCAGTAGAAATCACCCAGTACAGTCAAACCTGTTATAACGGTCACCTCTATATAGCGGCCACCTGTCTATAGTGGTCACTCTTTCAATGTCTAAAATAGAATTTTCTATTGAATCAAACCTGTATTTAAAGGCCACCTCTCTATAGTGGTCAATTGATCTACCTCTCTTAGCTGGCCGTTATATACAGGTTTCACTGTAGTAGAAACACATTTATTACAAAAACATGAGTCAAATAATTTTGTTTTCTCTTTTCTTGAATCTATGGAATTTTCCTACCCTTAAATCAATTCAATTAATTAGAAATTTTAAGTTTAATGAGAAATGTGATCATGGTTGAGCAATCTGCTAGAACATCAAATTGTACGTTTTTTCTTGATTCTGTACATAATTCACATCTCCAGTATAAAGAAAAGGAAATATAGAAACTTTTTCCAAAGCAAGTATTTTTGATGTCTTAATTAATTGAATAGTAATGGCTCTATACCAACAATCTGCTATTCTTTACATACAGATTTTTCAAGTAACCATTACAACAACAGAATTTTTAAACAACACCAAGTTTCATGAAATTCAAATCTGCAAAACTATTTTGTAATCTATGATAAGAAAGTAGACTGTTTTTTATATCTTTGTCATTATCAGATAATTTGCTGCTTCCAAATTTAGAAATTTCCAGAATTATCTAAGGTTTGCTAACTTCACCTAAATTCATGCTTTTTTCAGTGACACATGTTATTATCCATATTTTCTATTTGTTTGAAGAATTCAGTACATGAATTGTAGATAATCGTTTCAAGACTATAATTAAAATTCCTAACTGATGTGGATTTTTAATTCATTGATTGTTTTCAGGAGGCTGGCTTTGAACTTTTTTCAACGTATGAATATTACTGGTCATTGTGTAGCATTTGGCTATAAACCTATCTTAAAAGTAAGTTTAATAATAGTACATAAGCGAAGATGAATGATTCATGAGCTATGCTTCTGAAAAGACTTACAGATACGTATTTACATATTTTATTGGCAGGACCGTTTTACCCCTTAGGCACTAGGGCCATGTGCTTTGGTTCCATGATTTTGAATAGAATAATGCTTTTTCGGAAAATGTGTGAAATTTTCAACTTTTGGAAAGAAATTTGCAAGTTGTAAAATATAATAAAATATTAAATTATTGAAACTCTGAGAAAAATATGTTGCAGCAATTATCACTATTTTATTTTTCAATCTCTCAACCTTATATGATTTCTTTGATCTATTCCAGTCAAGTGAAATTGTTTAATTTTAGTGTAGATGACAGGATGTGTGTTGAAGTTGTCTAGAGTTCTATTTTTCCGGAGATTCCATTGAAATCTCAAAATCCTCGTTATCATAACTTCCCCTGCAAAAAAAAATTCACAAGTTCATGAACAGTTCATGAACGTTAAATGGCCCCAAATTTTCATGAACTCTATTTTGGCGGGGGTTGTGATCCAACAGAATTATCAAGGAACATGGATAACTATTTGACAAAGTTGGTTTTAATAGCCACAACCACTCAAAAAATAATTAATACAACATTTTATAAATTGTAATGGAACCATTCAGATTGCATATATTCTTATGAAAAAATATTGCCTTCAAATGATCAATTGATTGCGATGTTAAATCAGTAAAAAAAATTTGATTTGTCAAAGTTTGAAGCCGATCTGATAAGAATGAATGAGATATTGATGTTTTAATTCTACCGTGCGTTTATTTTTGTGATGTTCCATCCTTTCTCAGAATACTTGGAAATAAGATTGAATTTTGACGTCACAATTTTGATTGTTTGAAGGCGATTATTCAAATTTAATTTAATTTAACCCTTTATTGACTTTCAATGATTAATTATGGAGGTGTATTTGATATATGATAATATGACATCATTGCGTTTCAGTCTAGCTAATACATAGATATAATATTACAGATTCCTTAATCCGATTACATAAACAGTCTTGAGTTGAGTTTTGAAGGTCACGGACGTTTTTTATGAGTTATTGCCTTTCCTTAATTTCTTTCGTTATAATACAACACATAACATTGGCGACGAGGTATATTTATTTAATTGTTACGAACCCACATCATCATCCCGTATTTTGGTCGGTAAGTCATTCACGTTGTCATTAGCATGTCTGATTTCAAAGGCTTACCATGTGAGTTTATGCCGTGTCCCGGTGAACCAACAATCCCGCGGACTCAATGGATAACAATATTCGAGGTATATGTAGAAAGAAAGGAACTAAATTTGCTTCAACAAAAACAACGACACAGTAACACAACAACACCGCTAATAGACAACGCTATTTCGTCGAACAACGAAGGGGGCCAGCAACCACCAAAATTGTTCACAGACAAGGCCCGTAACTTGGACTTGTTTGCATGTCTAGGAGCAGAAGGTCAGCGACAGATCTTAGGTACACCAAACGCTACAGAATGGGACAGAACACATGAAACATTTAAAAAACAATGCGAAGATTTATTCAAACCGACAGTGAACAGACGACTTGCATTAAAAAAATTTCGTGAACGACAGCAACGACAAGACGAGACCATAGACCACTGGACAGCCGAATTAAGGATATTAGCAAAAGACTGTGACCTTTCTACAACAGCCGCTGAGAACAATGCACTGGCTGATAATATTGTATTGAATTGTTATGATAAAGAGGTACAGAAGAGACTTTTTGCAGAGCATGATAAGTCTGATTTAACAGTGATCATAGATTTCATTCGTGCACATGAAACCGCAAAAAAGGACAGCGCTCAACTTCACTCAACGGCGGTGAGTGCGATATCCGGATATAAGTCAAACAGACGCGGTAATCACCATAGTAACAAACAACGAAACACAACGGCTGAAAACAAGAAGCACGATAACGGTGATCGTAAGAACAACAACAGCAACAATAATAACACGAACACTAACAATAAAAAATGTTTAGGATGTGGCCAAGAAGGTCATTTCCACGGAAATAGTAATTGTCCTGCAAAAGGCAAAGTGTGTGACAACTGTGGCATAGCCAACCATTTTTCTAGAGTTTGCAAGAAACCTAGAAACACCCCAAATGCAAGCCAGCGCACCCTAACAATTGGCCATATTAGTTTACCCGATAACAAGATCAATATGCAAGTCAAACTTAAGTCAGTCAGTGGGACACACCCTAAAGTAATTAACACTACTTTAATGGCAGACACAGGTGCAGACGTATCAACATTAACAGAACATTTGTATAATCAGCATTTTTCATCTATTGCATTAACACCAAACAATTTAACATTACATAACTTTGATTCTTCAGCTGTATCTAACGTGCTAGGTACAATTTCGTTGCATATGACGTACATGGCAACCAAAACAGCTATTGTTAAATTCTTCATTGTACGAGGCACAGAGGTATCCGTACTTGGAATCAATGACTTGGCAACACTAGGTGTTCAAATTGACCCAGCTAACAAGGTCATCAACAGCGTCAACAGCAGAGATCAAGATACAGCAGCAGTTCTAGAGCCAGATGAACTCCTCACATCATTAACACATGAATTTCCTGATCTCTTTCAAGACAACCTGGGAAAGGTACCTGACTACAAACACAAAATCATTCTACGAGAGGGGTCAACACCCAAGAGATTTGGCCTACGTCGACCTGCAATCGCACTTCGAGAAGCAGCAGCCAAAGCAGTTCAAGAATTCCTTGACGCAGACATAATCGAGCAAATTGAAAGATCAGAGTATGTCCACCCCGCCCATTTTGTTTGGAAGAAAGACAAGAAGGAAGCAAGACTAACAGTTGACTTCAAAGGCGGTCTTAACAACGACGTCATACCACAAACACACCCTGTTCCACTGATAAGTGACATACTCGATAGTGTGGGCGACGATAAATATTTCTCAAAGTTAGATATTTCGAACGCCTACTACCATCTTGAACTAGATGAAGAGTCACGCCCACTAACAGCATTCATAACAGAAAGCCATGGTCTCTGCCAATTCAAACGGGCACCCATGGGTCTCATCGACTCAGGCTCAGCATTTCAGAGAGAGATTGAAAAAGCGGTACAAGGTATCCCCGGTGTCCATGCCTACAGCGATGACATCTTAGTCAGAGGAAGAACAAGAAAAGAGCATGACACACGCCTACGCATGGCTCTTGAACAACTACAAGCTAAAATCCTCAGGTTGAAGAAAAGTAAAATCACAGTAGCTCAAAAAGAAACTACACTTTTGGGGCATAACATCAAAGCTACACCAAGCGGAACAGTTATTTCACCCGATCCTAAAAACATATTGGCAATACAATCACTTAGAAGTCCAGAAAACGCTAACGAAATCCAGCAATTTCTTGGGTCTTGCCAATACTATGCCCCCTTCATTAGAGACTACGCATCACTGACAGAGCCTCTAAAAGTGTTGACAAGAAAGAATGCATCATTCGAATGGTCCGATTTATGCCAAACGTCGTTTGCAGTGCTGAAGGCTAGAATAACATCACCAGAAGTACTGATACCGTTCGACCCAAGACTCCAGACACAAGTCACCACTGATGCATCAGACGTAGGTGTAGGGGCAATGCTTTCCCAAATACACAATGGGGCAGAAAGACCTGTAGCGTTCGCATCAAAGACACTGTCAAGTTCTGAGAGAAATTACTCCACTCCTGAAAGAGAAGCATTAGCATGTGTTTGGGCATGCGAACATTTTGAAAAATACTTGATGGGCCGAGATTTCCTACTAAAGACTGATCAGATATCGCTCACAACGCTCTTAACTCGATTCCCATCAAAGCGATCGTCGAGAAGGATCAGCCGATGGTATGATCGCCTGCGCTGTTTTGACTATGACATTGAGCATGTAAAAGGAAAGAACAATGAATTTGCAGACATGCTGTCAAGATTAGGCACATCACTTAAACCAGATGAAGTATCAACTCTTCAAAATGACGACGACAACATCATAATTGCATCTCTACTACACCCAACACATGTTACTGCTGACGAATTTATTGCATCTACTAATGATGATAAAGATATCCAATTGGTTCGAAAATACATTTCAACATCATGGCCAGCCAAACGACAACTATCAGGAAACATGAGATATTACTTTACCATAAGAGAAGAATTATCTTTTCACGACGCATGCCTGTTCAGACAAGAACGCCTGGTCGTGCCAAGAAGTATACAACCTCAAATACTTGACTTATTACATTCTGGCCATCCAGGAATCACACGAATGACACAACTCTACAATGATGCGTACTATTGGCCTGGTGGCACTAACAGAATTACACAGTATGTTCAAACCTGCATTGGCTGTGCTGCTGTAGGTAAATCATCAAAGCCACAAACAGTTCCTGTTGCAGCTATAGAGAAGCCAAGCAAACCATGGAAGAAACTCGCTATTGACATCACTGGCCCATTCCACACGGTGCCCAAACATCAACGATTCATTGTATCGATCGTCGACTACTTTAGCAATTTCCCGGAAGTGTTTCTCACAGATGACGTCACCTCCCCGAGAGTGATCACCTGGCTAAACGACCTGTTCTCCAGATACGGCAATCCAGACACAATCGTCTCCGACAATGGGCCACAATTTAAAAGTTATGAGTTTACTCAATATCTTAAAAACAAGAACATCAAACAAAAACCCACAGCTGTGTACAATCCAGCAGAAAATGGACTCGTCGAAGTTTTTAATCGAAGCCTCAAACAAGGAACCCAAATTATTACTGCAGAAGGTGGATCATTTAAAACTGGAATACTTCGATTATTGGCTTCTTATCGCGCAACCGCACCAAACAATGGTGTTTCACCTTCAGAACTCATGTTTGGATGGAAGATACGCAGTGACTCTGACATACGAAACCAAGAACTATTCACTACAGCGTTCAACACAACAAAACCATCACTCTCGCTCGAAGAAAGAGACAAAGCAGTGAAGGAAAGGTTCAAGGCAACAAACTATGGAGAGAACATAAATGACTCTAACAAAAGTCATTTCATTCAAGGAGACCTGGTCCGTTGTAAGAAGCCTAAAGCCCAAGTACTAAAAGGTCAATCACCATACAGTCAACCAAGAACTATTACAAAAGTTCTACGCAAGTATAGCTACGAATTATCTGATGGTCAAACATGGAACGCTCGAAAGCTAATTAAACACAGACAAGCATTACCACTTGAAGATATCACCATTGAAGAAGACATACATCAGCAGACAACGCAAGCTAACGATAGACGCTACCCACGACGTATCAATGCTGGAAGACCTCCACTTAGACTTGGATACTAAAGCATTAACTAGAAACTAAAACTAGAAATCTATTAGTATTTGACATTACGTTAAAACATAATTAATTAACAAGAATAAATAACATTTAGAGATTTCAGATTGATACCCATTTGCAGCATAACTATTAACTAATTAACGAAGGGGTAATGATATATGATAATATGACATCATTGCGTTTCAGTCTAGCTAATACATAGATATAATATTACAGATTCCTTAATCCGATTACATAAACAGTCTTGAGTTGAGTTTTGAAGGTCACGGACGTTTTTTATGAGTTATTGCCTTTCCTTAATTTCTTTCGTTATAATACAACACATAACAGTATTAATTTGGGTTTGTTAATTTTTATAGGCTGAAAATATTGTTCATGGAGACGATTTATTTGTTGAATATCCTCCTTCTTCTCAATTTGCAAACATTTATCAATCAAAGTTAGACGAAGTCATCAGGTATCACGCTCAGTATTGTGTACTATATCTGAACATTGTGTTCATGTTAAAGATAAAGGTAGCGACAAAATACTCATGTTATGTTGACAAATTTTCAGATTTTTCCCTGATACAGGTGAGAGCAAAACCCGTCTCAAATTTCAATTCTCAGAAAATTCTATCTGATTCAGCAAATTCTTATTATCATTTTCCATGCAAAACGATATTTCTTAATCGTATTTGATAATCTAATTCAGTTTATAATATAATAGTAAAGATAGATTTATCTATCGTCAGATGTGATAGTGCTCAATACCAATTATACATTGGCAGAACTGTAATATATAAGGATGGTTACTGATATTATTATTACAAATTAAAAAAATCATTATCTTGAATGTAAACCCAGATACACACATGTACATATAAGTGCTCAACGTTATAAATAAAACAGAAGATAATATAGAATAGGAAACAATGATTAGGCAATTAGCCATTCCCATTACTCAGATTTTCACGCATTTAAACTGAATTGAAAAACTGAATAAAACTTTTCAATCTAAATCATTTTTATTTTATTGTGTTTTATTGAAATTTTAATGTCTCTCATTGATCATCTTCATTTGTAGTTTTGCTGAATCTGAAAAAGAAAGAAAGGTACTACAATTAATTTTTGGTACCGTCATTTATCGTGTTATTACAGACTAAGCCATATGTCAGCCTCGTTACTAGGTAAATTTAATGAGCAGTGGTAAACAATAACAAATGATTTTACAAAACTGATGTAGGCATCATTTTTTCTTTTGTTATGCAAAACAGAAAGCGAAATGAAAAAAATGAAATTATAATAAGATATAGATACAGGTATCTTACATGAAAATTGTTTGAGAAAACAGAGAAAAACCGGACCACACATATTCACACACATAGAGGAGGATTAGCTCAGATGGCAGAGCAACCGAGCTTCAGATCGGATCATATCTGATCGACCGTGGTTCAAATCCCCCTAAGGTCAACTCAGCCTTGACTTTATCTGAAACATCAAATGAGTACCATCTGAGGATGGCGGATGGAATGGTCCAGAGGGAGTTGCATTGTGAGTAGCTGCGGCGTATCGTTGCGCATTGACAATCAAGACCTATCTGCCATGAAATCTGTTGAAATTGATCTGCAGTGTCGCGGCTGAGATCAACAAAGAGCGTTTAAAATCATTGCTCTCAGCGAAAAAAGCCACTCATCTAGAAATAGAGGAGTGGTACGGGTGCCTTCGGTAGGGCGACACCGTCTACATTTACACATATTCAGACTTTCACATTTTCACTCATTCCATGCCAAATCAAATGATATCCAATTGACAACTACAAAAATGTAAAAGTGTTGAGATGGACTGAACATCACAGATCTCAAACAGCAGGCTTATCAGGGAAACTTGAAAATAACATCAAACCAAGCGAAGTGACGTAAAATTTGCTGAACTCAATAACCGTTTACAGACCTTATGAACTGCTCACAATGGCTCGTGAATGGTGCATGTACACTTAAATATTTCATAAACTTTGAATATTTATGAACAGTTTTTTGATTTAATGAATTCTGAGGGTCCTTCGATCTAACATAAGAAGATAGGTTAACAGAATCTAGCCAATTATTCTTTTGCATCATTAGTGTAATCATTTCTTCATTTGATTAATTTATTTCTGTAGAGTTCTAATCCGCTGAACAAAGATTATTCTGTCAAGAATCTTCTAGAAAATGTACCAAATAAAGAGAACGCTGAAGCCATCAATAGGTATTTATAAACATTCAATTTTTAAATGTGATTTCATTTTTTATTCAATCAATAAATATTAAATATTTCATAATCAAATTTAAAAGCTATAATACAAGTGCAGCATAAAAATGTTTTTAAATTTTTGTTCATCATCCCCTTTTTTTCAACAGAGTTCTTAGTAATCAAATATTTATTGGAATGGCAACATTGCAGTATGTCGTGAAAGAGGTATATCAAGTTTATTAATTCAATATCAAACATTTGTAAGAAATTCATATCAATTCATAGACATGGAATTCATCTATAATAAACCTGTATAAAACAGCCAACCAGCTATGAAAGGTCAATAAATTGACTCTGTATGCAGGTGGTCTTTATAAACAGGATTAATCCAATAGAAAATGCTACTTTAGACATACCAACAGTGACTACTATAGACAGGTGGCTGCTATGAAGAGGTGAACGTTATAGCAGATGTGACTGTATTCGATAAACTTATTTGAATTAACGCCTGGATTAACCCTGTATATAAAGGCCACCTGCATACAGAGTCAATCTATTGACCTTTCATAGCTGGCTGTCATACACAGGTTTTACTGTAGATGATTTCCATGTCAGTTAATCTGGGTTAACTCTGTAGTGAATCCACACAAATATTAAAGTGACAACAATGTGGTCAAACTAGAAGACAAATAGATTGTGATGTGAGATGTTTGTGTACAAAATAAATGGTGGAACCTGTCATCTGTCTACGTTTGAGAAATGCCATCTCCCTCGCTACAGAAAATACGAAAGTGATAAAAGAAACGCTAAATTTGCTCCTGCAAAAAAAAGTTCAGTAGTTCATGAACAGTTTATGAAAATTGGGCCGTTCAACGCTAATGAACACAGCAGCCTTGAACTTTTCATGAACTCATGAACTGGGCTCAGAAGATAAGCTCTATCAGTGTGGCTGTTGTAGTGTACCAAAATGTGCATATAAAACAGAAAATCATTTTCACAATGTGAAATTGTACATGCTTGATTTTGTTTTCGTTTTTTCCCATTGCATAGGACGTTGTGCGTTTGGTCGAAGAACTTGATAATGGCGGCATTAGATTTGTACACTTTTCAAATGAAAATGAGCTTCGTAGTAGGGTATGTAGAAAGTGTAATATATTCATTCATTCATTGTCTATATTTAAAGATAGTGAACTGGTGAACTGTAAGGGCCATCTCCCCCGGGACCATAGAAATCACCTTAGAATTGTTAAATGTAAAATTTTCTGTTTCTTTCCCAAATTCCCCTGTTAAATAATTATTTACTTATTCTTTGTCAAATCCCACATTATACGAATGTGTCGTCCCCAAAAATCCCCAAAAATCAGGGGCAGACATAGCACAAGACAAAACTATAATGTGACCGTATCTGCTACTAGTACTACTCTTCGTCAAACCTCCACGAACATTAAATGAACAATTTGTGAGTTATGATTCAAAGAAAACAGGTCATTAAATGAATGCTTGTGTTGAAATTATTTCGTAATTAACTAAATTAGATGGCACTCTCCCAACTTAAATTAAAGTACATGCAAACATTCAGCCTTCAAAATAGCCAATGAGATTATTTATTTCAACAGGATTCATTTGATTATGTAATAACAAAGAAGGATTAGTTTTTGCCTCTTCTTGATTTGTTTATTCTGTTTACAGTTTATGAATAAATATAAAACAGGGCTGTTCAGCATTCATGAACTTAAAGAGTTTGTGTACAGGGAACCTTCATTTGATTGATTGGAACTCATTTAATTTCTTTATTAATCAGGTATTTTGTGAAAGGCTTGGTTTAGAAACAGGATGGAACTGTCATATCTCGTTAAGTGAACATTTAGAAGTTGATATTGACGATGAAGATAGTATTTCCTCAGAATGCGATCAACAGGAGACAGATAATTTACTGGAAGATGGAAGGAGGGGTGAGTAATTCAAAAAATTATTGATTAATCCATTCTGCTATAAGCTGCTCTGCGTTTGTTCTGCCTAATTTAGGACTATCTTACACCTGAAAATTAACTTCACAAACTAGATCAATGTTGAGAATGCATTACGCATTATATCAAACAATGGCTTTAAAAGAAATTTAGTTACCAATGTATGATTTAAAATTCAATTTCGATTTAGTGATTTTATTTCCTCATATTAAATTAAGGCTTCATATAGTTAGTCTTTATTAATAATACCCAGTGTCAATGTGGTTTTCTATTTTAGCTTTGAGCCTATGGAAAAACTTTATTGTCACAGTTCGAAATGGGATTATTTGATCAATGTTTATCCTAAAATTCGCAGACACATAAACCAACCAATTAAATTGCAGGGTTTTATTCGATTATGACATTGTATTTTATAATGAACTCTCTATGAATAGTTGAACAGATTCATGAACTGTTCAGTTCATTAACCTCCTAGCCTGTCAGCCCCATAAAAAAAATCTATTTGCTCATGGGAACTGAATAAATATGATGATGATGATGATGATTCTATGAATTGTTTGTTAGCTGTCCGGAACGTTCATGATCTTCTTATCATTCTAATTAATAATAACATTTGCTATTTCATGTTTTTGTAGCATCGACTTCAAATCGACTTTTGAAACGCCAGAGTTCAATTTCATTAGCTAGTACGCCATCAGAAACCCAACAAGATGACGCTGATTATCACAATAACTTCTTTTTCATGGGTAATAGGGTGAGTCAAACAAGGGGGTTAGGGTTGTTCACCCCTTAGGCACTAGGCCCATCGTTTTGAATAGGCTCTTTTTCAAGACTTTTGTACAATTTGCAAAATTTAAGGAAAAATTACAAGTAATAAAATATAGGTCCACATTTTTGAATAGGCCCTTTTTAAAACCTTTGTACAATTTCCAGCAATTAATAAAATATTTAATTATTAAATTAATAATTAATAAACGTTAAACTCCTCACCCTTTGGTGGGGTTTTGGGATTGGTGCTTGGTTGGTGGGAGTTACTCATTCGTTCGTTAGGCAGCTAAGCTCGTGCTAACCTGTTTCCCCCACTCGAACCAAGCACCGTCACACTGATAATCAGTGGAAAAATTACAACTACCCTGTTGAAATAAAAGTTAATCTGTAGCTACTTAAAGTAAACTTGACAAACATGACCTATTGACTTATGGTGAGGGTGGGCTGGGAAGCATTAGCATCGCGACTATTACGTGAAAGTCGAGGCATAACTAAATAATAATTTCAATTGATTATCGTTCGTTCGTGTCTTACTTACTAGCAGGCTAGCACATGCAAGAATGATTACGCCCTACTATGTCACAAGACTTACCCTATGCCATGGACAAGAGATTGGCCATACAATGCCAGCTTTCGTACGAGGCAATTCCCGTGCATGCATTCCTTGCGGTATCTAACGCCACGCCTCCAAGCAATGCAACAGCAAACTAGAAAAACTGTGTGGGCCGTACTGCGGACCCCAAAAGGCCTGGTGTTTAACTTCTACTAAATGATATGTAGTAACATTTAAACTCCTCACCCTTTGGTGGGGTTTTGGGATTGGTGCTTGGTTGGTGGGAGTTACTCATTCGTTCGTTAGGCAGCTAAGCTCGTGCTAACCTGTTTCCCCCAACATTGTCTCCAGTGTGCTTGGAGAGGAGGTACAGGTTCCTCGTCTGTAACTCCCACCCCATCATGTCCAAGCACCAAACAGCAGCAATTTCTTAAGAACCCAATCTATGATAGGACTTGGGAGAAGCTTGACAGCGATGCTGGAGACGTCCTTGTATACAGCTGATAAGCTTGGCTACGCCAGCGGCCCATTGCCTTGATGGCATGATCTGGAATCCCATTACGAGCCGCCACTGTTGCAGCCCCAATTCGAAAGCTATGGGTTGAGAAATATCCAGGAATTTGATTATCCACTAATATGGAGCGCAGCCAGTTGGACAGGTAGTTACGAGACAAGGGATGACCAGATGAAAGAAGGAAAAGAGGTCCAGATTTATCACCTCGCTTGTGAAGGTAAGCTGACATTGCTGAAATAGCACAGATACTGGATGAGCCAAGGCCGATATGAATGTAGCAACCTTGTCTAAACTGATCCGTCTTTGATGCCTTGATCCGAATCCGCATGCAAGTTGGTGTTGACTGTGAATCAAATGATAGATCAGCAGGCTGTAAATGAATTGCAGGGTCAAAACTTAGCAAATTTGTTACTGTGTATTCTGATGACCGAAGAAATCCAAAATAGGCCAACGTACAGGCCGCCCAAAACATAATGTGGTCGTCCTGGAGCAGATTTAATGACTGATGAATAATTTTCATAATTGAGTCCGTTATTGGTACCCGAGGATTTGTTTTGTTGATCTGAGATCGTTTGATTCCTTGACATAGTCTATGTAGGCGAGGACAATGTAGTAGTGGGTCTGCAAAACCTTGCTCAATATGAAGCGCTCTGACAGCCGATAAATATACCTTGATTGAAAGGAGCTTTAGTGAGTCTGTAAGATGTGTCACGAACGAACATAGCATTGATTCATTGGCTGGACATGGAGTCGCATGACCCAGGTGCGCTGAGAATGCTATGAACCGATGTTGGGCTGAGGCGTAGGTGCGTCTAGTTGAAGGGGCCAAACTGTTTGCCATGAAAAGTTGATACTTTCTTTCCAGATGATTCAAGCCAACTTCATCAATAATTGGTTGTCGAGCTGCATTGGATGGTTCTTGGCTGTGGGTGCCCTGTTGTAAAATGCCTGCCAATGAAAACGAGACAAGGCATCAGCAATCCCGTTGTTGACTCCAGCAATGTGCTGTGAAGAGAAAGAAAAGTTCAATTTGGCTGCAACAAATAATAAGTTTCTTACAAGACGCATAATTATTGGAACCTTGGACGTCCTGCAATTAAGAATATGAACCACTGCTATATTATCGCAACGAAACAGGACTTGGCTGCGTGTCCAGTCTGAACCCCATGTGTGTGCTGCCACTACAATGGGGAAAAGTTCTTTATAAGCGATTGATTGCTTTGCTTGATAAGGAGTCCAGTGACCATTAAACCAGTTTCCTTGGTAGTAGGCCCCATACCCAGCCTGACCTGAAGCATCAGAAAACATTTCAAACTTAGAGTCAGTAGGCATTCCTGGAAATAACCAAAAACTGACTCCATTCCATTGATGAAGAAAGTCACGCCACCAGAACAGATCCTGTCGAAACTCCTGATTCAGTCGAATTGGATGGCGTCTTGATCGAAAACAGCTGAGTAAATCTAGCATCCGACGTATAAATGTGCGGCCTGGCCACACTACCTTAGCGGCGTGGTGTAGATGACCTATTAAAGACTCCAATTGGTTACGATTGCATCCTTGCTTAAGAACCCAAGATTGAATCAAGGAGTGAAGGTTGGCCAGTTTGTCTGCTGGGAGACGAGCGGTCTGAGTTGCCGAGTCCAATTCAATTCCCAAAACCAGCATAGACGTGGACGGACCTTCACATTTTTTAGGGTTCAGTGGTAAGCCCAATTCCTTGCAAACTTCTTGGGCTAGAGACCATTGGCGAAGACATATATCTGATTTGGCTGGTCCTGCCATGACAAAGTCGTCCAGGTAATGTACAATATTTGACACATGAAAGTGGTAGGAAAGAATCCATTCAACTGCTTCGGCAACCGAATTAAATATGAATGGTGCAGATCTCAGCCCAAATGGAAGAGTCAAGTCCATGAAGTAGTTGTTTCGCCATTTCATACCTAACAAAAACCGATCGTCTGGATGAACCGGAATGTTCCTGTAAGCCGATTCAACATCGAACTTAGCCATCAAGGCCCCAACACCGAGATCTTTCACCATTGATATGATTTGATCTAGCTGGACATAATTAAAATTGAAGTCCAGCTTGTTGATGCCATCATTTACACTTAAACCTGTAGGTGCTGATAAATCCACAATAAGACGCCATTTTCCGGGTTGGTTCTTCTTAGGTATAACACCGAAGCTACTGACTTGAATTCCTTCAACCGGTGGATTGCGAAAAGGACCAGCCACTCTTCCTAATTGTACTTCGTTACTCAAGTAAGCGTCAATTACTGAAGAATACTTATGGGCTGACTGATTGTTCTTTTTGGCTGGTTTCAGACTCTGCCGATGATTGAAACCAAGTTTGAAGCCTGCTTGGATACCATTCACAACATAATTGGTAAAATGAGGATTAGGATGATAGGCCAAATAATAGGCAAAGCGATCCGCTTTCAGAGGAGTTATTGAGGAAATCGGCGGCAAAATGCAGCAGGCTAGAAAAAATAAATAAAGTCATGAGAGGTTAATAGCAGTCCTTCTAATGTCGTCTGTGCCATTGAAGGTAATAGGCAAACTTGGGAAAAAAAAAAAAAATAAATAAATAAAAAATAAATAAATAATAAATAAATAAAATAAAAAAAATAATAAAAAAAAATAAATACAAAATAAATAATAAAAAACAAAAAAAAATAAAAGAAAATAAATTAATTAAAAATAAATTAAAAATAAATAAAACTTAGAAGATCATCATAAAATAAAAGTAATAATGAAAAAAAATAAATAAAAATTAAAGTAAATTACTAACTATAATAATGATAAGAACCGTGAGATGAACATTTGACAAAGGAAGTAAAAAAAAAAAAAAAAATCATACGGAAACCGACACGGAATCCGATATGAAACCGGTGACGGTTTTCGGTACCAATCCGGTTTTCTTGACAGACAAAAACCTGTATCGGCGGTACTTGTATTTGTTAAATTTTTCACACAATCTTGATGCATCAACACTACAGAAACAAAGGAGAGTTGTCTCAACCAATCGGAATCTTGAAAAGCTTTGAGGAACCAATCAGATGGAGCTACAAATATTGCTGAAAAATTCTTAGTTTGCGTTATCAAATCTACTAATATCGCTCGAGTTATCGCAATTATTGATTATCAAATAAGCCTCTCGACCATACAATTCGTTGGATTGCCTTAAATTTTCACTCACACATCTACCGAGTTATTTGTCTTCGTGGTGAAGATGAAAGTCAGGTATTCTAGTAACATTTAATTTGTCCGTGACGTTGTGCCTTGTTGGACGAAAATAGACGACTTGCTCAAACGTAACCTTCGTTTGGTCTACCTTGTCGGACGAACTGGGATTATATTGCCTTATAAAAGAGACCATCGTACGAAAATGTATTAATGCCTAAACTCGATCGCATGTCGTCGATATAAATATAAAGAAAGCCTCAGTACATCTAATACGCTCTAGAACCAGTCAACTTGAGTCTTGTTAAATAACAGAGCGTATAGCTGCGAAACTGTGCTGACAGACCACCTCTATATATTTTTGTATAGGAGGAACTGGAAATAAATAAAAAAGAATTTCCTATTGACTGGCCTTTTACTATAAACAGCAAGATCCTGAATTGGACAGACGAAAGTGGTGGCTTTTCGAAGGGCTCTTAACGTTAATGGTAAAAGCAACTTACGAATCAAAGTTCAAACAAACAGACGAAAATTAAAAATAAAATTAAATTAAAAATAAAAACTGAACTGTATCGATTGCAAGTAAAATATTCCAACAGTAAAGAAAAAAAACAAACAATGGTAATAATGACAAGAAAAACAAAGTGAGCTACACAATAATTACAGAATAGGACTGTGAACACAGTGAATATAAATTTAGCTAACAATTGATGGTTTGCTGAATCATCACGTCCAATAGCAGAATTATTATAAAACACAAAATATTAAAGTAACATGTCAACGAGTTAACGCCGTTGCCACTGCCTGCCGTCAGAGGCCTTGACTGGAGGTATCGTAGCTGGGGCGATGAACTGCTTTGACTCTCGAGGACAGTCCATACTGCGATGCCCTTCTGAGCAGGTAGAACAAATGTGGCTCCATCGGCAAATTGCATAACGCGAGGAACATCTTCCTTCGTTCCATGAAGGACAAACTCGTGGGCCATTGGGGGTACCTCGTGCCTCTCTACTGATTTTTTCCTGTTGGTTCCGATCCAGTCGAGGACGGACAGCTGCTCCAGCCGTATGGTAAGTGTAAAGTTGGTTGTTGATCAGTGACCAATCAAATAACCGACTAGCGTAGGCATGTTGTCGAAAGGCTGTGTCATACGACAACCATGCCCAGCCACTGAATTGTCGAAAGAGTTTAATAATAACCAGTTTGTACGACGACAAGTCTTTCCAGCGTTCAGGGCAGTGAGTAGTCATAATAGACGTATAAATCGTGAACGCCTCTATCCATCCTACGATGTCGTCGATCTTACGACGGTTTGATTTGGGCTTGGCAATCAAAACCGCTAGACCATCCATGATCAACTGAGGTTCAGCTTCGACATCCACCACTGAGGGAGACAACAGTTCTGCCAGGTCTACGAAACGACCACTGACAATTTGACCTACCAATTTTGAAGGAATAGGGGCGTACCCAGGTCCTATGATACACGGTGCAAACACTAGCGACGATGTTGGCAATGGACTGCTGGTGGTGGCCGTATTCTCCTGTTGATTGATGACCGAAGTACCCGATAAAAAGGCAGAGGCAGCTGCAACGGCATCACCATTGGGAAGCGGAGAGGAGAAAGTATTTACAAATGGTGGCAAAGATATAGGTTCTGACATACCTTGATCCATGTTTACGTTCACTGTAGGTACGGTACCAGCTGAAGAAGCGCTTACCGACGTTGATGTTGGAGGTCTTGATGCTGCCACGACCGCCTGTGCCACATCATTCACAAAATTCTGACGTTGTTGAGCATCTCCAAAGAAAGTTGTAAAAGACGGTGATTGAACAGGAGACTGCAGCGTAGAAGCCGCAGGAATAACATAAGGTGCAGAAGCATTAGCATCGCGACTATTACGTGAAAGTCGAGGCATAACTAAATAATAATTTCAATTGATTATCGTTCGTTCGTGTCTTACTTACTAGCAGGCTAGCACATGCAAGAATGATTACGCCCTACTATGTCACAAGACTTACCCTATGCCATGGACAAGAGATTGGCCATACAATGCCAGCTTTCGTACGAGGCAATTCCCGTGCATGCATTCCTTGCGGTATCTAACGCCACGCCTCCAAGCAATGCAACAGCAAACTAGAAAAACTGTGTGGGCCGTACTGCGGACCCCAAAAGGCCTGGTGTTTAACTTCTACTAAATGATATGTAGTAACATAAAAAATCAGACATTCATATTTGTTTTCATTCATATTTTCGTTTATTAATTATTAAACAGCTCTGCATTTATGGCATTGAGCACTATTGAAACAGCAAAGACAACACAAGTACCTTGATATTACTAATTATTAAATTATAGAATATTTGGGCAATGAGTCCAACTCTGAATTATCAACGGAACTTTGTCACCACAGTCAGCACCCCCTCCCCAAGGATGGACTTTCACTTGAACACTTAAATGATGCTATTAGCTTAAACCGCTATTTGTCCAGTTTGAGTAACATACTGGTTTTGATTGATTTATTTAGGCTAAACTACCTCGGGGCATTGGGAATATTCGTCCTCATCTTGAACATGTTGACGATGTACCACTTCTCGTTCCGTTATTTACAGACTGTATACCCACAGGTAAGCTAGTAGCGTTTGATTGAAGGAAGAAAATGTAGGCTTTTAAATTTTAGATGCTGTTTTGGGGGATTCCTTGGCATTTCTATAGTAAAGAATGTCCACAAAAATCATATTTTGTTATCCTTAAACTAAAAATATCATCTAAAATTTAACTCAACTAATCCAACCATACACAAATCCTGCTTCAATCGACGTACGTCGTGTTGTATTTGATGCCAGATACCCAACAAAGAATTCACACGTGTGAATTTCTTTTTCTTTCAATTTCATATTTGTCTTTGACAAGCTGCAGACTCTGATTTTCATAATCTATTTTCAATTCAACAAAACCTTGCATAGGCCTACTCCTGTGAAGTGCATTAAATGACCTCATTTTAATGACCCCGTTTAAATGACCCGTCATGAATTCTTAGTTTTGGTATATAATGCCATTGTCAAACATAATCCTGCAATTTAATTTGCTGCTTCATGTGTCTGGAAATTCTAGAATAATAAACATTGTTGAAAAATTCCAATCAAAATTTTCATTTTGTCAAAGGCTTGAAACTTAAGAAGAATAGAAAACTACAACATATTAAAAATAAATTACATATGTCAATAAAGGCCATCTCTATTTGAGAGAGGCTAACATTATGAAGTTTTGATTTAATCCAAGGGTGTTGTGAGTAAAAGCATTGAATTGGAATTGAATTTGTACTGAATTGGCGTGAGATTATAACAGAGAGTGCTGGTAATTAAACAAAGAGTCAGGATTTAACATTTCTTTGTTACAATCTTACGCCGTATGAATTGTATTATGCTAATTAGCTATTTTTTCTTAATATATATTTTGTAAATTTCCATTATCACTCTCTTGCCTGACAATGTTATTATGAAGATAGTGAAATATTGCCAATCATGTCCCTTTTATCACTGTCATTTATCTTAAATATTGTGATAATAATTTTAATCTGAATCTCAATTCTCTATCTTCACCTGACATATTTAATCTAATCTTTTATTCAATCAAATTTGCCTAACATGAGCTCTCATTTATCATCTCACCTCGCTTAATTTCGCCATCTTTAGCCAGTGCCCTACTTTTCAACTGAACTGAAGGGATATTACGCAACTTTGCTCTTAGCTTAATATGTTTTTATTGTTTTTTCAGCCACTGCAGAAATGATATCAATTATGCAAGAATATGGTGAAGTCGTATGCTGTGTTGGTAGTTCTTTAAATATGCAAAATGCAGATATCTACTGTAGAGCTGATGTTAGGTGTGTAGGCTAACACGCTGCATCATCTTAAAATACGTAATTATGTGACATTGTATACCTCGCAAATATCACAACGCGCTTATTATCATGATTTCCAGCTGCATCAGGAAAGTGACTGGTAATCATACAATTTTAAGTTCAATTTAGGTCTATTTTGCACAAGTGGATGTTTCAAATAGATCAAATTGAAAGAGCCCGTAGTACATTTTCAACCTCAGCCACTCATTTAGTCGGAGATTAAAACGTTACGCTTACCTGATTGTGGATAGATGAGATTGTCCCTTCCCACAAAGAAGTACCAATCCTCTTAGACCCCTGTGAAAAACGCTTCAGGAGTTCATGAACAGTTCATGAACAGTTTGTGAACAGTTTATGAAAATTTGGGACCATTTAACGTTCATGAACTGTTTATGAAGTGTTCATGAACTACTGAACTGTTTTTCGCAGGGGTAACAAGCGGTCATTACGAGCTCGTTTTGTCAGACAATATCTTCAGATTTTGATTGTTTTACACTGCAGCTGAATATTGAATCATTCTGTTTTGTAGCATCGCAGTTGAACCACTACACCCGCAATCATGTCTTCGTACTGGAATACAAAATTTCAAATGTGGTTCACCTTGTTTATCTAATATTGGAAGTATTACAGATACAAATTCACAGTTCAATGGTTTAGATAGTCCGTTATTGTTGAGTTCAATGTTAAATGGAATGGGATGCTCTCTGTCATGTCATAGAAATGACAATTTCAGAATTATTGCCATCTTATGTGAGGTAAATATAAGTAACTAGCAATGAGTCAGCAGCAGTCGAATGAATGCACAGATTACAATTTTACCTAACTTGAAAAACTTAAAAACGAGTGAAACATTATTTACTTTTCTTGGTCATTCAATTAATATACGACTTATGGAATGCAATGCCACCTTCGCTGAAGGACATCGTTGAGTCTTAAAAAATGTTGAAAAATTATATTCTGAACATGCAATTAATTATTTGAAGTATCATTTTATATTTCTGTTTTTGCTATTTTTATTTATTTGGATATTGTTCATTGTGTATAATCCCTTTGGAAAACTATCATTTAAGTGTCTAAAAGGCATCTCAATAAGTTATGATTGACATTGAAAATGGTCTTCTGTTATACTTTTTTAATCAACCAAATATATAGGACTAGCAATGAGTGACCCGCGCTGCTGGGTTGATCCATTCATTTTTAAGACTGCAAGTCTCCGTTACTTAGATTTAGAATTTGATTGACAGATTTCATCAATAGAATAATAGAATAATGGCGTAAACAATAGAGAATGGTCAATGATGCGTGTGAAATTGAGAAAGACAAATTGCTTTGTTGTTGTCACGCAAAGTTGGATTACGAAATAAAGATATGTTTTCTTTAGATACAGGAAATAGGAAAGGTAATATAAAAAACTAAAAGCGTCATTAAACTCGCTGGATGACATTGATTCTAATGATATGTTTTCGAAATTTTTACATAGCAATTGACGGAGAAAAACGAAAAACAAATCCATGGTCACGACAGCACGCGTACACACACACACACAGAGACTTTAAAGATATAGATGATTGAATAAATATATATTTTTAATGAAGCATCTTTTTTGATTGGGAAAACAGTAACTCGAATTGTACTACATTTGTGAAATGAATTCATAATCATAAAATGGCAAATTTGAACTAAATTTTTCCGAATTTAGGAAATGATTCTGAGTCATCCACTTAGCCAATTAGCCTCTGCGAAGTCTATACAAATCAATACACAAAATGTCTGTTTTGATTTGTTACGCGGCAACAGAAAGACAGCTAACAGTAGCCTGGTGCCCATCTCACGTCTGGATTATATCATCACAGATTTTAGGAGTGAACCAATTGAGCATGTTGTACAATGATGTCCTTATTATCATTATCATGATTACATTTCTGCAGTAATTCAGTATACGCTCTGTTATTTCCATTTTCAAATGGTCAATTGAAAATAGATTCTGATTATGTATTTGATTTGCGGTTCTAACAGATTCGTTTGTTAAATACGGAATAATAAAACATAGTGAATAGTTCATGATAAAGTCTCCCATTTCAAGTTCAGGAATTTTCCAGTAATTTTTTAGAATTTTATTATGAAGTAAAAATCATACAAGTAAAATTCTATTATTTTTTTATGATAATTTTCCCCCAAAAAAGATTGTTTTTCTACATCCAAGCTGTGGAATAATTGTTTACTTGGACATTGGAAATCGATGTTTCTTTCTCAAAATTACTGATGAATTATGTTTGTCATTTATAGGCTCGCCGTATCACGTTTGGTTTACGTAGCTGTTGGACTTTCTTGCTCTCATCTCATCTGTCTCTCAGCGCAATCTTATTTATGGCAATGTTGTTTGTGCTACCTTATCCTTTAACAGGTTCACAATTGTTATGGCTAATAATTATTATTTTACCAATTTTAAGTGTGTCATTAATTGGTACACCTGCTGATGGACATACAATGAATTCGATGACGGGAAAGAAAGGTCATCAATTGAAGGTACATAGAGATCTACTTTGATGAACCTCAGATGTTGATATCTAATAGATCAGGGTATCCCTCTTGTGGAAAGATGGATAGAGGATTTTCAGCATAGCAATCAGGGTCCGACAAAAGGTTCAGCCATCTGGAATCCTAGAGGCATTTCAAATTTTTTCTTCTGAATGTTTTTGTTAATGTTTGACCAATAAATCATTAAAAATATCCAATTTCTTCCGAAATTGTTCTAACCTTCTGGAATCTAGGATTTCAGGATTCTTACTTATGTCGGACCTTTTCTTACCTGTGTGTAAAGATTTTATTATTGAGACTTTCCGTTTAAGAGAATAGAAATTTCTGAGCCATTTGAACAACATTTAATACTTTTAATTTAAGGCTTTTTAAATTTTCTAATTTACATCTAATTTAATGCTTTCTTTTTTGGATACAGCTCATATTTTCAAGTTGCAGTTTTCTCGTACATTATTTGTTAGTTCATTTTTGAGCCATTTGAACAAAATTGAGAAAGTTCTAATTCCAGACTTTTGAATATTTCTAATTTACAAACTAAGACTTTTGAATATTTCTAATTTACAAACTAATTCAGTGCATTTACTCTCCTTTTCAGGATACAGCTCGTATTTTCATGCTGCAGTTTGTTTGTACCTTCTTTGTTAGTTCATGTTTCTGTAGTCTGATTGTGTTTCCATGGATATTCCATTCACTCTGTTTAGACACAAGTAAATCATCGGATTGTCATTACATACTTGGACAAAGGTATATATTTCTATGAAGTATGTTATATAGACAGCTATAGCAATAAGGTTAATAATAATAAATGTTCCAAATAAGGTTGACGTGTTCTTGAAATTTGACACCAGTTGAAATTTTATATCAAAAAATGATACGTAGTAGGCATAAAGTTAATTTAGCACCATAACCGGCTAAGGTGGAGATGTCAGTGACATTAATTACAATGATTGTCATAATAAGCTCCCTTCCTCAATTGAAGATTACAATGCAAACGATATCTACAATGTGGATGACACTGGTCTCTTCTACAGACAAGTTAGTTATCAGACATTATATAAAAAAGGCAAGAATGGTTTTGGAGGGAAAAAAACCATACATCAAATTACTGTTCTGGTGTGTGAAAGCTAATGGTTACAAAGAAAGAGCTTTGAGTATCAATACAGCAAAAAATCACATGGTTTTAAAGGGCTTGACCCAAAGAAATTACCAGTTGATTATTATGCCAACAGAAACACATGGATAAACTCTTTAAGTTTTGAAGACTTGCTTAAAAAAGTAAAGAATGTATTATTGTAGACTTCAGTATATGTTTTTCTTATACTTTTCTACATTTGCCGTACCTGGCATATATGTATTTTTGGAAAAGGGCATCATTTTGGAAGCGTGCCATTGTTGGAATTCATTAATTTGGTAATGATTGTTGCGTCTTTTATTAAAAGTCTTATTACATGCACCTATGTTGGTGAAGTAATTTTAAAAGTTGTGAAGGAATTTAGATCACATTCAATGTTGTAAGTTTGGTACGTTCAAGTTTCAAATGACCTGCAATGTTTGTATCGTTAAATTTTTTTTAATAATTTGTAGAAGAAGCAAGACACGTAAGGCTACAACAGTCAAACCTGTTATAGTGGTCACCTCTATACAGCGGCCACCTGTCTATAGTGGTCACTCTTGCAATGTCTAAAATAGTATTTTCTATTGAATCAAACCTGTATATAAAGGCCACCTGTCTATAATGGTCAATTTATCTACCTCTTGTAGCTGACCGTTATATACAGGTTTCACTGTATGTAATCTTGAAATATGGCTGCTGAATAGATTTTAGATTCTTTTAGTTAGTTTGTAACTATATCCCGCATCATTGTTTTGACAAGCCATTTGGCTGATTGTATTATATCATTTACGTTTAAATTGTAGGGCCAACGCCACTGCTGATTGGAATGGCATGATGCTACCATCTGCAAGAAAAGTGTTATGTTTATCTCAAGATTTAACACTCTTAAGTGCCAGCCTAAATCTCAGTAAGTCTTCATATATAGATAATTTTGATATGCTTTAAGGCATAAAATTGACCAGCGGCCTTGACTCTTGGTCTTCGAGATGATGTGTGATGCACTGATTGTGGCTTGATAAATGGCATCCACTTTTCAAGTTTGAGCTCGATGGTTGATTTCATGCCTTTAATAATAAAGTTACGAAATGATTTTCCAACATCTGATGATGATCTGATCGGATAAGAGTCATTATATAGAAAGCTGTATCAAGATTACTTTCAGATTATACAAACTAGCTTCTATGACAAAATAACATAAGATAGGAATGTGTATAACAGTTTTTAAATATTTAATAATTAATAAAATAATATTTAATATTTCTGAATTAAAACAAACTGGTATCTATCTAGATGTCGCTATGTTTTCTGAAAAGCTACTTCTGAAAGTTACCCAAGTAACATTAGTTATTAGTCTAGTTATTTGTTAAAGTAATTGTAACATCCCTGATGATTGTTACGTATGAAATTTATTTCATCATCTTTATTATGTATTGTGAGAAGAATAGAGAAGCAATGCCAAGCATACAATTTTTGCTTGACAGGGATTGTTTTACCCATGTTAGTCTAGACCAAAGAGTTTGTAAGGAACATTTTAATGTCATAGCTTTGTTTTTTTCTAGCTAAGAAATTAGAAATGGTGTGGGGTTTATATTAAGCATTTGGCGCACAGTTTCCTATGAGCGATTCATATTTTCCGCATGAGACTTGCGTAAGGAGAAAACGGGAAGAATGGGAAGGCATCTAAAAATCACAAGCCACCACGGCGCGAACATTTACTTGACTTTCTTACTCATAAGTCAATGTTTCTGACAGTTCCTCAAATTGGAAATTCTCGTTTGAGTGATGTCAAGTTTGGATTGTAAATCAGTTGCGTTTTCGAACGTAGTTTTACTTTGTGTTGCTATGGTGATTTTGAATTATAACTCTAACCAATCAGATTGATTAAATCACTTTCGTTATAAAACAACTTGATTTGATGTTTAATTTTGTTTGTAGTTGCTTTGTCAGCTTCTTATGTCCATCGATCTAGTCATGTCTGGCAACGTTCTCCACTGTTGAACAAGCCATGGATATTTTGCGTTGGTTTATGGTGAGAACGTTTACAATTTAATAAGTGTGCAATTTTCCCTTTTCTGATTGATTTATGATTTTTAATTTGGAGGATTATTCATTACAGTACTTATAAATATTGACAACATTAAATTGCCCAATTTTCATGAACTGTTGATGAACTCAACAAATTTTTTGCATCAACTGTTTTTCTACAATATCACAAAGATTTCCTGCAGTCTGATTGGTTGAAAGGGAGTGCGTAAAATCCTAGTTTAAAATATGGACCCAAAACTATGGAAAACTGCTATGCTTCAAAAACTTTGACTTTTGAGAAACTACAGAAATTAGAACCTTCTCGACGCCTCGTCCAATAATTATCTCAATTATTATGATACAATTTGCAAACAATATTTAGCTCAAGATGTTTATTTTTGTCAAAATTGGGTTACCTGTTTATAACAGCCACCTATGATAGGTAGATAAATTGACCATTATATGCAGGTGGCTTTTATATACAGGGTAAATTCAATGGAAAATTCTACACACATCAAGAGTGACCACTATAGACAGGTGGACTTTATATACATAGTTGATTCAATGGAAAATACTATTTAGACACATCAAGAGTGACCACTATGTGCAGGTGGCCTTTATATACAGGTTTGATTCAATATAAAATACTATTTACACATGTCAAGAGTGACCACTATAGACAGGTGGCCGCTGTATAGAGGTGACCGTTGTAACTGGTTTGACTTTAGCTTATTTATTTTTCAGCCTGCTACTTCAACTTCTGTACACTACATTTTCTCTGATTAATAATTCATTGCGACATCCTGGAATTAAAGCATCACTAATTGACGTTCCTCTTACAATTTA
The DNA here is from genome assembly GCA_916610825.1 of Haliclystus octoradiatus. NCBI lineage: Eukaryota > Metazoa > Cnidaria > Staurozoa > Stauromedusae > Haliclystidae > Haliclystus > Haliclystus octoradiatus. The sequence goes on from OU744449.1 coordinate 27,360,292, forward strand.
TTTATTTATCTTCATGTCACCAATGCTACTGTTTGGGCTGGCTGAACTGATCAAGAAAAGATATATTAAGTAAGTTTTGAATATAATCTTGTTTCGGTTTTCAATATATATATATATATAGGTCTGTAATTTGAGGAGCGCTACAGCGCGAAACTTCGAGTAACGGAGAAAACGTCTTGTTTCTTATTTTATATCTATAAAGCTTTGCTTACCAGTATTGAGCACTATATTGATGTTTTGCTCTTAATGTGGATGGCGGATGGAATGGTTCAGAGAGAATTGCATTGTGGTAGCTGCGGATCATCGTTGCGCATTGACAATCAAGACCTATCTGCCATGAAATCTGTTGACATTGATCTGCAGTGTCGCGGCTGAGATCAACAAAGAGCGTTTTAAATCATTGCTCTCAGCGAAAAAAGCCACTCATCTAGAAATAGAGGAGTGGTACGGGTGCCTTCGGTAGGGCGACACCGTCTACATTACTTACATTTATATTTTATATAGGTTTCATGTTACTATCTTCTTACTTGAATTTGGAATGAGTACCGTAGACAGAATGATATTACCCCTATCCTGATATCCATTCCAGTCTGTCATGATCATCAAGGTATATGCCTTTCTCTTCTTATTCCATGATTTTTTTATTTGTAATATATATTTTGAATCTTATAAAAGTTCTAACTTTCTTTAAGACATACACAGTTTGAAAGCTCACAAAAAACAGCTGGCCAATATCACTGTTTAGTTTAATTAACATTTTTATTCTTTAATTTATAGATCTTCAGTTCGTTTCCAAAAGAGAGCACGTTTAAAGTTTGATACTAAACTTGGTATGAATTCACCTGTATAGACTATTAAACTAACATTGTAATTAACGCTAGACAAACACTGAGTAATCCTTTCAATTATATTGTTTTTCTTATCTTATATATAATAAACTCAGGGTTTAGCTGATCTTATTGTACATGCACCAAACAGTGTAATTGAAAAAGTCTCAGAAAGTAATAATAATTACACTATTTGTAAATCTTGTTAATAAAAATAGAAAATAGATATTTAAATAAAAAGAATTAAATTTTTTGTTGAAATTCAATAGGAAAAGTTTCAAAGAGAAAACTTTTGTATATTATTTGGATTTGTGTTATGTTTTATTAGATGTTGTGAGGTTTTGTTGGATGTTGTGAGATTTAGTTAGGTTCCATTTTCTGGAATCCTAAAGGCATTTTAATTTATTTTTCGATTATTTTTGTTGATGTTTGAACAATAAATCATCAAAATGCCCATTTTCTTTTTCATTTGCTCTAACTTTCTGGAATCTAGAATTTCTTGCTTTTGTCGGACTCTGGTTATGTTTGTTAGATTTTGAGAAATTTCTGAATGCTGCTGTTTTAATGACTTGATGTTGACACATTTTTACCCTATTAAGATATTGGTCATAGAAAGCTAACTATTTTTGACTTTGTGGTCATGCAACTTTCATCAATAAGCTCTCAAATAGCTACTACAAGTGGAACTCTCTTCTTCTTTTTATTATTATTATCTAAAGTTTACCAAATTTCAGGAAAATAACAAACTTTTGCGAAGTTAAAATAAGTAATTTATTGAAACAAATAATATATGAAAATATGTACAAAAATATTTATGTAGTAAATATTATTTTTAAGATACCGCTGCTGTTATTCTAGTCTTGAGGATGTATTAGAAAAGCTTTTCTTCTCAATTAATTGAAATTTACCATTTCCTTTATTCAAAATAATCGCAGAAGTAGCTGATACAGTGTCTTTACTGGCCTGTGCTTTTGGTAAAAATATTTTGGATTTACGACAACGCCGCATTGAACTACAATGAAAAGCTATTGGTAAAGTGTCTTTTGTAGCAGATTTTGTAATTGGCAACGGTGGAATGTCCTTTTTATTTGAATCAACAACATTTAAAACTGAATCCGAATTCTCTAAGTTGCCAGTTTGCGCTTTATCAATTTTTTCTTTTATCTTATCATTGCTTTCTATTTCTACAATTTCTAACGCTGACTCGTCGTCAATCCCCACCATTTCTATATCGTCAAATCTTACATGTTTATTGTTGGATTTCTGTTCAATTTTTGATTTATTCAATATAAATTCTTTCCTTTGCTTTGATGACTCACCAAATAAAGTCTCAGGGGGTGTTTTGTATAAAAATATTTTTTTATCTATTGTTGGATTATTTTGTTTTGTATTAATTGGACATGGCGACGATGTAATTACACTGTCAAACTTTCTGGCAACAGGTAACTTAAATGGTTTTAAGATATTATTCTCATTTAAGTTTGATGATAATATTGCTGACTGATATAACAAAGATTGACTTCCAACTGTCTCGCTTGTGGTTTTATTTTTATTTCGTTTTCTCCTTTTACTTTTTGTTGGTTCTTGATTCTCTTTTACTGGGGTAGGAACGACGTCTTCTAGTATAACGTTATCATTGTTATTATCTTTCATCTCTTTATCTATTTTTCTTTTCCTTCTCTTCTTACCATCTTTTGTTGAATCACAAGACTTTGAACATGTTGTATCACAAACTTCTGTTGATGTTTTACTAGAAAAAAAAAAGAATAAAATGTGTAAAATTTGAAAATAAATATTTGAAATCTGTCACCTGAGGGTTCTAAAATATTCGGAAAGCTTTTTACATGAAATATTGGTCTTTGGAATATTATTAATAGTCAGTGGGCTAGTGTAATTTGCGGAAAAATAAGAAAAATCAACAGATTTTCTTCTGCATTTTGCTAGGTTTTGTCTTGCCTTGTCTCACCGCAGCTAATCATAGAAGCTATTCAGTTGAACATTTGCAGCTAAAAGTCATTTTACAGTATCCAAAAGGTATGTTTGCGGCATCAAATTAAACGCAGCTATTTAGTTTTTTTACTGCATCGGTACAAATCTGTTTTGCCCACAGCCTAATGTAGACCTAGTTTGATTGTGTCTCGTGTGTGTGAAAGATATTATTTTACTTTGTAAATATTCAAAATTTACAGAGTTCATAGCATTCGATTTTAAGTTAAATTCGTTTGCCAATTCCAAACATTGATTCGGTGATAGTAAAATATATAATTAACTATTAATTATTCCCTTAGAAACTGGATTTTATTTATTTTTTTATAAGTTTTGAGTCACAGAAAATCTTCATTGAATTCCTTGCGCTCTCATCCACCTAGTTGCTTGCTGAACTCCTTACATCATTTTTTAAAATTCAAAATCAGAGATTAGAAATTCTCATCATCATCATTATCATTATTTAAACTTGTATGTTAACAGGCTTATCAAAACTGTTACCATCAGTTACCATAACGTGTTTTTTACAAGAACCCGAGGGGTAAAAAAAAATTAAAGTTGGAGTGAAGTTATCTTTAACATTAAGTATAAGAAACGTATGTGTAGGGTAGGCCTGTTGCATTAAGTCAGTATTTACAATTATTTACAAAGCATATTTACAATATATTAAAAAATTGCACTAAAAAGTTGATCAAGCGGTAAATCATTTGAAGAAGTTCTTGAATCCATGCCTTGAAAAGAAATTCATTTAAAGTTCTATAATCCATGCCTTAACTTTATTGAGTATAAAATTTCTGTAGTATTCACCAAGTTGAATGCTTTTCTAACAGGAACGTTCAGACTATATGCTTATATATATATATATATATATACTCACATCTGATCTTTTTTGTTTGGGGTTTGCTCTGAAATAGTAGACGAAATTGTAGAACTTAAATCCTTCTTCTTGGATGACACATCCACGTTAATCTCACCACAAGTCATTTCTAAATATCAAACAGATAAATATTTTATATTTTTAATAATAATAGTCAGAGAATTTTACAGTCATAGAGTACATATTAGAACTAATTGTAGGCTATAATTAATCTTTATTGTGAACACAATTACCAGTCAATCGGTCCAGCAGTTGACTTAAATTAACTAATTTAACTAAGTAATGCAAGATTTAGTTTTTTCTAATTGTCTTTTGTGGTAGCCTAATATAAACAAATCCAGAAAATATTTTGAACGTTTTGAATTCCATAATTCAATCAAAGTATGAGAAACTTCCAAGTACGAGACTATCAAATTTTTCAGTAAAAATGTGGATGGATGTAATCTGAGTAGGGCCTACGGTTTAACTGGATACCGTGAATACAGATTACTATATTTATAATTATCTTATTCACCTCGAGTAACAGCAGCTTGAGTCACTATGGAAACCCTGGAATCAGTAAAAATAGCAAACATTTATTTCCGTAGACTTATGATCAAGAATTAGGCCAAGTGTTAAATAAAAGTTTTCAAATCAAAGAAAAGAATATCTACGGTACATATTTCAAATATGAATCAATACATGCAGTGGATTTAGCATATTTTAACGGCTGCTCACAAAAACTATCACTGTTATCATCACAAAAGCATAACTACATCATGAACTACTGCATAATAAAACCCAAAAGGGAATAATATTTCCTCGTCTTCTGTCGATGGTATTTATAGACTGGATTTACTGTATGTTACATGAGTTTGCAGAAAAGACAAGACAAGACGTTGCTTTTGACAAGACTTTGCAGGCACCTGTGGAATATTGGGTACATTGACAAGTTTTTGCTAGGGCACATCTGAAATACAGAAGCTAATTTTTGCGATAAATAATGAATTTGTAGCTTCACTTTACTGCAATACAATTGGTTTAATCGTCAAACATTTTAATGTTTCAAAAAGTGTGACAGAGTCAGTCAAGATGAGTACGTACTTTGGCTATACAGTATACTTACGTTATTGTATCCCCATCTCTGATGAGCTGAACATCTTCTTGATAAGGCAATATGAAATCTTGTAAATAAAGCTCCAGTTTTCCCTTCAAAGAGAATCTTTTTTTCAGAAGGTGGACAACATCGCATATCTTTCGAGCAGAAGATGAGTCCAAAAGAAACCAACTTGGGGGAATAGTTTGATCGCCATGAGGGCTGAATATAAGTTTTAGTCTCATCAATGAATTACACATGTTTGGCCGGTTAATTTTATGAAACATGGAACGCAGTTCAACTTTTCAAAGCCACTGAGCTCGATCTTAAAGCAGCCAACAGAACAGCAAAATAAGTATACTTTGAAAACAATTTTCGAATTTCACAGAAAATTTCTGTCATTTTTCGGTTACCTCGAAATATCGAAAAATTCATTTACAAACGAGGCAGCTAGAAAAGGTATTTCACTTTTGATTGTCTTGAGCAGTCTTGCTGCTGCCTCAGGGCCTCTTGCAAATATTTATTGTATAATTGATAATCTTCATTATTACGTAAAAACTTCACCACATGATAGCATAGTAATGAGCTATGTATTTATTTGCCCATTTGCTATTGACCAATGGATTGAAAGAAAATAACAAGCAAGCAAGTGTGGAGAACTAAGAGAAGAAGAGGCCGTGAGTCACAGACCGTGACATGATCCGTGCTTTTAAAGACCAAATCCCAAGAGTTTGCTGGCCACCGCAATCGCAATGGCAGGAAATAATCCTAAATTAAAGCTTGTTGCTTGTCTTTTAAATATCTCGGAAGCAAGATGTACATCAACTTTGACCTCAATTGTAAACTCAGCAATTGATAATCAAGAACATTGGCTAGAAAATACATCTCTGGGAAATGATTTGAAATGTAAATCAACTGTGTTGAATGTTTTTTCTGACCATGAATATAATCGATCAGTGGTTACTATAGCAGCACCTTTACACTTTATCTCACAAAGTGTTTATCAAGCATTTTCAAAAGCATATGAAATAATTGATATAAGCAAACATAAAGGCGGTCACCCAAGACTTGGTAGTGTGGATCTAGTACCGCTTCATCCACTCTCTGCTGACGTAAGCCTTGAAGAATGTGGCGATGCTGCTCGCAAAATTTCTTCCATGGTGCAAAATAAATATAATGATGCTTGTTTATTTTATTTCGGAGCAGCAGATAAAATACTCTGCCGCGGTCTTGTACAGCGTAGAAAAGAAGTTAATTGGTTTGCCAGCAATTTGACAAATGGAAATAAATTAAAGAATTTGAATTTTGATGTTGGTGACAAACCAAATGATCGTAATGGTGTAACAGGTATTGGTGCAATACCTTACATGATAAATGTTAACGTTCCCATAGGAACAACTAATACCATAATTGGTAATGAGATTGCGTCAATAATCCGAGCAAGCAATAAGCAAACCGGTCTCACTGGTATTCAATCAATGGCATTCCTGCATGAGGGGAATATTGAAGTGGCGTGTAACGTAGACACAAAAGATATGCAAATGGTATGTTGTAATTTTAATAATAATAATAAATAATTTGTGCAGCAATCCATTGATGGTATAAATCACTGTCTCATATCTGCGATAGTAGCGCTCGATTTAGCTAATGTCAGGGGTCAACAAAGTCGGGACTGCCGGCCACAGGTACAAATTTGTAATAATGTTAGCCTAACATTAAGTCTCAAGTCAAATAAAAATTTAAGTACCCTTTATTCTCTCTGCCATGTCCCAGAGTAGGGGAACATCTCATCATTTCCTTCAAAATAATGATCCTTTGATTCAAGTTCTCTATTTTGGCATCCTATTAACTTTTGCATTACCCCTGCGAAAAAAAGTCTATGAGTTCATGAACAGTTCATGCACAGTTCATTAACAATTCATGAACTTCATGAACAGATCATGAACAGTCACAAATAGTTCATGAACACTTCATTAACCGGTTCATGAACTGGTTCATGAACGTGAAATTGCCCAAAAGTTCATGAACAGTTCATTAACTTTTGGGCAATTTCACGTTCATGTACTCATACATGACGTCTGTGTGATGCAGTTGGCCTTTTGAAATAGGTGGTTCATCTGCAGAGAGAATTATGATTTATCCCAAACTTTTTTGCTTTACCTGATCAAATATTGCTCAACATTATATTATCATATGTTATTTCTCGATTAACTCTTTACAGTATGAAGACATATTCTACACAACACCACAAAAACTTATTGAAACAATCAAGGCACTGGCTGAAAAACGCAATGTGAGTATATTACATAAAACTATAATTGGCTATTCACCCAATGAGGCTTATACAATTGCAAAGAATGCGTTGATAAATGGTGATATGTATGCTTACCAATCAAGAACAGAAAAAACGATGTAGTGTGAGTTAAATACTATACAATTTTATTTTAGAAGATATCAATAAATATTATAAATTATTATCTCATTATATGTACATACCTAATTATTATCAATTTCATCCCCAAATTATTAAATTATTCTTTATACAAATTAATCTATACATTTTTTATACAAAATATTTTATAATTGGTTATTTGACACACCGAGGTTAGTGCTTAGGTTATCAATCACTTGTCTTGCATCCGAAAGGTTGTTATCGGTATCATTAAGTTGTTGTTCTTTCTCAATTAATTTATCTCTCAAATCAACAACCATTTTTGCCAAACGCCTCGCTGTAGCAGCATGTACTTCATCTTGTTCTGTCAATTGTACAATTTTGTCTTCCATAGATTGTTTGCTTTGTTTGATTTCATCTTGATTATTTTGAAATTCTTTCACATTTTCCTTGTATTCATCTGCAAGTGCTTCAATGTCAATTTTGAGTTTTTCATTTGATGAATCCTGTTTTGTTTGTGGTGGATTACTTTGTCCTGGTATTGGATCTAAATCTTCAATTAATTGACTGCTACCTCTCACAACCATAGGTGATTGTCCATAATTAGGATGTTGTTCATTATCTCTACTTTCGTTTCTTTTAATTGTACTCATTCTGAATAGTGGTGTTTCTGGAGGCTCAACAGCACTCACAACTGATTTAATACGTTTTGGTTTGGGTGTTTTAATATGTTGAATTCTATCTTGCTCACTTGCATCAATTTCATGGAAGCCTGATTCTCTTCTTGTTGTAGATTTTCTTGGTATTAAACCTTTCCATTTTGCAATTGAACGCTCCATTTCATGTTTTTCTTTATCATGTAAAAGTACAAGATCTTGATTATCATTTCTTAATTTATCAATTGTTGCTTTGTAATCACGATTAATTTTATTAAGTTGCTGAACTTTAGTATCTGCCCCGTCGATATTATCTGTCTGATTGTTTTGTTTGTGGATAATTCGTTGGGCAGTAGCAAAAGCATCCAAAACTGTTTCTTCCCATTTTCTTGCTTTTGATTGGTCAATTTGTTTATTGTTATTCTCATCAATGTTATTATCATCACCATGGTAATCAATTGATGTCATTGATAATTCTCTAACTGCTTCAACGATATTTTCTCTTTTTTGATTTTGTTCACGTTTTTTTAATGAATCAATTTCATTTTCAAGTTCTTCAATTTTTGATTTCATATCTTCAATGATTTTGTTTTTATCCTCGGTTTCTTTATCAAATCTTTCAGACATCACATCGATTTTTTCACGTTCCCATACTACTTCATCGTCAGCATTTTTTAATTGTTTTTTAATTTTATCTAAATCATAATCTTTTCCTCTTAAACTCATACGTAAATTTTTGGCATTTTCTTTTGAATTTAAAATCTCTTCTTTCATACCCATTTCTTTTGATACAACTTCATTTAATTCCTTTCTAGTTTCTTCATTTTCTTTTGCTAATAGTTCATGTTCTTTTGATACGTTTTTAAGTTGTTTTTTGATTTTTTCTAATTCGTCACATTTTGCTTCAATTACTTTTTCATGATATCTCATTCTTGCAAAATCTTTAATATTTCGAACAGAATATACCTGTTGTTTACGTGTTAATTTATCTTTTAAAATTTGCAATTCCAATGCACGAGTACTTTTTTCATTATTTGTAGATATTAATTGTGCTTTTAATTCATGTAAGCCTTTTTCTTGTTCATTTTTATCAAAAGTCAATGCTTCAACTTCACCTTTATTTTGTTCTAATGTATTTTTTAATTGTTTGATATCATTTTCCATCAGCTCTCTTTGTGCTTCGTACCTAGCTATCGTCTCATTACCAGAAGTAAAACAGTTCCATCGACCTCGTTGACTATTACGTCTTTCTTCTTGTAATAATTGTATTTGAAGACGTGCATTTGATTTCTCACTTTCAAGACATTGATGTAGCGAGGCTACCTCTTGTTTCGCATCTTTAGCCATTTCATGGAGTCTTTGCGTGTCTTTTTCGAATTGCCTTTCTTTCTCATATAACTCTTGTTTGATTGATGTGATTTCTTTCATACACCATTCGTGCTCTGATCCTTCTGTTTCTATACCTGCCTTTTGTAAAAGATCAATTTCACTCGATGTTGCCCCGTCTTCTAATTGATTATTCTCACTCTCATCTTTTTCTCCTGAATCTGTTTGATCATTGTTATGATTAGAGGATGCAATCTGCTTTTTATCCTTGTCTTTCAATGTTAATCTGTCATAGAGAAAGAAAGAAATTGATGTTCCCTTGATATTTTAAACCCACCATCGTTGGTCTTGGTCCGTCGAACCGAACAGTTACAAATTTACAATATCATCAATTTTCAGAAATTATCAAGAAGAACGATATGCCATGTACAATTGTCTACTTATATATATAGTTCACTGTATATACTACTAGTTATACAACCGTATCCATCACTTTATTGGTGGCAAAACATCAATAGAGTGTTTGATTCAGATATGCAGAGCAGTATAGAATAAAATCGAAAACTAGACGTTGTCTCTGTTATTCAAAGTTTCGCGCGATAGCGCTCATCAGACGGTTTTTATTCATGTTGAAGATGATTAAAAACCGTCTGATGATCGTTATCGCATGAAACTCTGAGTACAGTAGCGGAGACAACGTCAAGTCTTTGACTTTAATTCTACAACCGTATCATGTATACTTTTGTATCATGTATGTTTCAATTAATAGTACTATAATATATTTTGATCAGTCGTTAAATCTACCTTTGCCAATTGTTCATAGGCTGCTCTCTGCCAACTGCGTTCTGCATTTTTTGATTGATTGATTTTTCAATTAAAGGGCGTGATTCACGTCTAGTCTCCGTTGCTGATGATTCTCCTGTACTTTGTCGGCCACCAACTTGAATAAATCGTGGTATTTGTGATGAAATCGATTGGGTGTCTGCTAAAATATACATTATAAGGTAGCATTAAAGTAATCCGTCGATAGAAACTAGAGATCCATCCCTAGAAGATGTAATTATGCGCACTGGTGTACGTGCGTGTCAGTGACAGAGTAGTGTGGGTTCGATTCCTTTTGTCCCATGTTTATCCTTGTTTTCAATTGTATGTACATTTATTACTGTCAACACCCATTAAACAATCACTTGCGCTTACGTGGAATACTCTCAGTGACTGTAAAATGTAATTATAACTGCAATTTTAAATTTCTTTATAATCGCGTTCTGATTGGTCTATTACTATTATTGGTAAATTTAATGAATAAGACAATCCCAATTATAAGGGACCCGTAATCCCAGCATGCTTCATTTTTGACTTTCATTTCAAGACAATCAATCCACACATATACTATTTGTACATTCAAGGTACAAATGTTATCAATGTATTGTTAATATATACTGTATAAGACTTGCATGGTCCTACAAAAAATTCTCTGGAACAAATTATAACTGTTCTGACCAGTGAAGACATTGAAAGATCATGAAAAGGTCATGAAAATAGATTGCCGAAGCCGAACCGTGTTGAAATTTACCAATTCAATATTCAAAGACTTCATAACCGCGACGAAAAACATTATATTTCCTTCAATTATAAACCGGTTTCCCTGTCATGAACTTACTAGAATTGTTTTACTGGTAAAGTTTATTTAAATCACGTGCTAAAAGCTACTGGTCTTTATTATGCATGAGTTGATGTGTCTATAAATCTGACACATCGGCTTTAACTCAAATCAATACGTTTTGAACTTCAATAGGTTTAATCAGTTTGAACTTCTACTAGCGCTTCTACCTAACCTAGCCTAACCTTTAGTAGATGATTCGTTCGATGTTCGATTCATGATTATTCCATTTAGTCGATCTTCTTTTGCTGCCCGGAGTTTTTATCAGACAACTAATTAAAGAATTATGACGTCAAGATTTCAACTCGTTGCTATAGTTATCCTAATTATCGTTGTCATTGTAATCAGTTATTCAGGTAAGGTTTCGATACATTGTGTTTGCTAATGGTATACTTATTAATTATTTGGCACCAGAAACAAAATTATTAAGTCCTAATAAGTCTAATAACAACTTATCTTAGCAATTACTTTTGTTTGATGCCGGTTTCAAGTGGTAAACAATACGTCTGCACATAGGTTGCGATATGTGAGGCATGTGAGGCTGTAGTAAAATGGCTCAAAGTTTTATCGACCTTTGACTTCCCTCTACCTAGGTCCATATAAAATTGATAGCCAAAGATAGTTTTGGCCTGATTTATCAAGGGCGTATGTCTCCAAAGACCTACAAGTTAACTCATGTTGTTGCACAATAGTTTAAAGATTGCATCTAAATAATTTATTTTGCATTCAAAGGTTTGGAATTAGAACCTGTTAATCTTGCCTTGATTCTATTTGGTATTCCACTGGTTGTGTTTATCCAAAAGGAAAGACTGAATGCAGACCCGGACCACTGCCAGAACAATAATAGCTTATCTTTTATTTCAAAGCAACCCTTAAAAATGGAAGAAGTATTATTACGTGGTTCGTTTCAAAGATATCCAGAATGTACAAGGTTTTATTCAGTTGCGATGACAAAACATAATATTATTATTGACGATAAACAAGATACTTTTAAGCAAAAAGGATTTTCAACAATTAGTTTTAAAGATGTTTTAGTTGCTAAGGTATTAACTAGTAAAATATTAAATGATGCAAGTGGATATTTTCAAATTGTATTTTATCCGCTTGTTAAAAGCAAACGAAATAGGGAGGTCGTAGCATTCCGTGTTGCTGAATTTGATAGTTTGGAAGAAAATGTAAATATTGCTGAAACTTGGTGCCGTACTGTTGCGTGGTTGCTAAGAGACCAAGAAATCAATGTTGAGTCATTGCAGGGTAAGCATGTTTGCATAAATAACATTTTTCAAATTAATTGTAATATTCAAAATTATCTGATCTTATCATCATCATCATTTCATACACTCAAATAGTAACGAAAAAGTTTAATTATTAACCGGAAGTAGTCTTGCTATAGGCCCAGATCTCCACAGCACCCCCCTCCCATCACATTTATATGTGCTGCGTTATTGGCCTATATTTTTTCTGTAAAATAATGAAAAAATATATTTCAACTGCGTTATTGGGTGATCGATTGTTTCTGCGTTATACTAAAACATCATAGAAGTTTCACAACATATTTGAGTTAAAATGATAACGAAATTCGCTGCTTGAGACTCAAAAAAGTTAGGGAGACACTCGGAAAGCTGAAAATCACTCACCCAGAGCTCATGATTTGTCAGCTCCTCACTCGTGTCTCCCAACTTTTTAGTAAATATGAATACAAACATGACGGCAAGTGTGTGGTAACCCATTTGTGTAACACAGGCTAGACATTTAGTGGATTTCAGGTGTTTATATTTTTGAAACTACAAAAAACTTTTTCCCATTGAAATTCATTACAATTAATCACCAGCATCCTAAATTTAGATTATTTCTGAGATTTGAATTCTTGTGTTGTATCTAGCGAAAGAACAATTTCCTCCAATTCGTACATTCCTGATCCTTTTAAATCCTAAAAGTGGTTCAGGAAGAAGTGGTCAAGTGTTTAAAAAGATGGTTGAACCAATGTTCAATGATGAAGGTTCCCATTTCGAAGTCATCACTACAGGTATGATGATGAAATCAAGGGTAACCAATCCTATATGCAAACTCCTTTAGGCGTGGATTCTGCTACACCCAGGGTCCGACAAAAGGTTCAGCCTTCTGGAATCCCAAAGGCATTTCAACATTTTCTTCGGAATTTTCTTGTTGAGGTTTGACCAGAAAATCATTAAACACATCAATTTTCTTCTGAATTTGCTCTAGCCTTCCGGGATCTAGGATCCCAGTATCCACACTTTTGTCGGACCCTGGCTACATCGGATAGATACCCAAGTGTAGTGATTTTTGAATTGGTTAGGCATTCAAATTACACTGATATGAAAGTTATTCGGTATGCTAGAGGCTCTTTAGCCGAGCAAAATTCACTCGGCTACAAACATGGGGTAAAAATTGATCCAGTATGAATTATCAAATCAAGGTGATTTGATCTGTCTGTGTATTCGTTCTGAGTTATGCTCATGTATTCCAACAATCAATCCTACCTCCTGGAAGCCTAGTTGCCAGGTTGCTGGATATTGTCGAACTATCATTGCCTCACAACCTTTCTGTAATTGTGCCATGCATTGATTAGTTCATGGAGTAATTCCAAATCGGTTCAAAGGTGTTCGGAATGTGTTAACACACTCCAATCATTCGCCTGTGAAAAACAGTTCAGGAATTAATGAACAGTTCATGAACAAAGTGAAGCTTTTTCGAAGCTTATCTTTGACCCTAGGTTGATTCGTAATAGGCTCCGCACATGTACAGGTCAGTATCTGAACCAGACCTGCTCTTCCTTAGATGGCTTTGCAAATAATTTGTGTTTGATTTCATATTTGGTAGATCATTCTGGCCATGGAAATGAAATTGGGAAGGTATTAGATGTTGAAAAGTATGATATGGTTGTAATATGTTCTGGAGATGGTCTTGTTCACGAGGTAAGTATTGACATATGACAGACTGGATCTTGATTGACACATGACATATTGACACTAGGCTGCTTATCGTAAGACAAAAAAGGAACTGTATCTTTTTTTAAGTTTGTATAAATGTTTTTCAACAATTTGTTTCATGCTTTAAGCGTAAAAATTTATTATAGTTCAATTTGATCAGGGGTAGTTGATCAATTATATCAATTATCAATTTATAGTAGCTCAATTTGATCAATTATATCAATTATCAATTTATAGTAGCTCAATTTGATCAATTATATATTTATTGTAATGAGCCTCATTTTCATGAAAATATTAGATTGCCATAGCCTCACTTTGCTATAGTCTCTTTTTGAAATATTTATTAGTACAGTATATAAGGTGCGACATACCCACATGTAAATTAATCGATTCTCTGCGTGCAGTTATCTTGATTTAGATATTAATTATACAACGTATTTAAAATCCTTCTGATAGTTCTTATATGGTCACTAGCAATGTATTACATGGTTACATGTAAGACAAACAAATAATTAATGTGGAAATTGAAAAAAATTGGAGAACACATGAATTTTAATATCAAACAATAGGATTGCAATGCAAGGAAGCATGTCGTAACATTGCGGTTCCATAATGCAAAACAAAATCAAAGCATGAAATGATATATTCTTTCAATACGAAAAGGAAAAATTTGAAAAAACAGTTAGATTCTGATTTCACCAGTTTTTGAGCTCATTTGGCAACCAGGAAAAAGTTTATATTCAAAAGTGTCTCTTTTATGAACCATCCTACGGTGAAGCCATATCAATAATTTTCTTTTGCATTTCTTCCAGTTTTACAACGGTTTAATGGGGAGAGATGACTGGGAATTGGCATCTACATTTCCGTTTGCAATAATACCAACCGGGTCTGGTAATGCATTGAGTGCTGCCATCTTCCACGCTGCAAAGTAAGATATTATACTGCTGTTTGGCTTTTATCATCAATGTAGAATATATACGTTAGTATCAACGAAGAGTCTATTATTGACACATATCTATAATATGAGACAACAACAGAGTGTACATATAAAGTTATGTCGATGACAATCAACCACTATCAAACCATCAAATCATCATATCAATTCATGTAAAATTAATTAACTCAAACATGAATCAATGCAACCTCAGTTTACCTGTAATTATTGAGGCTTCGAAAGTTCAGACATTTGCCTTCAGGGTCTTGTTGGGTCATCCCCTTGCAGGAGCAGCACAGTCATTGTTCATGCCAAAAAGGGCATCCGGCTATAAAACAATGCGTCAAGTACTAATCACTAACCTGTCACGTCAGCTACTAGCTAACTCAGTTTGTGGTGAAATGATTAGTCTAAAACAATAATAATTTGCAAGAAAATTTAGACAAATATCTACAAGCATATAAATGATATCACAACTATCATCATCAACTCTATCAGCAAAAATCACAGATAAGAAAAATATGAAAGATTTGTAATGTATTCCTCTTCTTGCTGTTTCTATTCCAGCGAACCATTGTCCTTGAAAACTGCGGTATTTATGGCACTTCGTGGGAAGCAAAAAACTTTAGATTGTTGCTCGATAACAATGGAGAATCGTAGAATGTTTTCATTACTTTCAACCACATGGGGTCTTATATCAGACATTGATATTGAATCTGAGAAATATCGTATGCTTGGCGGGGCGCGTTTTACGGTTGGTGCATTAGCAAGAATTATGGGTATGCGAAGTTACGAAGGGAAACTATCTTATCTCCCTGCTGATCCTTCACAACTAGCAGAAATATTAGAATTAGACACTGCTGATTTAGTTAACCAACTTTTACCTGCTGGCGAACAAGAATTTAGTGATGATTACCGTAATAGACGTGGTATTTCAACATCAACATTTCTTGAAGACCAACCAAGTGGACATACGAAACCAATGAAATTATCACACAAATCAAGAGCAGTTAGTCTACCTGTGGAATCACAACAGGGACATAATAAAGACTCTAAAAGTTATAGCTCTACGTCTATTGGCCCAAGTGATATATTCACACCGTCACTAGACAAACCTGTTCCTGGTAATTGGACTGTTATTGAAGGACAATTTGTAACGGTTTGTGCGTTATTAGTTTCCCATATTGGTGAAGGGATGATAACAGCACCTCAGGCTGAATTATGCGATAGTTTAATTCATTTATTTTTTATTAAAAAAGGACTGTCACGTAAATCTATGTTGAGCATATTCACAAGTATGGAGAATGGTACTCATGTAAAAAATCCTGATTTACAGATGGCTGTTGTGAAAGCATTCAGACTTGAGCCTTCAATGTCGCGGCCTGGGTTTGTGGCCGTGGATGGTGAATTAGTAGAATACAATGCTATTCAAGGTGAATTACATCCTGGACTCGCGCGTGTGATGTCACTTTGAAGCGATCATTTTGGCTGAAAATATTCCTGTCACGGATTTAATACTGTCTACACTGCTGGGTAGTTGTAGCGAATGTTATCCTGTATAAGGAACCATTTTTAATATATCGAAGATCAGTCTGTCATTTGCTCATATTATATGCACCAAGCATTGAAAATTAAAATTGAAATTTTCATTTAACTTGATGTTCTAAGTACTTTGATTACTTTGCCAAGTCTTTTTTGACAATTGGATTGGTTCTTTTTGAGAAATCAGAGGTGTCATTGGATCTAATTTCTCGTCACAACGAGTGCGTGTGATAAAATCATAACAGCTGTTATTCATTTGTCGAGTTGTCATAATCATATCGCAAATACTCGTTGTGATGAGAAATTAGACACAATTATCATTTGATTTCCGTTTTTCATGATTTGAAACAGGTTTTTATTCAAACTTTTATTCCTCAAAATATTTTCGTTGATTTGTTGAAAAAACTTTATAAAGTAATCAAAGCACTTAGAACAACAAGTTAAGTTATATTATTTTGAATTTCATATTTTAATGCCTTTTGCCTATTCAGTATGATCTATGATATTATTATTAAGTTGAGAATATCAATAATCAATTCAAGTAAGATTATGTTAATTTGAATTTATAACCACACAGAATTAATAACATTTCAAAACTACATTGTAATACCATTATCTATCGCAGTCAGATTGAACAAAATTTGGTTATTTTCCAAATCTTTAAATGATTAGTTTTACTGCGATTTTACTTTTTAATTAAGTTAACTATAAGAAAGATATATTATGCAATTTTGTTATTTTTCAATCGATAATAATTACATCATTTATACATTCAAATTTATCATCCATCCATAAATTAATAACAGTCAATTTAATTCCAATTATATCTTTGATTATTAAATATTTTAAATTCACAAAAATTATAATTTAATTACGTCTATCCTATCATTGCAATAAATCATAATATTTGAGATTATAGATTATATACATTTTACTTTTGCGTTTTATTCTAAACTGGTACAACTAGTTTTTGTTCAGGAATACTGCGACCAGCTAGTGGAGGTTCTTTCGTATCCAATTTTGTGTATTTTGTTAACATTTTTTATGACATAAAACGTTCAGCTGTGAAAACATTTACATGATGTACGGTAATCATTCGAAAAATCTTCAAAGCAAACTTTAGAATCCCGGATGGAAATTATTTTTATCAGACCCTGATGTAGCCTGCACAGATCCAAATATTTTTTTATGATTGTTAGGGTCTGCGTAATACTGTAAGAAAGCTTGCGCTGCACTGAATTAGGGAGAGTGGCTAAACGTGAGAAATCTATTATTTGTCTATTGTTCATCAGTCAATCACGATCTGGTTCTAGTCTTGCAGAACTCGCTAGCGATTGGCTGATGAACAATAGACAAACAATAGATTTCTCACGTTTAGCCACTCCCCCTGATTCAGTCCAGCGCAAGTTTTCTTACGATATTATCAGACCCTAATAATCATAAAAAAAATATTTGGGTCTGCGCGCAGGCTAACCCTGATGTAGGTTCTTTGGTTTCCGATATTTTGTTAACATTCTATTGACACCGAAACGTCTGTGACAATTTTCTCGAATTTGCAATGCCATGGATTCATAAAGCTACTTGCAGGGCTCGCACCAACAGTCAAATGTTTTCTGGAAACTTGAAAATATTATTTAGGACATTGGCAAAGTGACCACAATAGACAGGTGACCTTTATATACAGGGTTGATTCAATAGAAAAGTATAATTTGGTCATTGCTAGAGTGACCACTGTAGACATGTCACTTTTACATACAGGATTGATTCAATAAAAAATAATATTGAGGACATTGTTATATTCGCCACTATAGACCAGCTATAAACAGGTAGCTTTTATATACAGGATCGCTTCAATAGAAATAATATTGAGGACACTGCTAGATTGAACACTATGGAAAGATGGTCGATCATACAGGATTGCCTTTTCGAACCTAGTTTTGTTCTGCGTTGATATAGTGATTTGGCGTCATAACTCAAAGCCAATCAGATATTCAGATTGATCGAAGTATTTCCGTTACAATACAAAGACATGTGGTCTTTATATATAAGGTTGACATAGCAAAACAGATTATTCTCTTGAACACAGTACTGTTGTGGAATCATAGAAAGGGAGGGGTGAGGTGACATGTACTAAGCTATGGTACAGGAATGTTCATTGTCCAACTTTACGTTTGAATAAAACCAAATAATTTTTTCAAATCCACAAACTGTAAATTATAAAATCGACAGAGCTTTCTTAAAAAGTCATTAGTTTCGTAGAATTATCCCCTAATTGCAGCGCAGTTTCGAATATTGTTCAAAAGTAGAGATTTGAGCCTTCAAAAATTGAACTTTTTTTGCTGTCCTTTTCATCACCCCATCGTAACTTCCAGTGTTTGATTTATTTGTCAAAATAATTTGATTTGTTGACACATTTCCTCAATATAAAGTACTGTTTCGTTGGCTTTGCAGTTCACTTTTTTAAAAGAAAATTTGTTTTGATTGTAAATGATTATATCTATTCGGGTAAAGTCAAACCTGTTATAACGGCCACCTGTATATAGTGGTCATTCTTGGCATGTCAAAAATAGTATTTTTATTATTTAATTTACCCTGTATATGAAAGCCAAATAACTTCAAGGTGAAATCTGATATTCTTCTTGAATAATTCAGTAATTATTATCACTTTATAGAATTTATATATTTTTTTTTTTTTTTGTATTTATCATTTTTCCACGAACCGGGTAAGCTTACAGCTTTTTTTCACCGGGGTGGTTGGTTAATTTGTTAGTATTTTGAAGCTTGTGTGCGTTTAATAGCCGGATGCCCTTCCTGACGCCAACCTATAGTGCTTCGGACAGGGATTGAACCCGAGACCCTGCGGGCCGTGGTCCAACACCCTAGCCACTACACCAAGGCCGCATATTATCTTGGTCATTGGAATCATATCACAGAAAAGGTTTTGAAATTGTTTTCAATCTTTATTTAATTAAATTTATTTTTTTATCAGTTAACTTATGAAATTATGAAACAAATTATTTCTTCAAATTTTGAAATGTTTTTGCTTTCAACAAGAATATAATCATACTATCTTACAAACAATTATTATATTTTCAATTAATAATTACATTCTAAATTTTGTTTTTTGATTACTGTATTAAAAAATATTCTCGTAGAATCAATAGGTATTTGGCACCTTTAAATAATTATACTAACTAAATACATAAAAAATATATTTATTCATATTATAATTATAATTTATGCATCAGCATGTTTTTGCATAGATTTAACAATTTCAATTATTGTTACAGACACTCCAACGGTGCCGCCGACAATCCCAAATATAATCATAAATACATCTTTTATAATAATCATCCAAGGTAATTCACCCTTTCTTAATTTTAAATGAAATATACATGGTAGAATATAGGATAATAATGAACTACCAATTGCACCAGTTAACGCAGAGACATGAGCAAATTGGTTACGCATGAACACTGCAATCACAGCTGTAAAACATACTATTAATGTCCGTAGTATATTACGCTTCCACTGCGGTACCTAAAGAGAGAAAATATTAAAAACACATTGACAAAAGCAACCAAAAATTATGTAAAATCTAATCTACAGACATGAGAATTGAAATTTCAAAAATAGTCTGAAATCTACAATACCTTGATAAATTTCAATGAAATTGAATGGGAAAAGTAATAACTAGAGTTTCACAAGGCCCAAAATAGTCTGAAATCTACAATGTCTTGATAAATTTCAATGAAATTGAATGGGAAAAGTAATAACTAGAGTTTCACAAGGCCCAAAATAGTCTGAAATCTACAATGTCTTGATAAATTTCAATGAAATTGAATGGGAAAAGTAATAACTAGAGTTTCACAAGGCCCAAAATAGTCTGAAATCTACAATGTCTTGATAAATTTCAATGAAATTGAATGGGAAAAGTAATAACTAGAGTTTCACAAGGCCCAAAATAGTCTGAAATCTACAATGTCTTGATAAATTTCAAAGAAATTGAATGGGAAAAGTAACAACTAGAGTTTCACAAGGCCCAAAATAGTCTGAAATCTACAATGTCTTGATAAATTTCAATGAAATTGAATGGGAAAAGTAATAACTAGAGTTTCACAAGGCCCAAAATAGTCTGAAATCCGCTAAAAGTCTGAAAATTTTCATGTCTGAATCTAGCATGTAAAGATTAATCATTCACTAATCTACTTTTTTTGTCTATATTGTAATTATGTTCGGAACTATTTTAGCTCTATTATGTATGAGCCTTTTGAAAAAAAGCCAAATGGCTTTTTCTCAATAAATGATGATGATGATGAACCAAATGGATTTTTATGGTCACATAAACAATTATTGACAATACGTGGGGGGGGGTATGGTGTTCACACAGCCTTTCCCTCTTGACAGGCATTCTCATCCATCACCACTGAGAGCATTAGCTGATTTGTAACTTTCAACATAATTTCAACACAACCCTGACCTCAATTATTATCTGACCTCAATAACATTTCTCAATTTAAGTGCATATCTATTTCAAAGGTTTTGAGTTGTAATTGTTAACGACAATTACAGTGTTTTAAAATATTGTTTCAAAATAAATTTGGATAACTCATATCAACCTTTTCTTCTCAAGAGACATTGTGAGATACATAATTTTCTGACTTGGAAAATGCCTTATACAGTGAAAAACCAGTATAAAACAGCCAGCTATTTGAGGTGGATAAAGTGACCATTATAGACAGGTGACCTTTATATACAGGTTTGATTCAATAGAAAATACTATTTTAGACATTGCAAGAGTGACCACTATAGACAGGTGGCTGCTGTAACAGGTTTGACTGTAGCTTGAGCACATTCGAAAACAGCCCTGCAAAATTATTAATCAGAATTTTATTGAACCCCGGACTAGGGTCTGCAGAACGCTAGTGATATTCAGAAGGAAAAGGGAAAATGATGGATCTGAAGTCATTAGGAAAATCAATATGAACAAATTAATTTTGAATGTTTTCCTGTCATTTGAATGGCTAAAAATTTATAAAAAATTGAGGTTTGCGGAAGATAAAACTTTCTGTCGACCTACGCCTCAAGATTTATATAACTAACAAGTCATGAAGCAATTGTTAAAAATCTTGAACTTCTTACCTTCCTCACTTTGAGACTAGGTAAATCTTTATTTTCAACCAATGGTTCAGCAGCGCTGTTACTAGGACGACGACGTGGATGATACAAGCAACTAGTTCTGCTATGAAAGATCCATTTTTCACTTAATTGAATTACAGGATAGATTTGCAATGGATACGTGAATAAAATACCCAAAAATAGAAGGATACGCAAAACACTAACGATTGGAGATCCACTAAGATTATCTGTCACAATCTGTGAGATGTGTTCGCCATATCGTAAATAGCCAAGTATACCAAACGATCCTAGCATTATAGAGACAGTCGTTAAAGAAATATGAAGATAGACAGGATAACGACGTCGGTTTTCAGCCATACTGCCTTCTATGGGGATTACCTAAAATAAAAAAGTCAATTCCAAAATATATTAAACCGATAATGAAAACATTTTAATTTGCAATCATGCGGGCTAGACTGGTTAAAAAAAAAAACGTTTAAAATGTTTGAGGGCTTGAGGCACGAGTTGTTCAAAATTTGAAATCTGTCTGACATCGGGAAATGGGCTCCCAAAGCCCCTCTAAATCAATTCGTAAAGTTAATGGGGAAAACCCTAGTATTTTTTAGACGGGAATAAGGAGAAAATGGATCCTGCCTCTGACATTTTAAACATTCGTTTTTTATTTGATCAGTCTAATGCAGGCAATGATAAAGTCACTAAAGAAAAGAACAACCACGAAATAACTATAAATGATAGCTAAATCAATGTTTTATAATAGAAATGGAAGAAATTAGTTGATTGAAGGAGCTTGTTCGTGCTTGTATAAAACTTAGACAAACAAGAAAGTGTTTTTATAGCCTTTTAAGAAGAGGCGAGAGCTTCAAGTTTGGAATACAACCAATCAAAAATCAACAATTATTGGTTTGGTTTTGATGTTCTCTCTGCCTAACTAACAGACTTTAAAATGATACTATAATATTACAGAGACTTGCACAGCAACAGATTTTTGAGATCAAACCAGACAGATATGTTGTTAAAGGATGCTCTTTTTAATTAACCAAGAAGAATTTTAGATGACACAATGAATTGTTCATGAAAATAGAACACAGGTGAATAAAGGAGATTGCTCATATCTCATATTCTGAGTGTAGTTAAATAACAAGGAAACGAGATTCTGTGTGAGCATTTTGGCAATATAAACTAAAATGATGCTAGGGTATTAAATGCCAGCTTCAAAATCATTTTTGTATGAACTTGTAAACACTTATATCAATAACCCATACATATAACTTATGATAAATGCAGCCCAGTCTACGTCAACTACCTTAAACATTGAGAATGGACATGACAGAATGTGTTGCCGGTGGATCAGGTATTACAACATAAGTGAGAATGTACAACGACTTCCTCAGAACAATATCTGTTAACATAAAGCAATACGGATTATCAGTTATTGATTCCTAATCGATTGATCTAAATCAGGACCAGATTCAGGCATAAGACCAACAGCTCAAATTACAGTAAACAATTAATTAAAAAAAAAATTGTTTTGAGACGAAGAGTACAGTAAAAACATAGATCAAAACACAATGACTCTAATGATACTACTTTAAGACATTTTGATGTGAGCAGCAAATGGTAAGGAAATCGTGTTAACAACGTCTTTGTAATTTCTATTATACCTTTTTTGTAGTCATGACGAAGAAGAGCCATGGCCATGGCAACACGTATGGCCGTAGCAGCATGTATGGCCACTGGCTACATTATTTTTGGGCCTGGAATTTGATTGTGTCAAAATGAAAGACAGAGAACAATTTTAAGAGTGTTTCTGACTGATGCTTCAGGCAAAAAGAGTAGATCTGGCCCTGATTTAGTTTATTAAAAGTACACAAAATACAGAACATGTATAAGATTCAAGTAATCAATACGTACCGTGCCGATTCCTTCAAAAGCACCAGTTAATTGACCAAAGAAAACAGGAAATGTTTGCCAATTGAAATATACTATTGTACTATGAGGAGACTGAAACTCTGTGGAAAAAAAATTATGAAAAATTGTTAATTCTCCAGGACGAAATTGGATATGATTTTCAATCTTTGATATTATCAAATAAGACTGCGTTTACACGACAAGTGGATTTACGAAACGCCGGTGAATTTTAGTCTGGATCGCACTCGCGTCTAGATGTAAACAGGAAACCCGAGAGGAAATTAGTCCGCCTAGCGACTCTATCAGGACTTTTGAAAGTAAGGATAGGAAACCCGGGGTTCTCAAACCAGACTTGGCAAAACCAGGGTAGTACTGGCGAAATTTATGGAAAACCTGGATTAACAAAAGTCTAAGTATATTATACAAGATAACATCGCGAATAACATTCATTTAAAATGTGTTATTTATAAAAGCAGCGTTAATTCACGTGGAATCTAATTAGATATGAATAAAAAAAGTCATTTTGAATGATTTAAATAAAAAAAAACATATCGATCTGAAGCTACAGAATCCAATTTCAAAATCCAATTTCAACAAAAAAATGATAAGAAATACTGGAGTTACAGTGTTTTATTTAGACAAAATAGATAAATCTAGCATTGTGTAAACTGATAACCTATCTGAACTTTTTGAAAGTGGACTTTCAAAAGACTTTTGAAAACCCATGTTTTTGCTCTTGTGTAAACGAAGCCTAATAGTTAGCCCTACTGATTTGTGACTATTTACTGTGAAAATGTTATAACTATTTTATTGTTTTTGATATAATTATGATCAGTTAACTGAGTCAATTCAAGGAAACAAGAACACATCTCAAATTTATGACAAGGTTTAGTGCTTGACGCTTTGCTTGTACTTTTAGTGGCTTGTGTCAATATGTGCTTGAAACATGGAATGTGATTGAGCTTGGATAATATGAGAGTCTAGTTCAGTAAAAATAGTGGAAAGCAATATTAACATATTCAATAACAATCTAGCAAAGCAAGCATTTCAGATAGATTTCCTTTCTCGCAAAATTTGTAAAAAAAAACTAGGAAATCTCTCGTGCCTGTTCTATATAGGCCTACTAAAACTAATTCAATTTTGAATGCCAAGCCTGTAGATAGTCCTATCACTCTTATAACAAGTTGGTCCCAGTGGTCCTCGTTTAATTGAGCCCTGGTAGCCTTCATATTCAGAAATGTATCCTCAGTAGGCCTTAAAGAATTCATGCAATTTGAATGTTCAGAATGCTGATAGTTCTATCACTATGAAAATATGTAGGCCCCAGTGGTCCTTATGTGTCATTATTAATTACTTACCTGCTATGATGTACACAGCTGTTGCAAGGAATGCCGTTAATATTGCACCATTTGCCATAACACTAACAGGTCCAAGTTTTCTAATATTATTAATATACGATATCAAAATAAGCATAGGTCCAGGAATTAACAGAAGTAACGCAAATGTTCTTGTACTATTTTCAAGCAAAGACGTCGGACTAAATACAGCAGGATGACTCTGATCTATAACATCTAACATTGATGCATTATATAAATTATCCAATAACGATCCATTGATAATAGTTGTTATAGGTATCATTGTTGTTAATACTGATGTATTGATTGGTACTGTCGTAAATGGTGGTACTGCTGTTGTAATGTTCATCGGTGTCGGTGGTGCTTTATGAAAAAAGTCAGTTAATAATTGTCTTATAGTGTTACCAAGAAATACAAAATAACCAATACAAAATCCAAGTTGAGTTATAAAGACGGAGGCATTGACGGCAAGAGTACCCCCTTTACCCATTGCCTGTTTACCTATATCACCAAAAGAAAACGTCCGACCCATATAATTTCTTTCAACGTCTACGCTATAGTCATCTAATCCGCTCTCTCGTAATGATTCACACGTTTTGACGATTGCAAAATTCTTACATTTGACAATTAGATGACAACAATGATCTGTTGCCATAGCAATTACGATAATGCCAATTATACCAAGCTGTATAAAACAATAGAAAATAAAACATTATTTTATATACATTGACATTATTCATTCACAACAAACCAAATAAATGATTGGTCAGTGTACACTGAGCACAACGCATTACAGAAGGCGATAGCAAGCAAAACGTTTATAGAAATTATAGTTAATATTATTGCCCGGCCAACACGTTCAAAAACTCAATTCACAGCTAAGAATTCAGATGTGTTCAGTGTAGGACAAAATTTTTAGCCTTTCTGGAATTCTAGGACATTTTCAATTATTTTCTTCTGTTTATTGTGTGTTGATGTTTTACCAATAAATTAAAAAAAAAAAAAATTCTCTAGTTTTCCAGAATTCAGAATTTAAGGAGAAGGATCCCATTTAAATTGCTGTAAATGCATTTGTGAATACCTCGGTCTGACTTACCGCAATTCCAGAATTCCTTATTGCGAAAGGTAGACCGATCAAGCTTGCGCCAATGAATGCCTTTAGAACATTTGAAAAATCAGCGAATTGCTGTCGATAACTGTTTAAGAGAAAGTTTTACGGAACAATAATAAATGAATACAGTCAATATTTTCAAAATGGCCACCTCTATAAAGCACCCACCTGTCTATAATGGCCACTTCTGATACAAAAGGTATTATCCTATTGATTTGTCCTTGTATAAGAAAGCCTCTGTCGAAATCTTATCAATCAACAATTAATTAATTAACAGTTATGTAAGCTATAAAGTAAAATGCTATAAATCCTAATCACTATCTGATTCAATCGTATTTGATTAATCTATGCATTATTTGGAGCAGGTGGCGATGCACACAGTTTTTCGTTTGTATAGTCGGTCTGCACATTAGCGCCAAGTATCAAGTACTAATTGTTCTTTGTACTACCAGCATTTTGACAAGTCTCTTGTGATTGCCTTATAAAATATGTAAATACAACAAGAAAAATTGGCTATTTCGCAGACAGCGGGCAGACGGGATATTTGAAGAAAACGTTTGTCTAAAACACAGGCTCTAGGTAATAGGTAGTGGCTAGGGCTCATCTACTCATCTCACTGATGTGAGTTAAACTCAGAGTCATAATGATTGGATCTATATTGAACCTAGAATCTAATGGTTAATGTTCTGAAGGATATCAAACAATAACATTTCCATTGACATCATATTATTTTATTTGTTTTCTTGTTCATTTTGAATTTACAAGTTTTCTGATGGTTCAAAAGTTTGGTCAATCAATCTGCTAATATGTCTATATTTATAGTGGGCATAAGATTTTGGCTGAAGCATAACTCATCTTCTTTTTGCGTGTTTGTACCAGCTGGTAACCTATGTGTAAATTGTACAACGTCTGAAAGACATCATAGATTGGTAAATGTTCACAAATGAACCTTGAGTCCTTGACTAAACCATGTTGAAATTTAAAATAATAATTTGTTGGACTGTTGTTTCATTAGAAAGTGACCAATTTTTGGTAAGCATAATTAAACATGAGTCTTAATCATAAAAAATAACTACAAACATGTAATTAAATGAAAAATTTAAGAGTAAACTATAAGTGACTGGCATATGTGATTTCCGAAATCGAGATAAAACTTTAAAAAATTCAATATTTTGACACGTGAAAAGAAAAAGGCATTGACTATCTTTGGTAGGCATAATCTAAACATGAGAATTGACTACTAATTTCGGATATTTAATATTGTGATACTTCAAAACACGAAAAAAACACATAACAATAGTCGCAATGAAATTGCCACAATATTATAATCTTCAAAGTTGGAAATACAACAACACCAATTGCGTTATGTATCTAGATATGCTCATGCTGATACAAATACACGCAATCAGCGATCATAATAGATCAATCTAAATTTTACCTGACCCGTCTTGGTGAAATAATAGGTTCAGTATCACTATATGTAGTATTCCCATCATCGCTAAATTCTAATTCTTGACTCCCGTCACTTCCATAAGATGAAGAACCACTACGATTTAACCTATCATCCTGATCCATTCTCGAGACAGCGCCAGCGTTTGTGCTTTGAATCATATTCAGGACAGAGAAACAGCAAGATTCTGTGAAAACCAAGTTCTGTATCCAATATAGCTATCAAATATAAATTAGTGACCTTGATGGGCTTTAACTGTAATTATTTGTTAGGCTTTGAAATGTTGTAGGCTAGCTAGTTCTACTTCAGGTTCTTTTCCGTTTGTTTGAAGCACAATAAATTCTGTGCCTCAGTGCGACGCGAAATAGAACTCAAATAGTCATTGTTTTGCGCATGTTATTTAACCGGTCAGTGTCATTACACTTCCACACTTATTGTTTAAAATATTTTGCATGAAAATTCGTTTATTCCTTCGAAACAGTACACAATAATGTGACCATTTAGCAAGTAGGTGTAACTGATTCTAATTTTCACGCAGTGAAATTTACAGGAATATAACGGGTTCACAATTCCTTCCAAAAGTCTGAATTTACAAACAATGCCAAGGCGAGACAGCAAGAGTATAGAAAAAACAGCTCATAAATTTTATCAGGGACGAAGGTACCAATGACAATTGTTGTAGTAACAACTATTATAGTCAGGAACTACAGTTTTACTGGATCGGATCGGTTAAAACTGATTGACATGAAATTCGATAAACTTATTTTTGACATTTACAGGGGGTTCAGGGGCTAGGGCCCCCTTATCAGGGAAGGTTGTTTTGTCCTTTTGGAGCACTGAAATGGAATCGCGGAAATATAATTATTTAGGAATTAGATAAATCGGATCTGACTTAGCACAACATATCTGATAAACCACAGCAACTAATCTGTTAACTACATCATTGCTTTTATTTACATTAATTTTAGGACTTTTCTTCTACATTTTTTTCATTGGTATATTTTCTTTCAAGACGGTATCTTTCGTTATTTTTACTCTATAAACGTCATCATTTTCAAGTCGTGCTTGAACAACAGTTTTCCGTAATAATAAACAGTAATTTTCAGCTTCTTTCGCAAGCTTTGCAATTGTATTTTCATCTGAAACATTTAAATTTCTCCTAAATTCACTTCTAATCTTCTGTTTTCCAGTTTCCAATGCCAACTGATCACCAAGAAATACTTGTAATCTTGCTCGATGAAGAGATTTGTACGCTGCTAATACCTACAAAAAAAATTCAAGTTATCAACTTGTATTCAAGAACAGACAATATTTCTATCAAATCAAATCCAGCACCTAAATTTAGCAGAAAGACAATAGCGCTGCCATGGTGAGTTTGGATGTTGATAAAGTCTGTTGTGACATGTTGTATTATAGAAGGCCTAAACGCCTAGGATATACTAGGACTAGAACCAGTGGTAAATAATTTTCTAAGGATATTGGATCAGAAGATTATCACGGTATTATGTAGATCACCAAACATCATTTACAAATGAAATTACATTTCTAAATTTCAAAGTTTCACTTATAGGAATCAGATTTCATAAACATAGATGATGATGATAACAGCTAGAAACATCATTTGCTGTTTATACATTACCCTAGTTCGTAAAGACATTGTTCATCGTGTTGTTCCAGCAGCAATTATGAAACAAATGAAATTTCTATTAGCTTTGCTTGCAGCAATGTCAAAATGAAACTTTGGACATCTCAACTTTGACTATATTTTCGATTCCATGGAGAATCCACGACATTGAGGCTGTATGCAATAATGTTCTCATTTCTGTGACGTGTGGATAAAATGGCTGTCGGAACAGAAATTGACCAACAAGATGGGAAAAGTAATATTGAGGATAATAAGGAAGAGGAGAAACCAAAAGAACCAATTTCATTAGAACGTATCCTTTAACATAACCAATTGCTAGAATATCATATTTTTTAGATGATAACTTATTTTATATGTCCCAAAATTTGCCATTGGAAGTTGAAAACTTTTGTTGACTTTTGTCTAGGGCTAGGGAGCTTCGAGCTTGGGTCCTCCTTGGCCAATGTAGGCTATTTTATTTATTTTGTTGTGCAGGCATTGTTGTGTTCACACCAATTAAAATTCCTAAAGCGTAAACACGATTTTGATACCGAAGAAGTCAGGATTGCCGGCATATTCTATTTCGCTTAACAGAACCTTACCGGATACGTCCACAGCGTATATATGTTTATGACCGAAGGCACCCGTACCACTCCTCTATTTCTAGATGAGTGGCTTTTTTCGCTGAGAGCAATGATTTTAAACGCTCTTTGTTGATCTCAGCCGCGACACTGCAGATCAATTTCAACAGATTTCATGGCAGATAAGTCTTCATTGTCAATGCAGCTATTCACAATGCAATTCCCTCTGGACCATTTCATTCGCCATCCTCAGATGGTACTCATTTGATGTTTACGATCAGATATGATCCGATCTAAAGTTCGGTTGCTCTGCCATCTGAGCTAATCCTCCCCTTTCTGAGCTAAATCCTCCCCCCAGCGTTCCAGTAGACACAGATAAAGCTTCCATGAAGGCTGTTTCTGTGACTTACTGTAATAGGCAGGTCCACTAAAAATTGATAGAAGTTGATTTTATTCGTGTTTCGGATATATCATACCCGCAGAATTCCATAAAACTGATAAAAATTACAAAAATTTCCAAAAACCCTTCATTTTTGAGTTTAATTCCAAAAATTTCGTAGAACGTCAAAACGATTTGTGATTGGCTTGCTATATTATGACGTCATTTCCCGGACAGAACAAAATCACACGCCGCTAAACAATGGAGACTTTAGCATTTTTTGTAATTATTGGTGTCGTTGAACATCAAATTTGAATGTAATCATTTCCATTAGCACTGCTGTTCCTGTTCAAAATATTGAAGGCTGACTTCAAAAAACTTATTACGGTGACCTGAAATATTCATCAATGGAAATCGCTCTGAGATATTTATATCAATTTATGTTGTTTTTGTTCAAATTACACACATAAAGTTTCAAACAAGTTGGATAATAAGTGAAAGGAGTTGTATGATCTAACATTTATTAGCAAATTATCCACGTTATTTTCCCAGCAAATCATATGGTCTATTATAGGATCAAATTTATTGTAGCTATGATTCTACCATGATTCTACAAAAACTACATTCACTGTCTTCGCTGATCAATGGGATAAAATAGATATATAGCTAAATATAGCTACTACATCAATATCGTCCATTGCCTTCACACAAACTGCATGATTAATCATTGGTCCAAGTAAATATTTGTTAATCAATGCAAAATGAATCATAAATTGCTTTTCGGTTTTCAGAAAATTATACGCCTCGACGAAAACTGTCGTAGCATGCGTGATCGATGTGTAAAATATTTCATTTAAACGGCAACTTTATTGAATTTGAGTTCTGATTTACTAGAATAAATCCAAATCTAGAATTGGTAAAGCGTTAATTGGTCCATTTAAAGTGTTTGTTAATTCAAATAAATGCACACTGAATGCCATTTCACCGTCTTATATCTGGCGATAATAACACAAGCAACAGTTAATGATGCATGACAGACGAAATAAAAGAACGAAGATTTGTTAAATAAAAATAACACTACTTTGATGCTCGAGTGATGATCTAAGCCGTTTATATATGAGTGAGGTTTCTTCTCTAAACTAAATATCAAATGTATATATATATATTTCCAAGTGAATGCTGCCTACTTTTTGGTGAGACTTTGGTAAAGACGAGTGAACCTTTTCGTTTTGAAGTGAACGACCACTTTGAAGGTCTTTGACAAAAACAGTGTGTTCATACGTCGTGCACGTGCAGATCGGCCTGGCTGAGAACTAGGGAAAACTTGATTTTGTTCGTTTGCGGTCGGGAACCGCGAGAGAAAGATATGGAAAAGATTTGTTTTGTTTCGCTACAAAAAGGTCAAACCGAAAAAAGAAACAAAACTTTACCCTTAGTCTCATTTAAAAATCAGCGGTTCTGATTATACTATTCACAAAAACTTTGGATAAAAAGTGACGAATTGATGGATGAACGGTTTTGGATATCAAGTCATATTCATATCAAGTAGATTTCTCTCTTTGTGCAGATTATGACGTCACATTCCTTCACCCACCAAAACTTGCCGTTTTGTAACCATGGTTACGCAATGTCATTTGAAGTCAGATATCTAGATGGTTTGTCAATATTTTTGATATGTTTAAAGTACATACTTAAATTTTAGTGGACCTGCCTATTAAAAGGCCCCCATTATGTTTGAGTAAGCACAAATCGTCAGATGTCGTGGCTTCAAAATTTGACGTGATTCTCAATGAAACACTCTATCCAGTCTTTTACATAGATCAATGGGAGCAACCGGTTTGACTACATGATCTTATACCAACCGAAAAACTTCTATTTGATTTGATTCTAAAATTCTATTTATCATGATAAATTTGATAACATATTGATATTTAATATTTCTACTGTCATTCCTTAACAATAAACTTCAGTTTTACCAACAATTAAATACGCACAACAACATCATGGTCTGCGCCATGGCGACTATCAACGCTATAGGCAAGTATCATTGAAAATACTATAAACATGATTAAATAAGCATGGTCATTGGTCAACCACTTGACGAATTCTTCTATTTTAATCCAAACGCTTAACTTTGGATTAGTAGGATTTTTTTATTTTATAATTTTTTTATATGAGATTTAATATTTATTAATATTCAGTTTGAAACCTGTACATATATATATAAACATTTGTAATTCACTTTTTTTTTAGTTTTTAAAATTTAAAATATTTCTATTATAGGTTTTAATTTAAAAAAAAAAATGATATATTGCTCAAATAGATCTTACTTGAAAACTGGCTGAGTAAACAAAAAAACTGAACTACACGTTCACAAACTAATCGCATATATAGGTATATAGATGAACGAATTTGAATATGGATGGTCACTGATTTTTATTTAGGCAATATTGTACAAGACGTCTGAAAAGGATCCGTGAATCATTTGGTATCACACTTGGTAACCGTCATGGGTTCAAAGGAAAAAAGAACACTGGTGAACCCGTAGCAGACTTAAGGTAAAATATCAGCATTTATCTTTCAGGTTGTCATCTTAGTTGATAAAACCGTTGTTCATACCTTGATGTTTTATTTTAGATCGCTTCTCATCCCTCTAATGCACGCTGAAAGATGTTGGAGTTATGCCATGGAATTGAAACTTTTAGCTAATACTGAACCAAGAAAAAAGTTTCACATGGTTCGTAAATTAAAGAAGGCTGTTACGTACGCTGAAGAGTTATTAAAGTTATGTGAAACTATTCCTGTTGATGCAAGGTCTACACTACAAGCTCAGGTAATGATGATACTTCATCCAGCTAAGATAAAGAATTCGACCATCTATCAATATTTATCAATTAGCTGTTTTGGATACTAAATTTGGTTTTTGTTTACATATACAGGCTTACTGTGCGTTGATGCAAGCTAATTTCAAATTTGAAATTCAAGATTGGCAGACTGCTATTGATCTCTATGGAAAAGCAAGGTAATGCAATGAACCCTGTATAACAGCCAGCTACGAGAGGTAGATAATTTGACCATTATAGACAGGTGGCCTTTATATACAGCTTTGATTCAGTAGAAAATACTATTATAGACATTGCAAGAGTGACCACTATAGACCTGTGGCCGCTTTATAGAGGTGACTGTCATAACAGGTTTAACTGTATAACCCTTTAAAAATGTGCAAGAGTCAGGCTCAGACACCAAAGAGTCCAGAAACAATGAAACCTGGCTTATACACAATGCTAGGAATATTCGGTAGGAAAAGGCAAAGGGCTGGATAAGTGGATATATATTTTTAATCATTAGTAGTAAAATGTGAATAGAAAAGATCAAGTTCACCTATCCTATTTAAAATTGCTCAAATATTTATCTGAAGAAATTGAGGCTTGCGGAAAGTAAATCATTTTCTCAAAAGGTAAATTATTTCCCAGGCAATACTTCTACTCATTGGTAAGAGTAGGCCTACACTGCATCCCCAACTCTTTATTATACCACTCTAGAGTCTAGACCGTACCATCTATCATCTTCTTCTATCGTCTAAAGATGATATTCTACTCATTTGATGTCCAGGTGAATTTAATGCTTTGAAATGTTTATCTAAATTTAAAAAAAAAAGAAAACATAGTCAAGGCTGTATTAACCTTTTGAGGGATTCTCCTTTTTACTGTAAGATAAGTCTGAGTAAAAT
This sequence comes from Haliclystus octoradiatus, assembly GCA_916610825.1. NCBI lineage: Eukaryota > Metazoa > Cnidaria > Staurozoa > Stauromedusae > Haliclystidae > Haliclystus > Haliclystus octoradiatus. Next base: position 27,393,795 of record OU744449.1, read on the forward strand.
TAATGTTTAAATTAGGATGACAGAGGTTTTAAACTTCAGGGAATGATACTTTTGGCAGTACCTGATCCAAAGGTTTGGCCTTTCCTTATCCTAGAGCTTTTCAGCTTTTCTCTTCAAGATTTTTGTTGAAGTGTATGAATAATAAATCAAGAAAAATATCAATTTTCTCCTGAACTCATCTTTCCACAATCTAAGATCCTATGACCCCCACTTTTGTTGGACACTGACTGCATATACATTATTAACATAAACTAATACTGTTGTAATATTTTCTACCATTGCTGCACACTAAATCTGTAGAATTTTTAAATGATATGTTTTGTTTAAACTTTTATTATGTAGAACCATTTATGGTAAACTTGCTGATGCGTTTTCTGGCGAAGTAAAGGCATTATATGTTTCAAAAAGTGATGAAATATCTCCTAACATTCGTTATTGTGCGTACAATCTTGGTGAGGGATCATCTGACATTAACGAATTGATGAAATTGAGAAGCAGTGCTGCAGGTCAAGATTTACTTGCTGCAAAAATTGATGTAAGTATAAAGTTATTAAAGTAGGGATCTTTGAATTGATCTTTGAATGATTCATTCTACATTGAAACCTCTATATTAATTAGGGATGAGACGATTGTTCTGAAAATAATCGATTTTGCCGATCATCGGCGCTATTTTTAGTAATCGAAAAATAATCGGCATCGGCAAATAAATTGATTTTTAATCGTTGAACCGATTATTATTTGACAATGAAATTTGAAACAAAAGTTCCAAAATAGTCGCTACTGTTTGTTTACATCGTTTTGTAATTCAAAACATTTGAATAATTCGTCATGCCATTTGACACGTTCTATTGTTATAACCTGAAAAAGGTCAACACATTAGCGTTGATGAATAACACACGTGAGCACGGTTGAATGAATAATTTTATTTACGACAAAAAAGCAGCGGTCGAGTTAAAATTTTGAGAAAACAATTTTCACATAAAATGAAGTTGTTTCATATTATAGCAAACGTTTTTGTGGGGATTATATCATGATTGTTTTGATTGGAATACTCATCAAACTTGGAAGGATTTTCCAATCAGTTATGGGAAGAAAGTCTCTTTTTTGTGTTAATGGTTTATCAACAACATTTAATTTTGTTGAAAACTTACGCTTAACGGCTACTGATTTACTACTACCAGTACTAATTTCCATTTAAATTCTCATTCAAAACAAATCATTTACGATGTGAGCGTAACACATTTAATGTTTCATTTCAACTTTGACTTGTGTGATGAAAGTATCTACGGTCCGCGTGTTGTCAGACGGCCAATATTTTGTAATGGTTTGTTTGAGTGAGAAATAATCGAAACATTCGATTAATCGGCCGATTACTGTGACTAATCTGCTGAGAACTAATCGGCTTCGAACATCGGTAAATTTGGTAATCGTCTCATCTCTAATATTAATGCCACATGTAAGAACTACAATACAGTGAAACCTGCATATAACGGCCAGCTAAGAGAGGTAGATAAATTGACCACTATAGACAGGTGGCCTTTATATACAGGTTTGATTCAATAGAAAATATTATTTTAGGCATTGAAAGATTGACCACTATAGACAGGTGGCCACTGTATAGAGGTGACCGTTATAACAGGTTTGACTGTATATAAAACAGACTTCAAAGAAGAGCTTTCAAAACGAAATTAACCCTTTCGTTTGTCAATTGCTTTGCAAAATAGCTACCACACTTCTTTAAGCTTTTATTTGACTTTCTTAGTTCTTACCCTCATGTCAATGTTTTTAATTAAATTTCGGTAGCAAGTGTCTATTTTGCAATTCTGATACGAAGTTCAAATAGCAAAGTTTTGAACCTGGTTTTGTAATTTGTGTTATTAACTATGTCTTATATTTATATTCATTACACAAATATATTAATACAATGAAATAAAATGTTGGTTTGCTTTCTCATGTAGGCTGCCATTAGCCAAACACGTGAGAAAATGGCTGCCACAGTTGGTGAAATGACATGGCGTGGTAGAACGGTACCAATTCATAATGAGAAAGCAAGAGTCTTTCTATTGCACATGGATAACAAAGATGAGGAATTAGGACGTCAACAATCGTCTGATGACGATCAAATGGCTGTTTATGATGATTTTATGATGGAATGCAAAGATGCATTGCAATCTGTTAAAGAAGAAATCAATACAGAAAGTGTAAGTAATTATTTTGTTTATTTACATTAAATCTAGTTTAGCCAATGGCTTGTATAACCAGATTACCTCTGTATAAAGACCGCCTTTCAATTGTGGCCAATTCTGTCAATAGCTGCAATGCTTCATTCTACAAATGGAAATTCTTCTTTATGAATTTAATTAGCTAATCAACTTTACAATGAGACTTACAACCTCAGCAACCTGTTTGCAGAGTAGGGCTCTTTTGACGAGATCTCAGAGGCGTCCACAGAATATTCACCCATGGGCGCTGTAACAGAGTTTTGCCTTCTTTGCAAGCGATGTAACAGTATGCAAAATTGATTTATTCTAAAATTATACGGTAAGTGTTAAAGAAAGCTTCTTAGTAAAACATTTGATAGCAAGTTATTGTTGCCACTGATATTTTTGCTATCAAATATTTTACCGTATTATTTTTTCTATTGCATTGACATATTGTCAAAGTTTGCTTGGTTATTTTAATCTACACCGTATTTTGAAAAATATACAATTGCATTTGTTTAGGGTTCAGGCAAGGCCAAAGCACAAAAAAATGAAACATTAATCAACAATCTCAAGTACATTCAAATGTATCTTTCTTACTGGCGTCATATTTTGACAGTTGAAAGAAACATGGCTATGGGTACATCACTGAAAGTCAAACTACCAGCCCTTGTGAAAAGTAACGAAGGCAGCCGCACTACCACTGTTGGCAAGGTTACAAAACCTGAAGATTTAATTCGGTTGTTTGATAATTCTATGCAAAGCGTAACTGAAATTAGTCAATTACCTGGGATTGAAGATGATGGAACCATTGCTTTGGAGCTGGAAGCACAAAAACAACGTTACAAGGCGGAAAGGTAAATTTTGAATAAAATAATTTAATCAGGAGTGGCACCAGAGAGGGGGCTAATTACAAGGGGACTTTGTTCCTTGGGGTGTATTTACCCATTTAAATGATTGATTTACTTTAATTACAATGTGATTTGTGTAGGTGTTTTTACATTGCATATTCACATCAACTGGGTAAGAAATGGATGGAGGCAATCGCATTATACGAGAGAACAATTGAACATGTCAAAGAAGCACAGGAACTACACAGAAAGGCACATGGAACAGATAAAGAGGTAATTACCGTAATAACAGCCAGTTATAAGAAGTAGATAAATTGACTACTATATGCAGGTGATTTTTATATACAGGGTTGATTTGATAGAAATACTTCAAAAGTGATCACTGTATACAGGTGACCTTTATATACAGGGTTAATTCAATAGAAATATTCCAAAAATGACCACTAATGTAATAAGTTTTATCATCCCCTGCTGTCACAGCACATACCCTTATATGGATATATTGTGAATAATTTTGACATTATTTTCATGTTTCAGAATGAATTAAAGAATCTTGATTCAGTCTCATCTGATTGTAAACGTTATAAATGTATTGCTCATGCCAATGGCATTCTAGGTAAGTATCAAGCTACTATCATGCGCCTACAGTTTTAGAAATTATTATACTGAAATCCTGTATTATTTCATCTGAATTTTAACGGAAGAGCAAGTGGTCAATGTGAAAATCGAGCAATTTGATTGGTGGAACAGCGCTCAATTCCTAAGCTATATTGACCGTTCCGTGTTTTCTTATCATTGTGCCATTAGGACGCAACGGATAGTTGCGTTTTTGTATATCACAAAATTGACCGGTTAGTCGTTCGGTAATTATCAGCCGATATTCACCCCACTTTTGATCAATAACTGTTTAATATAATAGTCATGTAATTGGTAGATTTTTTCTATGGGACTATACTACAACACAGATCACAGATGACCACTGTATAGAGGTGGCCGTTATAACAGGATTTGATTATCTTGGAATATATTTGTTTTAATAATAATCTACTGTTTGGTTTTGTTAGATGCCTCTGTGAAAGATGGCGATTCTGTTTCTGTAAAACAGCCTCTACCAAATACGGTAAGAAAATTTGAGAAATTATCACAGCGTATATACTATTCTCTTCCATCATAATGTTTCACGTATTGATTAGTATTTTATAGTCACATCTAGAACCCCATCTTTTCTCATCGTTTTATCATTTCACTTGCCGGAGAGATGATTTAAAAACAAGTCAAACGTGGTGATATTTATCCCTACGGAATCATTATGTTATCGTTATGCGTCCGTAGAGACTGGGGTGAGTTGTCACAAGGCCACTGCATGGCCACTCGTTAAGCTACTTTGGCCCCATGTTTGTTATTTGTCCTTACGGACCAATAAAGGCCATAGTGGAATCCATGTATGTTACGCCGGATATATCCGACGTAGAGCTGAGTTGATTTTACGCCAATTTAATTTCTTTGGCGTGGAAATTTGGTAATTTTCTATAGTTTTCAACTAAATTTGGGCTTTTTGGCGTATTTTTGAATGCTGACTTGGCGTGGCGTGATTTTGGCGTAAATATCTGGTATTCCAAATTCAAGGATTTCACTATGGAATAAAGGTAGCCTAAATTATCGCAAATTAATGTGTATTATTTTTCCGTGATACACTATGGGTGACCGTTGTAACAGGTCTTAATGTAAATCCGATTAAATCATTTTGTCTCTTTATATTTTGCTTCTAGCCTCTGGCTGACCGCCAAAACAACTACGCGACCAACCCAGACGTATTAAAGAAACCCAACTTGGTTAAATTTCCACCAGATTATGAACCAATCCCATGCAAACCATTATTCTTTGACCTCGCTTTAAATCATGTTGAATTACCTAATCTTGACCACCGTACAGAACAAAAGAAGACTGCGGGTGGCATAACAGGATTCGTTAAAGGGTGGCTATGGGGTGGAAAATGAGAGACAGAATATATATGCAGTGTAATAACATCCATTCAATCAGTTTGAGTTAAATTTGTTAACCCCAGTATTACTAATAAAATCAAATTATTACCATGTTTTGTTCTGGTTTGTGTGTGTGTATGGTTGTTATTCACTTATTATGACCGATTGTTTTTTTTAAAAAAACTTAATGGATCCATAAAGTTACATATGTATCGAAATTTCGCCTCATCTCATACATGCAGAAGTGAATGTTTGAAAACAAGGATTCAGTGACAATAGAAAGTGTTACGAAAAGTTTTATCCATGTATGTTAAATGAACATAAATTAATATATGCATTTGGCAAAGTAGCTGACGTTAGAAAGAGGATCAATTGAATATTGAAGCTACCCCCATTTCGAAACTGTCATCACTATTATTAAAAAGACACTCTCTTATTATACTGATGTAACTTCTTCTTTATAAATAAATTCCACAACCGCTATAGCGCGTCGAACCAGACATAATAAATGAATTCCATAGTCCTTATCACTGGTCCGTCGAACCAGAGCTTCGTCAATGCGGTCTCTATTTCGTCACTCGTTGATGGAAATACTTACATTGTTCCTGTCAAGTCAGGGTGGCGCTCGGATACTCGCTCCGATGGCATGGTCATAATTGATGCAGAAAATACCAAGCTCTTTCACCAGGTACCCATACAGTCAATCCCACGAGAATTATTTAAAAAAGATATCGATAACCCTCGTGGGTGGTGATGCATCTTGAAAAGACCGTGTCTTCCAGTCTCGTTTAGGCAAATTATTCATATGCGAAAGAGGTTACTAGTTTATTGTTTGATGAATTTAGTTCAAAAGTTTGTTTGAGCCTACGCAACAAACAAAATGTCACTAAGAGTTCATTTTTGACGTCAGAAGCCATGTCAAAGTAGCTTCTAAGTGTTCCCTTTCCCGCTACACGCTTTTGAAAGCACATCTTCTCTAATTCAAATGGTGTTTTTTAAGAGTAGTGGAAAACTAACAAAAAAAAACAATTTGATGGGAGTTTCAATACTGGAAAACAAGAACTCTTCATTAATATTGTATGAATTTGGGTTGAAACTTTAAATTGGAATCAAAGTTTAATGAGCGTTTTTACACGACATTATTTCAATATCAAACATTTGAAACAAAATAACAATTTGAAAAATCGCTAAGGCTCAGATATAACAATATGATAATAATGATTGAAATGTTTACAATATCCGTGAAATGCATTTTGCATCATTTAGCTGTAAAATATATTAAACAAACAGTTCAGTAAATGTTACAAAATTGAAAATAGTTCGTTGTGGACATCTGTTTATATTTGCGATTGTTTTGTTCTTTGTTCTTCTCACTTTTCAGTCTTTTTTCATTTCACAAGCAAGACTAAATACAAATGGCAAACAGGTGTTTTGCTGCAGACATCATCTGTCAACTATATCATACAATTGCATCTACGCATGCGTTCAAAATATTCCTATTATTCTGATTGGTTGTCTTCATTTACAATAACCTCGTTGTCCGCGTCTGTCTTTTGTAAAGTGTTATCGATGTAAATTTAACAGATACGGTCAAAATTGCGTTCATCGTGGTTGCCTCTTTATACTATCGCGTCTGTTCTTTTTACAATTTCATTGGTTGTTAAAGCATATATCAAAGAAGATAGATAGTTATACTTACAACAAATATGGATCGTGCAATTCTGATACATAATGTCGAATCATTGAGATGTCAACTACGAATGGACAGAATGCCTTTATCGAAATCATGCAATGAGTAAGTATAAAAAAACAGATTTTAAAGTCTGATTATCTCGATTTGATCCAAAAGATTTAAATGAGACTTGTTTCGTGTCTTAAGGATTCAGCGTCGAGTATTTTTCACGAGATTCAATTTTGAATTTCCGTATTAAGGATATGTCCATATTAAATGTAAGCTTATTAAATTGGCTGAGATTTTCTACCACAATGTTCAAATTTTGTAAGCTTACTGTAATTACTAGTATATAAACAATGCTTTTATCGTCATTTTTAATATCGTGTTTTTATCGTAAGCGTTTTTATTTCATAAATTTGTTTTCAATTTCTAATCCATGAGACATTTACTATTCTCCTGGTTCTTCCTGAAGCGACACAAATACTCAAAAAATTCTTATCATACAGAAAAATAATCATGTTTAATAGACAAGTCTTTTCGGCTTTCAACAATGTAAACATCGGCTGATTCATTTTAGTTGTCTATTGTGAGTCGCTACAAGCGGTTTCAAACCAGTAGGTACGTATTATTTGAATAAGATCACATAGTTTCTTGTTTTTTATTTGCAGGTTGAAACAATATTGCATACAAAATGCCCCAGGTGATCCATTAGTAAATCCTGCTGCACGAAAAACGAACCCATGGATAGAAAAATCAAAATGTTCATTAGTTTAATTATTACTACAAAATTCAAATGATGAAGTTCTGTATATACACGTTAACATGTTACTATTATACATGACAGTGAAATGTTAAATATAGAACCTTATAATTCATCAAAAAAGTCGACAGCGATGTCATAGACTTGAAAATACGATTATTGTCATAGTAACCGTTCCAATTCTGATATTTGCTTTGTTATGATAACCAAATGTCTAAATTAATATTGTACATAAAGAAAATAAATCCCTTGATATCAATGTTGAATGACTATTTACATATAATCCTTGTTTCTCAAATATTTGCAAACTATTTTACTTAATTTCTTTGATGTTAAATAGATTAGAAAGACCAGCAGCCTTTATTTTGTTTTTGTTGGAAAAATCGAGGCTGAAAAATACATATGGCTACTACGTAATTACATGAAGATGAGTTTGAATCTGACCCTCTGATCGGACCAAGATATCAAACTTTTTAGTGAAAAGGATGCTGGTCATTTAGACTCTTTAAATTCCGCTTTGCAATAAAATAAATTATCGCAAACGAGACTTTGTTCAATGGTTCAAGGTCATGGTTGATAACGTTTTTCTAATGTTTTTTTATCAAACTAATTGCCATTGCCCAAACTGAATTTGTGTTTTCGTGTTATCAGTTACGGCTTGCGAAGGTAAAGCTGCTCGCAGGCTATTAAAGACCCCATTAACATTCTTGTTTTGCTTGGAAAATATCGGTGCGCATATTCGATTGATCAGAAATGAACATATTCGTGCATAGTATGTGAACGTGAGAGAGCTGTAAAGACTATTAAAGGCAATTTGTTTAATCCATGGCTTTGTTTATCAAAATTTGCGAAGGAGTATAGGTCTGCTATACAACCATGAAAGATACAATAGCAAATTAGACAACTAAACAAAAGATAGGAATTCATATTATTAAGTTGTGTTAAATTTATCACGAATCCGATTAAACTTTTCTCAAGGCAACCTGTCATATACCACCAGGTATATTAAATACAATAAAATAAAAAAATCTTAGAATCGTGTAAATAAAATCGTGTTAAAATCTTAGTGTAAAACGATAAAGATGTTCATTCGTAGGCGTACAATCAAATAGGCGATAATACATTAGAATTATTCAAAATTGAGTTATTTAACTTCTTAAAATTGGAATTTTTGTTCTTACACAAACTTCGATTGTAAAATATATCTCTTTCATGCTCCCATCTAGGTACTAAACCCTTATTGGCATATTTTCAAGAAAATAGTCATAATTATCCACTTTTAATAATTAAATGCACATTGATTCATAACAAGATATAATAAGAATTAAAATAATATTTTAATAATGAGATTGCAACTATTATGTACAAAACAAATCATTATATTCTATATATTACTAATGAGATAAATTATAATAATTATAATGATTACATCACCCACAGCATATATTATATGAATTAAGTAGTTTAATTCTATTTAAATATATATTACATTTGTGAAACTTTTTATTTAAAGCAGTTCTATGAATTTTAAGTTGTTCAAATTCAGTTATATTAATTTGATAAATAGAAATTTCAGCATCCTTGCCTCAAATGAAACTGTGTTTTTCCCAGCATGAATTGGTTCTTGTTCAAAGGGTTCTTCAATAACTGTTGTAACATCTCGACCAAATGCTACAAAATTACAAAACAAATTTATCAACAATTCTCAGCATAGGTCTAGCTCAGAAGCACGCGAAATAGAGATCTGATGGTCAGTGCCTCGAGGGTTCAAGTCATGTATCAAATCCACAGAATGTCAACGTTTCCTTGACTTTTATGTATGTGAACATCAAATGAATACCATCTTGTGACGGCAGATGGAGTGGTTAATGAGCCACTAGTAAAGTTTATTACTAAAAAATGGGAGATATCGTATTTCTTTAATTCATAACCATTTGTTTGGGATTGCTATGGATTTTTACGATAGGGACTACAAAGTTTAAATTTGAGAAATTTGTATGCGAAAAGTAAACAAATGTGGACATATTTGATATATCGGGCCCATCGGAGGCATAATTGGAATGGACTGCAGGGGTCGAATTTTCCGTAGGCCGCTTTACCCTGCATTCTGGAGTCTATATATGGTGAAAATTGAACATCTTCGGTACTGGTTCTGAATATACATATATGCATTGAATTCGCAGTATATTAAACTAATTCGGGTACAAATGACATTTAAACTACTGCAATAGGGTCACAAAATGCCGGTACAAATGACATTTAAACGAATACTGCGAATACTACATGGATTTTCATCCAAATCCTACAGAATTTACAATAAACAATTTTCAAACAATTTACAGGTTTGCCATACAATATTGAATAAAAGTTGCAGACATACCATTTGCTCCTCGATATGTTTCAATCTGCAAATAATTCTGTTTTCATTCGTTTAGAGAGATGATATGAGCATTTTTGAAGAATAAAAACAGTGTTGTTTTGTTTACAATTCAATGACAGCAGAATTAAAAGTTTTAAACAAACAAATGTTGGATATCCGTGCGTATAGTTTTCTAAAAGTCTAAATCTATATATTTTGTCATAAAATAATGAGTTAAACATACTTTAGAACTGCATTATGTCTGTAAAGCAGGATTATTACTTCCTTGATTTGCTTTAATACGATCAAATTTATGATCGTCTTACAACTATGAATCACGTCTCACGAGAAAGTCCAGTACTGAGATACTGAATATCATGCCATTTAATAAATATAGTAATGATACTAATACTCACTTTCACAGTTCTCTAAGAATACAATAGTTTCCTGTATAATAGAATCCTTTAACATAATCATATGTTTTGCCTGATGTAAATAAATCATAAACAAATAGTTGACATTAATCTGAGATAAAAACTGGCTTAGAAAAGTAAGAAAATCAATAACAGTCAACATCGATAATAATTTTTAGAATCTTAAGATCAACAATGGTCGACGATGTTCTTCATTTACGACATTTATTAATTTCACGTTATACTGTAAACTGCATATATGCATTTTCGATACTACATCAAAAAATCTCTAGACAGTAGTTTCTGACACTAAACAGCTAATATCAAATACCTCTATATGTCAAAATATAAGTTCTACTATTCTTGAGCAGAATCAAGCAGCCATGTTGAGCAGAAAACAGTGATTTTTGGTATTAAATATGAGGCTCAACAAATACATGTAGCAATATTTATGTTAGGGGTCATTTATAAAGTAGTACTCAGCAAATGTTCTAATATATGACACCCCTACCCCACCCCAGTACGCTTTAAGATCCCACCATTCTGCGTACGTACTGACAATTTTGCAGCCCCCCGCATTTTATTGCAATTTGTCTTTGTTGTTTCCGAAAGTACACAAATGCAACAAATTTTAGGAAAAAGTATATTATCGGAGCTAGTTTTTAGTCAAAAATCGATTTAATCATTAATAAACTGGTAATTGATAGCTTTATAATCTTTCAAAAAGTGCTATACAGAGACAGTCAAAATGCGTACGTAATTTGGTGATTGACACTCTCTCGTTATGATCTAAACCCTATTTAGCCAAGTAAGTACTTTAAGGATAGCCCCTTAGATGAATTCGATTGAGACGAATTATTTGGGCGGATTGAATTCATACACGATTGTTTCATCCTCTAAACAGCTGTGGCCTTTTCTAATGAATTATTTGAATTATTTAACTTACCATGTTTTCAATGAGTGAGAGAAAACATCTTTTTGCGTAAAACCAAGTGTCTGTACCCAACTGAAAAATGAAAACAAACAAACATTACTTTACATTCTGAGCGACAAGGCATCACTCAATCTTAACCTTGATAATTGTAGTATATTGATTTAATCATCAAAATAAAATCTACCTGTCCGCAGCAGTCAATGAAGATAGCTGAGCACAGGTTATAAATGCAAACACAGAAATAAATTAGTTTGGCAAATTGATAATGCCATTTCTATTGTCTATTGTTCTACTGTATACTAAGTGAGTCTGCAAACAGGCTATGTCACAGCATCGTATAAGGTTAATTTTTTTCGTAGGATATATATTTTGCTTCAGCAATTCAAATAGGGAGAGTTGGTAATAAAATAAACAACAACATTCGGTTTAACAAACACAACACAAAGAACACTGGTGCAAGACATACACTGGTACTGTGATATAGCTGCATATACAGATAAATAGACTACTAGTTTTTGTAGGGAGGGTTGATTTAATAGAAAATACTATTTTAGACGTACCAATAGTGAGCAGTGGATACAGTTGGTCGATATACAGAGGTGCCTACGATTTATAATAGGCAAGACTGTTCAGCACGTTACAACTTTAACATATTAAATTATCAAACACTTCGCTATGATGAAATATAAATCAATGATTTTAAGTGAAAAAAAATTAATCTAACCTTTTTGTTGTACGGTTCAAGGCTTTTAATTACCCGTGATATACCAAATTCATAATTTCCTTTGGCACAATATAATGTCCTACAAATTAAACAACTCAACATAGACAAAATCAACACATTGTAATGCAACATGATTGTGTAATAGATAATAACACTTAGATAAAACAGCTATATTGATCAGTAAAGCCAAGTGGAGTTATACAGAGAAGGTGTTATATATAGTAAAATGTATGATAATAATCAGCAACAATGTGGTTTCTGATACAGGTGGTCTTATTAACAGGTAAAGTGTTATGAGTTAGATATGTACAGGTCTCTTAAAGGCTATCATTGTCTCCTTCATGCACATGTAAAAACTGTTCATAAAAGTTAAGTGGACCAATTTTCACAAGCTGTTCATGATCTCAACGAATTTCGCATATGGACACACCTTTTATTTTTGATCTAAATATGACGATCAATAAATTCTTTCTTATTAAATTTGAGATAAATGACAGCGATAAAAGAGACATAATTGGCAATATTTCGTTATCTTCATAATAACACCGTCAGGCATATTATGAAGATAACAAAATATTGCCAATTATGTCGCTTTTATCGCTGTCATTTATCTCAAAAATATGATGATCCTTTGTATCAATTTTAAATTTGCATATTTTAACACAACAACGCTTGTGACTGATTGCTAATACATTATCCATACGTAGCTAGCAGCTACTCACCCGATAACTAAATTGACAATACACAAATGATATGTTTTTTTCTCAGGGTCATTGTATGCGACTTGCTCCTATGTACAAAAGAAAACAGAAGGTTGTTTTATTGCAAGAAAGCAACCCTGTGAAAAACAGTTCAGGAGTTCATGAAAAATTTGTGAACAGTTCATGAAAATTGGGGCCATTTAACGTTCATGAACTGTTCATGAACTCCTGGACTGTTTTCACAAGAGCAGCTGTCTTGGATTTGGCATTCTAATCGGTAAGTCTCAAGTAGAGATGACGTAATGGTAACATACCTCTTCTTTTTCTATTTTTCTCATGAGTTCTTCTGCCTAGAAAACACAGAACAGTTTAAACACAAGTTGGACATTATTGTTAATTTTAATTCTAAAACAATAATAGTATTACATTTTACAGTCCTTCGTGACTAGAAGTCACCTTGTAAGCACAAGTGCTTGTTTATTGGGGGACATGAACAGATTTACATACAAATAAATACTATGAATGGTTAACATGTGTGTACCGGCAAGGAATCTAACCCCGGCATCTCACACATAGAGTGATGACACTCTGCCACTGAGCAAGCAGTGTACAATTAGATTTGTCTTGTGTGTGACAATAGCAGACAGAGGAATCTAACCCCGGCGTCTCACATAGAGTGATGACACTCTGCCACCGAGCAAGCAGTGTACAATTAGATTTGTTTTGTGTGTATGTGACAATAGCAGACAGAGGAATCTAACCCCGGCATTTCACACAGAGTGCTGACACTGTACCACTGAGCAAGCAGTGTACAATTAGATTTGTTTTGTGTGTATGTGACAATAGCAGACAGAGGAATCTAACCCCGGCATTTCACACAGAGTGCTGACACTGTACCACTGAGCAAGCAGTGTACAATTAGATTTGTTTTGTGTGTATGTGACAATAGCAGACAGAGGAATCTAACCCCGGCATTTCACACAGAGTGCTGACACTGTACCACTGAGCAAGCAGTGTACAATTAGATTTGTTTTGTGTGTATGTGCCTATAGCAGACAGAGGAAAGGAAGCGTTGCAGATTCTTATTACATATGTCAACTTATCAGAATTGAGAAATACCCCTGCGAAAAACAGTTGAGGTGTTCATGAATGTTAAATGGCCATAAATTTCCTTGAACTGTTCACGAACTGTTCATGAACTGTCTGTGAAGGTTCATGAACAGTTGATGAAATTTGGAGTAATTTAACGTTTCTCAACTGTTCATGAACTCCTGCACTATTTTCGCTAGGGTCAGGACATAATGTAGCGCTTTTGAAGGTTACATTTTTAATTAATTTTATAAAACGCCGGAAAACACAAACGTTAAATAGTACAATATTCATGAACAGTTAGTGATCATTTTATCAGAAAATTAATGAAAAACAGACCATTCAGCATTTGTGAACAGTTATTAATTTCTATATGTAATGTAATGTAATATACCTGCATGCAAACGTCAATTAACATATATCCGATGTTTGATAGTTATAATAAACATACATATTTATTACTTATTAATTATTGCAAATCCTACCTCTTCATTAGCACTTGTCATTATGTAAGCCACACATAGATTAGCCAATACAACAGCGCTAACATTTAATATCTATTTGATAATGAAAAAGGAAAATTAATGATATAATTTGAACATAAACAGCTACAACAGATATTAACTAAAACAAAAATTAAAAAAAATCTATTTCGCATATTTATTTTAATCATTTTACTTATTGATATTTTTGTAACGCGCTATATAAATTATAAAATTATTATTATTATTAACTAGCTTATGGAAACTGAAGAAGAAGACTTAAATAACGTTTCAACACTGTCTTGCTGATTAACACAATAAACTTACATTATCGTAATATTTTTTGACTATTGGTTCATAAAATCCAACTGATTCTTTATATTTATTCTGAAAAAAAAATATATTGAAAATTGATTTTCAGAAGCTAATAATTATGATATCATAACATGAAAACTAGCAGCAACAGATGCAGTTGTATGACTCGCAATGGAATGGGTCAAAGGTGTAGGTCATTTCATTCGAAATCATAGCTATAGAGGGTTAATCGACTCTTCAAAACAAAGATTACAAACGAAGAATAAACAGCCGTTTAGACGGGTTAGTACTGCTTTTGTTTTAGCTGAATAAGTAGGACAACCATTCTTAATTGTTATTTATTTACTGCTCTGTGATGTCCTTTGAATTTCGTTTTTGTTTCTCAACTTATGCAACACTTATAACCCTTTTTACGATATCCCGCGTGTTTGAAACCATCAAAATTGGAGCTCAAATGACATTACAGCGCCGTAAATGAGATGATCAGTAAGAATAAATGTTTTTCAACCTTTGAAGCTATAAAAATAGTACTTACATGGCTGATTATTCTGCTTTAATTATTTTTCAAGAGAGGATGGACTTTTTGCGGCTATGATTTCGAATGAAGTGTCTTATAAAGGCCATAAAAATGGGTTTCGAGCGCAAATTATCATGTGACTACTGCAAGTCATCTGTGCAAAGATTGAATTACTATTTTTTTGATTTTATTGTTTTTCCTTCATCTATTGGGGAGGGAGTAATAGATAGATAGATAGATAAATAGTTTTATTTCAACAATTTAAGCATTACATAATGCAATTACTAAACGTTGTAGACGTCACCTCTTAAGCCGTATTGCTTGTCTGTGTGAGGGACGCAAGGTTAGTTTATATGATTAATTGTTTAAATAATTTTATTACAATCATATAATAATGTTACAAACAAATCATATTATTGTATATACACATTAAATGTAGATGTGAAACATTTATAGTCAAATTGATGATAATAATAATAGTTGGGAATTAGATATAATTTTGAAATATATAGAAATAGACTAAAAATCTATAAATTTTATTTTTTGCAAATTTCAATCTCACCTGCATAAAAAGTACATGAGCGACATTCAATTTCCATGACTCGTGGTCGTTACAGAATTCAACAGATTTTCTAAAGATCTAAACATACAAAAGTCAATGTTATTTGATATTGTGAGATAAAATTGTATAAAGAACGCACACGAGAGGCTGAGGCATGTAAGCAGAAAACATGAAATGACTCGAGTAAATTACAGATTCAGGTCAATAACTTTTTGTATTTGTTGCAACGAAATGTTTGCAATTTTGAATCATCGGATCAACTAATCTGACAATTCTTTTGGATTAATCGCATTTTGATCGGATCAAAACATTTTTCAAACATTCGAATTACTAGTTCCTAATCCAATCTGATGCAGACCTCTACTTCAAATATTTGATTACCTTTTCAACTGACGGGTAATTTTCACGATCCCAATAGATCCTTGCTTGGGCCATTAAAACAGGAATATATCTAAAAGAAATGATTGAAATTATATGAAACACCCAATTGAAAAAATTTTCAAAATAATAATTTTGAAATTGCTTATCAATATTTTGCAATTTTTGAGCAAAGAAGGGTCAGATAAACTTTCCTAGTCCCAAATAAAATCCAGACAAAATGGAAAATGGGACTAATTAAACTGTAAGAGTTTTTAAAATGCAGAAAAATCTGTGTGATTTTCTATGCCTCATCTGAACTTAATTATTAGCTAATTCACCTCTCCAATGCTTCATCGTATTCATTGACAGCTCTCTTCACAGCTTCGTCATCATGATTTTGACGAGCCTCTTGTACCTATTGAATAAAAATCTCTAATTATTCTTGAATCATAATAGCAGAGAGTTTCTAAGTTAGAATGAGTGACAGACATTTCTATTTACTTTATTTTCATGAACTGCTCATCATCATGAAAAGTTCACGAAGAGGCCCCTTCAATAAACAATTCAGGAATTCATGAACGGTAAATGGCCTCAAATTTTTATGAACAGTTCAACCAACAACAACAACCATATCATGAACATGAACAACCATGGGGCCAATCAACGTTCATGATTTATTGATGAACTCCTGAACTGTTTTTCGCAGGGGGTCCAAATTCTTTTAACGTTCATGAACATTTTATGAACGGTTGATAATGTGTGATTATAAACTATTTCTATGACGTTTATGAAATTCGCTTCTTATAAATTGTATAATGAAAAGTTCACGAAAGATAAACCGTTTCACACTCTTAAATTATTTGCGAGATGGAAATTTATTTTTTATAGAAGGACCTTAAAGTTTGTAAAATGTTCATAAAGTTCATGAATTATTTCATGAAAAATATTGCAACGGCTATAATATACTACGCATAATTTAAAAACACAAAAATCAAAAAAGATTCTTTTCATTCAGAACTTAATTCTAATTTACGTTGCCGCCTTTGAAGATGAAATGTTTAAGTGCCTAATGTTATGTGATCTACATGATTTTTAGTTTGAATTTAATTTGTGCATCATTTATTGAGAGCAATATATATGCATATAAGCGTAGCGAACACATGTTTCAAATTCAAGACCTTATTGAAAATACCTCTGTGAATAAAGCTCATGAAAGTTAAGTTAATGGAAAGTTAAATAGCCTCGTGCAACGAACAATTCGTAAGGTTCGTAAACTCAAGAACTGTATATCACAGGTGAAAGAGGAAGTCTTCATGAGATACTGTTTTACTAAATAAATGTTTAAAAATTGTAATATTATTTGTTTGCATTTAAAAGTATATAAGGTAACAATGAACGACAATGAATGCATTTGACATTTATTCACCTGTTTCGTTAGCTTTCGAAGTATTTCTGTATGTTTTACGGCAATATCATCAAATTTCTTGAATGCCTGCAATAAAAATTAATATTCAATATTGGCCATACTACATTCCAATAACCAAAATAAAATGGAATATACAAAATAAAATAATTACCTCTTCCTGTGATGTTTGTTGAGTGATGACAGCATCAAGGAATGAATAAAGATACTAAATTAAAAATGTTAAACATAAGAAACTTTATAAAATTATCTCAACGAAAATCAGTTGATTGGAAATCCATTAAAAAAAGGTTGGAAATGCAGGCTAGTATCATTTCTTGATCGCTTAAATAAATTATCGCCATGTGAAATTAGCCTTAACAATAAGTGTTTGGTAACATTTTTAGCCTTCAGGAATCCTTTTAAATTTTGAACATTTTCTAATGGATAATGAATGTTGAGGTTTGGCCTATCAATCAGAATCTTATCAATTTTCTTCTGATTACGCTCTAGCCTCTGTGAAGAACAGTTCAGGAGTTTATGAACAGTTCGTGAACATTAAATGGTTCCAAATTTTGATAAACTGTTCATGAACTGTCTGTAAAGGTTCATGAACGCTTCAATGAAAATTTGGACCATTGAACTGTTTTTCGCAGGGGCCTCATTTTAATATGACCCTGTCCACAATATTTGAATGTGATAATTCCAATAATGCTAAAACCCTTTCTTATTGGTATGTTAATCATTTTAGAGTCTTATCAGTTTGTATTATTACATATCTCACAGTTATGTATTTTTATACGCTGCAAACAATATGATCAATGGTATTAGCCGACCATAAACAAATTGGTTTGTTGTACAAGCCGTAAACATGGGAACAAAAAAATGAAAATGTGTTTTGAGATAAATAAGCAACATTATGACCATTATGAAGAACTAACTCACAGGTGTCAGATATTTGTAGGTTAGATGTGAATTCTCAGCAAGAACGTCAGCAGCCAAGTCAAAGTACTGAAAAAGTAAAATGAGAGTTATATTGTACATTTTTTAAAAATATAATAATTTATACAGCAAAACCTGTTATAAGGTCACCTGGCTATAATGGTCGCTCATTTGCAATGTCTAGAATAATATTTTCTATAGAATCAACCCTGTATATAAAGTTCACCTGTCTATAGTGGTCAATCTTGCAATGTCTAGAATAATATGTTCTATTGAACCCTGTATATAAGGTCGCCTGTATATAGTGGTCAATTTATCTGCCTCTCATAGCTGGCTGTTATTTACGGGTTTCAACTACCTTGTAGTTCACTGTTATAAACTTGGATTTGAAAAAAATTACAACAGTTTGATTTAGAGTGAGTGCTATTTTGTCACATTGCTTCAACTGTTAAACTTACGACAACAACACTTTCTACTTTAATGTAACACTTATCAGCAAAAATTTCACATCGCCCCCTTTCGATCAATAACTGTTAGGAGAGGTTGGTGTATATAAATACATAAATTGATTGATATTGTTAAGCAAAATCAGTTTTTTAAACAATTAATTGAAAACAAGAAAAAATATTGTCCATTTGAAACTCATAACTACCTGATATTTACAGTAAAGAAGCAGCAGATTACCAAATGTAGCTGAAAAATAAAATGAAAATAAATTATAACATCAAAACAAAGCACAAGAATGTTTATCACATGATTGGAATGACTTAATCTTGCGATATCGAACGGGTAAGAGGGGTTGGTATAGCTTTCTATTGACACAAGCAGTGCGTGTGAGTCACAAGTAGTGTGTTAAAATAATGAGAACCGTTGTGAGTAGCCTGCTCGCAGACTCACTGTCAAAATGTAAACTTGGTAAACAGTAGTAAACTTGGTCTACTGTTTACCAAATTTACATTTTGACAGTGAGTCTGCGAGCAGGCTACGTGGTGAGTGACTTTTAGCTATATGTGTGACTCACAGCATAGCTTTTCAAAAGGGCCTCTTCACCAATCACAGTTTAGGAAAACATCTGACAATTCCAACTCTTTTATTACAGTATTGTATTACCTGGAGGAAATGGATTTTGTTGTAGAAGAAATTGCAGCTTTTCAAAACCCTGAAAGATATATGAATCAAAAGTGATATCAAATATTCAATATTTCTCAATTTGGTAAAATTATAAGTTTTGATTCATAAGCTGTTCTGTACATGTGTTGGTCCTATTCATCATTCTTCTTCATTCAACATCAGCTACATAAAACGTTGTTACTTTTGTGTCCGATGGCATATGCGATTTAAACAAAGCAAAGTGCTTATTTCATGATTTATTCATTTACCTCTGTTGGATTTGCTTCCATGTTCATTAGCGCTTGGTTGTGAAGCGTTACTGGATCAAGTTCCTAATATTGAAAGTAGTATGGCATCACAGTCATTGCATGAAAAATAGAGAAAAAAACAACCCTGAACTGATTATGAACCTCCGAACTGTTAATTAGCAGTTCATGAACTTTTACAAAAATTCATTAACTGTTCACGAACTTGTTCATGGATGTTATAAATGACCTGTTTTTGATGAACTTTCTGATGAACAGTTCATGAATATTGGTTTCTGTAAACGTTTTTCATAAATATGTGCCATTTCCCATTAATAAATGTTAAATTATTGAATAATCATGAATTATTCATGAACTGCTCGTTAACTGTGATGAAATGTTTTCTCTAGTTCATGAACTGCCAATAAACTATTGCAGGAGTTGCTGTCACTTGTATAAAATGGAATAACTAATGTTTCAATAAGTACCTCTTCCGTTCTTGGAGGCATATCAGTCAAGGCTTCTTGTGCTGC
The DNA here is from genome assembly GCA_916610825.1 of Haliclystus octoradiatus. Classification (NCBI taxonomy): domain Eukaryota; kingdom Metazoa; phylum Cnidaria; class Staurozoa; order Stauromedusae; family Haliclystidae; genus Haliclystus; species Haliclystus octoradiatus. Next base: position 27,413,952 of record OU744449.1, read on the forward strand.
TTCATCTAAATAACAAGAAACAGTCAAAGATTCAATCCCATATATATAATAGATCACAAACTAAGATGAAATCAACCCCATTTCATTGCATTTTCTAATTGAATGTCATTGTGTATCCCTCAAGAAAAAATTATTTTGTTTGAATCTACTGTATGAAATTAGAATGACATAAAATTCACTGTAGATTTACATGGTATTAACCTGAATTTGTTTACATCCGAGATTATGAACTGACGTTCATGAACTGTCCATGAACCTGTCCAGTTGAACAGTTTGTGAATGATGAATTGCCTGTTCATCATGTCCATTTAACGTTCATGTACTGTTTTTACAAAGGCAGTTAGCTCCATTCTACTGCAGCAGCATCTAATACACTTTTATTTCAACGGTTGAGCTAGAATATTAGAGAAACAACTTACAGTTTTTTAATTGGTATTCAATTGCAGCTTTTAAATTAAATGCTTCAATCAATGCAGTTTCATGAAGAATCTACAGGTCAAAAGATAGACAAAATTGTTTAATCTTATATCGGTAACTAGTCAACCTGTTGGATAATCATCACTTACTCTTGTATTACCAACACTTCTAACTTCTATACCTTCTGTTGCCATACCAACACTAAGTTCTAAAGTAAACAAGATACATATATACAAGCAGGCTGTCCCAAAATATAGGACCCTGGGACTTGGTTCACAGAAGGCCAGCACAAATTCAGTATGTTTTCTAATTTAAATTATGATTTTTGAATCTCATATTTCTCAAGTTTTCTAATTCATGTTATCATGGAATTACGTAATTATGAAGCATTTTAACTTCAACCGGCTACATGATTTTCAATATGACAACGTCATTTCTTGAAAATTAGAACGTTGCGACACCCTGTATAGAAGGTGTTAGTGATGAGCCAAACAAATAACAAAGAATGTTGAAAATAAGTTTTATTTGATTGAGAACATTTGATTTATTTTATTGATAGTATTTACCAGGGTGCTCTCTGATCCCCTTTTCAATGATATCCGCGATATGCTTCAATGCAGGTGCGTATTGTTTCATCATATAACGACATAATGCAATGCAATAGGATAGATCTGTAATAAAATTAGAACAGATAGAATGAAAATGTTTGAACAGATGCGACGCCAAAGAAAGATTGGACTTCCAACTAAAGCAGGTAAATACTACTGGTGCTACATAGAACTTTGTTTCAACAGTTCGTCCTTGGTACAGTCAAATTTGGTTAATATCCCCTCTTTTAATGTCCATTAATATCCCCATCTAAAGATGATTTCTTTGTTCAATTCCCCATACAAACTCTCATATTCCTACCTCGCTTCATATCCCACCTCGCATTATAATTACAATGTCCTGGCACATTGTATTTGAACAAGAGAGGGGATATTTAGCAAGTTCGATTGTATAGTGTGCACTGGTAGCTCTGCACAATGCACTGTCTGCACCATGTGCGGGAGACCGCGGTTCAATTCCTCGTCCGGTGCACACATGTTTGTATTTCTCTGTAAATCTGTTCATGTCCCCCAAATAAACAAGCAGTTGTGCTTATGGGGTGACTATCAGTTATATTATCTGTAGTTAACTGAAAATGTAATATTATTATATAGTGGTTAGGTTGTTAGGATTTTGGCCCGCAGGGTCTTGGGTTCAATCCCTGGCAGAAGCACCATTGGTTGATGTCACAAACACCGATCTATATAATATTAAGTTATTATATAGATCAGTGGCCATGAATGGCCCCCAGATATTTATTAAACACACACACGCTTCAAACACTAACTAATTAACTAGAAAAGTTATTAATGCAAACAATAAAATAGGCAATTACTTTATCTTGTTGACGTCACCTCTAATTCACAATAAATTGTTTTGTAAAGCTTATTAGTTAGTGTACAGTATAAATTTTATAAGAATTACAATTAATTCAATGTTTAAATAATTACATAGAAATATACTAACACCCAATATCAATTTTGAATATTGCACATGCGCAAATGCCACTTATCTATTATTATTTAATCCTGATATTTTATTATTGTAACTCACCAGCTTGGTAACCGAGTATGTTCATAGCTGTTGTGAATTTCTGACATGCTTCATCATATCTCCCTTCCTAAATGTAATGATCAAAACAACATTTATAGATACAGTTTAACCCGCTTAAGTGCAAGTCCAAATTGCCAACGGTTTTCATTGCATTTATCCGAATTTGCAGCTATCCGAAATTGTTTACCAAGGACTTGACCAGAAAATTGTTTAACGGGTTTCAAAGCCAGGTTGCAGATAAGCGGGAATTTCGCTTATCCGAATTGCACATAAGCGGGTTACACTGTACTGTAACTCAAAGGATTGATCCTAAAAAATCTGAATTCGAAATTTTCAATTTTTACAGATTATTCTCATGCGGATTCGGATCTAAAACAGGATGAGATTACCTTGAATACAATACATCCCAAAACAGGATGAGATTACCTTGAATACAATACATCCTAAATTGACTTCAGAATCAGGATCATCAGTCGACAGTTGTTCAACCAAACCCTTTAACAATAAAATATGATAATTTTAATAATCAGATAATTTCAGATACATAGTGTAACCCATTTGGTTGTGAATCAACCATTGCAATACCTTTTATTGAAAATTTCTACAGATTCTACTTATCAGAAACTGATTAACTCAAGCACCTGCAAATAATTTGTTGAGTTCATGATCTGTTCATGAACACCTTATAAACACTTCACAACCAGTCCGAGAACATAGCATGAACCGTCTGAGAACAGCTCATGAACAATCCGAGAACAGTTCATAAGCATTTCATGAAAAATAGGCCATATAACATTCATAAACTGTTCTTGAACACCTTATAAACAGTTCACAACCAGTCCGAGAACATTTCATGAACCGTCTGAGAACAGCTCATGAACAATCCGAGAACAGTTCATAAACATTGCATGGAAAACAGGCCATATAACATTTCTAAATTGTTCTTGAACATCTTATAAACAGTTCACAACCAGTCCGAGAACAGTTAATGAACAGTCTGAGAATAGCTCATGAACAATCCGAGAACAGTTTATAAACATTGCATGAAAAACAGGCCATATACCATTCATAAACTGTTCTTGAACACCTTATAAACAGTTCACAACCAGTCCGAGAACATATCATGAACCGTCTGAGAACAGCTCATGAACAATCCGAGAACAGTTCATAAGCCTTTCATGAAAAATAGGCCATATAACATTCATAAACTGTTCTTGAACACCTTATAAACAGTTCACAACCAGTCCAAGAACAGTTCATGAACAGTCTGAGAATAGCTCATGAACAATCCGAGAACAGTTCATAAGCATTTCATGAAAAATAGGCCATATAACATTCATAAACTGTTCTTGAAAACCTTATAAACAGTTCACAACCAGTCCGAGAACATTTCATGAACCGTCTGAGAACAGCTCATGAACAATCCGAGAACAGTTCATAAACATTTCATGAGAAACAGGCCATATAACATGTCCTAAACTGTTCGTGAACAACTTATAAACCCTTTGATGAAGTTCATAAAATGACAATTTTATTAATTAATTGAACAAATAGCTTGTGATATGTTGATACAATCATGAACTCAGTATGCAGAGCCATCCACTTATAGGAGTTGAGACACACGACTTATAGGGGTCAAAGATTGTCATTTTAGTTCCATTTAAAAACAAGGCTTTGCTTTTGAACAAAATATTTTTCGAAATTCATGTTCAATTTCAAATTAAATTATTATTATTATTAACTGTCCAATGAGAACCAAGAGCGGCAAATGAAAAAGTGTCCAACTGTTGTAAATAGGTGGCTCTAGTTACATGGAGGGATTTAATTAAAAGCACAGATGTTGACATCCGAAAGGATAATAAATTCTTGCATCAAAATAAGACATACTTTGGCAGTTTGAACTTCATCTTCGCTGTATTTGATAGCAGCCTGAAGCTTCAAAATCTGAAAAAATATAACTGTTAGAATATCATCTAGCCACAATAAATATGATAACCTCGAAATTATGTATGTCAGATAAATCTCAATTTAGTTGACAACATTTTGTCTAGATATCATCATCATCATTATTCAGAAACCTTTAAGTTATACATAACTTTTTTTCTTCAAAGGACTGACCTTGGATGTTGGGACAAAATAGAAAGCATCAGAAAAACAAGAGCGTGTAGGGCGAGTGTTTTTCAGCTTTCACATTCGAGCCTTCAGCTTTTAAAATAATGTCTTGAATAGTTATTATTATCATACCTTCGATTTCATTTCAGGACTCTCTAACTGATAAGTTGCTTTCATCGCATCTGGAAAGTTGAATGATTTGTACAACGCCTGGAAAATTAAAAATATCTTTGAAACACATGGGCGATAGGAACACAAGAAATTAAAGCCAAAATGACAAAAGAAAACAAAAGTTTGAATACACCACATAGGAAACATTTTATAATTTCAACGTGAAATTGTTTAATTTCCCTGTGAAAGCAGCTCATGAACGATAAATTTCCAAATTTTCACGAACAGTTCATGAAAAACTCAATGAAATTTAGACATTTAACGTTGATGAACTAGTTCATGAACAATTCAAGGAGTTCATAAACAGTTCAGGAGTTCATGAACAGTTCATGAACTCAACACATTATTCGCAGGGGCTCTTTTGAACTTGGCCTACTCATGAAAATCGGCGCAATTTCACATTCGTAAAATTTCAATTAATAGGATATCAAACCATCATGTAAGTGTCTGACCATCGATTTAGCATCCAAGATTCCTGAAACATTTAAAACTTGTTGTGGTTTGGCATAATTAGGCTAAATCAAAAAATATCAATAATCTTCTGAATTGTTCTAGCCTTCTGCGACCCAAGATCAAAGGATTCTGACTTTTATCGGCCATGAAATATTCATGAAATATTCAACTGTGCATGAACTGTTCATGAATTTATGATGGACTTTCCAAAAGTGATCAACTCTACTAACCTGTGAAAGATATAATTTGTATTCTTCAACGTCTGGACATAATTCTGTGAGCTGTTGGTAGCTGAAAACAAACAATAATAGATCTAAGACATCAGTACATAAACAATGAAAATAGATCAGCTATTTCATAACAAAATAGATTTAAACTGTCAAATGTTAGTTTTCAGAAGACAAATAGTCAAAGATTATGCTATAGCGCAATTCAGATTAGTAAAAGCTGCAAATTTGGATAATCTAAGCAAAGGAAATCTGCTGCTAATTTTGATTAAGCGTGTTAGGTCTACACTGTTGTCACATAGTGCAAATATTACCAGTAATGAGCACTGCACTCACACAGTGTCTGATATATATTTTTCACTTTGAAAAAGTTATTCAACTTATTGTAATTCAAACTTTCCTTTGTCAAACAGAGAGAATCATGTAATCAGAAATCAGGGTCCGACAAAACCCAGCAACCTGGTAACTAGGTTTCCGTTAGGCAGACCAAAATTCAGAAGAAAATTCGTTTTGATTCATTTTTCTCCTCAAATTTAGAGAAATGATAATATTATAAGGGGAGCGTTCCAGATGAAAAGTTCACAGAAGTTGTTTGAATAAAAAGTCAGGTTTCCGGAAGGCTAAAACATTTTTCGGACCCTGCCAGAAATAACTCACCAATCTGCGGCATTTTGAAAATCTTGCATGTGGTAGTAGCAATAACCAAGCAACGAGAGTGCAGGTCGAGACTAAAAACATACCAACAATGTATTATTATTTGCTTATAATTGAACAGTTACAGCATTCTACTACACAACATATGGATTGCTGTACAAGAGAGACTTGAAGCAAAAAAATTGCATCAGGCTCTGGGAGGAGTGCTTAATCAGCTTCCATTTTTGTATTTTATTTGGCAAGAGGCTCTACAGCATGTTCTGCTCTATGAAACCGGGGGTTGCAGCACACAGATTGGAGAAGATCTGAAAAGAACAGTCACATGCAACCTCGATTCATGAGATTTTGCTGGTTGTAGGAGTTTGCCAATTCACAAGGAATAGTGACGTGCTAGGCCCTGGGTAAATGATTACAACAATTGCTCGAATTTTATTTCCTATGAAAATCCTTGTTGCTTAGCCACTCCTGCGATTCTGATTGGCGTTGTTTATCGTATATTTCATTTATCGTATCTTATTTGACGGCCATCAAACTTTTTACAAGGTTACAAGGTTATATTTAGTTAAACATCTTCAACGTCCCTTTCTAACCACATTGTTGAATTTTATATAAGCTTATCGATGTTGTAGCTTCTCTGTGGCTTTTTTAAGCTCAGACAAGACCCTATGAGTTGTTTTAAAAGGTGTAGTGAAATTCTGGTTAGTTTAGCTGCTCTTGAAAAGACTGCGTCAACATGAAATGGCATGCGTCAGACAAAAGAGAGTTTTGTTGCGTGAAAGTTGCTGTTGCTCCTAGGGTGTTAAGCTGATCGAAAAATGCGATTACAGTGCTTATAAAAAATTGCTAGTTTTGCGTTTACCTAGTAGGAACCGGGGTAATATAGAAATGTGTTATTGTTATGATCCTCTGGTCAAATTACTCCCTGCCTGTGTTTTGTATCAACCTACTTATAACAGGCTTAACAGCAATACAATAACAAAATATGCACTCCATGTGAAAAGTAAAGGGTTGCGTAGGGAATTGCGTACTAGGCAGATGATGATTCCAGACTGCAGAGATGAGAGATCAGCGGCTAATATCATGAATGCACTAATGTCTATGTCACAGCAGCTTATGTCGCAAAACAAGAACTCCAACCTTGAGTCCTTAATTTGGATGCACATTCTGTTTTATTTGTATAGTACTATTTGCAGTAACTTTTTTTAGACCTAACTCAGCCGTAGAACAGCTAAAATGCTATTCAAATCGGACAAAAATAAGACTTCAAATAAAACTTAGTCACACATTTTGTAAGCTCTATAGTCTTCTGTAGATCTTGAAATCCTGCCAAACGTCTTCAAAAATAACAAAGATTCATCAACCAGCACATGGTTACAAATGTAATATGAGATACTAAACCTTATGGTGCTTTTCAAGTTCAGCATTGAGTACAGTAGCAGCTTCACCATACTTTTGATTTTTAATCTGTTTGAAAAATGGAAAATAAAACATGACACCTTTTCTTCCATATTTCAATTCATCAGAAACAATAGAAGCAATGATCAAGTATTATGAATGTAGCACGTTGATGTGACTGTAGAGAATAATTATCATTTACCATGCGATATATTGTTGCTGTATATTCTCCATCTTTGATCAACGGAAGAGCCATGATGAAATTGAAACGAAGATAAATGCGAATTTAAAATCGATTATCACACTATTTGCTTACTTAAACGTTTAAATATATACGAATAATTATAAAAAGGGTCATATTGATAGGATAAATATAGATTTGAGGCAAGAAATCCTTTATAAATAATAGTTATTTACTTCAGTTACTAAGTTACGGCTAACAAACTCTTGGCCATTTTGCGAAAATGAACTAAGCCTCAGAGCAGCGTTGAGTTGACAGCTTTCATTACTAAAGAGGCTAGTTAAGGAAATACAAATGACAATCAAGATTTTGGGGCAACAAAATATATCACCCATCAAAAGCTGATTTCATCAATTTGAAAATTATCTTCAGTTCTTTTTCTTTCTTCAAATCAAAATGTCAAGTATGGAGTATAAATTCACAGGAGAATTTAATATTTTTCATTTATGTGAAATAGAACAAACTAATTAATTATTGGTTAACTTGACCAGTTCCAAACTTCCAGTCGTTCAGTTCACATTGAAACTATTTCACGGTTCGATGAGTGACATTTTGTCTCTATATTTTTATAATTCTGATTTCCCCTTTTGTTGTTCAGTGACTCGAAGGATTTGACACGTGCAAAAGAAAAATTACTAGCAGGTAAAAGCCGCCCTCAAAGTCAGAACAACCGTTTTGCATTCGTTTTATAATCCTGTAGCCTTGCCTCCAGTTTATCTGGTGTATCCATCACTTAAAAAGTAATAAAATGGAAATTCCAAAGGTTTGTGACACATCTTTGTTTGTGTTGTCTAATAATTATTGTAATTACAGATGATTATCTTGTTTTGATTTTAATACAATGTTGCTATTGTCTGAGATCATTTTATTTGTAACTTCAAAAGCAAGCAATCGAAATATATCAAATTCCTTGAATACCATCATTTGTGTAACACTTTAAGTTTTCATAATGTTGTATTGTATTGAAATGTTTTTGTTAAATTACTGTATGTTAAGGAATGTGGGATGAATATTAGGAGAATAGATAGTAATAGTGACTTTTCTAGTATTTGTCAGTGTTCCTTCCCCAAGGTGAAGATTCTATTTCATTTCAAGTATTTAATCTATGCTCCAGTCTGCAAGAGTTTAGAAAGTCTCAAATTGTAGATCTTGTCTAGGCCTTTGTCTTTAAGTCGAACCAAGATACTTTGAGAGATCCGTAGGCCGACAGGGAAGAGGTAATTTAAGCTAATTTTTGCTACATATATCTTTTCCTGCCACTATAAAATTTTGTTGGAGATATATAGTAAATGGTGGAAAATAAGACAAGTTCTACCAGTAAATCAGCGTGCAGAGCCTCCCCTGAGATAGTATTTACTGTATGTCAAGCAACTCAAACCGCCAGCAAAAAATTTTTGGGGAACTTTTTTACCAATATTGTTTCACAGAATATTGTTTTTCCGCCTGCAAAGAAGGCTAAAATCCTCTTGAAGCCTACTCCTGCAAGAAGCCGCAAAGAGGTTCTAATCGTGTGAGCACTTGAGTGAGAAAAATCCAAAACTAAAAACGTTTGACTTTAGAGGCTTATATCTCTTTACCTGTATCTTGACTATTGATCAAATATAGCTCTAAATCTTCAGCTCAACGTTAAAAATTTCATTCCAAAAGCAGATTGTCATTTGGTTTAGCGGTTTTTTATTTAGAGACAAATAAGTAAAAAGTTTAGTGTTTTTTCCGGTGTGAACTCTCTTGTTGAAAATAAACGGGTTCCTATTCGAGGAAAAAGAGTGAGACACAAAATTAACCCAAAATCGTCATTTTGACTGCATTTTTGATGGAGAAATGATCGTGCAAAGTAAAAACAAAGGAAGATCATGTACAAATAGAAAATTTTTCTCAATCTAAAGAAGCAATCTCCCAATATCCGGGATATACACTTTAATTTAACCTAATAGTCTAAATCAGTGTGTGATATAGGCCTAGATAAATAATTATGTGAAGTTGTCCATACTTGAGTAGGTACTTTATAATGATTTATATACCGTAGCTTTGATAAATAAAAAAAAGGAATAAAAAAGAGACATACGATTCTCGCTATGATCTTAATTATATCTTGCCTGATGATCGCCGTATGGCGAGAAACTCGGAGTAGCGAGAATCGCATGTCTCTTTTTTGACTCATTTTATTTATTAATTTTTTAAAGCTCTGATATTTACCATTGAGCACTATACCTACACATCTGTGGACAACTTTACATTATTTATCTATGTGTGATATATAAATATAATATTTTTTACTTTTTCAGACAATTTCCACCCTATTGGTTGTGATAGTGATTTCTGTCATTCATAGAAGTAGTTCTGAGTCTCTACCTGATGGAATGACACAACGTATGTTTCCATAATTATAAAAATAGACTAACATTTCATGATGCCGTGCAACATACAAATTGTAAGCTGGGAATAATCTAGCTTTGCTTGATCAATCAATTTTTTAACTCTATGTTATAATATTTTATGTTAATCTTATTATTGTTATTGTTGTTTGATAACGAGGCAGTCTTTGAGTTTTTCCAAGATGGCTACTTGACCACATGTTGTATTTACTGCTTCATCTTTCTCTGAGTATTTTCTACTTATTATAACATGGTGTCAGATGTAAAAGATTGAACATTAATTGAATATTACTTGAACATTAATTGAACAATACTATGGCTGAATCTAGTGAATTTTCTAAGCCTGGACCGCTTGTATTTGATGCAAACGCTGCTGAGAACTGGCGCCGTTTTTTGATGAGATTTCAAATTTACCTTGTTGCAAAAGAAAAGGATGATAAACCTGATCGCCTCAAGGTGAATATGTTACTGAATTTCGCTGGCCCTGATGCTATAGAAGAATATAGCCATTTTACTTATGGTCCAAGAGAAGATATGGAGAATTATGATTGTATAATAAGCAAGTTTGATTTACTATGCCGTGGTGCAAAGAACGTCATTTATGAAAGATTTGTGTTTTTTACTAGACAACAAAAGGACGGTGAAAGGATTGACTCCTTTATCAGTGAACTGAAAAGGTTAGCATTGTCTTGTGAATTTGCTGGTCTACGTGACTCTTTAATTCGAGATCGCATTGTTGGGGGAGTAATCTCTGATGACTTAAGAGGAGAATTGCTAAAGAAGCCAGGCCTAAACTTGAAAACTGCCCATGATTATGCAAGGACATTCGAGGCAACTGAAAGTCAGAAGCAGCAGTTTTCATTATCTGCCCGTGCATCACAACCAGAACAGACTGCAATTCATTTTGTGAAGGATAGTAAAAGAAGCAGCAAGAAGTCAACCTGTAAATTTTGTGGTTATAGTCATGCCATGAAAATATCATTATGTCCTGCCCACAATAAAAAATGCAGAAGATGTGATGAAATTGGGCACTTTGAAAAAATGTGCACAACACAAAAAGATAACAGCAAGAAGATTCGGACTGTCCAGAGAGATGAAACTGACAGTGAAGAAGATGTTGAAAGCCAATTATATTTTGGATCTCTTGAAGTTGGTGCTATATCTTCAAAGATGCATAAGAAAAGCATGGTGACTGTGAAAATAGCTGGAAAGGATGTACAACTGAAGGCTGACACAGGTGCAGAAGCAACTGTTATTCCGTTGTCACTATACAGGCACTTGTCCAAGAAGCCATTAAAGAAAGTGCGTCTACCATTAAAAGGCTGGTTAGCAGACAAGTCTGTATATCCTAAAGGGTGTGTTCGTCTACACACACAGTACAATAATCGGAGTTTAGACATTTTGTTTTTGGTTGTTGATGAAGAGTTTACACCACTTCTTGGCTGTGATGCGTGTTTGGATCTTGAAGTGGTGAAATTTATGAATGTTGATTGCATATCGGACATGAGCCCCAAAGTACCCACTTGCAATGTATGTCCAGTGGATACATCACCTGTGCTGAAAGAGTTTAAAGATTGTTTCTCAGAACAACCAGGACTGCTTGCAGATTCGGTTAGTTTGGAAATTGATGAGTCCTGTAGTCCAATAGTCCATGCACCTAGGAAGATACCAATTGCATTACAAGAGCCTGTCCACAAAAAACTGAAGGAGATGGAAGACATGGGTGTGATTATAAAGCAGACATCTAGTACACCATGGGTGTCTTCAATGGTTGTTGTAGACAAAAGGAAATCAGCACAACAATCAACAAGACCTTGTGCCAAAGATATTCGGATATGTATAGATCCTAGAGACTTAAACAAGGCCCTGAAACGCTCACATTATCCGATGGCTTCAATTGAGGACATTGCTGCTCGTATCCATGATTCCAAGGTGTTTGCTGTTTTAGATGCTTGCAGTGGCTATTGGCAGTTACCAGTGGATTTACCAAGCTCTAGGTTACTAACATTCAACACTAAATGGGGAAGATATAGATTTACACGACTACCATTTGGAATATCACCTGCTCCAGAGTTGTATCAACGTGAGATGGATCGTCTGTTTGAAGGATTGCCAGTTGACATTATTGTTGATGATTTTTTGGTATGTGGCAAAGATCAGAAAGATTTGGATCAGAAACTGCGTCTAGTGTTACAGAGAGCACGTGAAGTTGGGTTGCGATTTAATCTAAAGAAATTAAAATACAATTTACCTGAGGTAACTTATGTTGGCCATGTATTAACATCGGATGGTCTGAAACCTGATCCTGAAAAGATCCAAGCCATCCAAGAGATGCCAACACCAACAGATAAAGAAGGAATTCTACGGTTTCTGGGTACTGTCAATTACCTGGATAAATTCTTACCAAACAAAGCTGATTTACAAGGACCTATTTCTCAGCTCTCACAGAAGAATGTCAATTTTGTGTGGGACACACCTCAGCAAGAGGCATTTGATGCCTTGAAGAAGTCATTAACCAATGCTCCTGTCCTTGCTTATTTTGACAACAACAAGAAAACAGTACTGAGCGTTGATGCTAGTGGGACTGGACTTGGTGCAGTTATACTTCAGGATGGAAGACCAATAGCCTATGGGTCAAAACGACTAACTGAGTGTGAACGAAGATACACAAACATAGAGAGAGAGCTGCTGGCAATTGTATGGGGTGTAGCAAAGTTCCATACGTATGTCTATGGAAGGCAGATAACGGTTGAGACTGATCACAAACCGCTAGAAGCTATATTTCGAAAGAATCTTAACGATGCACCACCAAGACTCCAAAGAATGCTGTTAAAGTTGACCAAATATGCCCTAGATGTGAAATATGTACCAGGACGAGAGCAAGTACTGCCTGATTGCTTAAGCAGAGCTGCTATCGCAACCACTGGAAATATTCCAGAATACGATTCAGACCTTCACATAAGTATGATTAACAATGTCGCCATTCAAGATAAGTCAATCGAAACCTTCCGACGTGCCATTTCAACTGATGAGGTATCAATTGTTGTAATGGATTACATTGTAAATGGTTGGCCTGAACAGAAAGATTCTGTAGATGAATTAGCAAAAGAATACTGGAACTTGAGATATGAACTCAGCGTGGAAGATGGTATCATCTTTAAAATGGATCGCCTTGTTGTACCACGATCACTACGAAAGGAGGTGTTAGAGGACATTCATGCTGGCCACATGGGGGAAAATAAAAGCTTGTCTCTTGCAAGAGAATACGTATTTTGGCCTGGTATGTCAGCCCAAATTAAAGATACTGTGTCGTCATGTGGAATTTGTAATTCATTCCGAAACAGACAACAAAAAGAAACGTTGCAGCCACATGACATTCCAGATTTACCATGGCAATCAATTGGATGTGACCTTTTTGACTTTGGTGGGCAAACGTATTTACTACTCACAGATTTTTTCTCAAAATACTTTGAAATTGAACAATTAAAGAGTGCAACTGCTTTGTGTGTGATCACAAACATTAAGAAGATATTTGCAAGATTTGGCATACCAGATACTGTCTACAGTGATAATGGACCACAGTTCAGCAACACTCAGTATTTATTTAGCACATCACATGAGTTCAAAAAATTTGCAATTGATTGGAATTTTAAACATGTCACCAGTAGCCCAGAATATCCAAAATCAAATGGAGCAGCAGAGCGTGCAGTGCAAACATCAAAAAGATTACTCCGAAAGGCACAAGCATCTGGCAGAGACCCGTTTGAGGCATTATTGAAGTTACGTAACACACCATTTGAAGATATTGGCCTTTCTCCAGTTCAGTTGTTAATGGGACGCAGGACAAAGACATCACTTCCAACTCATCGAAGGTTACTTGTGCCGCAGAATGTATCTCCTGCTCGTGTTGTTGAACAGCTGAAAAAGCGACAAGTCACTGCAAAACGCTACTATGATACATCCAGTAAAGACCTACCAGTTTTGAGTGATGGAGAAAAAGTCAGATTTAGACCAAACAAAGAAAAGTCTTGGAGAAAAGCGGAAGTACTTCCAAGATCTTATGTGGTGCAAGATGAACAAGGTCGAGTCTATCGACGCAATAGACAACACTTGATTGCTGTACCAAATGATCGAATGATGATAAATCACCAGCCTGTCAATCACGAAGCAGATGATGTGTCTCAAAGTCAAGACCCTGGTCAAAGCAATGTGCACAATAGTCAAGAGTCTGATCAAAACAATGATGCAACTGGGCTACCAATCCAAAGCCTGAAACCCAAGAAATCAATGAGAGAACGTCGAGCAACAGACAGACTTATTCAGTCGTGCTAACTAATTATTATTAAAGTTATATTGTTATGACGAGGAGGATGTTATAATATTTTATGTTAATCTTATTATTGTTATTGTTGTTTGATAACGAGGCAGTCTTTGAGTTTTTCCAAGATGGCTACTTGACCACATGTTGTATTTACTGCTTCATCTTTCTCTGAGTATTTTCTACTTATTATAACACTCTAGATTATAAAACAATGATTATCCTATCATGAAGAATGTCATTGGGAATCAAAACTGCTGAACGATCTTCCCGCAAATCATTTCATTGCAATTAATAATCAACCTATTAATCTGAACTACTACAGTATAAAAAATATATATTATGGTGCTATTTTTGAGGGTTGGTGACTATTCAATCGAGCCCAATCCTGAGTCGAGCTATGTCCTTGTCGATCAATCAGAAAAGTCTTATATTTTCATTTGAGTGACATAGTTAAAGTCATTTGGATGTGGATTAATACTAATACTAGGCTATGCTTCAAACAATGCCTGGATTTTGCATAAAATGTTCATGAAGTTCATTAACTATTTATAAACTCACAGAGTGATCTCTATAAACTAAACATCTTAGTATTGATACAAGTGTTCTGATTTGAATTTTCAGATTCATATTGCGAAGGATGTACCGCCACAGTCAAAGGTAATTGTTATTAAATAATAAGGGTGAACTGGCTTGAAGCACAACCCTATCAAATTAATAGGGCCTACCCCTTTAATATGTTAACATATAATACCTGCTTTAGCGACCACCTGTCTATAATGGCCACTTCAGTAATATAAAATGATAGTTCTATTGAATCAACCCTGTATATAAAGGCCACCTGTCTATAGAGACTACTTCTGTTATATATATATATATATGATTCATTATTCTATTGGATAAATCATGTTAGAAGACACCTGTAGCTAGTCGTCATTTGGTACATAATATCTAGAGAGCTGATATATACGATTTGCAAATATTGGTGAGTTCAGAGTTTTAGTTTTCTGCGGAGGTCTAGGATGACAAGATCTCCTCATTTGTCGGAATAAGCATCAATTGATGTCTAAGATGAGTTTGAAGTGGGAAGGCAGTTCATTCTAATCAATTAATATTTATTAAAATAAAATTAATCATAATAATTCATATTAATTATTTGCATTGTGCTTGTTTTTAGAATTATCAAAATCATTAGCGAAATGGTCATCTCCAACGGAATCACAAATAATGAATGCAATTGAAGGAGTCTGTGTACCACCTAAATTTGTGACATATGAATATTCACCGCCAAAAACAGTAAAAGTTTGCAAGTTACTCATAGGTAAATTTACGATAGATGTGTTTAGATAAAAGCATAGTCTGATGATAGTTGTAGTGCTCAGTGGTTAGGGATTTGACCATGCACTGACATGGTCTTGGATTCAATGCCTAGCAGGAGAACTATTGGTTGGTGTACACGAAGAAGAGTATTCAGCCATCAACCTCGCACACACTCCAAAAACACAGACTAGCTTAGCAACTACTTCGTGAAAAAAGCTACTAGCTTACCAGATTTCTGTTAAAATGATAAATTTGAAAAACACTCACACACATTAACACATAGTTTCAGATCCAATCCCCTGCAAAAACATGTGTCAGGAAGGGCATGCAGTCAATAATTGCATCGAATATTAATCAACCAGCAATCGCGCAGGTAAAAAGAGCTACTAGATTAAAAAAGATTATTATTTCCATCATGACAAGTGAGCCCAATAAGATCACAACATCTATCAAGCATCCGCCCATAACAACAACACGACTTTCCAATATCTTGTTCTTACAAACAAATGCTTGATAGGTGTCGTGATCTTATCGCGCTCTGGTCGAGGTAGAACTTTTTACAATATGATGTCACTTAACTTTCATTCTCCGTTTTTCAAAATTTGAAATGCTCATTTTTCAATTGCTTATTTCTTAACAAACTTTAATCTATATTTATAATAAATAAATATATATAAATAAATAATATATAAATATATAATTATATATAATATATAATAAATAAATATATAAATAAATATTAATCCATTTGGCAAACTTGGCAAAGTAATCAAATCACTTAATCAGCAAGTTAAGGTTATAATTTAGATTTTCAATTTTTTACGAGTTGTCCCTATTGAGCTTTATCCAATCTATTTTTCTAGAACGGCATGAAGAAGAAATCGAGAAGGCATTTGGTAGAGCTGATGTTGATAAAATTGATGAAATTTGTAATAAAATTTCAAATGCTTGCGAAGGAGTAGACAGAACAAAGAAACCAGCTGATATGAGTGATATCGATTTGACTGTTAACGGAGAAAGTGGGAAAGCAACAAAACAAGTTATTGTTGATCCACAAACAGGTAAAACAACAATTGAGGATGTTGAAAAGAAAGATATGAAAACTAGCGATAAAAACATTGAAGACGTCAAACAAGAGCAAGATGCTAAAGTCATTGATGAAACTGTAGCTATAAACAAAGATGCTACAATTGAAGAAGAAAATAAAACCAGTGAAAAGAAAACGAAGAAAGCTGCTAAAAAATCGAAAAAGAAGAAAAGTAAAAAATCAAACAAGAATAAAAAAGACGGAAAAACAATGTCTAAAAAAGATAAGAAAGATAAGCGCACAAAGAAAAATACAAAGAAAGTAAAAAAAGAAGCTGAAAAGAAGGATGAAAAAAAGGTAGTGGACGATGGTATTGATAGATTAAGTATCGATGTTAACGACCCTTCGTCAATGGAACGTGTCATGAAACAAATCCAAGATATTGCAAAAGAACATGGTAATAAAAATAAGAAAAAAGAAGAACTATAAGTCATTTTATTATCAAAATATTTGTAGAGTATATTGTAATAATTATATTTAGGTTATGTGAAATCGATACATTATTATATACAAATTCAAGATAAAATTGTTTTGATTTACATTTTGATAAAATGATACTTATTTTATTTTTTGTTTTATTTTGACAAAACTGTTTATTTGATAGTTAATACACATAACTCCCCTAGGTGACTTCAATGCTGCCAGCAGGTGGGGACAGAGTCTGGTTGGGGCTCAATTGAACATCTCAAAAGTGATACCCTAAATTGTTTTTTGATACAAAACTCCGAAATGTTATTTCCAAGTATTCTGAGAAGAAAACCTCAAAAATGTATCAAATAATACCGAAATATCAAACGCTACCTACACCCAAAGTATAATTCATAAATCAAAAATGTACACCTCCAAAATTTCTCCCAAAAATCCACTCTTGCCCACGTATAACAAATTGAAGATAAATTCTGATGTGGTAAACAGCTGTACGTAAGCTAGGGAACATTCCCTGTATTTGCCATCAAATTTTTTCATGGACGAATACAAATACAAGCATACACACATTGCGTGCACATAAAATAGGTTATTTGTCGCTTAGCAACCACCCACGCGATAATTTATATATTGCATCATCAATCACGGTCATTTAATGCAATTTCAAAATGGCGCAGAATGGACATGATTTTGATGAAGAAAAACCGAAATTTTCATTTGGTTTACTAGCTGATGTACAACATGCTGATGCAGACGATGGATATAACTATAAACTTACAAGTAAACGATATTACAGAAATGCATTGAAGTTATTCAAAGAAGCTATTCATGGCTGGAACTCCTCTGAAAATCAAATTGATTTTGCAATACAACTTGGAGATCTTATTGATGGAATTAGTGGTAGAAATTTCAAAACGGAACAAGACATTACAAATTTACTGGCTGCAGTTAATGATTTACACTGTCCAATGTTTCATATATGGGGCAACCATGAGTTTTATAATTTTACTCGCAAGGAGCTTTCGAATGGTCCTTTAAACAGTAAAGATCTAGTGAAAAAGTCATTTCCGTTGAAAACTTCAAAACAAAATGGCCACCATTGTGAAAACGAAAGTTTTGAATTTGTAGATGATGAAGATGGTTATTACTTTTCTTTTGAACCAGATCCATCATATTTATTTGTATTTCTAGATACATATGATATAGCCTTAATAGGATATCCTGAGAACCATGACAAATATAAAATAGCTTATGATATTCTACAAAAACATAATCCAAATCCAAACTGGTTAGATCCAACCGATTTAGAAGATAAAAGATATGTGAAATTTAATGGTGGAATTGGTGTAAAACAATTAGCATGGTTAGAAAAAACATTAGAATTTGCTCAAAGCAAGAATCAAAAAGTAATTATTTTTACACACGTTCCTTTATATCGGCATTCAACATCAAAAATGTGTTTAGTATGGAACAGTGAAGAGGTGTTAAATACGATACAGAAATATTCATGTGTAGTTGCATGCTTCTATGGTCATAAACATGAGGGTGGATATTCTATTGACGAATACGGTATATATCATTGGACATTAAAATGCATTTTAGAATGTGATCCTGATGACAATGAAACTGCGTTTTTAACAATCAACGCATTCTCTGATCGATTACAAGTCATTGGATATGGTATTCTTGACTCCAAAACATTGAAATTTAATTAATTTCTTATCAATTGTAGGTAGGTAGGTAGGTAGGCTACTGCAATTTATTTATTTACAATTTATTATTTCATAATAAGATGATGAATTGTCAAATCAAAATAATTTAAATCAATGTGTTTCATAACGCATTCTCGAATCTAACGCATTTCATTTTTAATTCATTATTACCTATAGGATGCTGAAATTCATTTTTTGTAATTAAGTATATAATTTAAATCAAGAACTTTCAAATCTGATAATTTAAATGTTTATCCGATATTTATTATTGAATCTAACCATACTAATTGTTGTTACATTCATTGTTATTAGCTATAGGTTCTTGCAATTAACTATTATTCAATAAAATGATGTTTAAATAATAACTAGAATGCATGTTCCGTTCTGGTGACTGGACAAATTTCACTTGGTAAAGGTCCAACCTTTTTGATAAACAACGGATCAGCATTTTATAATGATATAAATGTTGTTCATATTAACGACAATTAATTTATAATTTATAGAATTATAGTACAGTCATTCGTTTAATGTTTGTGTATAAAATTTGTTTAATAAATGGTAGAATATTGTATTATGAAAAACATTTGTTTCATAGTGTTTGATTAAATATAGTTATGATCTTTTATTGATGATTAATATTTACTATTACCCGTATAGATAATTATTTTAAAAGAAAAAACCAACTTAGTAAGTTAATAGTAAGTTTGAGTATCACATCTGGGTGAAATTTGAAGGCATAAAATTGACAGCTGAAGGTGTGACGAATATGGTGTGACAGTGCGTGATGCGCACTACTTGTGGCTTGAGAAATGGCATGCATTTTTCAACTTTGAGTCCCCAAGATGTGATGGTCAATTTTATGCCTTTAAGTAACAGTAATTAGGAATGTGTTTTCTTTGACTCAGTCAGTGAATTTGCCTACGTGAGCGGGAAAACGAGAGCATCGAGCAGAAAGGATTTCAAAGTTAGAACATTTTGTAAAGAAGTAGGAAAAAGATCTGTAATCGTAATGGCATCAGCAGTTTACAATAGCATAGCTAGAAGTAATGCCAAATTAATAACAGCAAAGAGTAGTTCTGACTTCATTAAATTAATTAGACAATCCCCACAATGCATGAATCTGTTAGCCTCCTTCAACATACCGGTATAGATAATAAATTTTCAACTGTATAAATGTCTTATAATTCTTGATGGATCGTTTTTATTGTTATTTGTATATATAATCATGATATAATTCTTTTAAACATTAACGCTATTTGTAAGATTTTAAATTTTTGTACTGCTCGGAATTCTGCAAAACGTGTCTTTCAGACAACTGCTTGTAAATATTTAATTTTCATTCAGTAGAATACGAGTTTTAAATAAAATACATATATACAGTCATCACGGTTATTATATAAGTTTCTTTAATGAACATTTTCAAATAAATGATAGTGACAATAGAATTACAGACTCTTAATTCAATAGAATTCAATAGCGACATCAGACATATTGACAACCGAATCAAAATAAATTACACACACAAGAACTCCTGTTGGTATAATTTACTTTGAAATGCCTTACAAAAATATTTGACACTGCCTGAGGTACTAGCATACAGTGTGAACAACAGGCTAACAACAACGATAATTTATTGAAAGTGCAATATCAATTTATTGAACTATCCCAAACAATAAATGCAACATATATATGAATGATTGTATAGGTTAACAATATGTAGATGTATATATTATAGAAACTTATAAAAATAAACACGTTTTCAGTTTTTGTACAAAAAATAAATAAATACCTAATCTGCGTCTTCAAACTGTTCATCAAAAGCAGCAGACTTAGAATTTGTTGTATCACAGTTGTCGATTTGTTTTGGTTGAATACTCTTGTAAAGTATTGATGAATAATATCCAGATTCACTACACGCCTCCAATGCAGGAGGATATTTTTGTAATGACGTTTGAAACGCTCTAGTTAATTCATTTTGTCGTTTATTTTGTAATCTTTCCATTCGTTCTTTTATTGCACGTTTTTTTTCATTCCTAGCAGCTTCGACATCCCAATCTTCTTCAGAATCAGAGTCTGAGTTATTAGTAGTTTCCACATTGCCATTTATTTGATTTTGTTCAGCATCAGATGCTTCCTCATCTGCGTCAGCATATTGATTATTACTATCATCATATATATTTCTCGTATTCATTTGTTCAACAGCTGTATTTGAAATTGGGAAATTCTGAGAATTAACATTCTGTGGATTTCTTGTTGTTGAATCTGTGTGTGGTAAACAATTATTTAACATCAATCGATAATAAATGAAACTTTTTAAATCCCCCCGTGAATAAAAATTCATGACGTTTGGGCAATTTCACGTTCATGAACCCAGAAGGAAATGATCATGACATTGATTCATGAATGCTTCATTAACTGGGGTCTAGGCATGATCTGTTCAACAATTTATTAGAGATGAGACGATTTATCTAAAAATTATAATTTTTAAAGGATTTACATTATTTTTCAAATTTTCGTTGTTTACCGATTAATCAGACAATCGGCAAATTCTGTGATCGGCTTGTTTCTACTGTTCATGAAGTGTTCATGAACTTTTTATGAATTTGTAAAAAGTAATTTTTACAAGGGTCAAAAACATGTGCTTGGCCTGATAATTCTAACTGTCATTATCAATCTCGTTGATGAAATTTACTAATTGTTCAACCTGATATAAAAGAAGGTTATTCCAAATTATAAGAACATCCAGCATTGAGAAATCTGCACCTAACGCCATTCTAATTTAAATTTATTATTTAGAAGCAGCCTTATAAGGATCTATATTGTTTCGATTGATTTTTAAAAAACTGTTAGTTTTTAATTGTAATTGAAAAACTTAACTTGAAATACTTTTTCAAAATCATATTACCATTATGTTAATCATGCACAGGGTCTGACGAAGGGTTCAGCCTTCTGGAATCATCTCTAGAGGTACTTCAACATTGAATTGTTTTGTTGCTATTTGACCAATAAATCTTTAAAAACATCAATTTTCTTCTGAATTTTCTCTAGCCTTCCGGGAAATAGGATTCCAGCCTTTGTCAAACCCTGATCATGCATGTTTATACTAACCTCCATGTGACCTCCAGCGTGATATTCCCCTTTTCATTGCTCGCCTGAGAGCATTTTCATTAAATTCAAATTTTTCTTCATCTTCTACATCTCCTTCATCACTTTCAATATCCTCAGCTGCAACTTTTATAATTGTATCTGGATCAATTAATTGTTTATCAATTCTAGTTTTACCTCTCCAATTATCTTTTAAATTTGGATCTCGTTCCGGATATTCTGTCGTAGCTGTCATTTTCGGTACTTTATTCATTGTTTTACAAAATGGATTTTGATCCATATCCAAACGTTTTAATCCATCTAAAGTATCAAGTACTGATGGAAACATTTCAAGATCATTATTAAATAAATCAAGAATAGTTAAAGATTTCAAGTTTTTAAAAGAATCAGGCAGGCTTTTTAAATTATTATTATCAAGTCTTAGTTCTGAAAGTAATGTTAAATTACCAAATTCTTCAGGTAAAGCTAGAATTTCATTTTTTGAAAATTGTATGAATGTTAATTTTGTTAATTGACAAAAACCATCAGGAAGATTTTTGATGGAATTCTGTCCAATATCCAAATATGTTAATGACGACAACTGTCCAATTTCTGATGGCAATTCTGTCAATTGATTCTCGTCAAATCTCAAGAATTCCAATTCAGTTAACGAGCAAAAGCTTTCAGGTAAAAATTTAATCCAATTACCGTTACGAAAAGCGCTCCTTTCAAGTTCATTTAAATAGCTGCCAAAATGTATTTTTTTGAGCTTTGTTAAATCACCAAAACATTGAGGGATTGATGAAATATGGTTTCCGTCAATATAAAGAATTTCTAAGCTTTTACACGACCTACAAAATGCTTCATCAAGTGGTTCTTGCATTAATTGATTGTTTGTTAAAATAAGTTCTACTAACGATGTCATATTATCAAACCAAGGAGGTAGCATCTCAAGTCCATTATTTTCTAAAAGTAATTTCTCAATATTATCGCTACACTCTAATCGATTTGGTAGAATGAGCAGCTTATTATGCGATAAATCAACAATACGAAGCGATTTGAGTCTTTGAAAACTATCTGGTAATATATCAATTGCATTATGCTTTAAATCTAGGATTTCGAGTGATGCCATATCCCCGAAATTTTGAGGTAAAGCTGATAATTGATTTTCACTAGCTTCGAGTTGTTTTAAATTTCTTAACAAACAGAATGAATCAGGAAAATAAGTTAAATCATTTTCATCTAAGAGTAAATATTCCAAGCAGGGTAATCCTTCACCAAAGTTTCCAGGTAATTCTATTAAACGGTTACCTAATAATGAGATTTTTTTCAAAGCATGGAGATTTGTTAATTGATTAGGTAATGTAGCAAGATCATTTTCATTTAGGTAAAGTTCTTCAAGATTTATCAAATCTTCGATGTTTTCTGATATATCATATAAGTTATTTCCTGAAATATTTAATGTTTGTAATTGTTTCAAAACGCCAATATTATTTGGGATAGTTTCTATATTATTAAAATCAAGTGTAAGTTGTAGAAGTTGTTGAGTTTTACTAGTAATCATCTCTAGTGGAAATTCATCCAAATCCATTGAAGACAAGTCCAATATTTTGGGTTCTTCTAAATACTCCATAATGGTAAATATAACCAAATTGAATAAACCAAAAATTTACAGGATATATATCAATGTTGTTACTTATTTTCCAAACTTGCTGCAGCATTGAATCTCCATTTCCAATCAATTCAAAATAATAATTCAGGAGCCATCAAGCACACAGCAGCCAAAAGTGCAAGGACGTTAATTTTCCAAAATGGTGCTTTCTGCAGCCTCTTTGTTCCACATATGAAAGAGACAAGGGCGCGGTGGGTAACATAAATGGCCTATTCTTACCTAGAAAGAGACATCTGGATAGAAAATGTTTTCAGAATAATAGGAAAATGAGAAACTTACTTCGTATCAATAGGAAGAGAAATAGCCATATACACTTTGAGAGCTCAATGCAACTGTATGTGGCTTCAATTTGTACCTATGGTGTGATTCCTTCTCGCTAAATTTTCCTTTTAAAATGTCATTATAAATGAATGCCATTTTAATCAGCAAATTTTATAATATATAGAGTAAAAGCGGGAGTTCCTAGAGGGTGCAATTCTCAGACAAAGGCGAATTTTTGTAGGGATCACTGGTTTTATTTTCCTGAGTTTGTGCTTTTTATGGATTTTTCTTGAACCTAATAAGACTAACCATTTCTTCCAGCGCAAAAAATATTATTTCTACTGTACCAATTTCGTATGGAAAAATCTGGGTTTATCTTTCTATCTAAATAGCATCTTAGTGATAAACGATGCAAATATTCCCGTTTCAATGATGTTGAATTCTTGAGATAATTTTTGACAAATTCCCGTTTCAAGTTATTGAAAAAGGGTGATTCTCGATTCCCGTTTCATAGGAAACATTAGTAAAGAAGCCGTGTTTTGGAAACAAACCTTTTTGCAGCATAGTTGTCAAATTAAATGTAAGGATTGAACCCATAACATTCAAACACATCTTTTTATTTGACATGTATGATGCATGACAGATAAAAATAATGTACTTCATGCGGCTAACCAAACCTTAATAGACTTACATTTTCATGTCTATGGCCAAACCTTTTGAAGTCCTCAATCCATTAAAAATACAAGTTGAAAATAGAATATATGCTGATAAAAACAAGTCTAATGAATTAAATTAATATATTGTTACATTTTTTATAGCCTCAGGAAATTTTCACATTTTTCTACTAAATTCAATATTTTGATTTCAAATTCGCAATAGTCGTACAAAATTAAAATGTTATACTGTAATCAAAATATTTCTGCAATAAAAATACAAACACATTATAACTGTGATACTACAGTAATATTTTTAATAGATTTAAAATCAAAATCCTATGAAACGTAGATCATAATTCTTTAAACATTACCGTCAACATTTAAATGTTACCGTCCCAGGAAATAAAATACTATGCTATAGAAAGTGCCATGTAGTACTGTAGATAACTAATCTAGAAATTTGATGGCCAATCTAACATTTCTTCTGCCGAGTGATTGTGATACAACCGTACATGTGCCATCTTTCGTTTCGTCGAGAACAAGATCATAAAAAGCATCAGCGACCTTTTCAATCGGCATTAAACCATGATGCTCAATCAACTTTTTAAATGATGCAACACTCTCCATTGCATCTGTTACTAGGTCTGTAGCTACGAATTCAGGACACAAGCAATTTACACGAATCTGGAAGAAACATAGTGATAGAATTCAGGATCTGACAAAAGTGGAGATCCAGGGATCCTAGATATTAGAAGGCTGTAACAAATTCAGAAGAAATTAAAATGTTATTTATTTATAGGCCAAAGCTCAACAACAAATCTCCAAGAAAATAGTTGAACACACTCCAGGATTCCTGAAGGCAAAATGT
The DNA here is from genome assembly GCA_916610825.1 of Haliclystus octoradiatus. Lineage (NCBI taxonomy): Eukaryota > Metazoa > Cnidaria > Staurozoa > Stauromedusae > Haliclystidae > Haliclystus > Haliclystus octoradiatus. Next base: position 27,439,042 of record OU744449.1, read on the forward strand.
TTGCCATACAGTGATCAATATTGTTAGCTAATTTGAATGATATAGTCAAATGAGTAACTACGCTGATATCACAGTGAGATACATGAGTTCCTTGTTGGTGAAAACAGTTCAGATGAGCACTCATGAATTATCTATAAGATATTCACTGTTCACAAATATTTTGTAGGTGAATTTAAAGTTCATGAATTGTTCATTGACTGAATTGGTACTCCACAAATTTTGTGCAGCTGTAATGATCTAATTTTTATGAACAGTTCATGAACTTTAAAACAGTAGAACATGAAACAAATTTTCTGTACCCCATGTAATAGTTCATGAGTTATATTATGAAACGTTTCATGAACACATAAACTGTATTACCGTAAGCAAGATAACATAATCAAACATCAGAAAATTCATGAGTAAGATCTTCATTCTTCATGGACCCGTGAAAATTGAAACTGTTGACATATAAGGGGCATAGGGGCACATGTGCATCCTGTGCTGAGAAGTGCCCTTAGGGGGCGTTTATACGAGTCAGGTTAGCCTGGTTGAAACTGAGACGGGCTGTTTATGCCGCCTGTTTATATGTCAGTTTCATCCCATTTTCAGCCCAACATAAGTCACCGGGCTGGCCTCGATTTTCAAGCCTCTTATCAATTTCATTTCTATTTTTTAAAATTTTCCAACAAAAATAGCAAATACTAAATTAAATCTTAATAAATCTTAATGTTTCTATCTAAAACATTAGATTTATTGCAAATAATGATTTAATTTCAACGTCATCTAATTGAAGCGCTTGCGCAGATGAAGTGATGGCCCAGGCTGGCCGACCAAACTGTGTTTACATGGAGAATTTCCGTCTCACCCAGGTAGGATCCTACTGCTCACCAGGTGAGATCCCACATGTGTGGGCTAGCCCAGCAACCATATAAACGCACAACTGTAAAACAATAGACAGCAATAGTGGATGTTGATCTCACTCGAAGGTATCGCCTCACCTTGCCAAGCTGACCCACCTCATATAAACACCCCCTTAGTGCTGTAAACTTGTTCGTTGGTATCTAGCTAAACTATAATAGCAAATATATCTACATCATTCAAACAATTGTGTATGTGTGTGATCATGATTACACAAGACTCATTCGATCTTAGTGTAGTATGCCTAATGGTTAGAGCATTGAACCTCGGTACGCAGGATCTTGTTTTCAATCCCTCGCAGAAGCATTCTTGATTGGCATCAGCGCAAAGGCATACGTTTCAAATACGAACTAACCGCCCTGGAGAAACAAATTGCCAAGCTTACCCTATTTGCGAAAAAAAGAGTAAATAGCCTACAACAACAAGGCAAATTCAGCCCGCTATGTGATGGCTGTTAAATAAATTAAAATTAGGCCCACATGCCTAGCATGTTACCTTGTCCTGAGCAAAGACCTCATTTAAACTTCGTGTAAAACCAACAACACCGTGCTTTGTAGCAGCATATTCAGGTGAAATAGCCATTGGTACAAGCCCACCCATCGATGCAATATTAATTATCTGTCCCCCGTTGCCTCCATTCTGAGGTGACATAATCTGAACACCTAGGTGGGTGCCATTAATCACAGCAGTAAGGTTTAGGGCAACCATAGACGAAACAGTATCAAAGTTTTGTTGTTTTCTAGAAAATCCACGTGCAGTACCAGCATTATTGCAAATTAAATTGACTCCACCAAGTTCTGTGTTTGAAGCATGGAATGCATCCTTCAGTTGTTTTATATCAGCTACATTGCAATGAATAAACCTGGCTGAATTTTCCCCGTACTTTTTTTGACAGTCCACTGCCAAAGTTTGGCCTGCTTCTTTGTCTATATCCAAAATTGCTACTTTCCCTCCTTTAGAGACTAGTCTCTTTACAAATTCTTTACCAAAACCTCGGCTTCCTCCTGTTATTAAAGCTGATATCTTCGAACATGCCATTTAAATTAGACAATAGAAACTTCTGATACAAAAACAGTTAAAAGATCTACAGAATAAAAATATAAAAATCAAATCGTATATTTATTCTGAGATTCAATTAAATCCAATCTAATCCTATGAAGAAACCATCATTTCTTCAACTATCAACTATCGCAGCTTGGTAGTGGAGCAGCTAAATCACAAATGTTGAAAATAGTGGCTACCATTTCCCGTCAATATGTACCTAATATCAACAATCAACCCGGGCACCTAAATTAACTGATCAATACTATTGTCTGCAAGTGGCATTTGTGAACAAGAAACTTCCTACATTTTGGGCCTCTCATTTGCTGCATATTAATTTGATCACAGCCTTGATTTTTATGGCTTTGATTATTTTGAGTTCTTTTGGAAAAGTAAACACGAATACATGCAACAGCTGGCTTAGTATTGCTCTTATTTACCGTGTCGAAGAAATTGCACTTGACCATTCTAGTCGTGAACAGTGTTATACTGCTGTTCTCTAGAACTGACCAACGATGGAATTCAAGGTTTAGACAAGAGGTTTTCAATTTCAAATAAGTTTGGCCTATAGTTTTTCAAAATTATGGCTTCCATAGTTCAATGGTTTAATGGAAATCCACATGGATATGGTGGTCCCGGAACAGAGGGTAAGTTACAAAATAATATATTATTGTATTTAAATTTATTAAATCGATTAGACCAATATGTCAAAAGAAGTCTGTCAATTCCACCAGATTAAATGAAAACGTCCATTTGTAAGTGTTATCTTACAAGAAGGTACAATGAAATATCTACACTCCTTTCATATATGGCGTTTCAAATAGTTTTAATTTCGGACGGTTTCACTGAAAATTTAGAGAAACATTAGCGGAACTATTTTGAGCAGCCCACTATATATAACCTTACGCACATTACATCGAACATCGTTATTAAAGTAGGCCTATCTGATGCTAGACTTGAGAAATTTAATTATTGTATCCTTCCATCTATATTTTGTTTGTTTATCATAAATTTCCCAAATGTTGTGTGGGAATAGCCAGATGTTTCCACCACATTCAAGGCTTTAAAAACTAAGACATCGCATCTGTATATAGGTTCGAAAAGATTACAAAAACAGTTTATTGTGACTGCTATCTGTCTGTCTGTTTTAGCTGTGAAATATTTTCAATCTTTACGAATTAAGACAGAATAATGAGAAGGATTAATATGTATTAGCCACATTTTATGATGATTAATCGATGCTTGAATGTTATGTGGTTGGTTTATTGTTTTTATCTCAAGCAAAACTTTTTTAATTTTCATTTTGATTTGATCTTTTGTTCTGATAAGAAAGGGAACCATGTGGTAGGATCAATTTCTTATTGTTTGTTATTGGTTGGTCAACCTGTAGCCACATAGGTCTATCTATTTCTATTCCAGTCAATTAATAGTAGGCCTAGATAACTTAGCAATAAATCACACGCGTTGGCACTGGGTTAACTTTTTAAAGGGGCCACTCGATATTTAAATACTTGATGCGTGATTTGCCTGTTTTTGTATGTGAATCGGTAAAATGTAACTTCGACTACATTTTTGCTTGATCCAAAGTTGCTGAGTTATACTAAAATCAAACCCTCTGAAAAGATTTTTCAACATATTTGAATTAAGATCATAACGAATTTCGCTATTGTATGTAGGCCTATGTATGTATTTTTGTAGCACAATGGTTAATAGGCGAATTTGATATCATAGGAGAAATCGATTAAATATCTTCACTTAATGTATGCTATATTTGGGATATCATACTTGAAAACATTCTCCTATGGGATCCCCATTTCATGATCAAACCTCTTTACGCATTTCCGATCATTCTAAACTTTTACTACTTACAAACACACTTCTTCCATTCAATCATTTTGCACACTCTTTCTAAGAATCTTGCAGGATTGCAACTTTTATGAATTTTACCATAGATACGGTAGGCCTACATGTAGTCAACTGTCTGAATTTGTTTAATATTCTACATTCTACAACCTGTATCATCGTTAATATCACTATCATGTTAATATCAATTGTAATATTAAGCGGATTGCGATATTAACAGGGTTATGGTACACTGCACAATACACTTCTAATACCTCATAAGGGACAATGCTTTATTTTCAATGCATTGCTAAAAATAACCAAATGCAGCACTCTGGCAAACCAAAAAGGGACATTCATAGTTAGTAGTCAAGGTGTCGCAACATTTTTAGCATAAAAATATGGAAACATGTTCCCAGGATCGTGCATGTTGTGACACCCTGTTGGTTGGTGGTATTGAAGCAAATCATTGACTTTGATTAATTTGAAAACTGTTTTGAGCGAGCGATCAGGCAAAGTTTTCCTCAAATGCAAGCATAGCTCAAAGCTATATCTGTATTGAAATTCAGATAAGTGAAATTACTGCTTATCTTCAACCTAGATATGAAGCCCTTTGCACTATTTGTGGTCAAGTCCTTGTCAAACAATTTCGGTCGGATAAATGCAATGAGAATCGCTAGCAATTTATCCTTGCATTCAAGGTGGTTTGAACATGCATTTGAACAAAGGACAAGTCGGGATTCTCCCTTTGAATACATATTATACGTCAGAGGTGTTGAACCCTTTATTCTAAGGGCCCAGATTCAATCTAGGTCCAAACAATATCGACCCAGAACCTGGTTCAAACAATTGTTGAAAATAGGATATGTAAAAAATATTGTCCCATCGCAACCTACCTACTATTCTTCGTTAAGTAATTTCTACGCTCACGCAGGGTCCGACAAAGGTGGGGATCCTGGGATCCTAGATCCCGGAAGGCTAGACAAAATTCAGAAGAAAATTGATGTTTTTAATGATTTTCTGGTCAAACCTCAACAAGAAAATTCTGAAGAAAAAGTTCAAATGTCCTCAGGGATCCAGAGGGCTGAACCTTTTGTCGGACCTTGCGCACATGTAGTAATATAGTGTCTGTTCATATTAATCATCAGCATTTTATTTTTTACTTACTGCTTTGAGTGACTCTAAGAAATTGTTTTAGATCCTGTTCAAGATCTGGTTACATAATTCAAGGGTCCTGTTGGATACTAGGGTCTGGGTTCAGAACACCTGCCGTCATGCTTAAAGGATCAAAATTGACCGATGGGCTCTCTGCTCTTAGAGTCACATGCGTGTTTGTCATTTGTATTGTTTCTGTGCATGAAACCATGCTGAAACTTGAAATTTGAAGCTATGCTAAGCCATGACTGACATGCATCATTGAATTTACGCTAAGCTTGATTCAAATTGAGCTTGTAGCGACCGCCAGTCAATGTTGCTCCTTTGAGTATCTTCTTTCAACCAATCGATTTGGAGTATATTTCTATCCTTTCCATTATATCAATTGCTGTTTGTTTTATGAACAATGTCATTAATCAATCTCTTCTTAAAAGTTGTTTAATTATTGTGAATAAATTATTTAAATTAACTCATCATTCTTTTCAATCTTATATCCATCACCATGGTAACATCTTCTCAGTTTTTGAATTAAATTAACTTTACTTTTAAATTTATAAAGATTATCCTCTGTTGTGATCAATTTGTTTTTTTTTACTACTATTCAAAGCTATAAGAAAATGGTGGTTATTATTGCCTTGATTGATTTGTATTATGGTCCAACAATTATCTCATCTTTGTATATACAGACCTGTGTTTTGGACATGTAAGGAACCGTACTAATAATGGATAACATAAACGCAAGATTTGATAGAAACATGTAGGAGGCCTACAGTGTCTGACTAAAGGTTTAGCTTCCCAGAATCCATTTTCAACGTTTTCTTCTGGATTATTTGTTGAGGTTTGACCTATAAATCAGATAATTTTCAGTTTTCTTCTGAATTTGCTCTAGCCTTCCGCGATCTAGGATCCCAGGATCTTAACTTCTATCAATTGTAGGCTAGTAATCTATTTATTAGACTATATTTATCAGTTGGTTTCTCACCTGTTCGTCTTCATTGCTCTAAGTAGTTGTCTTTGTTGTTATTTGTGAATAACGTAATTTATAAAACAGTAAATAATGTTGTTCTCTTCAATATTGTCAGTGTAATTTAACCTGTTGAATTATGAATTATGATATTTTCAAGGTGATGAGATACTGCTGAGTAAATAAACCAAATTTTGTCTTTGAATAAATAAGTTTCACACATTTTGTAATGCTTGTTCAACTGTTTTGATATGTTTTTCATTTCATATTACTGCATAATAAAAACTCGATCATTTTTATTATACCATTTTATAAATTTGGAAACAAGTAATTTTTGCATCAAGTCTGTTATTCAGTAATTCATTTCTAATTGAAATTCTTGAGTTAGCTATACCGTTTCTATGGATACAATTGAACAATAGTCTATTGTTTATTGAAGAAATTAATCTATTGTGTGTTTCTGACACAACAAAACTTGATCTTTTGGTTCTCTTGTAATGGTTTATTTGATTTTTATGAACTCCTTTGCTGGAGATGATTAACAGTTGTCCTCAGAAATTATTGTCTATATTTAAATGCAATATGTCATTGAATAAGAAAACTAAACAGATAGATAATCAAACATATTTTTGGCTTGGTCATTCAGATGATATATCGGAAACAGGAGATACTTCGATGTCTTTTAGTTCATTTGAAGTGAAACGACGGAATCTCGCTATTTATACAATACAAGAAAATGGTATTTCTTTCCTTTGTTCTATTTATTTTATTGTTACAATGTTTAATTACTTATGTATATCTATCTATATATTACAAAGCAATGTTGTTTAACTAAACAGTTTGTACGTTCCTCTTAAATTCAATTACATTTACACATATAGCTTCAAAAATGCTTGCAGTTATGAACACCACTATTAAAATCATAATTAACAAAATTGTCTTGTAAGACATCAAATAGAGTTCTTGCTGATGTTACAATTGTTGAAATTATTTGAATAATAAAAGTTGGTTTGATGATAATCAAATGCAAATATTCAAGGATCAAAAGCAACATGAATACTTAATCTATTTTCTTTCTTCAATGCTTTGATAGTTAGGATGTATATCGACATCTATTAGTATTGTATTGATTAGTTACAATACAATGTCTAATAATGGAGTCTCACCAGAAACGTATTGCTGATTTTTTATCCTAAATCGGCTCAAGTACCCTTCAAAGTAATGCATCCAAGATATTTTTTAAATATATCAAGTTTTGAGTACGTAATTAATGATTGAAAATCATCAAAAAATTACGCTGGAAAAATTGACTTATTTTCCTGACACCACTGTAACGTCAATATTCAGGCGAACTGTTTGGTCTGAACAGGCTGGCCGTCAGTCAATCTCAGTCTCCATATATATGGTACACGAAAAAATTGTATTTACTTCCACGTGTTAAGACAGACCACAGAAAGATCTTTATCTTTTCGAGGTGTGTGTCTTATAAATAAATATATCAATATACATAGCTATAACAAAGTAAAATACAAACAAGAAATATTATCAAAATTATTAGATAAAGCAAATACCAAATAAACGTTTTTAGCATCTCCAGGCTTCAAGAAACAACCGCAAAGTCGTCTTGATCTGAATTGTATAAATGTATATGTGAAATATGTTGAACTAGCTATTTATGTGTTATATTGTTTATGGACCTTGAAATATACTATGTACTACTATGACTAACAATTCTTACCGTATTTTGTTGATGATTTTTGTGTGGGATTATTAATATGATAACATTCATTTCTACGACCAGAACTGTTAAAATGGATAATCTACGAGGCTTCCGAGGTATATTTTGATAATATTTTCCAATTTTATTGTTGAACAATTGTACCTTTGTGCTTCTGTTGGTTTATTAAAAGGGTTTGACAAAAGTAGCATCTTAGATTGCAGAAAGAAGATAATGTTTTAAGATTCCAGAAGGTGTATGGTTTTGTCAAACACTAACATTTCTAAGAACACTGTAATGTTGTAAAAGTATGACTCTACTTTCAGGCACCTCCATCAATATGGATCAATGAACAAAATCATTGGGCACCATTTGAATATACACATATATAGTAATAATAATGAAAAGGTCAAGAAAGATACATTCTTTGGTTGACAACCAAATAATGTGTCTTTCTTGACCTTCTCATTATTATTACTATTTACGCTCTGCTATTCACTAGCATTGAGCACTATCCAATTGCCAATATTAAGTTTTAATATTTCTAATATTATTCCTATATATATTTATATACATATAATAATAATAATTAATTAAAAAAATTAATTGTATTGAGTGTGAACTCTGAAGATCTGAAGATCGCAAAATCACCGTCTGAAGATCGCAATAAAAGCGTGAAACTCCGAGTTACGGAAAAGGCTTTGCCTCGTCTCTGTTTTATACTCTATATATTTATATACATATATATATATATATATATATAATAATAATAATAATTATTATTATTATTATTATAATTAATAATAATATATTATTATATTTAGCTCTATCAAATGATATTGAGCACTATATTTTGCTATTAGATAATATCTAATATATATATATATATATATATATATATATAAATAGTAGATCAAAGATCACGAGTTTATTCCGTTACTCTGAGTTTCGCGTAAAGACGCTCTTCAGACGGTTTTATTTAATAAAACCGTCTGAAGAGCGTCTTTACGCGAAACTCAGAGTAACGGAATAAACTCGTGATCTTTGATCTACTATTTATATTGCTCTGCTTTTAGCATTGAGCACTCAAATTGATGTTTTGCCCACACAATTACTTTATTATATATATATATATATATATTCGGGACCATGGCTTAGATACTGAGTACGCCTTCGAATACTTTTCTGTTCGAAAACAATTCTGATCACAATTATGAAATGTTTGTGATCAAATGTCTTCCTAGCAATATTTTCTTCCAGAATGTTCATGGGTTGTTTGTTGTTTATAATGCGGGTCTCTTTTTCTGTACATACCTTACAAAACCAAGCATAAGCATACCGTACCTTAAAGCGTATTAATTATCATCATTTATTCAGCAGATATTATTTTCACATTGTTGAAATAATGATCAATACCGTAAGTATCATTTTCTGTTCTTCATTGTAGCACCATCCCTTGCAGATGATTCTGATGACAGTGATACCGGGGGTATGGGTATGGAATGGGACCACTCGGCACTCGGTGTTGTTGTTGGTAGTGAGACTGGTCTTGGTACTCCATTGTCAACGTCATACATGCCAGCTGCAGGAGGACCATTCTCTGCTTTGATACACTCCATGTGGCCGCAAGATATCCTTGGACAGATACAACAGGTATGTATTCATTCATACTATGATAGGTATCAAAAGAAGATATCGGAGCACTGTGTTTATTTCATTCTTTCAGATCTTTTTATGATCCCGTGTCTTTTACTTTTAATTAGATTTTGGTAAATTTATTTTTAAATGCTTTATTTTAAGGCATTTGCAACACTCTTTGCTTAGTTGAAATTGTTATATATTAACGGTTGATATATATTAATACTTTAATTAGTTGACCAACAAAAATTGAGTATTTTTAATATGTACAGTGAAACCTGTATACAACAGCGAGCTATGAGAGGTTGATTAAGTTGGCCACTGTATGCAGGTGACATTTATATATCGGGTTGATTCAATAGAAAGTACTATTTTAGACATTACAATAGTGACCACTATAGATAGGTGGCCGCCTGGATTTGATTGTTCAAAGTTTTATAATGATCCCAATTTGCTGGACTGTTCTGAGGCAGATATCTAGTATGCGCATCGTATGCTTAATTGCATATAGCTTGCACCATTATGTGCCCTCTCTCAGTAAGAACAATTACAATGCAAATCAGAATAAATATTCAAATAATATGATATGGCTAATTTAGCTTGTATCAAAGATACAATTAAAAAGTTGTTTTGTCTTAGCATTACTTGTATTGCATAGTTTTTTTTAAAGAAATAGATGTTCAGTCTTCTCTAATTGTAAGCTATCTTATCAAATATAAAGAAATAACTTCAAAGACTCTACCCTCTATTCACAAACTACTATTGTTTCTTACCTAATATTTCCTTTAATTTCAGACAGAAGATTCTGGAAATCATCCTGAGTGTGAATACGATGAGTTTGGATTTCGAATTGATCATAGTATGTCATAATTATTTAATCTTCTAGGCCCACTATAGCATCCAGAGTATGAGGGAATTAATTTAAATTTCCAATATCCATTTTTCAGATTATTTGCTCTGTCCCACAAGACAACAATTAATACCTTGCTTAAACGTTTCAAATTTCCTTTTGTATATATAAAATATTATAGTTTCTGAACGTTTTAAATTATACAATTAAGACAAACTTGAATTCTACCTTCCTACTAATGTCCCACTTACCAACTGCACCAGAGGGGAGATATAAACCAAGTTTGAATGTATTGTAATTGAGACGGTATTGCCCTACCGAGGACGCTTGTACCACTCTTACTACAATCATTGCTCTTTAATGATCTCAGCCGCAGCCGAGATGTATGTTATTTTAATTTCTGCCGTTTGGATATTTTATTTTGTCTTGTGTTTTCTATTTTTAGATGAAGGAAAAGACACGGAAGATCCTGATCCAGAATCGTTTGCAACGGCAGAAGATCCTTCGTTACGATTACGATGGACTGCACATATGGAATTCACTCAGAGTCACACTGCTGGAAATTTAACATGGGATAAGGTAATTGATTTGAATATTCAAGAGAATTAGCCATGGTCAACCCCTGCGAAAAACAGTTCAAGAGTTCATGAACAGTCCATGAACGTCAAATTGCCCCATTTTTATGAACTGTTCATAAAAGTTTGAGGTCATTTAACGTTCATGAAATCCTGAACTGTTTTTCACATGGGAAATTCAGAGAGTACTGATCGTTCAATTAATGATAGGGTCAAAGCATTGAAAGTTAAATATTTAGAACTTGTTGTTGTTCTGAATGCCTTGATTACTTTGGTTTGCTTAATGTGTGATTTTTGAATTTGTTGTTGTTCTGAATGCCTTGATTACTTTGGTTTGCCTAATGTGTGATTTTTGAATTTGTTGTTGTTGTGAACGAATGATCGTTAGCTGTCGTGATCATATCACGCCCATTTGTTGTAAAACGAGTATGTATAATTATATGAATGGAAAGTCGTTTTAACTGAACATTGGCTTGCTAATTTTGATCTGTGAATATCAATATTAGACGTTATGAGAATGTGAAATTAAAGTTGGAAAGTCATTTTTGACATAAATTTGTCGTGGCTTGAAAATTGGTAGAGTCAGGTTGTACCTTGTTATTAACTGATTACCATATTTTTTTAATGTAAAGGATAGCGACAAGAGAAAACTCTGAGAATTGCGACGTTTCAATATATCATATATCATTTTCAAGCGAAAGAGAATAAATTTAAAGTTTGGCATGGTATATATAGTATAAAAAATAATCTAATTTACATAATCTATTGTATAATAATAACAATGAAATTTTACGTACGGATACAAGACAAACAATGACTATTGTAATTATACGGAAATACATTATGTGAATAATTTTGACTTCACTGAGTCAGTTTGCACGTTTAATGTGGGGTGCAACTCCCTGATGGCCAGCATCTCGTGTATTAGGCAATCAAATTTTGAGGCACACTTCCTGACAACAGTAAACAGGCTTTTCTCGTTTAAAACGCTACACTCGTCAACATCTTTATCAACGTGTTGCTGGACATAGTGGGTCGGCTGTCGATGCACATCTAAGAAGTCACGGACGTAGCGTTTTAAACGAGAAAAGCCTGTTTACTGTTGTCAGGAAGTGTGCCTCAAAATTTGATTGCCTAATACACGAGATGCTGGCCATCAGGGAGTTGCACCCCACATTAAACGTGCAAACTGACTCAGTGAAGTCAAAATTATTCACATAATGTATTTCCGTATAATTACAATAGTCATTGTTTGTCTTGTATCCGTACGTAAAATTTCATTGTTATTATTATACAATAGATTATGTAAATTAGATTATTTTTTATACTATATATACCATGTCAAACTTTAAATTTATTCTCTTTCACTTGAAAATGATATATGATATATCGAAACATCGCAATTCTCAGAGTTTTCTCTTGTCGCTATCCTTTACATTAAAATGTTTTACTAAGAAACTACTAATAACCATATTTTTTGTTCTGTTTATAATGCCAATGTTTTAATACAGGTATCTGAAATTCTACCACGTTCTGAAAAGCTACGAGATTTAGTTTACGCTGGTATACCACACAGTATGCGTACTCATGTAAGTAGCAAATTCATTCTAACTCAAGAAAATTGATTTCTCTGCAAGGTCTAATAAATGTTTCCCCTTTCCATAAACCTTCGTTAATATTCAAAAAAGGTCCTTGAATTATTGTCATTTCTCTAATCTGAAAAGAAAAAGAATTCAATTTTCTTCAGGATTTTGGACAGCCGTCCGGAAACCTAGTTGCCAGGTTACCGTGCTTGGTTGGACCCTGTTCTCTAGTACTGTTTGCCACAATCGATTCTCCCATTGAGAAGATTGAGACCCATTTGTTGCAATGACAACCTTATCTCAATTTCAAGCTAACAACATTTTCATGTTTGCTAAAGCCCTGGTCAAATGACTTTTTATTTCGCCAACATTCATTGGATAAATTCCAACAGATTTTTACGTTTTATCGCCTTCATCTTGAGGGTGGCCAAATGACTTTTATTTTCGCCAACATTCATCGGATTTTGCTGAATTCATTTTCGTCAACAGCAGTTGGTATTTTGAGGCTTGGAAACTAGTCAATCGAGCCCGCCAATCCTGAGTCAAGCTACGTCATTGTTGACCAATCAGAAGATGGTTCATATTTTCAACAAAATCCAACAATATTGGCGAAATAAAAAGTCATTTGGCCACTTCGTCAACATCGGTAGAGAACAATAGAACTCAACACAACCCAATGAATTTTGCCAAAATTTTTGAATGTATTCATAATCCCCAAAAAGTAAAATTCAACATCAGCCAACAAAATCCGAAAAGGTGAGGGTGGCCAAATGACTTTTAATTCCGCTAACATTCATCGGATTTTGTTGAATTCATGAATGTTGGCGAAATAAAAAGTTATTTTGCCGGGGGGCTTAAAGAGCCAACAACATTTTGACTTGAAGTTTGTTAGAAGGGTATGTAGATCTAACTAAGTGATTTTGTTTTAGGTATGGGTTCGATTATCTGGCGCACTTCAAAAGAAAGCAACCACTGAGTTATCGTACAAGGTAAACAGAATATTAGTAATTATAGTAATGCAGTGAAACCTGTATATAGCAACCATCTGAACTGGCCATTATATACAGGTGACCTTTATATACCGAGTTGATTACATACGATGTAACCTTGTTAATATCACAACTTGTTTAAAATCACTAATTTTCCAAAACCAGTCCTTATCAAACTCAACTATTTGACTCCGGTTAATATCACAACCCGCTTTTTATCGCGATTTTTGATTACTGCACCATAAATTCATATTAACAATGTCACACTGTACAATAATGTTGAAGTAGCCGCTATCAGGGCTGTCAATTTACTTGACTGTTTGTAATCAATTACTGTTACAATAACTTTGCGCAATCCCCGAATAGAATTATCGTTACTATGTTCCAAAAAGTAATCAATTGCAATCTCAAATTACTCAATTTTTGAAAGTAATGACCATTACTGAATACTGATTCCTTTGAAAGTCAAGAACGAGAAAATCCTCAAATATAGGCTACACTGTAATAATTAATGAAAAGTCACTACGAATTGATTAATTACAGCTCAACATTATAGAAAATGTAAATAATTACTGTAACCAAGTACTCTGGTAGCGATTGCTCACTATAGACTGGTAACCGTTTTATGGGAGTGGTCCTTCTAACAGATTGTATAGTCCTGATAAGTCAATAGAATCCACACTTACAGTAAATAGCGAAATAAATGACGGCTGTTTAGTCTGCAAAGTTATTGATTTCCTTTTTCTTTTCTTTAGCAAATCGTGAAAAAGAGTTCAAGGCAAGCCTTGCCAGCTGAACGGCAAATTGACAAGGTATTTCAATTTAATAACAATGTATTATCACTTGCATCCTATTTAATACAAGAAGGGCACATAACCCAGGATGCAAGCTACTCACTTGGTCGAGTTACCTGTGTGCAGGGTGTCACAAATGTTTTAGTCTTCCGGGAACCACATTGTGAAAATGAAAACCTTCCAGATAAAATTTAAAATGCTTTGTAAATCTGAACAAATGTTACTAAAACTTGACTTACTTTGAAGCATGATGACATGAAATCCAAAAATTATAATTTTGAATAAGAAAACACAAAAGAAAATAATTGAAAACCTTCTGATTTTGTGCTGGCCTTCCGGGAACCAGGTAATAAAATGGCAACTCAAGTAGGCAGGGGTTGAATGTTTCAACGTTTCCATTGCCAAAAAAATCCTTTGTTCTGTAAATTGTGAATTTCAACACCCATGATTACTTACATTGGAATAAAATTATTCAACTCAGGTAGTCAGTTCACATTCACCAGATAATAATTTTGCAAGGGGAGAACCCCATTAATCTGTGCTCTTTGCTTGTAAAACAGTGATCAGATGTTTATACATTTTTATTTATATTTGAACCTAGGATCTATGCCGAACCCTTCCTACCAATGCATGCTTTCATAACACAGACAGTATCGGTGTTCCTAAGTTACGTCGTATCTTATGTGGTGTCGCTTGGTTGTACCCTGATATTGGTTATTGCCAGGGAATGGGTTTGGTGAGTAAGCAGATATGTAATAGTTAATCATAATATCACCTCGATTAGGATACATTATCTTCATCATAATCATCATCATTTTATTCAGGACTCTATGAAGTGGCCACCTGTCTATAGTGGTCACTCTTGCAATGTCTGAAATAGTATTTTCTATTGAATCAACCCTGTGTATAAAGACCACCTGTCTATAGTGGTCAATTTATCTACCTCTCATAGATGGTTGTTATAAACAGGTTTCACTGTAACATAAATGTAGACTACAATTTAACAACAATATATTTTACAGGATAGATATTTGAAGAACGATTTAATTTAACTAGATTATGTTATTCTGTGTAAATGCTTCCTAAGGAGACGTTTGGAAGTTGGCTTGTTTGATAAATCCTTTGTTATAGAACGTAGATCGTTCCACTTGTGAACACTAGCATTTTGAAATGAGTGGCAATGGCTTGATCTGATGTAAATGTCATTGTGGTAAGGTGATCTTGTTCAGATGGTATGTGGTCGTTGAAATAATGTGGAAAGCAAAGGAGGAGATTTGTTAAATTTAATTTTATGTGTAAACATCTGGTTGATTTGATGTTATTCGGTCTCTGACAGAAAGCCAGCCAAGTTGACTTTGCATATCAGAGAAACAAGTTCGATAATTACACCGGAGCACTGTTCATTGATTTGGATTAAGGAATGGACATATGCTTTCTTTAGATTGTTTCGTCACTGTTGCTATTTTTGGAAGAAGAAGATGCATTCTGGGTGATGATTGCCGTAATTGAAGATCTCATTCCATCATCTTATTACTCATCTACTCTGATCGGTGTACAGGTATATACATTCATACACGTACTGCTATTTAATGATGAATATTGAAGATGGATCCTACTATCTGATGCAGGGGTCAATAGAATAGAATAGGGAATTCTTGTGAGACGAGAAAAATCCTGGAAGGACGCCCAATAAAATGAGGGTTGAAAGTTCTCGAATCAAAAGGAATGAACAATGTATTTTATTTTCTTAAAAAGATTTCTAATGGATTAAATTTTACCATACATTTTGACGGGAGTATCATATAATTTGTTTTAGTCGTCGACTAACAGGTCAATACAAAAACCAAGCCATCGATTGGTCAAACAGCGGTCAATTCTAAACTGTATTGAGCTCCGTCTTTTCTTGCAGTCACACTATGATTATATATCACAAAATTGATCAGTTAATCATAGACTAAATCAGTTATTGATCCCAGGCTCGATGAATATCGGCATTATGACCTTGGCGGACCTCAGCCATTATCAGCCGATATTCACCTTGCCTTCGATCAAAAACTGTTAATTATTCATTCAGATTTATAAGCATTTGTCAGCAGAAAGATTCTGGAGAATTTATGAACTGAAAATAGAATCTCGAATAGAAAAAAAACATATTATATTATGCAAATAATGGCTAATTAGTCTCTAATAAAACTTAGAGATATATGCAGGGTCCCACAAAGGGTTCAGCCTTCTGGAATCTTCTCTAGAGGAATTTTAAGATTTTCTTCTGAATTTTTTGTTGATGTTTGACCAATAAATCATCTAAATATTAATTTTCTTCTGAATTTGCTCTAACCTTCCATAATTTAGGATTCCAGGATTCCTACTTTTGTCTGATCCTGGATATACAACATGATAAAAATGATCTTTACATTTTGTACTTTTATTTTTCAATTAGGCTGATCAGCGTGTTCTTCGTCAACTGATTGCCAACTACTTACCAGAACTTGATATGTTACTTAAAGATCATGATATTGGTATGGATTATTTACATTTTGTTTTCATTGTTATATTTTATAATGGCTTGTGTTGATTGGCTGATTGATTTTATCTTTACAATAGAGCTGTCACTCATTACTCTACATTGGTTTCTTACATTGATGTCAAGTGTGTTATCTCTTAAGGTAATCATAATTTGCACTCATCATCATCATCATCATCATCATCATCATCATCATCATTTATTCAGAACCTTTAAGTTATACAAACTTTTTTTCAAAGGACTGATAGATGATACAAGAGAAATTATATTTGATTTGCACTACTTATCTTAGATTTTGCAAGCAATTTGTTTTACTGAATTTTTAAATTGTTTGCAAAAGCAAAAAAAATCGTTCATTAACATTTCATGGATACTTAGTTAAAAATTAAGGAAACACTGGAACCATAGGATAAATTCCCAAATGTATACAATAGTATAGTTCAACCTGTAGATACCAACCACTTAGCGGATGCTAAAGCCAGGTGACCTTTATAGACAGAGCTAACAAATATTGTTATTTTGTATATTACTATTTAAGTGGTCACTATAGACAGGTGGTCGCTGTATAGAGGTTTGATAATGTCATATTTACACAACATGTCTTCTTCGGTTATGCTGTTTAATGTATGTGCATTTCAAAATGATTCACATCAATTTTTGGACTTGAAATTAATTTCGTAGCTTTTGCTGAGGTTATGATTAGTGTGTACTACATTTTGACAGTGAGTCTGCGAGCGGGCTACATTATCACTAATTCATAACATAAAAGTTGTTTTTATAAAGGACATAATTTATATGTATAAAGTAGTTATACCTATTTATACAATGCCAAGGTATATTCCATGAACAGATTACGCTTAGAAGTTAGACTAGGTAGATAGATGATTGCTCAGTTTTTAGTAACAAATTTTGACGGATTAGTTTTTAAACATGTAATATAGATTGAACTTGCAAGTCAATTTATTTCCTTGCATAAAATATGATAAAAGTATAATTCTTCAAATGTTATTAAAGTAATTGACAAAGGAGCGTTGTTATTGAGTACTCGTCAATTGGTTTTGATTTGTAAATCTTTTTATATTAGTGATGTTCGATGTATCGGGCGGCTCGGGTCACAAATCTATTATGTCTATGACCAATACCCGCCAGTTTTCAAAATAGATATGTAAAAAATTTATCTCGGATCGATCGGGCTTCAAAATTATAATATCGGAATTATATCCGATCGGATCGGCTTTAGGAAAGTTAACATGATAAATATTATGTTTCTATGTAAACAACATATTTCTATCAGTTATTCAAAATCATCGTTTTTTATTGTCAATGTGTGCGTTATTAACCTTATTAAGTAAACATTTTGTTTACTTTGATTATGTCAAATGTATATTAAGGTAAACAAAACGAAGTAATTTAAATTGTTATTTAGAATTTTAGATCACCTGCTTGTTTCAGTATTTTGGTTTAATCACAAACTATAATACGACTGATCGTAATTGATGATAATTATATTGTGGAACTGTATCTGTTGATTAAATCTTCGACAACCAATTACTATACTATATTTCGATAATCCAACACAGCATTCCAACGAATACTCGGGTATCTATTATAATTAGTTTAACATTATACTGTATTGTTAAACGGTAAGAATGGAATATAGTGATACATTCCTCGCTTAAATTTCTAATTTGTTATTTGATTTAAGAGAAATAATTGTATGCTATTACACTTATTCATAAGAACATAAAGGCTCAATTCATGTCTCATATCTTTTTCGAAATAATCTTTGATTCAAATTAAAATTCACAACAAACTTACAGTATCTTCTAATATTTAACGAATGCATTTCTCAGTAGAGAAGAAGTGAGGCTCATTAGGGGTGTTTGGAATGTGAAATCTTGATTTGAAAGTGAAATAAAAAATATTTGAAGATTTTCCTGATGAAATATGAAATATTGTCAATTTTGATAACGTGTTTTCGGTTTAAATTGTTCTTAAAACGTGCAAATTTGACCTTAGATGGATCACTTCAAATGGAAAAATTGACTGAAAAAAATTGACTGAAATATGAAATACGCGCATCTTTCTCCCCAAAGAGAAACGGGCCTCAGAATTACATAAGTTGCAAAAGATATAACCCTATTATAATGGAATTGGATTTACCAATATTTCATTTAAATGTGTTGTCTTTTACTAGGTCTTACTTCGCGTTTGGGATATTTTCTTTTACGAGGGTTCGATTGCTTTATTTCGTATCACACTTGGTATGCTCAAAATGAAAGTAAGTTTCATTTGAATTAGTTTTTCAGCCCGGTCTCAATACTTCCATGTTGTTGAGTTTAAAATGTTTAAAATATCCAGCAGCCTTTTCGCAATTAATTTGAAATATGGCGCCAGATCTCAATCTCGATTTCATGGAATTACGTACAATCCTTTTGTATATTCTGAGCCTAGTTTCTGGCCTACAAAACAATTCAAATGCTGCTACATTACATGCATACATTATATCACGTAGGACGCCCCTCCCAGGGGTGCCAGATTCCCATGTTCCCATTTAGCTTATGTTCCCTT
Organism: Haliclystus octoradiatus; assembly: GCA_916610825.1. Taxonomy (NCBI): domain Eukaryota; kingdom Metazoa; phylum Cnidaria; class Staurozoa; order Stauromedusae; family Haliclystidae; genus Haliclystus; species Haliclystus octoradiatus. Next base: position 27,458,185 of record OU744449.1, read on the forward strand.
TTTGTTGTTGTTGAAATGCTTTGAAATAATTGAATTTTAATTATAAGGCTCCATATACCTGTTCGAGAAGTCCCTGGGCTCCCAATAAAAGGTGGCAATGCTCCGTGTACCCCTAGGAGGGCCTCATACTGAGAGTAGAACGACCACAAATGCCACCTTATTGGATTTCATTTTCAATTTGGCTCAAATTTGGAATCAGTAGTGTATCTTCTTATGATGCTCATAGAACTCATTATCGAAATTCTGAAATGTAGACAGACTTTGTAACAGGCAGAATCCTTTAATTTATGCAAATGTTTCTATCCCTTCTCTCAACAAGAGGACTGTAGTCGATGCAAATATGTAACGCATTTCTCTCTCTCTTCTCACTTAATTTCCTGGTTTGGGATGAATTATAAAAATTGATTTTCAAGTATTCATAATACTACTACATCGTAATCAATTTCTTGTGTTCTTGTTTTATTAAATAGGAAAGTAAACTTGTATCTTTAGAAAATTCAGCCCAAATTTTTAATTGTCTTTCTGATTTGCCTGGTGAAGTAACAGATATAGAAGAACTTTTCAAGGTAAAATATATTTGTTTTCTTTATTAACATTTGCTATGTCTATATTCAGTACACGAGGAATGTTGGCAGACACGAGTGAAGCGTTGATTGTACTCGCCTCGGAGTCCCGTTCTTTCATGGAAGGTCATTCGAATTTCGATTAATGATTTAAAATTTAAAAATGAGGAAATGGCCGGTGGGCGCTACGCAATTGAAATTTAGTTTTTTTTTTACATTGTTGTTGACGTTCATCGTTCGTGTTATTTCCATGTCTGAAGTTTGTTGTTTCAACTTAAGTACAGCGGCCGTTGGTAGATCGTCGACCCTTGAAGTACCAGTCAAAATTGCCAACGATTTTCATTTGGTAGAACTAGAATTTAACCAAACATTGTTTAACAAAAGCTTGACTGCAAAATTATTCATAGGGTATAAAAAGGGGGGTTCCTATAAAACGTGAGCGCAGAATCACCCTTTTTCGATAGGTTGAAACGGGAATTAGTCAAAACAGTCCCGAGAATTTGAATCATTAAAACAGGAATTTCTGTACCATTTTCCATCTTTATTTTGTTCAAAATATATATAAAATCAATATTTTTCTGCATCAATTGATAAATTTACGAAAAAAATATTATCTTTTGCTACATAACGAAGTGTATGTTTTCTTTGGTTCCTAAAGGATGGTTTCAGGGAAATTGAAGCGGTGATTTCTACAAGCGGGAATTGAACTATTTTGACATGCATGAAACATGAATTTTGAAAAATCCATGATCCGACAATTTCACCCCTTAGGCGCCCCCTTTCAAAACAGGGAAATCTTAATTATCCAAATTGCATTTTAGTGGGGGGGTTACATTGTATTACACCATACGGTGATGATCTAGCGAATTATCTCTTTGACTCAATAGTTTCAAACCGATTGGGTCTTGAATAAGTTGGTATGTGAATTATCTCAAATGTATTTCTGTTTTTAGTTTGCCAATCGGGCTTCATCATCGCTTACAAATGTGATTCTAGAGACGCACAGGAAGAAACACATGAGTGTTTTATATAATGATTTAAAGAATTACCCTGAAAATCAAAATACTATGGACTCTCACCAACCGGTATGGATCGTTAATTTATATATTATTATTATCAAGTTTAACTACTGACTGATTGTACTCTAAATATTATACAGGCTGAAAAAGTTTTTGAAAGGTGGGAAAATGTAATTGTGACAGTATATATCGTTCCAAAGGCGTCAATGATTCTACATTTTTGTATTCCATAAGATAACATTTCATCCATGGATGCCTGGCTTGCGGGGTTGTAATGAATTATTGAAGTTATAATCATTTTATTCCAATAAACTTTAATTATAGCAAAATATTTTGTTTATAATTGAAATCAACGATAAGTAAATAGATTGCCTATCAGGATTGTATTATCTATCTTTTGGTATCCTTTCAAAATTTAAAAACTAGTATAATAATGATAATTATGTATCAACAAAGAATATACTAATTATAATACATAAATATAGCATTGAGCACTCAGGTTGATGTATCGTACCAAAGGCAATAGTAATACCAAAGGCGCCCGTACCACTCCTCTTCAATTTCTAGTGAAGTTGCTCTTTTCACTAGGAGAAATGATTGCAAATGATCTCAGCCGCGACGACCTCGATTATAAATGTGTAGCCGCAGCTACTCACACTGCAACTTCCTCTAGACCACCCTATCCCCGTCCTTAGATAGATCATGGTAATCATTTGATGTTTTATATAACACAAGATGTCTTATATCCCGTTAACTTCAGAGAACTGCAAGCTATCGAAGGATTTAATTATGAAGATTATTCCGTAGTCTTTGTATGTTTATATCGAAATGTTAGTTATCGACACTTTCTAAGATAGCCTTTATTACTATTGGGTCAAGTAGGACATGATATTGGTTCATATATCTGATCGAATAACAAAGAAGGTTACCATATGGGCACTACATGGTTCGTGAATTGAATTTACAATTATGAAAGGCTTATTCTCGTACTTACTGTACAACTGCTAAAGCAGACGGTAAATCCTTTCATGTTGATCACAACCTCTACAGTAGATATTTGTCATCGGTTTTCAACTTTTGGTTTTTATGTTTGTATATATATATACAGTATATGGCAGCAAACAAGTAGTTGGTTCTGGTCATTAGGCGTCGAGCAGAGTGCTCAAACTACCAAAGTAGTGAGCAATATATATCGCAAATAGTACAGTATATAGACACATTCCAAGTTAATAGTGCTCAATTTATATATTTTATTTTAGAATTCTCGTCGGTCTGAGACTATATCTAAAACAACTTGGTCTGACGCTGTCTTTGGTATAGGTTATTCAATATGGCTGTCATCTCTTTGTGCTTCTTCTGTTAGAGGTATGTAATACCCTAATATTATCAAGCCATCATTCCCCTATGAGGGGAATTATTTAAGAAAAGCTGGAGCACTAAAATTACCAAACATTTCCCGGCAATCAATATTTTGTCCCTCTTCAAGGGGCAGTAGTCCTCCCTCCCCATCTGTACCAACCCTCTTCTGTGGCACCCCTTCCACCTCCCTGGCATTCAATTGTCTGTTTGAATGCCTCTTTATATTGATCCATTTTTATCGTTTGTTTTTTATGTTCTGATACACTAAACCTCTTGTTCAAAATTTAATCATAATTATGTAAAAGAAACAGGAATAATTCAGATGTACTTTCTGGAACTTCAAGGACGTTGAGGTGCCACTTTAAATTCAAAATTTAATAGATACCCTCGATAATTGGCACGTGATGTGATGTATAATGCCTCTCCGGATGAATGAACAACAAAATCCGTTCTCACACTCGATCAGATCTTGATAACAACAGAATAAAACATTTGATTAGAAATCTTGTTATCATGTTCACCAATTCGATTACAATTTCTATTCCGCGTTAGTATTGTATTAACAAGTAAAACAAACGAAAGGTTCTAAAAATTTCGAAAATCTCTTAATTGACACTGCAAAATTACACAACAATTTGGAAAAAGGCATCCCTTAAAGATGGCCATGTATATGTAAGTCCTCTCGGGGCTCTATATATCGTTTTGAATTGGTATATCTTCATGCTTTGTGCTTGCCATCATGTAGTTGACAAAGATTGATAACGATAGCTATTCATTCTTATTATATTCAATTACATTTTATAAAGTAATTGTATGGGCGAAACATCAACCTGATATTGCTCAATGCTATATTTATGTATTATAAATAGTATATTCTTTGTTGATACATAATTATCATTATTATACTAGTTTTTAAAATTTGAAATGTTAGCAAAAGTTAAATAATACAATCATAGGCAATCTATTTACTTATCGTTAAATTTTAATTATAAACAAAACATTTTGCTATAATTAAAGTTTATTGGAATAAAATGATTATAACTTCAATAATTCATTACAACCCCGCAAGCCAGGCATCCTTGAATGAAATGTTATCTTATGGAATACAAAAATGTAGAATCATATGTTCGATTTGAACATCGATCGGATTTATCCAGACAATTCGAACCACATGCTTTTCTATCTGGTATGGAATGCAGTATACAGTAATCTTATAATCCGATTTGGCAACTAGGGATAATCCATTTTGTGATATGTGTAAAGATTTTAATTGTTGCTTATTTTATAAAATATAGTAGAACTTGAATTATTTTTTTCTAGCGAGATCCAACGTGGCATTTGTTAAAGCAAAGAATATTCGTCATACAGGTAAACATTCTAGATAGAAGCATGTATGTATATACTTAATGTTTGATGGGGAAGTATCACTGTACCGAAAGTGAGCGCAGCGCTTTACTATTTCTAGGGGAGTAACCTGCTCGCTCAGCAATGATAAATTCTCATTGTTACTGGTAGTAAGAGTAAATCTGTCGTTCTATATTTAATATATTTAATGACAGATACCATGGTCTTCATGCGACACTACGGCCTTGGTGTAGTGGCTAGGGCGTTGGACTACGGCCCACAGGGTCTCGGGTTCAATCCCTGGCCGGAGCACTATAGGTTGGCGTCAGGAAGGTCATCCGGCTATTGAACGCACACAAGCTTCAAAAAACTACTTACAAATTAACCAACCACCCCGGTGAAAAAAGCTACAAGCTTACCCGGTTTGTGGATAAATGATGATTCCAAAAAAAAAATGCATTTCCAACGTAGCAAAATTAATTTCCAACATACATTAAAAAGCTCAAATGAGTTCCTCGAGAATTATTTAAAGAAAAGATTGACAACCTGGGTGGTATACTTCAAAAGACTGTGACCCAGAGATGTATTGTTATGCCTCATGGCTGATGGGAAAAAAGCTCTATACTAGTATTGTGCATACTTTACCTGTGAAGCATAATAGTTGTCCACGTCAAACTCACTGATCTATATAAATAACTTCTATTAATAGATCAGTTGTCAAACTATGGGAATGCTCAGAACTGAGTTTTGTTCACTGCGCATGTCTATACTATTAAATGACGCTTTTTATAATGTGGTATGGAATATCTGTATATAGCCTGTGTGCATTGACATTGAAAGAGAGACTTCGCACATCGATGAAGAAAAATTTCACCAGTAAATTAATGTAACCTTCTTTTTTTTGTTTGCAGAAATGATTGCTGAGCTTCGTGCTGCCATTTTATTAATATCAAAACATTTCAACGGCGGAGGAAAACGAAAGGTATTTAATTACGTTTACAACTTTGCTATGATTACTATATTTCTTATTAAACAACATTAACAATTGTACTATCATGATTATAATTTTTAGGATTTGAAAGTGGATTATACGATTACAAGTCACGCAAAAGATTATGAAAATTATGTCAATGTTGCAAAGTGTGTTGTTATTGCTTTATTTAATCATTGTATTTTGGTTTATCGTTTGAGGCATAGAAAAATGTGCTCAGTACAATCTACGGTCTCTGGTACAAACATGATGGATGCGTAGTGAGACACAAAATAGTTTCAAAAGAAATTCCATCAACATAACAATGTCAAAACGAGGTTTTCGTACGACTTGAGTCGATACGTTGAAACTCTCAAAATGTTATCTTTAGTCGTTATAATTAACATTAAAGTTTCGCAGAATAGACTTCCATGCCCTACTCTAATACATGTATTATTTTATTATTATAAAGGAATAAACATCGTCGTGCCAAAGCACTTTTAGATTTTGAAAGACATGAAGATGACGAATTAGGATTTCGGAAGAATGATATTGTTACAGTGAGTATCTACATCAGATGTATAAGTAGACTTTATATTATTCATTGTATAATAACGACATTGATTCCATCAATCTGATTGGTTTAGAAATGCGATCCCAAATCACCATATCAACACAAAACAAAGTTTTTCAAAACATTAACAATTTTTCGTAAAAAAAAGTCATAAAACGTAGATAGAAATGTTCTAGCTATTTCATAAAGAAATAGGCGCATGTATAAGCCATAGATTGGTGATGGTACTCAATGAGAAAACTGGGAAGTCGAAAATTACTTGCCGCGGCGACTTTGGGTTTTTTCTTATGCCTTCAGCTTTCTCCTTTTCCCTTATGTGCCCTTTCGTGCTGTACATTCAGTAAACGATCGTATTATATGTTCTACACACGAGACACACACATGATTACGTTTTGCCTCTTTGTTATTGCTAGATTATTTCGCAAAAAGATGAACACTGTTGGATTGGAGAACTTAACGGACTTAGAGGTAAATGTCCTGTGGAATAGAGTTTATGTTAACTTGTCAGGTTCTGATGATGATGATAATTGATAAACATTGAAGCCTGCATCGTAAGGTGTATTCAGTAAGCTATAAGAGGTAGATAAATTGACCACTACAGTATAAGACAAATGACAGACCGCTTTATAGAGGTGGCCGCTATAACAGGTTATACTGCAATATCTCAATACATACAATTACTAGATGATGTCAATTTATCATGCTCTTAATCTTATTGGCTATTTACATATGTTTCTATAGGCTGGTTTCCTGCTAAATTTGTTGAAGTTTTGGATGAACGAAGCAAAGAGGTATAGTATTGTTTGTAGCTATTACTTTTGGAATCAAAATGCTACAATTATAAAAACATGAATTAATCATCAAATTTTTTTATTTATAGTATAATTCTGCTGGTGATGATTCTGTATCCGAGGCTGTTACAGATCTTGTACGAGGCCAGTAAGTATTTGCTTCTAACAATAGTTTGATTCTTGAAAAATTCATTTTACAACAAGATTTTCTTTCTTCAAGGTCTGCTTTGTTGGCTTTAAGCTGAAAAAAAATTATTTTCAACTTTCAATCATTTTGTAAAATCGATCCCATGGAAAACTATAACATAACGCTTGCAAATTCCTTGGTTATACATTAGTTTAGAGGCCTTGGTGTAGTGGTTATTCTGTTGGACCTCGGCCCGCATTGTCTTGGGTTCAATATTGATTGGCGTCAAGAAGGGACATTAAATTAACTAACAACACTAACCAACCAGCCTTAAAAAAAAATACTAGCGGTGGTTTGTCGTAAAATGAGATATCCCAAAGAATATTTACAAACATTGTTTATTCAAGCATCTTGATGTATATTGTATCAAGCTCTGTAAGACATGCGGCAAGAATCAATTTCATTCCTTCCATTGAGATGTATAACTGTAACTTTCGTGTTTGAAATTTGAAACACGTGTTTTTTGTCTTCTACTTTGATTAGTTTGTGTTCGTCGTTACGGAATATATTCGATCATGGTTTCAGACGATCAACGTTACTTGGTGGCCCATGTCATCCGTGGGTCTTCATTGAAGAGGTAACACACACGGGAACACGTGATTTCAACTTTGCGTATCAATAAAAGCTAACAAAACTGAAGTCTTGTGCACATCATTACAAAGTCAATTTAGGATTGTGCCTCAAGAAAATTGTTTGGGTCGTAGATATGGTTATTTTGATGTACATCAGTGTTCTGTATGACTTAAAATTATAAGCAAGCACCTGACATCAGTACCAATACTATTAAAGACCATATTTTACAAGCTTAGATTTGCCGATATGCCGGCCCTATACTCTGTAGCAAAAGTATCATCGAAAAATTTATGCGTAACCAAGTCATTTTAGGGGCGCATTTTAGTCTGTGGGATTGGGGGCGAAAAATTCCAATAATTTGGTTGGTGCCTCGTTCAGTAAAAAATACGATTCCAAACAATCATTCATTGGACCTTTAGGTGAACCTTTACCTACAAATAAACCTTATTACCTCATATGCTTAATCAAGCGAATGTTTGATGGTCACTTTATTATTTTTACATTGAAAAACGTCATCGCCATGTCCGTTCAATCTTGAGATTTTTAATTATCTGATGATGATTGCAGTAATTAAAGAATTGAAATAATTTATTATTTTCAGGCTAGCAAACACGAAGTTGAGAAAGACTATGAATCTGTTTATTCCAGATTAGTTCTTTGTAAAACTTACAGGTATTTATAATGTTCAGAAACGATTATACTAATAGATAGATAGATAGATAGATAGATAGATAGATAGATGTGTCATATATTTGCATCTCATTTCGAGATAAAACTTTTTATGGGATATACATGGTTATTACAAATTGAAATTGAATTAATAATATTTTAAATAATTAAATGATAAGATAAGAGGGTGGTATATTTGTTTCATATAGTATAGTATATATATAAATATGTATATATATTTATTTATTTATTTATTTATTTATTTTTTTATTATTATTATTATTATTATTTTTTTTTTTTTGGTATTATCCCAATTGTTATGATTATTGTTCTCGCTATTGTCATTATCGTTACTATTGTCAAGTAGAACATAAAGATTTGATACTCAACTACTATAGGCAATATGTTATTATTATTACTACTACTATTATTTTCTTTTTTTTTTCTTTTTCTCTTTTTAGATAGATAGATAGATAGATAGATAGATAGATAGATAGATAGATAGATAGATAGATAGATAGATAGATAGATAGATAGATAGATAGATAGATAGATAGATAGATAGATAGATAGATAGATAGATAGATAGATAGATAGATAGATAGATAGATAGATAGATAGATAGATAGATAGATAGATAGATAGATAGATAGATAGATAGATAGATAGATAGATAGATAGATAGATAGATAGATAGATAGATAGATAGATAGATAGATAGATAGATAGATAGATAGATAGATAGATAGATAGATAGATAGATAGATAGATAGATAGATAGATAGATAGATAGATAGATAGATAGATAGATAGATAGATAGATAGATAGATAGATAGATAGATAGATAGATAGATAGATAGATAGATAGATAGATAGATAGATAGATAGATAGATAGATAGATAGATAGATAGATAGATAGATAGATAGATAGATAGATAGATAGATAGATAGATAGATAGATAGATAGATAGATAGATAGATAGATAGATAGATAGATAGATAGATAGATAGATAGATAGATAGATAGATAGATAGATAGATAGATAGATAGATAGATAGATAGATAGATAGATAGATAGATAGATAGATAGATAGATAGATAGATAGATAGATAGATAGATAGATAGATAGATAGATAGATAGATAGATAGATAGATAGATAGATAGATAGATAGATAGATAGATAGATAGATAGATAGATAGATAGATAGATAGATAGATAGATAGATAGATAGATAGATAGATAGATAGATAGATAGATAGATAGATAGATAGATAGATAGATAGATAGATAGATAGATAGATAGATAGATAGATAGATAGATAGATAGATAGATAGATAGATAGATAGATAGATAGATAGATAGATAGATAGATAGACTATAGGTGGCACAGATTTATAAAATGACTTTGACGAAAGCATTAGCCATCCGAAATCCTATAGAGCATTTAAACTATTTTCTTCCGAATTTTTTGTTGAGATTTGACCTATAAATCAGGAAAATATCAATTTTCTTTTAAATTAATTTGCTCTAGCCATCCAGGATCTAGGAACCCAGGAGCGCCACATTTGTCGAACCCTGTCTTACAGTATGGATACTGTGGAGACATCGTTTAAACCTAGCTTCGTGACGGCATGAAATGTGATATGATAGTTTGATATGACCGGGGTTCGATTCCTCGTCAGCGCATCCATGTTCTTTGCATCTGTCTGTAACTTTGTTATGTCCCTCAAATTAACAAGCTTTTATATACTTACGAGATGACTATTAATCACAATTATATATGATTGAAAAACGTAACGTTACTTATGAAATAGTACTATGACTCAGAATAGCAAGCTTGCAGAAATAATCCATTGCCTGACTTCATCATATATCATCATCTTAAAGAAGAATTGCAACCTTGACCACACATTGTAAGTACTATGCCTGTCTGCGCACAGCTGCAGCTGCAGAATGCTACAGATAGATTAGTTATTACTTCTACATCTACACTGATGGATTTGCCTATCTATTTTGCCAACAAAACATAATTTAACTATTGAGACTAATCGTTTCATAATAAGCTTAAATCTCATTAGAAAAAAGATTATATTTAGTTTGTTTTTAAACTTTTGGGTTGATTCTCAGCGGTGATACAAAATCCCAAGTTTTTGTTTTTGGCCTTCATTCTGTTTTATTATTTAATCCATTAGATTAGACGAGGATGGCAAAGTCCTTTCTCCTGAAGAACTTCTATATCGGGTAATTATTTCTTTGTAATCCATGTAATCTTTATATTTTTGGTTATATTTCCTGCTTTTAAACTGTTTACTATTTTATTATTTGAGAGAGTATTAATAAGAAAATTTCCACGTTCAAGATCTGTCAATAAATTATCATGATACAAACTCAACATTTTATTTATGTAAATTTACAGTAACTGACTTCTGACGTCATATAGAAAATGATTGCCAACGATTTAATTTTGCTTACATGAACATTTAGGCATTGTTAAATCTGACAATTGTATGTAATGTAACACTTTAAGTAATTTTGCATTTCTTATATCAATTGAAAAATATTATTAATTTAATTTTAATTATTTAATTATGAGTTTGTTTTTGCAATACTAATGAGGTAGCATTTTGGTGCTACGAAACTCGTACTCTTCCCAGTTCAATGGTTCACAGGAAAAATGCAAGAAATGTTTTTAACTATCGAGTATTGTTGTCTTGCTTGTTGTCTTGCAAGTCCAAATCATTTCAAAATTGAACATGAACATTAACTTTTTTCGAACACAAGAAATTTTTGCTCAAGGAAAATGAATTATACTTTGTATCAAAAAAATATATTCTTGCAAGAGTTGAACATTTTTCTGAGTCTCGTATGAACATTTTAGTGTGGATGATGCGATTGTTTCTTGTACAGTATTTAAATATTAGTTCTAATAAAAGCTCTTTTTTAGACGTTATATTAGATGTTATACTGTCCCTTTTTATAGGCAATTCAATCGATTAATGCGAGTCACGATGCAGCAAAAACGGCAATGGACGTTAAGGTAATATTGTTCGAAAATGCATTGCCTGTATATGCCCTATATCGTACTTTCACAAAATTAAATTTAAATTGATGTAGTTTCCTCACGTCTGACAATGTTCAGACATTTTTCGATTCCAACGCTCCACTCCTTCCAACTGAATCACACCAGGTGTTATTTGATGGAATAGTTCTGTATAGCAATATGGACAGCATTTATGAGTGTTATCTGGCCAAAATGAGGTGTACATAATGTTGAGTAATGCCGTTGGTTCTTAGTCAATTAGCACAAAAAGACTAGTCTTGAATCCAATCAAGTACAATTTATTTGGGTTGAGTTCATAGAGCTGATAAACTCACAACGCCTTCCAACAGCACACTAACTTATAACTTACAAAACAAACTATTTAATACTAACTCAGTACGTCGTAATAAGGCGAATTATTAACTAAATTACATAGAAATGAGGCTAATTAATACAAATACGAGATTATACAAAAGCTACTAAAATATCGCTATAAACACCGGGTTTTGTGCGAACAATTGGAGTTGTTTAAAAATATATTTGTCGAATGTAGACCAGAGAATATTCAATATACTTATCTCCTGATACTGAGTGCGTCATTACTTTTGCTGAGTAGCTGATTTGTTTACGATTTTGTTTTAATTGTGGTTTGATTAATTGTCGTAAACCTGCTCTCCCCCGTTGAGTATATCATTCTATTGCTGGAATACTAACACTGCTGTCTATGACCTGGATTACAAAGGTTTAGCCTTGATATGCTTTAAACTGTTTCAGCCAGGGAGGTGTTTAATCGGATTGAATATACAATTGTTTATGGATATCCGATTATCATATCTATCAAATTTTAAGTAGTTTTTACTAATGTATGTCTTTTATATATTTGTTTAGCTTCGTTCATTGATATGCTACGGACTAAAGTAAGCATAATCTAGTTGTTTTGTTGTTCTAATTTTACTTTGCTTACGTAGGTTACTTTATATTTAATTTGCAACTTTGTTAATTTGTGTTTGCAGTGAGCAAGTTCTACATTTATGGTTCGAGGTGCTATGTTCATCAGAAGAGACTGTTGCAAAATGGTACGTAATTCCCATGTAGAGTAGCAGTTAGGTAGCACCGCGCTGAAATGAGGGCCGTGATGGAATGATGCTTATTAGCAATATATAAAACACCAGCAATTTGCGACATTTTGTTGACGTATTTTTCAAAATCTAATGATTTTTACTTGAAAGAAATACAGAGCAGTTTTTCAAAACTCAAAATAGCGGAAAATCGTCGGGCCTACCGTATTTCAAATTGTTTCTCATTTGAAGCAAAAACTTCTTGTAAACTGATTATTCTGTCACGCATTATTTGTTCAACTTTCTTCTTTTATTGGAGAGAAGTGATTTCATTATTCACATTATTATTATGCAATTGTTAATTTTTAAATGTTTATTTTTTACTTCTTTAGGTATCATCCTTATTCGTTTCTTAGAAGCCCATGTTGGATTCAAATCAAATGTGAATTAAGGTGCAGTTAATCTTATTACCTTAATGCAGCGACCACCTATCTATAGTGGTCACTCTGGCAATAGCTAGTACTTTCTAATTAACCAAGCTTGCATAAAAAGTGGTCAGTTTACTAATCTCTCGTAGCTGGCCGTTATATACAGGTTTCACTGTAGGATGATATAAACAAAATCGGTCTTATATCTTATAGCATGCGCATGCGTTGAAAAAGGTCAGTGAATAACTCTAATTTAATTGACATAAATTGACTGTTGACCGTTATGGACAGGTAGAAATATGCATCGCACTAGGCAGGTAGTCCTAATTAATCAACTTTCTATCAGAGATGATGTTAGTGTATTTGTTCCAATGTGTTTTTTGTATTGCAGAGTGTTGGCTCAATTTGCGTTCAGTTTATCTGTGAAATATGAATTAAATTCTCGTCAAAACGTAAGTCATTTACAATGAAATTAAACGTGATTCAATATATTATAACTTATTTCTTTATATCTTGGCTATACATTCATAATATATTAGATGCACATTAATTCATAAATTTATAAACGTATATGTTGTAAGATATTGTATTTTTACAAATCATCAATTTATCCATATCGAGAAACATTTTATCAATGTATATAATTGATGTCAAGTCATAACGCATTCGCCTAAAAGAGCAAGGCACGACGTTACTGTAAAAAAATAATAATTGAGACGGTATATCGTCCTACCATGGTCCTACCAAAGGCTTCCGTACCACTCTTCTATTTCTAGAGGAGTTGGTATTTTCGCTGAGAGCATTGATCAGTTTCAACAGATTCCATGACAGCATGTTAGCAGACAATACAATTCTATCTAGACCATTCCATCTGCCATCAGAAGATAGTATCATTTGATGATTCAGATAAAGTCAAGGCTGAGTTGACCTTCGAGGGATTAGCTACACTAATGTATTACCTTCAAAATTTTGACTCAATTTTTTTATATGTGGGTGTTACACACACCCGTAAGATTAACAGCCGTGACTGTTGACTATAATTGTTCTGTTATTAATTTTCTGATTCGAGTTATTAATATGTTGTTACGTATATAGACGTCGTCAGCGATGAAGGAAGACGTCCAAGACATGCTTGTGAAACATCATCTCTTTAGTTGGGACATTTGACAATAAAAATAATAACGTCATTGTTGGATATTTGAACGCAAAATATTGACGTCTTAAACCAAGTGGGTGGACATTCCTATAGACTTCTGGTAATTCTATACAGTAGATGCGTGTAAACGTATAGAAGTATTACAAATTGGTCGATTGTTGAACAGAAGATCATCTCCCGCTCTCTAAGAGTAAAACGTAAATTATATGCTGATGAGATATCTAGATATTAGCGAAATACTATATAAAATGAACTTTATGTGAATAAAATTAACTACTAGTATATAGCTCTATATTTACTATAAAAATAGGAGGGTTCGGAAATAATAATACATTTAACGATATTGTTGAATTGTTACATTATGTAAATACAAATATATATATATAATTTACTTTTCCATAAAAATAAAAACTTGAACATTAATTGTGTGGCTTTATCTCTCGTACTCTTGTAGATCTGAACACGGGTCTGAGCATGTTCTGTAATCAATCCAGATACATTTATTCTGTTTAAAGAGCAACCGAAATGTTGTTAATTATCTTCTAATAGTATACATTGCTTTGCTATAAATCTGATGAAAAGAAGAATCTCTTTAGATTTTCACATTGAATATATTGTGTTTTGATTTAGAATATATTCCTTCAAAAATGTTGTCTGTATAAATAAAATGGTCATGACTGTTGGAACGAAACTAATGCATAGTAGTCTTATATAATATACGACAATGTATGAATATATGATTTGAATGAATATATTTGATATAAACATTGAATAGATAATGACCATTTTGAACATTTTATTTACGTTTACCATGGAAACCTATAGTAATCATTTGGGGGGTTTTATTTTTGGTAGGAACTCTCAATCAACGCCTACGTAATACAATTTCTTGTTCAGTTTCATTGATAAATGAATTATTTAGAGGTCAAATATTTGTAGGTCAAAACAGATTAAATCATAGAAGAAAGTAAAACTTTCTGTTCTGATGTATCAGAGTTATAAAAATGGCTTCTCAAAAACGGGAACAACGATGTATTTATATCCGATTTAAAATGTTGAAGCATTTAATTGCAATGTAATAGCTAGGTTGCCTATTATGATACTAGTTACTTCTTGACATTTGTGACAACAATGAAGGGACAGTTTTTCTTGGAAATTTTATGTCACACTTAAGGTCATCCAGTTAAAATATTTACGTGTAATATAATAATCACATTCATATAACTATTAGAATGTGTTTAAAATCTAAATGTTCTTTTATTTGATATGCGAAAATAATACTGTCAAAGCCTTATAATAAATTTGACGTATCTCTACTCCCGGGAGAGGTGGACTTTGATATCTTTGGACACGAGTGTGTCAATTTTAGAAAATCAACGAAGAACAGCAGAGTTGATAATTTGGCACCGTAAAATTCACAAAAATCTGTAAATGGCATGTCCCATATATATCTTTCTAAAGTAGAGTATCATATATTGGCCTCATTAAAATTATTTAGTCTTGAACAAACTTTAAGCAAATTGCTGTGAATATTGAAGTGGTTTCCTATAGATAATTACAATTATAATATAAATGTTGTTCAGTCTTTATTCCATTAGAAATATTGTCAACAAGCTTGTTAGCCAGAATAATAAAAGAAAAAGGTGTGATATTTACTTTTGCAAGCAAGCTCGAGGCTTGGATATTACTGTCTATAGGTCTGCTGCACAAAGTTCAATTAATTGTTTCTGCAATATTTATTAATTACACCGTTTTTTGCCAAGCTTAATAAAAATTGATGTAAGCCAGCATGAATTATTCATCATCCAATTACTACCGTTTATATTAAGCATTAAAATAAACTTGATTTAATTTTTATCAGTCGAAACACTACGGATTTTGAAAATCTGAAACCTACTGAAAATTTATTAAATAGGCTACTGAGTTGGGCACTTTTTGATAGCTTTCAATTTTTAAGCTGCATTTCAGCAATTTTCAGTAGAATGAGAAGAATCTAGAATTAAGTGTCTAGTGAATTTGAGTACGGTTTCAGTATCTAATCCCATTCCAATATATTTTTAGTAGTTTTTCAGTAGGAATTCAGTAGATCCAAGATTTATGGTGAACTGTTCTGAATAAATTATCATAATAATAATTTAATTTTTAGTAAATAATCTTCATAGCATTTAATATGTGTGGCAAATACTCTATTTGTTTGAAATATATAGAAAACTCTTTCCAGGACATTAAATGCGCTTACTTTTTATGCTTTATATCATAATTCGATGAGAATTGATAAGGGTATCGAATATCTTTAATGAATCTCATGATTGTTCTTTAGTCTCCTTATTTCCCAATTCATAATTAATTGAATAAGGATATCATCTAATTGTGAAATTTTTCAAAAGATATTTGTTGTTTTTGTACAAATTTGCAGATGTACGATATTGATCTTTTGCAAAGAAGATTATGCTGTTGGACTTCTTCAAGAAGATTATCACGAATTTTTGGAAGCTTATATAAGAACGTCACTATACAGATTTAATTATGGCAATATGTGCGCATCGCTTAATTGATTAACAAGGCACGCGCATTTTGGGGGTAATTATCTATCATCAGCTAATTATTTCATCTAAAAATATTTTCGAAATACGCACAAAGGCGAACCGCATTTTCTGCATTTTGATATTTTGGCTACTGCTATCATTTTGTAGAGGTTTGGGTATTTAAGCTTGCTTAGTTTTGAACTTTTGAATAACAACAAAAACTGCTTAACTGTTTTTAACTTTTCCCGGTTCATGAGAAAGATATTGATCATGTTGTTAGCAACGACTGAGTGCAGCTATAACGAACAATGGTGGCGAGTCAGCAATAAGGCACATTCCTGTTCATTATCCGTGCTCATACACCGTTTCATATTGAGTAGAATATAGATGACTAGCATGCGAAGGCAGTGGTAGACAACTATTTCAAACGAAACGAGCGAGCGACAAGGTGAAACTTTTTCACCGTTATCAAATTTGATATAGACAAGGGCTTAGCTAGTGCCTACTTATTGTAAGACAGTAATTATTATTAAAGGACAATACTATTATTTATTAGTGAATGAATATGGCTAATGGAAATATTAATTTTATGATGAATACAACTCAAACAACTTTGGAGAATTCTGGTTCTACTCAAGATCTTCTTCAATTCATCAGTAATGCCTCTAGACAAATCAAAAATGTTTTACGAACTGCTGAAGCAACTCAGCCTATTGAAGACATCCAACAGCAAGCAAATATGTCAAGTCCAGTACCAAGTCCAACTCCTAGTGTATCTTCTACCGGATCATACGAGACAGACCTATTGGAATCACGACAAGATTATTTAAATAAACCTCCACCACCGTATGAACTTATTCAAAGTAATATCAATACAAAGAAAAGACGATATTATGACATTGGAAATACAATTAATCAAAGTAAAACGATGAAAAAAAGAAGTCGAAATACTACCGAGACAGATCGCGGAGACTTTTACCAGAAAACAGAAAATACAATGAAGAGCAGCGTATACCGCACAGCACAACAGACACCGCTTTCAAAATATCAACTACTAAACATGATCACAAATACAAATCCTGGATTTCTACAACAAAATGTACCATGCAATAATCATAAAACAATGAATTCTATACACCGTACTGATTTGATGAGTCATACAGCTATAAATAATATACAATTTGAATCACAACAGAACTTATATCATAATTCGAATGATTTCATGACTCAAAATGATACTGCAGGTACGATCAGAGCGCAATCTCGATTGTATGATATTCAACGACAACATCATTTATATCATAATATGAATCAACATTTAAAACAACTACAAAAACAACAACAAATGCAACAACAACAACAAATGCAACATCAACAGCAAAGACATTTTATAGATCAACAAAATCGATTTCAATTATTAAAACAACAACTTTTAATAGAGGAAAATGATTTACAACAACAACAGTTGAATTTACGTAAACAAAATCAAGGTCAAATTCATAATCAAGAAATTACACAGCAAAGAGTTATACAACAGCAAAACCAAGGACATTTTCAACAAAATATTATGCAATCTGCATCAAACCCTGATGTTGAAGAATTATTAACTTTTATAGAAGGAGAAGAATTACTAACAGACGATACTATTGCCGACTTCTTGTTATCGGAAAAGATTAATTTATGATATGACCAATTCAATTTATATAAATTTTGACAAAGCTTGACTTTTTCAGCTGCTATAAAAATAGGAAATATATTTATAGAATTGATTAATGTGATGACGAATTAATTATGACAAATTAATGCTTTGAATTTCTAAAGCACATACTGTGTAACGAGAACAGTAAAAATACGTTAATATCATAATGTACAATGCTCTTGTGTTAATTAATTCCTTCCAAATTAATATAGATAAGGTATAAAATACTCTTAAACAGATAGGTAAAAGTTGCGTTGCTAAAAATACAAATTAACAAACTAATATTTCATGTGTCAATTTATAACTCTGCAAATCGTTTAAATTGGAATCAAATTGGGAATCTAGCTCATATGTATCAATAGTGTCTTTCTTTTATACAAACTCGTACAGTCTATAGGATTTCTTCCCAAAACTTTTTTACTTCCAAAATAAATTTTTTCATTACTTGAATCTAGACTTTTATTAAACTTTTTCAGTTGCGTCTGTTTAAATTTATACATTTACCGTACTCTGCAATTTCTATTTCGAAACATTTTCCAGTATGACTCATTTTTATTAATATATCTATACCTTTCATTGTATATATAATCATTTCACTATCTGATACATACGATATGCCAACTAACTTTTCATTTTAGGACAAATCAAAGAATAGCAAAATTATTAAATATTCTACTTTAAGGATAATTGAAATGTTCTTAGCTTAATTATTTCATCCCTTCCAATTAGAAAATGAGAGGATAGATTATATTTTGATTGACTGTGGTTAGGAATATGTTTGAATGAAAACAGTTATCTTCAGTAAAAGATACACATCTTTTATAACATCTATTGTATTCTAAAACAAAGAAATGCGGATGAAATTGAAACATGAAATCATGAAGACGTAAATAAAAGTTCATGAAATATTGAACTTTAGATCGTCATCGTAAGATCGTATTCAAGGCCAGAAATTATAAATTTGAAAACGATTTTAGAAACGAAGTCTCAGGAAGAACTGCAGCTATTATGTTGAAATAAGAACAGTAAACGGGCTATCAGAGTGTAGCTTAATCGACGTTAAACAAAGAAGATTTTAACCATAAATCTGAGCAGTCGGAGTTGTTTCAGACTTCATTTGCCTGTCAAAAATCTCAATTTTATTTTGACAAACTAAATAAATCAGTCAATCGAAAAAAAGTAGGTTGACGTAGGAACAACGGAAACCTTGCTTCTAAGTCGTGCTCGGGACTATATCGGGGACTATCTACTGCCGATT
This sequence comes from Haliclystus octoradiatus, assembly GCA_916610825.1. Classification (NCBI taxonomy): domain Eukaryota; kingdom Metazoa; phylum Cnidaria; class Staurozoa; order Stauromedusae; family Haliclystidae; genus Haliclystus; species Haliclystus octoradiatus. Next base: position 27,477,405 of record OU744449.1, read on the forward strand.
TTCCTGCAACTATTTAGATGGCTGTAGTAAGTAGTTTCAATTTCTATCCAGGATGTACCGATTTCAGTAACCAATTCATAATAAGGATACTACTGTCTGGCATCAGACCACCTATATGTCCTATTGATCAGGATATCGCGCAGACAGACGGTACAGAATCGTACGCTCCGATAATCGTACGCCAGGCTGTTTTTCTTGTTCTGATCAAGTGACGCAGATAAGGCATACAAAAGGTCCTTCTATTTTTGAGTTTGAGAAAGTACTTTTTAAACCCTCACCAAGAATCGTTCTTTTAAGATTATTTAGTATGCGATATGCCGTAGCGACTAAAGCGTTGATTGTGGTTGATTTACGTTAATTTTTATTTCTACGGCTGAATAGTCTTTTTTTCGCTTGACAATGGTAGGTCTATAACAGCTTCACGCTTGAGGAGAACTCTTTACACCCACACAAAAATATAAAAATATGTTTTATACAAAAGATGAATTCCGTACTGAAGTTTGTTGCTAACAAACACATGTCTTATATTTTTTAGTAACAGTTTCGTACACATAAAGAAACGATAATAATTCAATAAATATAGACTTGGTTTTCAGATCTCCAACCAATTCGAAACAAGCTATAGATCTACAGTTAACAATTAGAAATTCAAAATAGTTAAATTGTTTACTGACTTTACTGATCAATTGGAATTTGCTATAGTAAAGGTCCTGGGAAAAAATTCTCACGAATAAAACTAACCCCGCGTGGCTAATTCTGAATCTTTGAGAAATGAATCGAACCTCAAAAGTCTTCTAAAGCTTCTAGAGATGTCAGTCTGGAATGTTCTTGTAGTTATGTGTTTAAAATATATATCTATCATTATTTACAGTGGCTGTTATCTTAGAAATGATTACCTGCAAATAAAATAATGAGACCAAGAATGGTCTCTAATTTGTCCTCAAGTTTTGCAGAATCTGAACCTCGATGCTCGATGAAAAGAAAAAACTATCATACTGCAAAATACAAACCGATTCCACATAGTAGAATTGAGTGACGCCGTATATATAAATACTTTGACAAAATTTTGTCTTCGAAAAAACGTAGATTGCAAAGTGTTTGTATTTTAATGCCATACAATGTTTTTAAATCTCATAACAAAGCAATGTCTAACCTTATTTCCTTATATACTTCACATATTATATATATGTTATGAATGAAATAGTATTGGCAAGCATTTTATGAATAGAATAGTATCGGCAAGCAAGATATGCCACATTTTACTCTATCTATATAAATAGACTATTTGGGTTGGTCTGTAAACTTCAACCTTTCATTCAAACATTTCAATTGGTTGTAGATTATACCTAAGATAGGATTCATGAAAAACTATCTTTTAGGAACTAAATCAAAAATAACTGTATTGTCCTGTAACTATTTAGACCCCTAATGTGTATTTCATTTCCTATTTTAATTGACCTTCGCTGTTACACTTACGTCAGTTTTTACCATAATAATAGGTTATCTCAACTAGACATAAATGGTTAAATCTGTCATATCGGAATATTGGATAGGCAGCACAGCACGTTTTAGATAGTCATATGGTTAGTAAATTGACCGTTTAATCCAAGATAAAATAATACCAGATCTCAGTTCTATGATTTAGAAATTCTAGCAATTTGATTGGTGTAGATTTGTACATGATTTTTATTTTGAATTCGCTGGAATTATAATTCAAATCTTGGTTAAACAGTAATTGCTGCTATATTTCTTTTCTAATTACCTCAAAGGCAACAATAATTACTTTCTTAAAAAAACTACCATACTGCATAAGAATCACTTGAAAATGGGCCTCGACCTTTAAGCCAAGATATCTCATTCTCAAAGTATGCTGAGGGTATTACCTGTATTGTGATACTATATTTCTGGAAACATTGACATGTTTTATTGGCAGTAAAATTTACAACACTCTTTCTTCCATTTTAGTTGTATAGTTTTTTACAATTTATGCAAATCAAAGTGTTAAATATCACGTGGTTAATTTTCCATAGAAGATGTGTTGTAGCATATGTGATAAATTTTGTAATACTCAACTAGATGTATTTTCTGTTGTTAAATATTAGAAGAATAACGATAGAAGGGTCATTGATATGTTTTTGAAAATTACCAAACACAAAATGTCATAATATTTAAAACAAAACCGATCTTACCAAATCTGCTTGGATTTTGTTTAAACTATATATTAGTTATGGTTGTAAGAATACTAATATAGCAGCTAGTGTTTATTACCATTCAAAATCTGAAAATTTCCTAACTAATATCAATAAACCCATGCTTACAGATTTTCCATCCAGTGTTTAGCTGTTGGTCCTATTTTCTTCTGCTACCCAATTACAAAGTCAATCAAATATGAACTTGACTGCTATATACAGGGTCTGACGACAGCAGGAATCCTGGAATCCTAGATTCCAGTAGGTTAGAGGAAACTCAGAAGAAAATTGATATTTTTATGATTTATTTGTCAAAGTTCAACAAAGCAATCAAGAAGAAAATGCCTCCCAATATTGCAGATGGATCCGGGGGGTAACTCCCATCGCATTTTGACGGGGTTGTTTAAATGAAACTTTGGCAGAATAACCTTAAAAATTTTTCACATGATGAAAAAGATACCCCAAATATCTTTTATGAATGACAGATTCAACCACAAATAAAGAAAAAACAAAAAATTCATAGGCAAATAATAAAAAATCATTTATAATAAGTGTCAAAATGATGCCTCAAAAACCCTTTTCTGGTATAGAAGGTTACCCTAAAAGTTTTTCTGGATATTGAAAAAGGTACCCTTTAATATTCGATGGTCACCGTATACCAAAGATGTGTATGTTACCCCCCCCCCCCCCCTGGGTAGATGGCTTGACATTCTGTCAGAGCCTGGTAAAATATGTAATAATGATTGGATTGTACCTTTCATGAACATCAGTTTGTTGAGATGAGAGGCAATTATGGCTTTATGTACATACATTACTTGCCATTATGGAAGGGAGGAAGATATTGTTCTAGTGGTACGATATAACACATTGCAAGTAAAGGAGAAAATAGATCCGTTTCATTTTTTGAGTAAAGTAGAAATTGATGTGAGAATGTCGATAATATTCACCATCTAATACATAGCGAAACAAATAATTTATACGAAGGATACGAATGATAGAATACTTCATTATTTACGCTACTGGGAAGGGTGAAGTCAACAGAAAGATATAAGGATGGAAACCAAATCTTAACTTGATATGTGGATGGGTAAATTACTTTTTCATATTTACATTTACGAGTGAGTATAGTGTCCCATAGAAGTATTAGAACATGCTTTAAACGTTAACGAAATTTTTATAAATGATCAGTTCATGAACAATTCATAAATGCATCTCATAAGAACTCAAGGCAATTGATAGAAGGCATGATATTATAGTTTTACAAGTAAAAGATAAGTCTACTTGAAGCTCTTCCTACAGATTCATAAACTACATTGCGTTATACTTCAGCATTCGCACAATATCATCCAGATTTTCAAAGTCATTATTTCATTACGTCATCATTACCAGTACACTATATGACGTCACAATGAGTATATCTCTTCGACATTTGTGTCTTTTTTCGATTGAAGACAGAACAAAACTTTACTTGTGCTGATTCAAGATAGCATTACTGATTATTTATTACCGAGTTGGAAACTCATTATCATAGAAATATTGAGGTAAGCACTTTATCCATTTGATGTTATATTTATTTTAATTAATTAATTCTCAATTCTGATAAGTACCGAGATAAATATCGTTGTTCAATTGACTTTATAAATCTATTAATTAATTGCAACAAAGGATGGTGCGGTGTACAGTAGTAGGACAGTGCAGTGTTAACAATTAGATGTAATTGATGGATAGAACAGGTTTCTTACGCAGCCATAGAGAGACATTATTTATTTGTATACTGTGTCGAGACATGCCTTTTCACATACAAATTAAAAGCTTACAACTTCTCCATTAAACGATTCGCGACTCACGACTACTTTTTATTTTACTTTTCAGTTGAACACGATGGCAGCATTGGATATTAAATATTTATTGCATACCACTGTTCATGAGGATTTAATCTACGTTACATCTGATGAAGATTATTTAAACGATGAAGTAGAAATCGGTGAAAACCAAACCGCACCCTCTAGGTTAAAAGAGGAACAATTGCTTATCAAAATTGCTAGACTTGAAATAGAACTACAAGGAAAATGCAAAAACGAACAACTACTGCTTGAAAAAATCGATAATCTCACAAAAGAGAATGCTTTCTGTGGCAAGAAGCGAAAGAAGCAAACATTTAAAAAGAAAATCAAAGAGGAAATTGTTGTCCTTCGAAAAGAAAATGTGATCATGAAACAACAAATTGATGCATCTGCTGTGAAATTGCAAGCTGCAAATGATGAAATTAAAAATCTAAAGAAACGACTTACGAACACTCTTGTAAAGACAGGGAATGAAAGACGTTGCAGAAAAGTAGTTATCAGCAATTTAGAAAATCAAAACTCACATCTAGAACGCAATCTAATGCTAGCAACTCAGCAAGCAGCAGAAGTGAAAAGAAAGTTAAAATTTAATATTTCTTCGTTGAAAGTAGACGTGGACATTCGTGATAATAAGATTGATTATTTGCATAAGCAACAATATGAAAAAGAACAACATATTGAAGATCTACTAGAGCAATTAGGTCATCCAAAGGTAACTATCGAACAAATACAACTGGGCAAAAGAAAAGCAGAAGAACTCATTTCAGATTGGCTCAAAAGTGATCCACCTGATTTGACCTTCTGCTGAAGGATAATAAATTTGTTTGAGGAGTTAACTAAACCATTTAATATCAATACAAACATTTATATACAAACATAATTTCATCATCTACATGTTTGTGCGTGTCTATATCATCTTAATTTAAATCGTAAACCATCTTGAGATAAATTAGATTGATTAAAATGGTCAAATAACATCATAAGTACAGATCTACTTGCATCAAACATCATCATTCGATGCACAATAAAACTCCTCAAACAACAACAATTTTGTTTTTATTTACATTGTTATATCTAGAAACAAAGTGACATAATGCATACATATCTTTTAAAAGTATCCATTGTGCTTTTACCTTGTCGTGCGACCGATGCATACTTTAATTATTCTCAATACCTGCTTGAGCGGACATTGCACTTAGCCATCAATGGTAACAGTGCAATTTGCAGCTCTTGCAATAGCACAGCGGTATCTGGTGCAGGAAATAATGTAAGAGAAGTGGATGATGAAATAAAATATGAAAGTGATCTAATGTAGGAGAAGTAATCAGAAGTAGTGGATGTTGCTGGTTGGTTGATGAACCTTAAAAGTCAATTACCAAATGGGTTTTGCGTTGAAGAATAGAAAGTCAAATCTCAAATCAAAATAAATAAGCTCAATTGTTGACTATAACTGGACGATATAGCGAATGGGTGGTTTTATGTAGTGTATTTTGGGCCAACGTATTTAACAATATCTATCAAATCAAGTATAGTTTTATTGGACATCGATTTGATCTCATTTTACGACACTTACGTTCTTAATATACTTTATACTTACCACTCTTTCCTGTTATTTATACCTTTTTTTTACTTAATGTCTGTTTTCCTGTCCACTTAGCTATGTATCAGTCCTTTGCAAAAAAGTTTGTATAACTTAAAGGTTCTGAATAAATGATGATGATGATGATGATGATGATGATGATGACGATGATGACATTCTCAAATTTTAAAATTTGTAAATGAGACGCTGTCCTAAAGTATATTTACTTCAATAAATATTATTAAATATGTTGTTACATATTTAATAATGTTTATAATATTAATAACAGTTGAAGACTGTCATGAAGTGACTAACCTTTTATAGAAATACCCTTTAAGTTTGAAAACAAAATCTAATTTATTCATGATATTATGTAGCGTAGTAGGAAATGTTTCTTTTATTATTTAATCAAATTAAGATTTTTAAACTAAAATAAGATTTTAAAACTACAACTACTGCAGGCCTCTTTTGTAACTTGTGATGTTTTTCAATCTCCCACTGGGAATAGTATAATCTATGAAATGATGTCCAATGTCATCCATAGGATTAGTATTGGATATTTTACGCAAATCTACAATCTATTTAGTAGTATAGTCCCGTAGAAATAACCAACCAATCATATGCACAATTTGACTATCAGATAATTATTAGAAATAGTATAGCACTATTCACTATGATATTCTGAACCAATTACAATGAATAACAATTGAAAATATGCACTAGGACTGGTTCCAGGCTCTTATCGTTAAAACTAAGATAGAATTGAAAAAGGGCCTGGAACCAGTCCTAGTGCACATTTTCAATTGTTTTTCATTGTAATTGGTTCAGAATATCATGGTGAATAGTTCTATACTATTTCCAATAATTATCTGATAGTCAAAGTGTCCATATGATTGATTGTTTTTTTCTACGGGACTATACAACGACACAGATTGTAGAGTTACGGACAGAACATTTGACAACCATTGCTCTTATCATCCATTCAAGAGTATCACGATATAGAGGCCGAATAAAGTGGCGCGGGTGCCTTAAGTAGGATAATACCGTCTGGTAATTTGTTTCGAAATTCAAGGTCGCGTTTCATTACGTCATCATTAGCAGAAGACTGTATGACGTCACAATGGGTATACCTTTCCGACATTTGTGTCTTTCTTCGATTGAAGACAGAACAAAACTTTACTTGTGCTATTTGAAGATAGCGTTATTGATTATTTATTACTGAGTTGGAAACTCATTATCATAGAAATATTGAGGTAAGAACCTTATCTAATTGATGTTATATTTATTTTAACTAATTAATACACAATTCTGATAAGTACCAATAAATATCGTTTTTCAACTGACTTTATACATCATTAATTGCAACAAAGGATAGCACGTTGTACAGTAGTAGGATAGTGTAGTGGAGTGCTAACAATTAGATGGAATTGATGGATAGAACAGGTTTCTTACGCAACCATATATAGATATACCGAGAGATATCATTTATTTTTATACTGTGTCGAGACATGCTTTCTCGCATACAAATTAAAAGCTTGCAACTTCTCCATTAAACGATTCAAGACTCACGATTACTTTTTATTTTACCTTTCAGTTGAACACGATGGCAGCATTGGATTTTAAATATTTATTGCATACCACTGTTCATGAGGATTTACTATATATTACATCTGATGAAGATTATTCAAACGATGAATTAGAAATCGATGAAAACCAAACCGCACCCTCTAGGTTAAAAGAGGAACAATTGCTTTTCAAAATCGCTCGACTTGAAATAGAACTACAAGGAAAATTCAAAAACGAACAACTACTGCTTGAAAAAATCGATAATCTCACAAAAGAGAATTCTTTATTGAAAGCAGTCAGTTATCCTGCTACCATCGAAGAAGAAGACCAAAGTTGTTGTTTAATTGCATTCTGTGGCAAAAAGCGAAAGAAGCAAACATTTAAAAAGAGAATCAAAGAGGAAATTGTTGTCATTCGGAAAGAAAATGTGATCATGAAACAACAAATTGATGCATCTGCTGTGAAATTGCAAGCTGCAAATGATGAAATTAAAAATCTGAAGAAACGACTTACGAACACTCTTGTAAAGACAGGGAATGAAAGACGTTGCAGAAAAGTAGAAATCAGCAATTTAGAAAATCAAAACTCACATCTAGAACGCAATCTAATGCTAGCAAATCAGCAAGCAGCAGAAGTGAAAAGAAAGTTGAAATTTAATATTTCTTCGTTGAAAGTAGACGTGGACATTCGTGATAATAGGATTGAGTATTTGCATAAGCAACAATATGAAAAAGAACAACATATTGAAGATCTACTAGAGCAATTAGGTCATCCAAAGTTAACCATCGAACAAATACAACTGGGCAAAAGAAAAGCAGAAGAACTCATTTCAGATTGGCTCAAAAGTGATCCACCTGATTTGACCTTCTGCTGAAAGATAATAAATTTGTTTGAGGAGTTAACTAAACCATTTAATATCAATCCAAACATTTATATACACATGTTAGTTTGTGTGTGTCTATAACATCTTAATTTAAATCGTAAACCATCCTGATATAAATTACATTGATTAAAATGGTCAAATAACATCATAATTATATATCTATTCGCATCAAACATCATCATTCGATGCATGATAATAAAACTCTTCAAGCAATACATTCTTCTTTGTATTTATCTCCCTCGACCATCTAATTTATCGTTATAAGTCATTATCTAAATTAACTTCGTTATGTTTATGTTAATCGTACTTATGTTTGGATCGAGGATAATCAGGATCGAGTAAGAGAAACAGTTTTGCATGCGAATGACATGTATTTGATCAAAATGGGGTAAATGAAAACAAAACAAAAAGCAGTAAAGATTCATTTCGAACGATGCTACGTTTCTACGGAAATTATGTACCTTTTTTCTTCTAAATGCCAAGTCTTTGAACGCAAATCGTTTCGATTTCAATTCGTAGGATTTAAAAGAAATCCGTATAAGCTTGCTCATGTGCTTTTTAACCATCTAAGAGTTTTTCCCTCCTTCGACCTGACGAGACACGATTGTAGGATCAGAAATGAGAAAGATACCAGACAGCGAATCAGCATTTAAAACCTGGTCTCCATTTAGAATCGCGAGTATATATAGACAGAAACAAATTGTACAGATGTTTGATATTCTGAAGAAGACCAGCGACGGTCGACGGTCGACGGTGCCTCCCGATTGTAAATGGAAACCTGCATGCTTTTAAAATGGATTATGCTTCTAGAATCTTAGAACATCCTCGTGTTTTTTCTTATGCATTTCTTCTTCTGCTATGATATCATATGATATATTTTTTCATTTTGAACGGTAAATAAAGGACACTTGACGCTATAGAAAGTGTCAATTACATACAGCCTTAATATTAATATCTATATCTATAATCTATATGACAGTTTCCTATGAAACAGATATATATATATATATATATATATATATATAATGTAATAATAATAATGATGATATGGTATCTAACAGCAGTTGATATAGTGCTCGATGTCATTTGACAGAGCGTGAATAATAATAATAATGGAGTCAAAGACTACGCATTCATTTTCTGTAACTTAAAGTTTCTCGCTTTATGCGATCATCAGACAGATACTAGATATATATATATCAAGTTTATTTTGAATTTACCCCTTCTTCCAGGATCTATACGTTTGCAGAATTCCTGATATCCGACTCTGTATTCATTTTATGTTTTAGAATTACTACTGTGGTTGATCTGGTTGTTTATGTTTATTAATCAATTGCTTTCTTCTTTATAATCATTCTCTGGAGCGAATCCCATTGCAGGCAGTAGGCAGGCTAGAAAGCCTTGGCTAGAAAGAACCTAGCCCAGAGCCATCTATTTACAAGAGTTGGGACACTTCTGCCATATTTGTATCTTTTTGCCTGGACCCGAGCACGTTTTTAACAGTGCGCATGTGCAGGAGAATGTTGTGTGTTTTTTTCAGCCATATTGTATTGTATTTTTTCGCGTGTTTCACTTGAAATGATTGAGAACCTGTTTCCAAAAGAACAAAGATGGCATCCAAAAATCACGTGACTGGCATCTGTCCAATTGGAGACGATAGCGGCACATGAAAGCGTGTCCCAACTCTTGTAAATAGATGGCTCTGACCTAGCCTCATCATAGCATCTGCGTGGAGTTGAGGGCCGTAGAAAGCCTCGTTTGCATCGCTTTTTATAAACACGTGGGAGGCCTGGAGACAAGTGGAGGAACCTGAGAAACAATTGCCCTTCACGGTTGAGACTCAAGAAAACCTTTCGCATTAAATATATGGAAAATCATCTTAGCAGCGATTATCCATCATCAGTATATATTAGGAAAGTGCATTAGGAAATATACGGAATATTTCATTTTAATCTCATTTGCATCATTTCTATTCGAGTTTCATATAAATGATATCACTATATATATATATATATGTCTTCTGTAAATAGTTTGGGGGTTGAATAATTCATGCTTCCAAATTATATTCGTCCAGCTACGCTATAGCTTCCTTATTTACTGATGCAACCTGATTTATTTGTTATTTGAAAACACGTTTTACATTTAATCAAGAACTAGTTAGTTCAAATATTTCAAAAACCAGAATGGATAAATTAAAAGCATACTGGGAATTGATTATCAAGATGTTAGGGTTTTACAATCAAGTGGATGGCAGATGTCAAACCAATTAAATAGGTATAACCTCACACACCGGTCTATGCATGGACCCTGATGAAACATGTTTATGCAAGAAGTGTGGATCAATTGCTTCGTATTTATACCGCATTCTAAATTGCCCATGTATTGAGTCTTTCATCGAATTTGTTAACAATCAAATGAAATTTAATACACTTAAAAAACAATCAAATATAAATAAATTATAAATAAATACAAATGGATTTTAAATATACTAATAACATACATTATACTATACTATACATATAATATTGTATCTAGAAATGCATAAATGTTTGCCCAGAATCAGGTGTAACTAAATAAAAAAACATGAACAAAATGTCTATTTTCTAACTATATCAGCCCATATATATCAGCATATTAAAGGTTTCAAATAATAATTCCCGTCATTTGCTTCTGTTGGAGAGCTTTCCTTTTCAACTCTTTAATGTGAGACAGCAGCTGGTTTGTCTCGAGTCCTAAATTAAAAACTTATATAATTGTCTTCATGATTATACAATTGACTACCTGTCCAGCTTCAATTAATATAGACATCAAGTAACATACTTTCTTCATAGATGCTAATGTCTACTGGTTGACATTTATCGTGTCCTCTTAGACACAAATCAAACATTTCAATGTCTACAGACATCTATACTTTATTTTGAAAACAACAAATCTCAAGATGGAAGCAAATATTCAGGTATTTATCTTAATTATGCTTCTGATTGTATCCACATTTTCAATTGTTGATGCCAACTGCAAACATTCGACAACAGGAAGAACTTTCAAGAATATTAATGGAGTTAAAAGAATTGGTTCGCCATTCCAACGTATGCTGATCAATGAATCTCTTTACTGCACTATGAACTGTGAAAGCCTGCTCGGTTGTCAATCCTTCAACCTCATTTCAAATTCCAATAGTTCAGATAATTTTCTGTGCGAGATTTTCAATGGAGTATCAGAAAATTTACAACTGAAAACAGTGGAAAACGCAACATATTACGAAGTTATTACTCAGGTAAGTTTAAATTACATGGCCTCTATCTCCTTTTCAAATATTTATATTCGATGTTAATAACTATGAAACGATGATTAAGTGCATATCATTTGCAAGATTTCCAATGAGTCCCTCGAGGATTGTCAAACGATAAGATTTTGATAACCCTATTGGCAGTGTTGTTGTATTTTGAAAAGGCCGTAACCCCAGGATGGCCGATGCAAAAAAGCTCTGTATTGCAGCTGGTGTATTTTAATGTTATCTTTTACTTTATAGCCATCGAGATTTGTCAGTAGCCGTAAATGCATATTTTCGTCCGATTTTCGCATATAATATAGCCTCAGCCGCCTCAGCCAATCTGTGTCTTGTTATCATTTTCCTCACACTTGAAAAAACGATATAACCAATCAGAATGCTTATAGGATGTTCTCACGTGCGAGAAAAACGTTAGATCCAATCAAAATTCATTTCCTGCATCACAAGAAAAAGAAAAGGGGGAAACGAACCTTTAGGTTTTTAATAAATCGTTGATGAGTTCTTGAAAGCTGTTACATAGCCAGTGAGTACTTCGTGCAAAAATTGTTGTAACACGTTAGACAAAGAAAGAAGATCGAAAATAATTATGCATTATTCATTCCTTGACCTGCCGATTTGGGCAATTATTTGAGTCTAGGGATAGCGTTGCGTTTACATAATGACTCGAAAAAATTTAACATAGATTCGTGTAGCTAAAGATAAATTAAAAATATGGCATTTGAATTTCAAATATTGATTACATCTCATAGCATGAGACATTCTAAAAAAAACAAAAAACTATAAATTAACGTGATTAAGTTTAAATTTGAATGTTTGCAAAGAACTAGACTATACAACTTTTTTAGGAAGAGAGTTCCATGGCTTGATTATTCTATTTGCAAAGTAATGTTTGCAACAGTCATAGTTAAATGATTTAGTTGTGTAAAGCGTCAGTGAATGTCCAAGCAAGGAATATTTAGAATGTTTAATAGTGAAAAACTCATCTGGAGCCAAGTCAATCAAGTTTTACAAAATTCTAAAGAAGTTGCCTAGTACATAATTATAAATAGTCTACCAAGCGGTTTTGTACCTGCATGATAACAAATAAGAGTTTGCAAATATCTAATCTCTATGTGTATTTTTCAGCCTAAAGATTGCCTTGAAATTGCCAAAAGATCACATCATGATGCTGTAAGCTCGATCTACTCTTTGCTTATCCCTGTCGACAACAAAATGAGCGCCTTTTGCGATATGGACACGGATTGCGGAGGTAGGTCTTATTCACCCCTCCCCCCTTGTTGTTCCGGTAGTTCGCTATTGTGAATAAATTAGAAATGGAAATTGCGACCTAGCTATCTCGTACACATTTCAAATTATCTAAGGTCGATCATAAATCAATTTATCTTCTCATCTCAATGACATACAATTTATATAATAAATGCAATTTTATTCTGTATGAATCTATAATTAATGTTAATAATTCAAGGTGTGTATATATGTTTAACCGGTTTGCCGGTTTAAAGAATAATTAAAAAAAAACTGAATTATAATAAGGCCAATATATACATGAGGCCACAATAAAATATTCTGTAGCAACTGTCTATAAATACATAAACAACCCCTGGAAATACGTTAATCTTTTTCTAATCAGGTTGGACCCTCTTGCAAAGAAGAGTTGATGGAAGTGTTAATTTCTTTCTTGATTGGCAGTCCTATAAACATGGATTTGGAAATTTGAATGGGGAGTTTTGGCTTGGACTAGACAATGCCCATAAACTGATGAAGGATACTAAAACAACTCTCAGATTTGACTTGTGGAAGTTGGATGGAAGAATTCACCGATATGCAGAGTATTACGAGGCAATGATTGCTAGTGAACTAGATAACTATCGCTTAACATTCAAAGCATACAACGGTATGAGAGCGTATAATTGTATATAGGCCTAACCTCCAGTGGAATTGTGATGCATTTTCTTTGGTTATGTTTATGATGCATATTATTATGTTCTGTTGTTCTATGTACATATTATAGTAGTAATTATGGCCCAGTAAATCTGAAACTACGATTTCCACGATCAGTTATAACTTTTGGAATGTGTGTGTGTGTTCGAGTTTAAACTGGAGTTAATACGAGCTTTCACCTATAAAAAGATAATATTATCTTTTTTGTTCTTCGTCAACACAAATTTAGGAACAATTTTGAGTCACTACATATACTGTGAAAGTGAAAGTTATATGGATTTAGGAAGAGGCAAACCTCGGGCGCATCCTCACATATCTAATTACTGTACGTAAAGTATCCCTCGTGATGTTACCCTTAATTACTTTGTAATAACCTTCGTATTATCTAAGCACTGTCAATGATGAGTCAATGATTTATTTTACAGGAAACGCTGGAGATTCAATGCGGTTTCATAATAATCTAATGTTCACAACAAAGGACAGAGATAATGACAATGTCCCGAATAAGAATTGTGCACGCATTTTAGCTGGTGCATGGTGGTTTCACAGATGTCATTCTGTCAATCTCAATGGTAATTATGGTGACACTAGATATGGCAAAGGGATCAACTGGTCCACAATGACAGGAGTAACTTCCTCCCTATCAAAAACGGAAATAAAAATCAGGAGAGATAATAGCAAATAGTTTTAATTTTCAACAAAAAACAATTGTAAACAAACATTTATTGAGTATGAAATAAACAATCCAAAATAGTGCACTGGTAGCACAATGGCAGGGTATCCGCAATTGCTGTTTGAGGCAGGGTTTAGATATTCTTCTTCGGGGTGCACTCATATTTATCTGTAAATGTGCTCCTGTCTCCAATAAACAAGCACTTGCCAAGTTCTATCATTTATCAATATGTTACTGAAAATGTAAGACAAACTTCATATATAATTAGTTGCTGCTTATATGGGTATGGTGGCCCATTGTTCTCATAGCATATTTCAACAAAAAACGATAGAAACAGAATTAAAATACAAAAAATTGTGGAATAAAAATGAAAATACAATGAAATAATGAAAAAAATAAATAAATAATAAAAAAATAAAAAAAATAAGTAAAAAATAAAAAAATATAAAATTAAATTAAATTAAATTAAATTAAATTAAAAAAAAAATAAATAAAAAAAAAAAATAAAAAAAAAAAATAAAAAAAAAATAAAAAAAAAATAAAATAAAATAAAAAAATAAAAAAAAAAAATAAAAAAATAAAAAAAAAAAAAATAAAAAAAATAAATAAATAAAAAAAAAAAAATAAATAAATAAATAAAAAAAAATAAATAAAAAAAAAAAAAAAATAAAAAAAAATAAATAAAAAAATAAATAAAAAAATAAATAAATAAAAAAAAATAAATTAAATTAAATTAAAAAAAAATAAAAATAAAAAAAAATAAATTAATTAAAAAAAAAAATAAATAAAAAAAAAATAAATAAATAAATAAAAAAAAATAAATAAAAAAAAAAAAATAAATAAAAAAAAATAAATAAATAAATAAATAAAAAAAAATAAATAAAAAAAAAATAAAAAATAAAAAAAAATAAAAAACAAAAAAAAATAAAAAAAATAAAAAAAAAAAACAGACATTGAAAACCGAAACACAACTTCTGTTTTCATTTCAAAATCAAAATCGGTTTTACCACTTCACAGCCCATTGTTCTCATAAGACTTCTGTTTTCATTTCAAAATCAAAATCGGTTTTAACACTTCACAGCCCATTGCTCTCATAGCCTGCGGTCACGCAAGCTGCGGATTGTGTGGCTGCGTCCGTCGAGCTTCGTCTATTACCCTCCGTGACAATTTGTGACAATATTAAGGATATGCTTCGATCACTTGACAAATACATACGTCTTTCAAGGACAGAATATATTGCCAGCTGTGGGTCAAGTGTGCCAAAGACAAACCCAGTCGTAGTCAGTAGAATAGTTTAATAATTTATACTCAATCGCTTTGAATGAATGGTTCACAATACTTTAAAGAATAATATCTACAGCAGTGCTCCCGATGTAAAATAGTGTCAAGGCAATGTGCATATAGAAGACGTAATATAGGCATTATGTCACAATTTATATTATTTAAAAACATGCTGATAAACTATAATAACTATTTAGTATGCCTCGGCTATATGACCGATTGACCACACATCCACGCGTAAGGCCGTCTTGCGTGACTACGTCTACGACGTATACCGCTGCTCTTGAGCGGCGTGCATATTATGCCGCACGCTATGAGAACGATGGGCTGCTAGCAACATTCGAAAATGAAAATGAAAATGAAATGTTACTTAGCAGCCCATCGTTCTCATAGCCCGCGGTACGTTTGGTCAGCGCAAATAGCTGCTCACGGTACAGTTGCTCATGGTTTTATGCAACGTAGCTATGCAGGGATTCGAAAGTAATTGGTTACAGTTACTTTTTCCGTTACTTTTTATGAATAAGTCCAAACACATTCAACAGAAGCAATGAGACATAGATGAAGTATTCAAATAATATTTCTGTATTTTCATCTGTTAATTAATCAAATGCTCTTGTTGACAATATAAATACGAAAACAGATACCCGACGAATATTCACAGCGAAAGATAATCTCAAGTTACGCGCCATTAGTTCTATTCCAGGCTTGGTTGCTATGACAATTAATTGATCGAACAGACATATAAGACATGAAGCCGTGAAGCGCTCGTTGAATCACTTGAATATTATAAACTCGGAAAAACAGATTGTCAAACAGAATGTCACTTCCCTGAATGTAATTTCCTTGACATCCAAATTCATAACAGGATTTCCTGCAGTTGTAGGGAACTTTTTGTCTGTGTTTTTATTGTTCTTGGATGGTAACAATAAGAACAAAAGATTTTGACTAATTGAAACACAAAAGCGATCGAGAAGCTGCCAATTTTCAGCTATCTTTTGCAAAAAAAGTAACGAAAGAAAGCGAAAATTTTGTGAAAAAGTAGCGAATAATCGTTACTTTACATTCAATCCTAAATGTAACTAGTTACAAGTAGAAGTTACTTTTACAGAAAAGTAACTAGGGCCAAGTAGAAGTTACTAAAAAATTACTATTACCAGTAACGTCGTTACTTTTGTAATCGTTACTAACATCCCTGTCTATAATGCATGTATGTGTTAACTTTGTTATAATTATTGAAGGCTATCATATCCGTTTTTATTATTACGAAGCCTTTTTCACTCAAGTGGTTATCATATATGAATACACGCTATCACATGGATTTTTATATAACATGGAACATATTATTGTTAATCAGCTCATAAATCCACACTTGTAGTTAACCACGAATGAGCCAACATGCGAAAACAAGGTCACACCTAAAATCATATTTGCTTGAGCATTTGTGTATTTCTCTGTCTCCTCTGCACCATGTACACTGACCCGAATTTTCACAAATCTGTCATTAGCTGTTGAAACTGTCATCTGTCTTTTTGTCTAGCGAGATTAATCCCTGCATAGCAACGTTGCATGAAACCGTGAGCAACTGTACCGTGAGCAGCTATTTGCGCTGACCAAACGTACGGCGGGCTATGAGAACGATGGGCTGCTAAGTAACATTTCATTTTCATTTCCATTTTCGAATGTTGCTAGCAGCCCATCGTTCTCATAGCCTGCGGTCACGCAAGCTGTGAACTGTGTGGCTGCGTCCGTCGAGCTTCGTCTATTACCCTCCGTGACAATTTGTGACAATATTAAGGATATGCTTCGATCACTTGACAAATACATACGTCTTTCAAGGACAGAATATATTGCCAGCTGTGGGTCAAGTGTGCCAAAGACAAACCCAGTCGTAGTCAGTAGAATAGTTTAATAATTTATACTCAATCGCTTTGAATGAATGGTTCACAATACTTTAAAGAATAATATCTACAGCAGTGCTCCCGATGTAAAATAGTGTCAAGGCAATGTGCATATAGAAGACGTAATATAGGCATTATGTCACAATTTATATTATTTAAAAACATACTGATAAACTATAATAACTATTTAGTATGCCTCGGCTATATGACCGATTGACCACACATCCTCGCGTAAGGCCGTCTTGCGTGACTACGTCTACGAAGTATACCGCTGCTCTTGAGCGGCGTGCATATTATGCCGCAGGCTATGAGAACGATGGGCTGCTAGCAACATTCGAAAATGAAAATGAAAATGAAATGTTACTTAGCAGCCCATCGTTCTCATAGCCCGCGGCACGTTTGGTCAGCGCAAATAGCTGCTCACGGTACAGTTGCTCACGGTTTCATGCAACGTTGCTATGCAGGGATTAAATTGGCTAGACAAAGAAAGATTATGACAGTGACAGTTGACCAAAGTCTGTGAAGTACTGTGATTACATTTGCTACTTACCTTAAATAAAAACTTATAGACACCTATTAAATTGTTTTATTACTGCTATGATTCATATTTATTTTCATTTATACCTTTGAAGAATACCAAAAAATACACTTTCATAAAAATAGCATGTTTTAATCTTATAGTTTTCATCTAATTTAGTGTATACTAATATATATTTCCATTGGGCTATCGTTATTACTATAACCCCATTACTGTATTTAGTGTACTATTATCATTATTAGTATTATTACTTTGTAGCTACTGTATAATCGCTGCACTATAATTAATTGATATTACTATTTTTATTCTATTAACATTATTACTGATATTACTATTACAGTGTCTATCACTATGGTATTTAATTAATGAGTCGGATAAATGAGATTTCAAGATCAGGGTGCTGTGTAGTATTATTGTTAAATCGTGATATTTTATAATTGTTTCTTAGTGTCTGTAATCAGGGATGTTAAAGTTACTTTTGAAAAGTAGCTAGTTACAGTTACCGTTACTTGGGCGAGCCCGACGAATATTTCACAGCGACGCCTTTTGCGTGTTTGAATGGTATGGTCTAGGCGACCCCCTAATTACCATAACAAAGAAAATCTCAAGTTACGCGCCATGACAATTAATTGAAACCGTGAGCAACTGTACCGTGAGCAGCTATTTGCGCTGACCAAACGTACCGCGGGCTATGAGAACGATGGGCTGCTAAGTAACATTTCATTTTCATTTTCATTTTCGAATGTTGCTAGCAGCCCATCGTTCTCATAGCGTGCGGCATAATATGCACGCCGCTCAAGAGCAGCGGTATACGTCGTAGACGTAGTCACGCAAGACGGCCTTACGCGTGGATGTATGGTCAATCGGTCATATAGCCGAGGCATACTAAATAGTTATTATAGTTTATCAGCATGTTTTTAAATAATATAAATTGTGACATAATGCCTATATTACGTCTTCTATATGCACATTGCCTTGACACTATTTTACATCGGGAGCACTGCTGTAGATATTATTCTTTAAAGTATTGTGAACCATTCATTCAAAGCGATTGAGTATAAATTATTAAACTATTCTACTGACTACGACTGGGTTTGTCTTTGGCACACTTGACCCACAGCTGGCAATATATTCTGTCCTTGAAAGACGTATGTATTTGTCAAGTGATCGAAGCATATCCTTAATATTGTCACAAATTGTCACGGAGGGTAATAGACGAAGCTCGACGGACGCAGCCACACAATCCGCAGCTTGCGTGACCGCAGGCTATGAGAGCAATGGGCTGTGAAGTGGTAAAACCGATTTTGATTTTGAAATGAAAACAGAAGTCTTATGAGAACAATGGGCTGTGAAGTGGTAAAACCGATTTTGATTTTGAAATGAAAACAGAAGTTGTGTTTCGGTTTTCAATGTCTGTTTTTTTTTTTTATTTTTTTTATTTTTTTTTGTTTTTTATTTTTTTTTATTTTTTATTTTTTTTTTATTTATTTTTTTTTTCATTTATTTTTTTATTTATTTTTTTTTTATTTATTTATTTTTTTTTATTTATTTTTTTTTATTTAATTATTTATTTTTTTTTATTTATTTATTTATTTATTTTTTTTATTTATTTTTTTTTTAATTTATTTATTTTTTTTTATTTTTATTTTTTTTTAATTTAATTTAATTTATTTTTTTTTATTTATTTATTTTTTTATTTATTTTTTTATTTTTTTTTTTTTATTTATTTATTTTTTTTTTTTTATTTTTTTTTTTTTTATTTTTTTTTTTTATTTTTTTTTATTTTTTAATTTAATTTAATTTAATTTAATTTTACATTTTTTTATTTTTTACTTATTTTTTTTATTTTATTATTATTTATTTATTTTTTTCATTATTTCATTGTATTTTCATTTTTATTCCACAATTTTTTGTATTTTAATTCTGTTTCTATCGTTTTTTGTTGAAATATGCTATGAGAACAATGGGCCACCATATATGGGCTTATTCTGTAAACTTACTTTGTTACAGTGATTAACAGCTACAGTGATTACGTATCACGTGATTAACAATTCTAAGATTAATTATTCTCTCCAAGTAAAACTAACTAAGATTTATTATTCTCTCTCTTATGAAACTCCGAGTAACGGAAAAGGCTTTTTCCTCATCTTTGTGTCTATTCTATATTATGTTCTGTCTTAACAAACATTAAGCACTCTCACATGTTCACCTCATATTATATTATATTATTATAATATTAACTATTCCGATTATTACAAATATCGCAATCATTTTCGGAATTTTTCTGCATTATTGTCTTGTCCAGGAAATATTGAATATGCACATATTTTATGTTTATGTCAAAAGTATATTTTGAAGCTAAAATGAGCTAGTACTATCAAAAGATTAATCATCCATTCAAAATGAGCTCTCTAATTATGAATAAAAATCAGCTGTAGATACTTTGTAAAAACATCATTTATCAATATATTCGCTTTCTTTTTTCTTATGATTACCAATTGTAGTGAATCTCATTTGACCAGCAACGAGAATATCATGATACCGGATCATGATTTAAGGCCTTCAATATTATTGGTAACATTATCGATCAGGTTCCGTTACAGTTCATACTTCTATTTGCAACCCCATTTTGATGTATAAGATTAATATTATTATTTGATATTGCATCACCACCATTGCAGTCAAAATTTCCATTGGACAAGTGTATGGACTGTACTTTGGCAAACTTGGTAACTATATGCCTGCACGTCTATACCCGACATAGCTCGAAACCCTTAAACTTTAGTGTTTGCCATGGAATGTCGTGGGCTGCTTGACTCTTGACGTAACTGCAAAATACGTGGTACAAATCCGCCAATCACGACTCGTTTTTCAAGTGATTATTAATGTTGTTACTTAGACTGGTCTAAATCATAATGAAAGTTTGAAGCTCGTTTGAAGCATTCTCGTTTTTATTGTTCTAATGGTTAGAAGATCAGAAGTTCAAAATTTTTGAGTTCAAAAAAATATTGGGAAATGGGTGCTCAATGCCGCTCTAAATTGATTTCGATAGGGGACCTGGTCAACGGGCGACTCCTAGTTTTTA
Source organism: Haliclystus octoradiatus (assembly GCA_916610825.1). Classification (NCBI taxonomy): domain Eukaryota; kingdom Metazoa; phylum Cnidaria; class Staurozoa; order Stauromedusae; family Haliclystidae; genus Haliclystus; species Haliclystus octoradiatus. The sequence goes on from OU744449.1 coordinate 27,498,171, forward strand.
GACAAAATAAGAGCCCACCAAGCCGCAGTTCTTTAATTCAATTATATATGCTAGAATTTTATCGAAAATAATTATTTTTCTGAGTTTGGAAATATCTTCACAAGGGTGTTTTTATCCTTCTAATCTGGAGTGAAAAGAAAAAAATGTTTGTAATTAAAAAAGTTACATCAATTACGGCCAATTTCGCTTAACGCATCTCATTAGCAATTTGATTGACAGCTTTTTATAAAGAAACAGATTTTAAATATACCCTATTCAATTATTTGAACATTTTACTTGAAATCCATTCTGAATTTACTGGTATCCAGCTACCTGTATATACATTTCTGAAATTGAAGTGGAATTTTTTTTTAAATTTACTTAAAATTTTCAAATCCATTTGAAACCATTACATTCAAATTTTTATGAAATAGCACTCTGAATACTTGAAATATATTACATTTTAAATTCACTTGAAAATTTATGAAATTGTCTTTGGATCTCTATTCTAAACGTTTGAAATCCATTTTACATTCAAACTCAATTGACTTTTCAAATTCACTCAAAACTTTCTCTTTATGTTGTTGGTACAGTCAAACCTGTTATAATGGTCACCTCTATACAGCGGTCACCTCTATACAGCGGCCACCTATGGTGGTCACTCTTACAGTGTCTAAAATAGTACCTTAATTTTTAATCGACCATGTACATAAAGGCTACCTGCATATAATGGTCAATTTATCTATCTCTAGTAGCTGGCTGTTATATACAGGTTTCATTGTATATTAATTGCTAGTTATAGTTAATTAAAATGATTATTAAAGTAGTCAAACTCATCAATACAATTATTAACAGTGTGGTAGATTTTTTTTAAAAGAAATCCCACTTTATGAGTACCATATATACATAGCAAAATATAAATGATTTTTTATAACAATGCTACGCTATCATTTGCTAATTATAGTAAAAATAAATTGATATTTTACAATACACCGATATAATCTCTATATTAATAGAACTCAACTATCAAATTTGATTTACCTACAGAGTATATTATATACTTTATTAACTGATGTGGATATAATATTATACTTTTCCAATTTATTTACATGAAATTTAAACAAAAACGTCCAATTTGTGTTCTATTTGTATATCAAAGTAGATTTTAATAATATTATCTGTTTATCTGATAAAAATATAAAATAAATCACTTGATACAATGACATAAAAATGCATTTCATATTTTAGTTTCAGAACAGATAGCATCAACTTATTATTTAACTAACAATGCTTTGAAAGTTAATTTGTCAATAAAAATTGTTTTTTATACTATCAAATGTTTCTATTTTCCCTATTATTTATTTATCTATATAGTACATATATCATACCCCATATTGTGATATATCGTACCCAATATCGTGACACGTCGTACTCGATATAATTAAATTTAAATGTCATTTTGTTTAACGTGGAAAGGCTTCAATTAAATATCGATTCATAACAAGACCAACACGTCCATTAACACAACCCATCCACCAGCAGACATTTAATTTTTCCATAATATAAATAATATCTCCTTTTTGAAATGATAATTCATCATCAGCAACATTTTTACAATCTTCTTTGCTGACGTAAACATTTTCAAGTGAAAATAAGTCAGCAGCGACGGATTGAGATTTTTCTAGAACAGAAAACTAGAGTTAGTAATAGGGTCTAACAAAAGTAAGAATCCTGGAATCCTAGATTCCGGAAGGTTAGAGCAAATTCAGAAGAAAATTGAAATTTTTAATCATTTATTTGTCAAACATCAACAGAAAAATTCAGGAGAAAATGTTGAAATGCCTCTGGGATTCTAGCCTGCGTGCAGACAGACTTTTCCTTCGTATAGTCCGTTTGCGTATTTGCGCTAGAGTATCGCGTGGAAAACATAATTCAATTGCGTTTGAAACGGTAACAGTAACACGATAGCAGTGTTTGACCAACACTTTAAAACGTGAAAGATATTTTCGGGTCAGTCCTAGTCTGCGTGTCTAAGCCTATCTTAACGAAAGTGTTTGCAGCCTACCGGTCGATAACAACATCTCAATTAGTTATATAACTGGAGACTATTTATACGTTATAGATGTCCATATCCCTGCAACATACTAAACAAAATGTCTAAACAATGATATTACAAGGGGTCATTTACATGTTTTTGCAACCTCCCGTTGGACCCTCCGCGTTAGAGGTACACACCCACCTCTAGGAGATGACCTAGGATATTCTAGAAATATGTTACCAAGCAGCTACGATTTACACTTTCGTTAAGATAGGTTTTAATCCGCACACAGGTTAGTCAGTCCTAGCTGCCGCCTGCTGTAGCTCAATAATAATGTATAGAGAAATCAATAAACTAAATGAAATATTACCTTTGTCGCCATCAGTAGCATCAGGCTTTGCAGCACGTGAGGGTAATTGCGGGGGAGAAGCAGCTACTGAACTATGTGAGATGTCACTCTTTGTAGCATTTGATAGACTTTTTTGAACTGGATTTCGTGCAGGTAGCGGAGGAGATGGACATGAATCTGGCAACATGGCAATAGGACTGGGATCTAAATCTGAATAGAGAAAAAGATGAATAATATTAATTTGTTATCCAGCCATTTGCAAAATAAATTTGATACAATACAAAAGAAACGTACCTTGGATGTTTTCTCAGATAATTACTGAGAGCAATCATGAATTTATCTTAATTAATCATGAATTGAATTTAAGGGGTGATTAGCTCAGTTGGCAGAGCAACTGAACTTCAGATCGTATCATATCTCATCGACTGTGGTTCAAATCCCCCTCAGGTCAACTCAGCCTTGACTTTATCTGAAACATCAAATGAGTACCATCTAAGGATGGCGGATGGAATGGTTCAGAAGGAATTGCATTGTGAGTAGCTGCGGCGCATCGTTGCGCATTGACAATCAAGGTCTATCTGCCATGAAATCTGTTGAAATTGATCTGCAGTGTCGCGGCTGAGATCTAAGGAGCGTTTAACATCATTGCTCTTAGCGAAAAGAGCCACTCTTCTAGAAATAGAGGAGTGGTACGGATGCCTTCGGTAGGGCGACACCGTCCACATTACTTACTTATGAATTTATCTAACATGGCAGGGAAGGCTTGCTTGTATATTCTGCTGCAATATTGTACAGATTGTAGGATTGAGCCATCCACAAACCATTACAGGTAGATTTGTGTGTTTCTCTACCATCTGAGCCAATTCGAGCATACCCACACTCTCAGTAACTATTGTTTTAAAGATAATTTCTGGTTGTTACAGGGCCCCCGGGTAATAGGGCCCACCCAATTTATGCGGCCTGCGAGATTTTCCAGATACATTTTAATTGTGAATTTGAAGTTGGTTGTCGATATATTCAAAAAATTTAATTTTGAATATAATTAAAAATTAAACATTCAAGACCGTACATAAATCCTCAGGGCTCAAAATTTCTCTTGGCAGCCATTTGCAAAATCAATCAAAACAGAGACTGATACCCTCAATATTATTTTAGATAATAAATAGAGCATTCATGAATTTTATAAGCTAGAAGTAAGTGATTCGGACAGTATTATCCTGCTGCCAAGAATGCTTGTGCTACCTTTCTGTTTCAAATGAAGCATCCATTCCCCCTCAGAGCATTTGTTATGATGGTAACTGCACATTACTCATCTTAAGGAGTTACACTTTAGATAAACTACAACAAGTATTCTGTCAGATAAGCCTCAATATTGGATAGAATAATTTAAGTTGCTCATTATGTTATTGAAAGTTCTAGGGGTAGACTAAGCTGGTTACGTCATAGGCACTAGAACATGAGCTTTAAGTCCACAGATTTGAAAAGGCCCTTTTACAAAATTTCAGCAATTTTTAATATTTTCAAACACATAGCATGTTACGACCATTAAATGACTCAGAAAGACAGCAAAAAGAAGCAAAATAGTTGAGATTAAAAGAAACTGGTTCTGATAAAATAGTGATATCAAGTTCTGATATTAAGGAGAATCTGTTGGGCTTAAAACCCCTAAAATGCCGCTCCTTATTACCTTTGTTTTGTTGCGTCATTGTTGAGCTTCTTGGTGGTGGCAGAGCAGGACCAGTTTCTTTAACTGATGGAGTTCTAGATATCTCTTTCTTTGTTCTAGAAGGTGGTTCTTCGTTTTGACGAAATGATGACTCTTCTTGGTCGGCTGGTATGACATCATAAATATCATCTTCTTCAAAAGCGTCATCTATTGAACGAAAATTGATAGATATGTTTAGTAAACCCAAATTGAGACTCAAGAAACGTTGCAAATATTCTAAATTTGTCCGACCCTGTTTAAATGTTTCCGAATTGACTATTGTAGCTCGGCAACTGGTCACTGTATAGAGGGGAGTTTCTTACAGCAGGTTTGAATGCACTCCATAGATTAAACATTGTGTACCAATAGCATGATTTCAAACTTGCTTCTCGAATATGCTAACAGTGTAACCCGCTTAAGTGCAATTCGAATAAGTGAAATTCCCGCTTAACTGCAACCTAGTTTCGAAAACCAATAAACTATTTTCTGGTCAAGTCCTTGGTAAACAATTTCGAATAACCACAAATTCGGATAAATGCAATGAAAACCTTTGACAATTTTGATTTGCACTTAAGCGGGTTAAACTGTATTAAAATATGACATACCATCATGGAGTTCTTGGTTTGAGCCATTTTTAGCACCTACAAATAACAGAATTGTTTAGTAGTAGTATAGACAGTCACATTATAGGAATGTGCCGTCCCTCTTACGCTTTACATATTTGCTACACAAAGAACGCCACAAAACACGGTCAGACATAGCTGACAAAGAAACTTTTAAATAACACAATTCACGATACAAAACATTATGAAAAGATACTACTCTCCCATAGACCCGTCAAAGCATCTCCTTCGGTTGCCAATGAAGGATGTCATGCAGCGGTTGAGGGGCATAAAAAGAATTTAAGAATTGTTTAAAACAATATAGCATCAAAATCAATAAGAAGTTGTTATAGAAGTTAGAAGTTAGATTGTATATAATTAATGCACTAGTCAAATTGACATCAGGACTCTCTGACCCCAGGAAACACCAAAACATATTCATCATTTTAGATACAGCCAAAATATGTTATCATGGTCACCTCTATACAGCTGTCATCTTTCTATAGTGATGTGATCTAATCAGCCCTGTATATAAAGGCAACCTGCATATGTGGTCAATTTATTTACCTCTCATATAGCTAGTTGTTATATTCAGGTTTGACTGTAATTGTATCTTGTAACAAGATTATTATTTGTGCTTCATGTAGGATGTCCCAAATACACTACGAACGTTACATTGCGTAAATATTGCGTAGAAGTCGTGTTAACGTTACTTAAATTCGGTTCCATCGCGTAAAAATCGTGTAAAAAAGTCTAATGAAAAATTGCGAATCGCATAAAAATAGCGTTGAAGTAATTGCATCGCGTAAATTCACATAAATAAAATTTTAGATTTTTGAATCAAAACATAATCACGTAAAAATCATGTAGAATTTTTATAACTTGTGAGCCAATATACTTTCTTTAACGGAATATGTAAATGAGTTCGTAGTGATACATAAGAAAGAGATCAGTTCATAACACTCTACACATACAATAACAAACAATATTGTCATACCTCCAGCATCACATTCGATAGCCTGTAATGATGCTGATGCAGATACGTTGATTGTTTTCTTTGAGTTATTTCCTGCAGAATTTTCCTCTAAAATAGATAACAAATCACATAGTATTAAAATCAAAATTTTTTTTTAATATATATTACCGTAATCAGCAACGGAAATTGCTGGGTTTATTTATCCAAGTCAATTTATATGTTTGATTTGAAAATGGTTGGTTTGATAAAAAACAAAACTCTCAGAAATTATGCAAAATGCGTTTACCCATTAATAGTACAGTCATTTTAAGGCCAAATAGACCTCAACCCATCACTAATTGCAACAGAAACTACATTTGCAGTTTCTCGTGTCAAATTTAATGCTTAACAACATATCAAAACTCTAGAAAAATCTTTTGCGGCGAAATAGCATTATTTCATGTTTAAAGTTGACAAATTTTCATCCAAATTTCTCTTCTCCGCCATGACCACTGACGCCATTATGGCAGTCAAGACAATACATTCATAATGGCAGTTTGGTCAAAAACGAAGGCGATTATTATTTACTTGCGGTTGTTAGGGCTCTTTTAATACCAATTTACAGAGGAAAGATGTCACATAAAGGTTTTTGAAGGATAAAACAGCGTAGTGCCAACCTCAAGGTAAGTTACAGTGTTGTGTTTTTATCTAAAGTGGTTATTTTCACCGTTCACAAAGAAGGGAAAACCTGATGGCGTCATGGCAAATGGCGTTGACATTTGTGTAGATCACCTGGGCAATTAACAAGCTGACGATTATTGCACTCGTCATTCATAAAATGTATCCATTATAAGAATAAAAGCAGCTCCGAAAATTTAGCTGTCTATTGCTGTCTTGTTGCATATACCTGTTGGTCATTTGCAGGCTGTTTATTAAGCTTGAAAATGTCGGATGTCACCCCTCCATCCATGATGTTTTATTACTAAATTTATTGCTATTTTTATATAAATGTTATTTTCTTGAATTTATTTTGGCTTGTTTATTGCTATGAAAAGCAGTAAAAGCCTATGGCATATGTCTTTCAAAATAGTATTGCATCAAATTGATATTTAACTCGTCAGACAGTTTTGGCTTCAATAGTTCAATGTGTAATTTATTGTAATGGATTTTTCAATTTATTGTGTAATCTGCAAGAAACAATTAGATGATAATCAACATGTTGCTACTTTGGGGCACAAAGGTAGCATAGGGATTAACAAAGCAAGTTTGAAAGAAATGATACCACAATAAATACAGCTACTGGGCAAAAGGTACATGACGAATGCCGAAGATTGCATTGTAATCCAAACAAAATTATTCAATCAAACCGTCTCGATATAAACATTGATTCTGCAATCTCAAGTAATTTAAAACCACTTAGATCTGGTACAAGTGCTTTTAATTTCAAATCAGATTGCCTTTTTTGTGGTAATTATGTCAACATAGAAAAAGAAAGGAAAAGAAAGAGAAAATGGTATGTTGTTCGAACTATCGATTTACAAGCAAGCTTGAAGACTGTCTGCGCAGATCGTCAAGATTCTTGGTCAAAAATGGTTCAAACTAGATTTGATAGTGTCCATGATTTACCAGCAGCAGATGCCATCTATCACAACAGTTGTAGTGTGAATTTCAGAACCAAAAAGGATATTCCTATCAACTTTCAAACAGAAGAACCATTGGCAAAAAGGAAGAAATCTGGCAGGCCAGCAAGTATTGCAAGAGATATTGCTTTCAGCAAGGTCTGTGATTATATTTTAGAGTATGACGACGAGCAGATTACTGTTACTGATTTAATTGCTGTCATGGACACAGAACTTTCCAATTCCAATTCTCAGCCTTATGGTCATACTCATATGAAGTCGAAATTATTAGAACGTTTTGGTAATGAGATGATTATTTCAGAAATTAATGGTAAAAGTAACGTAGTAACGTTCAAAAGTACTGCTGATGCTATTTTGAACAAATTTCACTCATCCAATTACAGCAATCAAGACTCAGAAAAGGAACATATCATTAAAGCTGCTGCCAAATTCATCCTTAGTGATATCAAATCAGTTGATACTAATTGTCAAGTATATCCAGGTTCATCTGAAATGAGAGACATAAATGCTTCATTGCAATATCTCCCTTCATCTTTGAAGCTACTACTCGATGGTATTATTTGTAACAAAAAAGCAAAGAAGAAAGTTGCTTCTATTGGTCAATCAATAATGCAAGCTGCTCGACCTCGTGTATTATTGGCACCACTCCAAATTGGCCTAGGTGTTCAATTACATCACCATTTTGCGTCTAGGTTCTTAATTGATTCTTTGCATGCTCATGGCTTTTGCAGTTCATATAATGAAGTGCAAAAATTCAATAGAAATGCTGCAGTCTATGGTGGTATTGATATACACAATCACAATGGTAAATTTTTACAATATGTTGCAGATAACGTAGACCATAACATTGTTACATTAGATGGTCATGATACCTTCCATGGCATGGGAATGATTGCTACTGTCACTCCAGCTGTATATTCAAACCTTTTTGTACCACGTCTTTTTATACCAAACAAAGATATTATTGACATTGGTAAAGTTTCTATTAGATACCCACAACCACAGCGAGCTAAAACAATTTTTTTATATAAAAAGCTCACAATTCCTCAAGTGCCCGACAGTACTTCTAATTTAGACTTACTTTGGAGAGTTTCAATGATTTTTGATGAGCACATTCTTTCTTGGGCTGGTTTTTTTAAAAGTTTTTTATTTGGGGACTATCCAGGAGTGTCATCATTTAAATTTTTACCGATGCTTGATTTGAAATCAACTGATCCCGTTTGTATTTATTCATGTTTAACATTTATTGCTGATCATGCAAAGAGACATGGTTTAACACCCATTGTAACTTTTGACCAACCTCTATGGTGGAAGGCTATCAATATTGTTGCATGTGAGGAACCTACTAGTAGTTTAAATGACATCATATTACGTATTGGTGGTTTCCATGCTGAAATGAGTTATATTGGTGCAATTGGACATTTGATGAATGGGTCAGGTCTAACAGAAATATTAGAATTAATTTATGCACCCAATGCTGTGATCCATATGATGACCGGCAAAGCTATAAGTCGGGGAGTGAGAGCTCACATATTATGTCAAAAAAAAGTATTCAGACGTTTTTGTTGTATTTGATGGCTATCATGGTGCTTCTGTCAAAGGTGCAACACAAAGCAGCCGAGCAAAGGGTAAATCGTGTACTGACATCATTTTTACTGGTGAAACACATCTCACTGTCACAAAAGAGTCTTTTTTAACAAACACTTCAAACAAACAATCTTTTATATTATTGCTTAGTCAAAAGTTAAGTGCCAATGGAATTGTAACAGCACATGCTGCAGATGATGCAGATTTATTAATTGTCAAAACCGCAATAGCAAGAGCACGTTTAAAGAACACTACATTAGTTGGTGATGACACTGATCTTATCATTTTACTTTTATACTATTCTTCACCTGACTTACACAAACTATTTTTTAGACCTGAGCCAAAAGCAAAAACTAAGATACACCGTTCGTGGGATATCAAGGCAGTCACTGCTTCACTCGGACCTGATATTTGTAAAAATATTCTTTTAACCCATGCTATTCTAGGATGTGACACAACGTCGCGATTATTTGGAATTGGAAAGGCAGCTGCATTGAAGTTATTTATCAAGTCCGCATATTTTCGCAAACAATCCTTAATTTTTAACACTAGCAGCAGTACAATGGATCAAGTTATAGAGGCTGGAGAAAGGATGGTGTCATGTCTATATGGAGGTGAAGAAGGATGCAGTCTCAATGATTTGAGATATCATAAATATTCAGATAAAGTCACACATCTTTCAAAACAGCTGCATCCTAAACAGTTACCCCCCACTTCTGCAGCAGCTGCTAATCATAGCCTTCGTGTGTTTTATCAAGTTGAGGTATGGAGGAATAACGACGACATAGACCCTTCCAACTGGGGATGGTACCTTCAAGACAATAATTTTAAACCTGTGCTAACATCTTTACCACCAGCTCCTGATGAACTTTTGAAAATAATTCGTTGTTCCTGCGCTACTGGTTGTACAACTAAACGATGTAATTGTAAGCGGCACAACCTTCCATGCACTTCTGCTTGCGGACAATGCAAAGGTGTAGCATGTGCAAATTCAATGAAAACAGACAGTAACGAAGTACTCGATACATAACTTTATTATAAATAATTGTTAAATAGGAAGAAAATCTGATTAGAATATTCTTTGAGACAATAGAAGTCTTCAAGATTTGATTATACTTTATTTCATTGCATTTATTTTTCTATATTTTCTTCAGGTTCAATCTGCGGGTTGTAAAAGATTGTTGTCATGTAGTGAATATCTCTGTGATTATGTAGCAACTCAATGTATTATGTATAGGCTATATGAGTTAATAGTTCATGCTATTTTTGAAATTAATGTTCTATTCCTCTTATTTATTTCTAATTTACCTATTATGTTAATAAAATGCACATCGCGAATGCTTGTTTGTCTCATTTTAATGTACACCTGCTTTGTCCTAATCTGTAGCCTCGTTTTGAGGATTTCTTTTGTTGCCGATGTAAATCATTTTTATTTATTTAATATGACTCCAATCATCCAGACTCGTAACATCAAGTGTTATTTTGTCATATTTCAATACCTGGGTATGCTAAACATGGGTAACCTCACTTTCATGCTAATACAGAAGTAACTAAAACTAAATTGCGCAATTGGGCTATTTCGCCGCAAAAGATTTTTCTAGAGTTTTGATATGTTATTAAGCATTAAATTTGACACTAGAAACTGCAAAAATAATTTCTGTTGCAATTAGTGGTGGGTCATTTCATATAATGACTGTACTATAACAACACTGCAGCAAATACATTTTTGTAAACATTTGCAAACTGTATCAAGTATCATACCAATATGGAACTCATTACCAGGATCATTATTTAATGCTCCTTTTGTTACTTTTAAATCAAATCAATCAAATCAATTTGGTCAACCAGATAATTATCTTACTGTACAAGTAAGAATTCGTAAATGTTGCTTTAAGATTTTTCGGGTGAAATGTTTTCACAGCTGAATATTTTGGGGGACCTATTCCTATAAAATATGATAAAAGCTACACCTTTTTACTCATCTTCAAAAGAAAAGAATGCAAACATTTTTTTTTCTGATTATAAAAACTTGAATGCAACTATTTCTTTCCCTTCCTTTTGAATGCAGTTCATTCCTACCTTTTCAGTCCCAGAATCGCCCATTTTATCAAACCCTGTTTGGTTGAAATTATATATTTGTTGAGTAAAATTTTGGTCATCACTAGATTGCACGCAAACTAATTTCCAGACTAAGTTGTTTTTTGTAGGATTAAACTTAAGCTGGGTCATTAATGAATTATTTTGCATTTTTGTTCATATCAATTATTCCTAATTAAAACAGATTACAGTGAGCACGATTCATAAAAGATTACAAAGCTACAATGTCAATAATTTCTTCTATGCATAAAAGTTGTAAATTTGTGGAATTTAAATAAATTATTTTTCTTACCAATAGCATCGTAGATCTCATCATTTGGATCAAGACCAATTGGAAATGGATCACCGGCGCTTGTGTCTGAACTGCTACATGGTTCATCTTTCTTCTTTCCTTTTTCTGCTGACAGCCTGCGTAGCATTTCACTTTGTTCTTTAGAAAACTTTTGAGCACATATTGGTTCCAATATGGCCATCCATTTTTTTACTTCTTCTTCAGCGCCAACAATAAACTACAAAGAAATAATAAAAATTTAGCTAAAATACAACAAGTAAGGATTAATAGTACGTTGAAATGATATATTTTGGTTCGTCAGAAATCGCACATATCTCCATGTAGGCCTATGATTGAAATTGCAGTACACCAGCGTGTGTGAGTGTGTGTCTGTGTGTGTGTGTGTGTGTATGTAAACTGTTTTAGTTTGTGAATTACAAAATATTTGATACATACAACCATAATGAGCCAGCGTCTGGAAACCTCAACTTTTTTTATAAATGTTTGAGCAATTTTATGACATGAATGTGTATAATTCAAATTTTATTTTCATATTTTCGTTATGATTTTAACCGTGTAAATCTTTTTATACTTTATTGGACGCTGCAGATAGGCCTAACCGAGTGTGGACAAAGTGCGAGCCAGTGAGCCATGAAATCTTGTGAGCTATGAAAACATTCGATGCGAGCAATACAGAAATATGTGAGCCATGACCACATTGAATGCTAGCCATTATCAAATTATGCGAGCCATGTTGATACTTTGGTTATACAGAATTTTGTAAGATTTACACATAATATTTTGGATTTGTAGCTTTTCGACATAATAGCTTGCTGGCTCGCACTTTGTCCACACTCTGCCTAACCACATGAGCTATAAATTGGTTTGCTTGGACACGAGAACTGAACAGCTGTAACATTATTATGTACATCAAATTGAAATTACAATGAGCTTTTTCACACCAAAGTTAATTACAAACGGAAAATACATTGTGTGTGTACTGACGGCAAATTGAACGACGGCATCCCACATGTATCTTCAACATTCCACCACTGAGTGGCTGAGATACTGGTCCACAAAGTCCGATAATGTTAGGAAACCTGGAAACTTTATTACGGAAAGCTAAGGAAATCATAACAAAAAGATAAAATGCAAAATATGAAGTAAAACTTATCGAATTGTTCTTAAAAACAGGAAAATTAAAATTTCAATTCAACTATCAGAAATGAATTGAGTGTTCAATATTCCAATATTTCAATCTTATATTTTATGTACAGTCAAACCTGTCATAACGGTCACCTCTTTAAAGCAGCCACATGTCTATAGTGGTCACTCTTCCAATGTCTAAAATAGTATTTTCTATTGAATCAAACCTGTATATAAAGGTCACCTGTCTATAATGGTCAATTTATCTACCTCTTGTAGCTGACCGTTATATACAGGTTTCACTGTATGTAATCTTGAAATATGGCTGCTGAATAGATTTTAGATTCTTTTAGGTTATATACAGGTTTTACGGTAATTGAAATTGTTTCAATATTCCAGGTCATCATTAAATATTGAAGGTGAATCCTTCAGTCTAATAATGCTGTATGCAAACATCGATCATAAAAACAAAGAAATGTTTGATGACAAATAAAATATGCAGACTATACCTGATAATGATCCCGTTTACAATTTCTTGGTTTTAACGAGAAACCAAAACGTTTTTCTTTACTTGGTCCAAATAACTTCATATTATAGCCAGGTAATATGATGACCCCCTTTTCTTTATCGTCATTCTCAGATCGGAAATAAAATAAAAAGTGTTCTTTTACAACACAAAATCTTTTATTCCAATTAGAAAATAATTTCTTTTTATGTTTGTATAATGTACCTGTAATAAAAACCAATACAGTCAAACCGGTTATAACCGGTTATAACGGTCACCTCTATACACCACACAGGTGAAGTACAATGAATTGAACATCTGAGTTGCAGGAAAAATCAGGATATTCTAGCTTGAAAGTGTTTCCTAACATTACTTAAATGTGCAGGTAACTGCGGTAAGTCACGGTGAAGCACGGCAAACTGTCCATGAACCCTTTATTCATATGATCTTTCTCACCCTACAAACCTTCATGAACAGTTCATAAACTTATTCTACAGAGGTACTTTGCATTCATATCTTAAATTGCATTAAATTAATAACATACCAGATAGTAAACAATCTTCTAATATTTGATTTGGTGTAAAATGATTCAGTTCTTTCGTTCGAGATTTTAATAATTCATAAGCCAGTTCATCTTCTTCTGTTGCCTTCGTTACAGATGGATCTTTGGCTTTGTCTTCATTTTTTTCTTGGCTTTTAAAATGGGATTCACATGAATCATAATCTCCGTCTGGTCCTTCTTGGTAAACGTTTTCAGGTACTACATGATCAGCAGAATCTGGTATTTCGTAAACATCTGTAAAAATATTAACAAAATTACTTGTAGGGAAACGACTGAATGACAATTAGATAGATCATATATTTCAAACAATTGTGTTACTGCTATACGAGAAAACTTTAAAAATCTTTATAAATCCATTTCTACCTGGTTTTGCCTCGCTGCCAGTTTCTTTTATGCCTCCCATTGTACTAGTAGCAGATGGAGTTATGCAAGCTCCCATGGCAACATAGCTAGAAGAATTGGTGCATTCTTTCCTTTCATTATGTTCACTACCTGGAGACAAAAAATAATATAACCAACTGAATTCCTTATATAATTTTCAATTAATATAATTATAATAGGTGGCATATTAATATAATTTGTTGTGGTGTTGATCTTTGAATAGGGAAATGTTGGGCAAACACGATTAAAAACCTTTCATGATTCGTCAGGCATTCAGCACACAGGCTAATGGAGCTCATCGGGACAAGTTGTCCCTTCACATTAAATAAATAAAAGAGTTTGACCGCAAAACTAGTAACTGTGTCAATCTGTGATGTCACGTCTGGATCTGCTTCACACGTCACTGTCTCCGCACAATTTTATACAAAATCATGTCATGTGAGGTTGCAATCCGTTGCATCTGATTGGGTATTCCCGTTTTCAGGAATGAACAACGACTTTAAAAGTAAGAAGTTCCTGTGCCGTGACTCTCAGTTTCATGGAACAGAACATGGAACACAGGCTCTTGCCTATGTAATGGAATGTTTCATTAATATTAATTAGCTTGTTTAGTTTGTATTATTATTATTATTATCTGTCCCTTGTGGATTCATGATAGACTTTTCCCTGTGAAATAATGTGAACATGTTGACAATTGTGCTTTCGTAAACATAATGTAGTAATTGGTGGTAACCGCCTACTATTGTCATTGTAATTAGATTATATTGCTATTGTAGCTTGAGACTTGCGCCGTCCTGACCTTATAAATAGATAGCCATGTTGTAAATGTGAATCTAGGGAGAGTGAGAGTGACGTCCTTATTGAGTATCTCAACATATATTTATTTTATATTTCATAAATAGAAATCTTACTTTGATTAGAGCAGACATGGTCATCGTACAGAGGCTCAGAAACAGGGATTGATTGCACGCTTTGTCTGCTAGATTGCATTGTTGATAAACGAGATCTTGCATCTGACAATCCAGGCATAAGATCTAGCATCATGTCTATTCGTTCGATCAGTTCTTCTTGTTCCATGCGACATGTCGCAGATAAATTTTCCTTCAGCAACGATATTGATAGGAATCCTGAAACCGCTATAAATAAATAAATAAAAAGCTATAAATAAATAAATAAATAAATTTATTTATTACTATGTCATTAAGTAGGCTATGCCCATAAAAAAATTCAAAAAATATAAATCCGCTTGTCCAAAAGTCTGGTCAAAATCCATCTACTCAAACAATATAAAAATATAAAACTACTAAAACATTTCTTAGAGTTGCAACTCTGGCCGTCACACGACTTTTTGTTTTGGCAGCAATACCATGACCATCTGTCGTACTTTGCAGACTGGGCTGCTCCCAGTCTGCAGATAATGGCAGTTTTCGCCGAGATCTCGGGTGCGCAACAGCAAATACTTTGTTGACGTTTGACCGTAAAATATCTAAATATCGTTGAATCTCGGGTGCGCCATTGCCATAATCTGCAGACTGGGGCTGCTCCCTAGGACATGAAGTATCACTCTACGGCGAAGAGGGTGCATGGAAAAAGAAGAGAAGAGAGACTGTAAATTATTCTAAATTAAAATTCATAAATTAATAATTTATTCAACTCTTATGAGTCAGGCCCAGTATTGTAAGCTTGTAGCCTAAAGTTCTATAATATAGGTAGGCCTAGGCATGGTAGGCTACACTGACATAGAATTGGCATAATAAGGGTTAGCCTAATCATAGTCACTATGGCCTAATCCACAAAACAAAATAATGGCGAAATTAATACAGCCTTTTCTCAATAGCATCATTCGATCTACAGCGACTGAGGCCATCGTTTTGATCAAACTGGAACTCCATCAATGAGTAGGCCTAGGCCTACCTAAAATTTGTCATCATATTTGAGAAAAACACAGCCAGGGAATTCACACTTTAGGTACCGTGCTAGATCCTACAATTATGAAATTGGACATAATTTATCCATCTGGATAGTAATTATGCGGGAGGATATCAAGCCTTTCTGTCATATTAGAAACTACAACAAACAATTCAATGGTTGAAAAGAGCAACGAGGAGAACAGACAGAAAGACATTGACCGTAGACGTCAACTTTTTTATTTCAAACAAATGCAGCAGGCGATATCAAACCTTTCAAAAGCGTGTACACTTCCCTTTCCTCGACAACCATGGTTTTAAAAAGATTTTTAAAACTGACCAGAAATTTCAATATAAATATCAAAGTTCATGTGTCCATTTCTCTATTTCTCCATCTTGTCAATTCTCAACTTTGATTATCTCCACTTCAAAGAAATCAGCGCCCCTAAACTTCCTTGTTTCGAAAGGAGTAAAAAAGGGGGTAGGGAAACTTGAACACTACTGGAAATAGAATATGGATATACAAGAATTAAAAGTGATGTTTATTCACATTTTATAAACATCTTTATCGAATATATTAATAATTTAATTTCATATTAAACGCTTCAAAGCAATAAGAGCCATTTTAATGAAAGGGATTATGTTGATAACAGCCCCTCCGAATGATGTCATAGCGATCCCCAAAGTGATGATGTTGTTGTTGTCTAATCGCATTTCATTTTGATCATTCAAGTTTGTATTTTAAAATGGCGGCGGCAGAATCTTTGGGTGTTCTGCCGTTCGTCCGTGGGATTGATTTATCAAGGAATGATCTCGAAGTAAGTACATCACGAGTTAGTTTTATTTATATTTTATACAATATCAAATGCTTGGCTATTACCTAATCCAAATTTAACCTTTACTGTACGAACTCTAAGAGTGTCCAACATCTAAAATACAAATCTGAATGAAATTTGGCCTCTCCCTTCCCTGTCTGTTACAAATATTAATCATTTCATAGCTTTTATTCAATTGGTAATTTTCATTGACGTTACTATTTAGCAGTGAAACCGCTTTAGTTACAAGAAAGCTACCTAATTTAGTAAAGTTATTTATCCGTACACCATAAGGTCTACGGACTGGCACTGCGGATGTAACATAATTTTATCAAGATAATCAAAGCCATTAATTAATTTAAAAGATTGTACAATTTAAAGCGTGGGGTGCTATAGTTTGCCTATTTATGAAATTTTATTATTTCCTCTACGAATTTGAGATTTATTGTGAACTTTCTGCAAAATGTTTTGCTGGTAATAATCCAAGTATAAATAATGTAGAAAAAACAGTAAAAAGTGTTTGTGTTTGTTTATGTTTCTCGGTGAGTTATTCCTTGGTAGGCCTGCTGTGCGGTGTAGAGATATTTGATAAAACATGGAAACAGCTATCCTTCCTCTCTATGAAACACCCCTGAGCTGACAGTTGGCCTATATCTTTCTACCTAAATTATCTAATGAAATTGTTTAACTTTGTCCTTGTGCAAATGTTCTCCCTTTTTGGCAAATTTTAACTACATTAAATTTTTTTAATTAAAAAGTTAAATTTAAATCTATTCACTATTTTCGGTTTATTATTTTAAAGTCTTATTTCTCATGTTTTTGACTCATGGTTATGAAGTATCCTTGAGTCTATTCTATGATGCTAAAAAAACGTTGATTTTCACAATCACGATGGCGTATAGATATTGTTGTTTTCAGAAATTTATCATGATCACATAGTAAAAAAAAGTAATGTAGACGGTGTCGCCCTACCGAAGGCACCCGTACCACTCCTCTATTTCTAGATGAGTGGCTTTTTTCGCTAAGAGCAATGATTTTAAACGCTCTTTGTTGATCTCAGCCTCGACACTGCAGATCAATTTCAACAGATTTCATGGCAGATAGGTCTCAATTGTCAATGCGCAATGATGCGCCGCAGCTACTCACAATGCAATTCCCTCTGGACCATTCCATCCGTCATCCTCAGATGGTACTCATTTGATGTTTCAGATAAAGTCAAGGCTGAGTTGACCTTAGGGGGATTTGAACCACGGTCGATCAGAAATGATCCGATCTGAAGTTCGGTTGCTCTGCCATCTGAGCTAATCCTCCTCACATAATGCTTTGTGGGTAAACAAATCGGGCAAAAAGTACGATAGATTTGAACGAGGGTAACACGTCATACTCATCAGAAACAACAATGATCTTAATGATAATACGACGTAATGCATAAATTATGTTCGAAACTCATGGGAACTTGCTGGGCGAAAAGTCACGCTTTAGTTCACAGACCCTATAGTTTCAGAAAAAAACCTCAATGCTGGTACGCAGGCTAGTTCATGTGATGATTGAGATCACAGATGATTTGATAACTGATTATTTCCCAGCTTTCTATCAAAGCTTTTTTCAAATAATGTTTAGTGTAGTTTTTTCTTTTCTATCATTCAACCATGAGTCCGAGCGTAGCTGAGCTATTTTATTTAATCATTTGATGTTTTAACAATTTTCCATTCTATAATTTTTATTATGATGTTAAATAAAGGATTACTTTGTTACATGATTGTGAAGTATAGCCTAAATGCAGAAATAGATTTTGGAGTTTATGAATAAATGAATATTAGTTTAGGACTAATACAGTATTTTCTAATAAAACAAATTTTATCTCTTTTTTAGAATGACCAGTTTCCAACGCGGATTCAAAATATGACTAATCTGCGATGGCTCCGTATGGATCGTGCCAATGTAGAAACAATGCCAAGTGAATTATCAAAATTAACAAAGCTGGTACGTAGATACAAAATATTTTACACCCTACCAGAAGATACCTACTTCAATGTGGTTTAGTTAGTTTATGTCTTTGATAATCAAGTTTTAGAATTGCTTGTAGTTGCTTTTAGAAACAATGGTGCTTGAGATGCTTAGATCCAAGTTAGTGTGGCCTTGGTGTAGTTGCTATGGCGTTGGACGGAAGGACGGACCGCAGGGTCTCGGATTAAATCCCTGGCTGGAGCACTATAGGTTGGCATCAGGAAGGGCATCCGGCTATTAAACACACACACAAGCTTCAATATACTAACAAAATAACCAACCACTCCGGTGAAAAAGAGCTGCAAGCTTACCCGATTTGTGGATAAATGATAAATCCACAAAAAAAACATAATCATACTGTTGTCCATGTCTGAGTGCTGCGTTAAGTGTTGGGTTAACCTTTGGGCAGACTAGGCAGTGGTTATGGGCTTCGCTAGATTACAGGCCTTGTAAATTTGACACTCTTTATTGGTAAATGCCTACTAAACAGGAAAAGCAATAATTGTCCTATTTTTATATTGTGTTTGTGCATCACCATCATCTGAATTATCATTTTAAATTTTTATAGGAACATTTATCTCTTGTACGAAATAACATCGACAGTCTTGGGGAAGATTTACCAAAATTGAGCAATTTGAAAGTAAGACCTTTAAAATCGCAATTCTCATCATACCGTGTAATGTTACTTAATCAGTAGGCTTATATAAATACATTGTTATGCCTCCTTCTATTACCCTGTTGATTCTTTAACCACAGTCCTTTGGTGAATGTGTGTGATGGACATTTGGAATAAAATACTTTGATAGTATAGCCAAACCATAAAATTCTAAACTTTTGGGGGTAGATCCCAGGTTAAATGTGTAGGAAATATTAACAAATTGTACAGCTTTAGGTTTAGAAAACTGAAACATGAAATATTTCTCTTTGTCAAAACAGTCAATCATGCTAGAGTGATCACCTCTATATTGCAACCACCTGCCTTTAGTGGCCATTCTCATCATATACAAAGAAACATTATTATATTAGATTGACCCTGTACTACAGACCAGACACCTATAGCTATGTCTCTGAGCTGGACAATTTATTGAATTGTTCTTGAAAAGTTCATGAAAAGTGCATGATTTTTGTTTGAACTACTGATGAGCTGTTCATGAACTATATCCTACATGAAATTCTCTTGAAGTTTTGATGCAGGTGATCCTCCCGGAGTGTAAGTTTTCTAAATATTGTGTTGACAATTATATTTATTATTTTTATCAAAAGGAAAGAAACATCTTTATACAAAGTCATACAATAGATATTGACAAGGAACTAGTCCCTGGGGAGCATACCAATGTATCACGTAGCCTGCGTCTGCGTGCAGTCTAAAACCTATCTTAAACAATGCATTGCGGATTTTGAAAACTGTAATCTTACTGAATTGAGGCAGTGCTTTTAAATTTAAAATGCCTTCCAATAATTTTTCTGTAGAATTCGTAGGTTTTAAATTAAAGTGTCTGGGAGCATTTCAATACCATTTCAATAATAATAATACCTTGTAATAATAATAATGTTCTTTCATATAGCGCAGAAAGCATTATGTTCTAGCTAGGCGCTTTACAAATTTAAGAAAATAATATAAATTTTGATTTCACCAATTACAGACATTGATATTTCATATGACAATTTGCTACAACGTAGATCCATAAAATAAAAATATAGAATTGTCTGATGAGGAAATAGAACACCCAATAGAATGCCTACGTAGGCCTACGATGAGAACCAAAGGCCTGCGTAGGCCTTCCATTCTAATGCGTTTTCAGTAGGCATTCAGTAGTGATTCATTATATCCTAGATGGACTCAAAGTGATGATATTGTTCTGTTTTTCAGGTGATAAATGCCAGGCATAATCGTATTACCAATAATGGAATACCTATGGATGTGTTTAGTCTTGATGATCTGTTAACTGTTGTAAGTTGAGCGAAGTACATCTGTGTTCGTTTTTTGTTATTGAGGTATCTGCCGTATACCCACTGATATTATTATGGCATCTAAATTGGTTCTGAAAAGGTAGTGATATTAAGTGGATTGTGTTATTAAGTCAAGAGTAGTGATAGTGATGGGCTACATTGAATAATTATTTAATTTATTTCTGTCACTGCAAAGCTACGTAAACATCAGTTGGTATTCGTTCTATGACTGCATCGATAATTGAAATAGTCTATCAAATAAAAAGATTTATATTCTACGGCAGGTGTGTCGCATTTATAATTAATTTGTCATTATTTTCTACTTTGTGTAGGATTTGAGTCATAACAATCTGGAAGAGGTAAAATGCTGAAAATTTCAAATTCAAAAGTTCTCGATTCTTATATTTCTTTTTAATTACCAGATCTAAGAGAATTCTCAGAGATCTTTGGAGGATTTCAGACAATTTCTACTCATGCATAGCTTGTAGGCCTATAATTGTTTTTTCATTGAATTATGACTAATTTGATTGCCTAATACTCGAGATGCTAGCCATCAGGGAGTTGCACCCCACATTAAACGTGCAAACTGACTCATTGAAGTCAAAATTTTTCACATAATGTATTTCCGTATAAATGCAATAGTCATTGTCTGTCTTGTATCCGTACGTAAAATTTCATTGTTATTATTATACAATAGATTATGTAAATTAGATTATTTTTTTATACTATATATTCCATGTCAATTTTAAATTTATTCTCTTTCGCTTGAAAATGATATATGACATATCGAAGCGTCGCAATTCTCAGAGTTTTCTTTTGTCGCTATCCTTTACTTTAAATGTTTTACTAAGAAACTACTAATAAAGAAATTATTAAACTATTATTAATATTTGTCTTCCCATGTTTGAGTATTATGCGATTAAAAGTTGGTTACTCTAGTGGATGTTTGGTGATATTGATTTAAAACATTTTTTATCAAAAATTAAACATTATTTATATTCTTCTTTCCATCTTTTTGACACCAGGTACCAGAAGACCTTGAGAATGCAGATGAGTTGTTGGTGCTAAATCTTAGCAATAATAAGTAAGAAAAAAGTTTATTGAAAATAAATATGGTTATTAACAGATAATGTTATTATGTTAATTAACTTGATGATGAACATTGAATTTTTGTTTTTTGCATTTATCATTTAGTCACAAACCGGGTAAGCTAGTAGCTTTTTTTACCGGGGTGTTTTGTTAGTTAGTTAGTTTTGTTTTTGAAGCGTGTGCAAGTTTAATTGCCGGATGTCCTTGCTGAAGCCAAAGCCAATAGTGCTCCCTGCTAAGGATCGAGCCCAAGACCCTGTCGGCCGAGGTTCAACGCTCTACTAACAACTGCACTACGGCCACTACTCGGTTTAGGACTCGGTTGCGATATAATAAAGTAACTACAACCAAAAATACTATATCATAGTACTTTCACCTCTACAAAACAGAGACCACCTGTTTTAGATGGGACTCGATAAAATGGGGATCGCAGGTGTCGAACACATTGAGAGCAATATAATTACAAAACGTCACTCGTTAAATCAAATTTTTCTAATAAAACGTCACAAATGATTTATCACAAATTTTAGTACTGTATCTAGAATGCTTATTTTACATTTTTGCTTGAAAAAAAAATATACAAACTTTTCCACATACCTAGAAAAATGTTTTTATTAAACTTTTGTTATTTTGATCTGAAAAATTCTCCAATGAAGAAAAGATATCCATGCATGTTCCTGTCCTGTGTTCTGTATATAGTATAAATGATTCACAATCCAATCGTTTCAATGAAATTGTGTCCTTTGTTGAATCAGTAACTTTGACAATTCGCATGCACTCTGATATCAAAACATTTGGTCGCATGATCAAATTTATTTTGTAGATCTTTTGCTAACGTGGATACCTCAGTTATATTATTTGTTAGTTGGCTTATGTAGAATGTGAAACTTGCATACAGTACTGATTATTTCAAATTGCTTTAATATGTGTTATAACTTTTCATTTTATTTTACAGAATTTCAAGCATTCCAAATCAGGTAAGTCTTATAAAATCTTGTAATTCCTACAAATATCTCTACGGATTTTGAAAATCTGAGAACCTACTGGAGACATGCTGAAAACTTACTGAATTTGCCTCTTTCAAGTAGGGATTGTGCAATCAAAAGTGAAACCAAATGTTAAAATAATTACGAAGCCCTGAAAGAACGAACTCTCTGACTTGTAAGTGGGTCACGATGGAATTGCCCCAATACAGCACGGTCACCAAACACAATTGGACAAACTTACAAATTTCGCTGCGGACCGGGTGACTGCGTTAGTATTAATAAGTATAATGTTAATGATACCAAATTTCCAACAGGAACCCTGTCCAATAGTGTTTGGTGACCGTGCTGTATTGGGGCAATTCCATCGTGACCCACTTACAAGTCAGAGAGTTTGTTCTTTCAGGGCTTCGTAATTATTTTAACATTTGGCTTCATTTTTGTTAACAGTTGTTTAGATTGATACGAGGAACATTATTATTCAAAATAATTCAACAGATATGAAAAATTAAGTAAATTAGAAAGAGTTGAATAGCCGTGACCAACTTATCGCATTCGGCGATGTTCCCCGATCAGATACGGAAAACATGAAACTTCTGTGAATTCTTAGCAAAAATTGATAGAATTTCCCAATTGGTCATCTTAAGATAGAGGTTATCAAAATCTAGATTAAATTGTCTTGTGATTTTCAATTTTGTTTCACTTACCAAATGTCATATATTATTGTTTTCAGTAGATAATTAGTAGCGATTGATCAGTATTATATCCAAGTATGATGATTGCATTCAAACCTTTTTTCATTTCTTACTTTTATTTTGCAGCTATTTATGAGTTTAACCGATCTCAGTTTCATTGATTTAAGTAACAACAAATTAGGTATTTCTATTATTTATGCATCAACAGTATTAATAAGCCACTAACATCTCTGTTAGAAAATGTAATGATTAACTGAGTTACGTTTACGTTTTGTAGAAACAATACCACCACAGCTTAGAAGACTCACAAATCTGCAAACTCTTGTAAGCAATACTTTTTCAAGCAACCATTTTCAAAATTATGCTACAGTATTGAATACAGTTTAGTAGTTGTGAAGTTTAGACAGTTACATTATAGAAATGTGCCGTCCCTCTTTCACTTGTCATATGTCACAAAGAACGGCAAAATCATGGTCAGACATCACATAGCTGACAAAGAAACTTGTAAATAAGACAATTCACCATACAAAACATTATGAAAGATACTACTTGTCCATACTCCCTCAAAGTTTCTTGCACTTGTCCATCAAAATTTCTCCTTCGGTTGCCAATGAAGTATGTCATGCAGCCGTTGTGGAGCATAAAAACTTTGATCTCTTTACATGGCCTAGAAAGACATCTGATGTTAATCATAGCAGAGATAGATGTTAAAAATTTAGCTGTCAATAATATGTTGGGCCAATACAGTGTCACCCATTTGAATGCAAGAGTTGCCTATGTTTTTGTTGTATATATTCAAAGTTTGTTTAAATAATTATTTGACTACAGTAGTAGTGATTCAAACAGTATCCCCTATTCAAGGTGACCATATTAACAGTAGCAGTTTCAGATAAAATTAATTGCATTGTTTTGGTGGACACCAAAATGATTTGAACTAGCGTTTAGGGAACCTGCAGAGTACTGGCTTAGTACACTATTCAATTATGTGGAAATGATAGCTGTGAGCAGTGATAGATCATTCCTCCTTTAATGATAGGTTTTTTTTCAATGCCTGGTTGATTACCATGCCCAGGTATTGAATTGTGTCCATTTTTCTTCCAGATTTTGAACAATAATCCTTTACTCCATGCTCAACTCAGGTGTGTTACATTTCAATAATATTTGTTTTAATTCTCCCGTGTTTGTTTATCATGGTGTTCATTCATCTCTTGAACTGTTTTTTATTTGTTTATCTTCTGTCATTTTTTAGGCAATTACCTTCTCTCAGCCAACTCCATACACTGCACCTAAGGAACACACAGGTAAATATGGTGTTTAACTTTTTGGGAACATTTGAATGTTTCGTTAAAACAAATTGGTTAAATGTGTTGAGAATATTTGACAAGTTATTTGTTTGTGAGGCTTTTAAGTTTCCTTTGAAGGCGCAACTGACTAAGAGTTGTTTATCAGCTCAACCAAATTTCATATAACTTTGTATATGTTATTTTCTGTGAAAATAAACAATCGTTTGTCAGGCTATGACTGAATCAAATATGACAATGATGATTGGTTTTGTATCAATAGAATGGCAGTCAAACCATGTGAAAATATTGGAGAATTGAGATTCCCTAATTTTGTTTTGATGATTCCCTTCTGTAACTTTCATGCCATTTTTATTCTTTCAGAGAACATTGTCAAATATGCCAAATAAATTAGACAACCTTGAAAATCTGACAGGTAAAGCCAACTTAATCGATATTTCATTTAATTCACCGAGCACAGTTGCTTAACCCATATCTCATGCATAGCTTAACGCAAGCCGCAAGCACCAAATTAGAAGTTAGAGAACAATAGCAGTGCTTGGTGAATTGGTATTTAAAAACAAAAAGATTCATAATTTAAGACTTAAATATATTAGCTAATAATGTGCGATGTATTCTTATTATAGATGTTGACTTGTCTTACAATGATTTACCAAGAGGTGAGTTAGTGATAATCTTTATTCAATCACAATGTGCCGACTTGATGTCATGGCCAGGGCTTTGGACCTTTTCCTGCAATGGTGTTAGGTTTATTTCCTAGCATCTGACCATCATACACTAAAATATAAATCGCAGTGAAAAAGTTTTATTTGAGAAGCTGATAATGCATTTCATTGCAATATTGTTTTTGCAATATGCAAGTCTTTTTCGTTTTTCATTCCAAATGGAAAAACATTTCAAGTCCTTAATAATCAAAAGTGCTATTCCTCTTATCGTTGAAATTGTTTATTAAATATAGAGCTAGAAATGGCAGTTCTCATTATAATTTATATATATATATATATTTTTTTCGTTTATGTTTAGTTCCTGAACCTATATACAGGATTACAAGTTTGAAACGTCTTGATCTGAGTCATAATTCCATCACAGAATTATCGACTTTAATCGGTATGTATGTTATTGGTATTTTTCCAATGGTATTTTTTTTCTAATGATGTTGTAAGTTCTTGCAGATTCATAAGCTACATTACGTTCACTCGCAGATTGACAAATATTATAGTTTTGCAGTTAAGTCTTTTTCTTTGATTGAGTGGGACAACATTTTCCCATAAGTCCTGTTAGCCTGTATGCTGGGCGTCTGACATTATCATACCGGGCAAGGAGGTTTGCCTAGGCCGTAACAGCCAGAGTCCAACAAAAATGGAAACCCTGGAATCCTAGATTCCGGAAGGCCTAGGCAAATTCATAAGCAAATTGATATTTTAAGATTTATTGGTCAAACTTCAACAAAATAATTCAGAAGAAAATGTTGAAATGCCTCTAGGATTCCAGAAGGCTGAATCTTTTATTGGACCCTGCTCCCAGTGATGCCATCTTATTTTGCGGCCCAATGTAACCCCAATCAGACAAAAAAAAGAATTTCGCAACAAGGTTCAAAACTAAAAGTTACTCATAGAGTACTACTTGCAATTTATGACATAAGTTTTTAATGTGACAAAGTTGTAGTGGTTTTATATTGTATTAGTGTCATCGTATATTTGTCTATTGTTAATCATTTCCTGTAAATCTATATGTGTGTAAACTGTACCACGTAAACGCTCTCTTTCGCCTCTTACTATCTTACTGTACGGTCGTGCCTGTTGTATCAAAGAGCTCTGACTAACGGCCATAGTAGCCCTTAGCATCTCTCCCTGTAATGTCAGCAGACACGGCCTACCTTATCATAATAAAGAGAATTAACATTATGGATTGTGTCGTTATTTAATCTTGCACAAAGTCTCTTATCTAGATTTGTCCAATATTATTTAATTTGTCTGTTTTATAGATTCGTGGACTAAACTAGAAACATTGAATTTATCACGGAATGAGTTGACTGCTTTACCAGTAAGTTTTGTCATTTCGTTGATTAATATGTATTTGTAATAAATGATAGTATTGTTGAAAATATTTTATAGTGGTCAATTGATCTAGTAAAGATACATTCGCTAATATAATCTATAATACATAATTTAAGAGCAAACTGAAAACCCATCTATTTTGTATATTGTTTCCATAATAGTTAATTGTTGCTCATTTTATGTAATCTTCATAACTTACTTAATTATATTTTTTAATTCATTACCTATGTTTGTTGTTAAAGATTGTGAAGCTCTTCGAATTACATAAC
Organism: Haliclystus octoradiatus; assembly: GCA_916610825.1. Lineage (NCBI taxonomy): Eukaryota > Metazoa > Cnidaria > Staurozoa > Stauromedusae > Haliclystidae > Haliclystus > Haliclystus octoradiatus. The sequence goes on from OU744449.1 coordinate 27,525,061, forward strand.
GCTATAAGCATTATTTAAATCTTATATTTCTTATTATATTTTTTATGACTGTGATAGTAATTGCTGATTTTATGATTTTATATATTTTTAGAACACAATTTGCAAACTAACAAGTCTCAAGCGACTTTTTGTAAACGGTAAGATGATAATTAATAAAAATATTATGACAAACATTTACGGTAGGCCTACACTAAACTCAATTTTTAATTTTAATTGTTGAACAGCAAACAAATTGAAATTCGAAGGAATCCCTGTTGGAATTGGCAAGTTGCTTAATTTGGTAAGTGATGCATTTGTTTTGATCTTGACAACTGTGACTTTCTTTTTGGATTTATTATTTATCCACAAACCGGGTTTTTTCATTGGGGTGGTTGGTTAATTTGTTAGTATTTTGAAGCTTGTGTGCGTTTAATAGCCGGATGTCCTTCCTGATGCCTTACCTATCGTGCTTCTGCCAGGGATTGAACCCGAGACCCTGCGGGCCGTGGTCCAATGCCCTAGCCATTACGCCAAGGCCGCAATGTTGTTTACTCATGTGACATGCCGGTGCACACATGTTTGTGTTTGTTTGTAAATTGCGTTTGTAATTTGTGGTTTTGTTTGTTTACTCACGTTGTATTACTGTTATAAATAAATTATGATATGTATAAAACATTGACAACCAGTTTAAGGTTTATTGTAGACATTCCTCTTACATAAAACCTATATCAATCATCAATGTTACAGATTTTGCCAAATTTATTCTACTCAATCTAGATTTTCAAATTGCTTGCAAGGTTGACCTAAATAGTTCTATACTAAAATGACCCAGATGACCAATAAATAAAACGTTAAATTTACATGCTGGAAACGTTTCCTGAGACCCTCTAATTAACCCTCTATACAGTGGAACCTGTATGTAACAGCCAGCTACAAGAGGTACATAAATTGACCATTATAGACAGCTGGCCTTTATATACGGGTTTGATTCGATAGAAAATACTATTCTAGACATTGCAAGAGTGGCCACTATAGACTGGTGGGCTTTATATAAATGATTGATTCAATAGAAAATACAATTTGAGACATTGTGAGAATGACCACTATTGTGTGACCACATGTGACCATTATAGACAGGTGGCCTTTATGTACAGGGTTGATTCAATAGAAAATACCATTTTAAACATGCCACAAATGTCCACTATAGACAGGTGGCCTTTATGTACAGGGTTGATTCAATAGAAAATACTAATTTATCCATGCCACGAATGACCACTATAGAAAGGTGGCCTTTATATAAAGGTCTAATTCAATAGAAAATACTATTTTAGTCATGCCACGAGTGACCACTATAGACAGGTGGCCTTTATATACAGGTCTAATTCAATAGAAAATACTAATTTATCCATGCCACGAATGACCACTATAGAAAGGTGGCCTTTATATACAGGTCTAATTCAATAGAAAATACTATTTTAGTCATGCCACGAGTGACCACTATAGACAGGTGGCCTTTATGTACAGGGTTGATTCAATAGAAAATACTATTTTAGTCATGCCACGAATGACCACTATAGAAAGGTGGCCTTTATATACAGGTCTAATTCAATAGAAAATACTATTTTAGTCATGCCACGAGTGACCACTATAGACAGGTGGCCTTTATGTACAGGGTTGATTCAATAGAAAATACTATTTTAGTCATGCCACGAGTGACCACTATAGACAGGTGGCCTTTATGTACAGGGTTGATTCAATAGAAAATACTATTTTAGTCATACCAAGAGTGGCCACTATAGACTGATGGGCTTTATATACAGGTCTAATTCAATAGAAAATATTATTTTAGACAAACCAAGAGTGACCAATATAGAGACAGGTGACCGCTGTATAGAGGTGACCGTTATAACAGGTTTGACTGTACAAAGACCACCTTTCTATATAGGTCATTGTGTGTTAAGAGTGGTTTTACGATGAACAGAAGTCAATACCTTGTTATGTCTTGTTGTAGGAAGTTTTTATGGCTGCTTGGAATGGACTGGAGTGTATTCCGGAAGGTGTTTGCAGGTGAGTTATTATACTAATTATAAATAATACTATTCTATACTGTGGAATTATGTTTATTCAAATTAATAGTGCAGCTAATTGCAGTTGGTAGATTTAAAAAATAAAGTAATTTAGACGATGTCGCCCTACCGAAGGCACCCGTACCACTTCTCTATTCCTCTATTACTAGAGGAGTGGCTTTTTTTGCTAAGAGCAATGATTTATACGCTCTTTGTTGATCACAGCCGCGACACTGCAGATCAATTTCAACAGATTTCATGGCAGATAGGTTTCGATTGTCAATGTGCAACGATGCGCCGCAGCTACTCACAATGCAATTCCCTTTGGACCATTCCATCCGCCATCCTCAGATGGTACTCATTTTATGTTTTAGATAATGTCAAGGCTGAGTTGACCTTCGGGGGATTTGAACCACAGTTGATCAGATATGATCTGACCTGAAGTTCGGTTGCTCTGCCATCTGATCTAATCCCCCTCCTCTGGTAGATTCTGTAAATACAAATTTACAAAATGTAGATCGATATGAGCTGTCAAATTCATAAATCGTTGTAAATTAAGGTTGAATTCAATTATATGTGAAATTGTTTCCTCTGATAAATTACTCTCAGACGATTGTTTCGTATACCTCTGTCCTTTCCCTTAACTTGAATGTTTCTTTTACTATCGTGTAACATTTATTCTCCTTTCAGATGTATGAAGCTTAAGAAACTGATACTACATTCAAACTGTTTGGTTACGTTACCAGAGGGAATTCATTTTTTAACAAATATCGAGGTTGGTATTAAAATAATGTTTTGTCTTTAATGTTTCCATCAATTTTCTATCCAAGTAGCATTTATTCGGTCAAAAAAGTTACCGTACTTACTTTCAAATGTCACACGTCAGAAATAATGAATGTTTCAAGTTACAGGTATTCTTCTTAGCAAACCCGGAAAATGTAACCTGCTCATAGACTCACAGTATGTTACTTTACTTTTTCACCAAGTTTACATTTTGACAGTGAGTCTGCGAGCAGGCTAAGGAATATAGGGGTTCAAAGTTTAAGTGACATCATTTTGCCTTGGATATTATCATCTTAATTTGAACTCTTTTTAGAAATTGGATGTCAGAAATAATCCAAAACTTGTCATGCCACCAAAACCAATTTCTCAAAGTGAGGCTGACGCTGAATTCTATAACATTGATTTCTCTTATCAAGCGCAATTGCGTCTTGCTGCGGGACAACCTGCATCATCGTCACCAGGTAATTAATTCATCAATTTATACTAAAGTCACATAAAAGATCTAGATGTAACTTGACCATTATATGCAGACGACCTTTAAATACGGGGTTGTTTCAATAGAGTATTTTTGAATACATTACTCGAGTGACCGCTATCGACAGGTGGTCTCTATATTCAGGTGGTCCTTATTGCACTCAGGCCAACAACAGTCCTATATTGGAAATTTCACAATCCTAGATTAGCAGGAGTGTAGAGCAAATTCGAAAAACATCGATATTTTTATGATTTATTGGCCAAATTTCAGCAACAAATTCAGCAGTAAATTATTGAAATGTTCTTGGATTCTAGAAGGCTTGTCAGGCACTGCTTGGCTGTGTATTTAATTACGACGATAACAAGCAAGACCAGTTTTACTGAGTTCTCCACAGCTGAATGCTAAAACTGAAAAAAATGTAAACATGTTATGATCACTAAGCCTGCAAGACCTACATTTTATCATAGTAATAATAAAATAACAATATTTTCTTTCTATTTCTATTCCATTATGGTTTATTTTCGAATATTTTGCTTTCAGCTTCAAAGGATCCAATCGCCAGAAAGGTAAGCACAAACACAGAATGATTATAATTAGATGATTATAATCTAATTGTCATAGGTATTCGAAAGACTGAAATAACTTGCGAGAATGTTTGTTTTCTTTTGTCTAATTATTTATCATTTTGTGCATTGAATTCTAACCAAGAACCTCATGCAACTTATAATTGATTGTTATATAATTTATAATTCAACAAGTTCTATTCTTAATTCTATATTTATGTTAATTAATTCTATATTTATGTAAATTTATTCTATATTTATGTTGATTAATCCTATATTTATGTTAATTAATTCTATATTTATGTTAATAAATTCTTTATTTATCTTGATTAATTCTATGTTTATGTTAATTAATTCTACATTTATGTTAATTAATTCTATATTATGCTGATTTTCAGTTAAGACTCAGAGGTAGAAGATATCAAAGTTTCACTGAAGCTGATAAAAAAATCAAAGTGAGTGTAAAATATTGATACTGTAGTTGAAAATTATTTCTCTCTGCTTTCAGATCTCCTTCTTCACTAATGTTAATATCTGATATTCTGATTCTAGTAGTGCCTTCCCGGTAGTTGAAGGTTGATAGTCATTGAATAATAGATCAATATGGAATTTGAGCAATTCAATTGGTTAACTAGCAGTCAGGCTCAATGAATATCGACATAACAACCTCGGCAGACGTCAGTCATTTTCAGCTGATAATAACCTTGCCATTGACCAATAAACCATCAATAACTGCTCATTTATCTTGTATTTTATGAAATCTAGTTTATATATGGTTCATTAGACATCACACCAGGAGTGGACCTTGTTTTTGAATATTAAAATCAAGTCATTCATTCAATCCTATCAATTATCCTTATTCGTAACTTGTACGACCATGTTTGATTTTCTATACCTGCTAGAAAGACCACTTCTGTTTTGCAGCCAAATATAATAATAGTAATAACCAATAGTCACCCTGTACGCCCAAGTGCTAATAATGAGGGACATGAACACACTTACGAAGTCAGGGGCAAATACAAACAACTTGCCACTAAGCTGCTACTGTACAAATGTTTGAATCAGTGACAACAAAAGCAATTTCAATAACACTAGCTGTAAGAGACATATAGTATACTAAGTTTCCACCTTTTGTAGCAACCTCCTTGTGTTCAGCTTTCTCAAATCATCCTATTGGCTAATCGAAAAACAACTTGAACAATGTCTTGTTGTGAAAAACATGAAATAAGGTTTATTATTATTTAGGGTATGGTATCCACAGCAGAGGAAAAGAAACATCGACAACACAGAGTAAGTAAAATGTTTCATATAAAAGAGAGTTCCACAGAACGTGAAACCGAGACCTTGATAAGGAATGAAATTTGACTCTCACCCAAGGAACAAAATAAAGTAAAAGACTTAAAGGGGACACCCATGAAAATACCTATATTTATTTCCGAGGCCGGGGTAACACCAAGAGTGTCCATCTGCGTACAGGGAACAGGGAAATCAATCATGACAATTCCCATCTTCACTGTCTTGGATCATGGGTTTTGAAAACTATTTTAGCATCTGTAACGTAAGCATAAGTACATAACAAGTACATAAGATAAATCCAATTTACAAAAATATTGTAAATATTCGTATTAATTAGAGCTTTACTATATCTATAACTATTCATATGCAAAATATTGTGTAATACGTAAATGAATGTTTGCAACATGTGAAAATGTCGATGTTTTACTATTCTAGTTTCATTGTAGACATTGTATTAACTTTTAAATTGCCTAAGAAAATCAATAATGAGCCTGGTAGAGTTTCACTCGCTCCCAATAAACTAAATTATTAAACTAATTAAAAATTTGATTAAATTTATTTTATTTAGGAAGATGGAAATGGATCAACAGAGACACATCTTCTAAAGTAGGTTATCTTTCTTTATCTCTATGATATATAACTCAACTCACATAGTACATCACAGTTGTTTTTACATGGGATAAATTAGAGGGGTCCATAATGGGTCAATATAGGGATGATTGAAACTGTGGGGCATTAAATTGTTCCTCTAATGCTTTTTGTACCGGTCAGTATATCTTTAAAGGAGTTTATATAAAATTTGGAAATTCTAAAGATCAATTATCTGTACACATAGCAATGTCACCCTTTTGAACGATAGCTTGCATACTAAATGTTCTTACAAAGTGACGAAGCCACAGCTTTACGGAAATTTCGAACGGTAGTATTCGAATTTAGCAGACTATATATATTCGAACTTTCCGAAATCCTTTCTTTTTTCTTTTAATTTTTTTAAACTCTAACTCTTTGCTTTTTATTAATTTATATTTGTTCTTTCTTTTCCTCAATATTATTATGATTATTATTCCTTTTTTAATATCCTTCAAACGGAAAAATATGTAAATTCTATGGATAGAACTTATAAAAAAAGATTTTTCTAATTTATAATGAACGAATCAATAATTATGGATTATTTTTCTGACTTTTCATCGGATGATGAGTCAGACGAGGATTATGATGATTGGTGAGCTTATTATCTTTTACAAATGTTTCTATTTTGATTAAATTTATATCCCGAGGATGCTTCTTTGCCTATTAAAATGTCTTTTTGAGAATCCGAGAGCATTGTTAGCTTGTTATATGTTTACCCTATTCAACAATTCAAGATTTACATAAATTTGAAGTCTCCGTTGGGATGAAGTTTGAAAATCTTGTAAAGTGTCGCTGCATTGTGTCACTTATAACTATAGCTATGGTTTTGTCTTTGGACAGCAAAATGGGGATGGAGTTCTCGTCTGCCCGGGGAAATAGAAGACAGATAAAAGAGGAGAAAAATAGGGCGTTCTAGTTCGATACCCATCTGGGTCAACCATGGTTATTGTTCATTCTTATCATGTTGGGATTACTAAATAATTTGATCTCATCTTACTTTTTTCAGGGGCAAAAAATGGGACCAGACACTTGTTAAACCAGATTTGAATTACAGTCAGATATTCTCAGAAGATGTTGGTCAACTGCCTGGTAAGTTTTTATTTATTAAATTGCCTTTTATATAATTATGCAAAACGAAAATTGCTTGACATGCCTTACAATACCGTCTAAAAGTTGAATGGTGGCTCGCCACAGGCTGTCCTTAAACGCAGGTAAAATCTACTCAAATCTGTAAACATGATACGAACGAAAACGAAAGACCACTCGAGACAGTGTTCCACTAATTCTATTCTTCTTTGTTCCACCGCACTCAATCTGAATACAAATTCAAAACAAGATCGGATTCAAATCCGATATCTTCTTCAATTGATAAAAAGTTGAATTTTTAACATCTTATATTTTACCTTTCCAACTTTGACTTTTAAAGTTCCGGATGAAAATATAAAATCACCTGTTATTGAGGCTTTTATTCCGAATCCTTTGTAATTAGTAGTATCAGTATAGACAGTAACATTTATGAGAATGTGCCGTCCCTCTTACGCCTAACATATTTGCTAGACAAATAACTAGACATATTAGGCTTCTTAATTAGGCATAACTATGTGTTTATTCGATATACATTTTGCTGTTTTAGATCAATGTACAACTTATGTTGCATTTACATGTTTGAACAAAATCGTATTTTATGTAATTGATTAACTTCTGATGTTTGATAATTTCATTTATCATCATCAGGTATGACTGTTTGGCAAATTGAAAATTTCTTACCTGTTCAAATTGACGAAGGTAGTATATATATTAATAACATATTTTATTTTTAAATAATCAATCTGTAGTTTTGAACTCTCAAAAAACATTTAATGTTCTATTTTTCTTAAAGCTTTTCATGGAAAATTTTACGATGGTGATTGTTACATTATTCTGAAGGTAAAGTTTTATATTTTCTGAATTCGATTCATTTAGTTTGCCTCTAGTTCTTTATTGGAAAAAGTATTTTGATGAATATCTTAACTGATAAAACTTGATTTGTTATTGACAGACTTTCGAGGATGAAACTGAGCAATTAGGTTGGGAGATATATTACTGGATTGGCCAACATTCAACGGTATGGCTTATCTCTTCAGTTAAATCATCTCTCTTCAATCAACCTCGTACTAGTAATCAGCGATCAAAACTTTGAAATTCTGAATTATTACGATATAAAAACAATGATTTGTGTAAATTTTTTTATTTAGATCGACAAAAAAGCATGTTCTGCTATTCACGCTGTCAATTTGAGAAATCTGTTAGGTGCCGAAAGTAGAACCCAGGTACGTACGATTATTTCAAGGCCGACAAAAAACCGTCCGTCTCAACTGCTAAGACAGGTTTTCTAAAGGGTCAAATAGTCTTCTTAGGATGCACTCAATGTCCGAACGTAAAATGTTATAATATTATTGAGCATGCGTTTTGTTCGCAGTACACGTCCAGCTACGTTCGTGTTTGAAAATATTTTACGCGCGGAATGTTCCGACACGGCAATCTGCACGATCATGTTTACGTTGTTGCGGATTGGTTTCAAATGCGACGCTTTCATGTTTGTTTTTCTCACAGAGAGAGGAACAAGGTGATGAGTCTGAAGAATTTCTTGAAGAATTTGAAACTAGCATATCGTACATAGAAGGAGGAACGTCAAGCGGATTTTATTCGGTCGAAGAAACGGTGAGTACGCAATTTTACGATTTCAGTCAATAAAAATTTGTTTTGATTTGTGATTTATCAGCCTATCGCCTCTGTTTCGACCCCGGGAGGATAAATTGACCATCAAAAAATATTGATGCGTATTATATCATTTCTTCTCGAAAGACTGATTCAAGACAGGCGTTAAGTGAGACACAATATGAGAGTTTATATCCTGACTGCATGGCTAGTGGGGACCATGCTATTATGGGGATACTAAAGAGGGGGGATAAATAAATTATTATTATATGAGTTCGAATGGAAGAACACCTTTATAATGGTTTGATGGTCAATTAGCTCCTGTAAATAGACTATTGCAAAGTCTGATCCATTCATATATTTATTTTATCGTTTTTATTTTAGGTGTACATCACTAGATTATTCCGTCTATATGGTAGTCAAGGAATTCATTTAGATCCGGTAAGTTGCTGCAGGAAATACAAAAACCTATATATATATATATCATTTTACGTTTTAGAATGATGTAATCTGAGGTATTTGTTTTCTGATTTTAGGTACCTATCTCATGGCAATCTTTGGATTCAAACTTTGTTTTTGTTCTTGATGCTGGATTAAAAATCTTCATTTGGTCTGGTACGAAGGTAAGCCAATACAATGAATCAAGAAGTTATAAAAGTTTGGTAGAAGGTTTCAGCAGCGTCAATCGCCATAGCGTTCGGTTATTCAAAATAGAGCATCGTTTGCGGATATTCGGATATTAAAAACCTTAAGCAAGACTTTCAAATTATCTGTAAAGAAATGTGATATGGGAACTAATTACTAACAATATCTTTTTGTACCATTACCTAATCCTTACAATTTTACTTGATTTTGGAACATGTTTTGTGCGTGTGTTGGTTGTCTATCGATGACCACCTTTTACGTGAGGTCTTTGTTCCAGAATCTGACAATCTCCTTAATTAAAACGTGACTTTATTTCCATCGGAGGAAACATCCCGTAATGTGAATACAATTTCAAACGTTTAATATTATTGTGAATATAAATATCTTCAATGTAATGTTCTTGAGCAGAAAAGCAATCACTTTCATTTATAAACCGTTGTGTGCCTGCCTGGTAGAACATATTTTGATCCACAATTCCAACTACTTTTGTTCTATCACTAATCGTGTTAGCATGTTGTTGTTGATTACATTCGAATTATATCAACATTTATTAATCTAAGTTTGGATAAAAACTTTTTTAATATTTGTTTTGAACTTTGTTTTCTTTGCCAATGTAGTCAAAGTTGATGAATCGAACTAAAGGAAGGTAAGATATAGATCGTTTCATATTCATGTTAATTTATTATTAATTTTTTGAACTGAATAGTTTACGCTTGTGAAACATGTTTGTTTTGAAATTCTGTTCAGTATATATTTTCCAAAAAATTTTTAACAATCAAGGTAGATCAGTATTGTCTGTCACCCTGTCTAGGAACCCCCAAAACTTTGTCTGTACAGCTAAGTGATACGATTTCAAAGCCGTCACGTCTAAATGAAATCAATTTTAGGGATTGTTGATTGAATGCGTGAAAGATGACATTTCTATTGCGTTATACAGGTGAAATTGCAATACTGAATACGTGAATACGTTATTGCCATGGCATTCATGGCCTATTAGGTGGCCCCACCCAGGCCCCACGCATTGCTCTGAACTAAATTAGAGTCTCCTCTAAAAATAGGTTCATTACTGTTTATTGGAATAAGGGCCGCATTATTCATTTTGTTTTTTGGTCTTCATTTAGATTATTTGCTGAAAAAGTCAGTAAAATCGAGAGAAAGAACAAATGTGAAATTATGCAAATCAGAGAGGTAACTGTTGTGTTTCTAAAATGTAATTACCAAACCGTTTGTTTGTCAGGAGGATTAAATTATTTGATTTTTATTATCTGTTAGGGAGATGACGATATCAGCCAATTCTGGACACAACTCGGTGGTGCACCAAGCCATGCGTTAATGGTATTTATTATTATTTATCAAAAGCAAACTTTTATTATGTGTGATTAAAACATACGAAATGCATTATCCTTAATACCTTTGTTTATCGTTTCTATTTTTGTAGCAACATCCGGAATACAAGGCGTTTGTTCCCAGAATGCCATTGCTGTATAAAGTTGGCCTCGGTATGGGGTACTTGGAACTACCTCAAGGTAAGACCGTGTTTATGTCTGAGGAATCACGTCAAAAGTTGATTTGAATAACATCTGATCTGTTTTAGAGGGTAATTGTGTTATGACGTATTCTTTTTACAGTTGAGATGCCAAATCGAAAACTTATTCGTAGTCTCCTTGATACGAAGAATGTTTACATCTTAGATGCCTGGTCTGACGTATTTATATGGTAGAAAATTCAACATTATCCATTGACTATACTATTACTGATTTTTCTTACATCGGATGGATAGGTGTGATCCTGAAAACTTCAAAACATATTTTATTTTTATTATTTTTATTATTTAGGATTGGACGTCGTTCTGCGCGTCTTGTTCGTGCGGCTGCACTGAAGCTTGCGCAAGAGCTAAGAGATATGTTTGGTAGGCCTGAAAGTGCAACGGTATCACGGAATTTAGAAGGGTAAGTGATAATATCGTACTATTCAAGTATTGATAACCGAGTTGTATACCCAGGGTCCGAAAGTAGGGATCCTTGAATCCCAGAAGGTTTGCGCAAATTCAGAAGAAAATTGAGCATTTTATGATTTTTTGGTCAAACTTCAACAAAACAAAAATCAGAAGATATTGTTGAAATACCTGTAGGATTCTAGAAGGCTGAACATTTTGTCGGACACTGTGTCTATCGCAAGTAATCGAATGTCGCTTTTGTCGCATCATAACCGACTTTACTGCTTTTTATCGACTTATATAATTCAAAATGCAAGCATAATGCAAACAGAACTACAGTAAGCAAAAAACTGTTTTTTTTTTACGAAACTTTGTTCATTATTACTTAATTTTTGTTTGATACTTTTTGAGTTTTACTTGAGTGTTGATTTTAGAATAACAAGCGATAAAATAAATTTTAATGTTGCGACGATTCGTCAGTGTACTGGCACGAAATTTCCAAGCGATTATATAATAAAAAATAACAAATATAAATATCCATCCTTTTCATTTTATAATCACTTAAAAATGTCATATCAGCATTGACGAAACATCGCAAAGTAAAAAGTATTTTTTTTTTACATTGGCAAAAGAAAAACAAATAAACAACATAATTATTTTTGTTTTTATTTCTGTTTTATAGCGTCGAGACTTCAGTATTTAAATCCAAATTTTCTGGTTGGGATGACGTTCTTGCTGTTGATTTCACTCGAACAGCAAATCGTGTTGCTGCTAGTAGAGGGGTAAGAGAGTGCATTGTATTTTATTCCGTGTTGCAATGTAGTTCTCCATCTGCTTTGTTTATTATAATTATTATTTTTGAACTCTAGAAACACGACGAAAATAGTTCTGAAACTTCTGATAAAGCTGTCGAGCCTCCGCCACCTCCAAAGATCCAAAAAGTTGATCTTGCAGCTCTGTTCACTGCCAGACAATTACCAATGTCGTCTAAAGAATGTGTAAGTATAGTTGTTCTCTAAACAAATTAACGTTGCCTGGAATTTAATATTATTATGGCGGCACATACTTCGTGTGCTATCTAGAAATAGCGCCGTTGAAAATGAACGAACCAATCAAGTGTGACATTTATGTTTCATAACAAGTGTGTCATAATCAGCAATGCACTATCGATAAAAAAGAGATTACATCGAAAAGAGAATTGTAATTCATTCTAATAAAATCAATCATAAAAAAAATAAAATGTTTGCGTTAACTTATGATACCAAGTGCGTTGATTACTTGGCCACATTTTATGACAAATGGATAAGTACTTTTTTAGAAATTAACGTTTGAAAGTGATAGTGCAACAAGACACTTACTCAGTACTGTACAGCACTAGGCAAGTTTTTAATTTATCACCGGATGTGACCATTGTTATTGTGTTGACCAATAGGAACAATCTGCAGAAGAATGGAATGAAGATCTCGATGGTATGGAATGTTTTGTTCTCGAAGGAAGGAAATTTGTTAGGTTACCTGATGAAGAAATAGGTAATTAATCTATAATATTTGCTACAATTAATCTCATAGAAATTCAACCAATCGCCGGGATGCTATATTCGTTCTTGACCCGGTTATGGCTACTTTCCCCAACGGTTGGCTATGTTTGAGATCAGTAAAGAGCATGCAATCATCCCTATTATCAAAAAAGCACTCCTCTATGAACAAGAGAGCGATACAGAATGAATTTACCATAGTTATACTTGCTCATTGGCGCTACTTGTCTCGTTACGATGAAATGGAAGATAATGATCTTAGCGTTCATCTGGTGATCCAACCTCCAATACGGAATATTCAAATTTCAATGTCACCAAGTAACATTTATTTATTTGTTTGTTTATTGTATAGGTCATTTCCGTGCTGGTGATTGCTACGTGTTCTTATGCCGTTACTGGGTCCCAGTTGAAATGAATGAAAATTCAGAGGCCGAAGAACCCACCGAACAAGAAGAAGATTTTCAATGCGTTGTTTATTTCTGGGAGGTATGTCTTCAAAATCTACATTGATATATTATTATATATATACTAAACATGGCCATCTCGAAGGATAGAACCATTGGTTATTACATTGGGAGAAGTAACGCTGCTCTTATACATCGTATGTAAGCTCAAATAGAATAGACGCAGATTTGTCATGGGCATTGTGTATCTGTATACAGTCGTCTTCATGAACTGTGTCCTTACCTGGTAAATATGCTACGACTCGCAAGCTCGCAACAAATATTTTAGTCATCGCCATTCAAAGTTCTACTTCATCAGCTCACCTTGTAACTTGATGTCACTATAAACAGCGTGCTCAATTATTATGTTTTATTTATATCCTGATGATAGGGAAGAGAATCTGGTAGAATGGGGTGGCTCACATTTACTTTCAGGTAAAACAATCTTCATTTGTATAATTATCTTCTCTTTGTATACAGTTTTGGTAATTGCAATATATGTAATTCACGGTATCGAATTTGGGTATATGACTAGAGCATGATTTTATTTTTTTTAGCTTACAAAAGAAATTTGAAGCGTTATTCGGTGACAAATTAGAAGTTGTGAGATTGCGCCAGGTAATTTGAAACATTTTTTTTTTAAATTTGAACTATTTTTGCTTGGCTGCTTATTCTTATTTTTTGAAACTTGTCATCAACTTTTTATTGTTATATTTACATTCTGAATCGTATTATGGGATTATAAAATAGGCAGATTTTACTGCAGTCTTGACAAAAAGCTGAGATTTTATTTTTACCATTTTCTAATATTGTCTCTTCTCGATGTAATGATCTTGTTTTAACTTCTTCTTACAGCAACAAGAAGCATTAAAGTTTCTGTCTCATTTCAAGGGAAAATTTGCCATTAAAAAGGTATCCATGACTACACGTATTTTACTCGTCTGTTTTATCTATCTATTCGAGTTTGACAGTTTATCATTGCGATGTGTGAAATCCACATATGCATACTTGATAATAATCTTGATTTTATTTGAAGGGAAAACGTAAACACGAGCCTGAATCAAATTCTGAATTGTTTCAAATCCGATCGACAATGGGACCCTTAACAAGGCGTTGTATACAGGTAACATCTTCTTATACTAATAATAGTGTCTGTTTGTAAATAAATCATTTCGATATTTCTATATTTCTGTGTCTTTCCGCGACTTATGTACGTATTTATGTATGTATACAGGTAACATAAATAACATGTAACCGGAACAAATACACTTTCGCATATTTAGATAATTACATTAAATATAAAGAGCTGAAATGTTTTAAATAAGCAGTATAGATAGTCACGTTAGAAGAATATGCCGTTCCTTCGTCTTCGTCTAACTTATTTGCTTCACATAGAAAAAACATCATTATAGTATTGAAACCTGTATATAACCATGACGAGAAATATAGACCACTATATGCAGGTGGTCTTTATACACAGGATTTATTCAATAGAAGATATTAGTTTAGACATTGCAAGAATGACCGCTGTAGACAGGTGACTGCTGTAGTGAAACGTATGAAAATGATAATTCACGACAGAAAGAAATATACATCCTGCATAAATTCCGAAAATAATGCCAAAATTATAAAATATGCAGTGAAAATCTTTCCAAGTCAAGATTTCGTTGTTAGACAAAAAACGTGAAGACTCACGACACGGAACTCTCAAAACGATTATTTGCAGTACAAAGTAATAAGATAAAGATGTAAGTTACTGCTATTGATCTTGTTCGTGGAAAGTGAGAATGGCGCCAACGAATTCATGAGCTGTCTCATTGGCTACTTCTTTTGCTCAAATTTCCAAACAGTTTTATTTAGAAATTAACGAATCATTGATTATTTAATTTTCTTGTAATATTTTGTATAAACTAATTCTTCTAATTGATTTGTTAATTTTTAGATAGATTGTGATGCTGTTAACCTAAATTCAGAGTTTTGGTGAGTAAAATATGTTTTATGAATCGGTAGCAGTCTGAGAAAAATTTTTGAATTTTTTTTTTCTGACAGCAAGTACGACAAAAAAAAGTAAGATACCAAACTCTTTGACATCAACAAATTAAAAAAACTGATCTAAAAGTCACCGTACTTTCTGGGGAATTGTGAGTAGTATTTAGAAAAGAGATTTCTGGGGCCATTTTCGAAATTTCCCTTAAAATTTTCAGTAGAATCTAGTACAAGGTAACCCTAAAAATGGGTACAGGCATGGGGATCCCCCGTACTCTGAGTGACGATGCAATATTGAAATTGTAGCTTAATAGTTAATGAACTATCTGATGATCGTCTAACGCGTAAACCCTTAGCATACAAACAGTACCAAAATATGTAGTCTTTGACTCCTTTAGTAATATTTTGTTCAATCTTATATTTATTTTCAGCTACATTTTAAGGGTTACTTTTGATAACGAAAAAGGTGGCATCGTATACGTTTGGATTGGAAAGTAAGTTTACAATATGACATTATTATTCCAAATCAGATTCTATCGGGATCCGGATTCAAATCAAGATTGTAATTATGGATCGGATTTGGATTCCCTGTCGTTCAAATGTACTTTACAGGAATATCTATATAGGGATTAACTAAAACGATGACAGGTTGAAGGGGGCAATGTTCCTTGGAGATGTAAAACTGATTGACGTCGATTGTGAAGGATTTGCTACAAAATATCCAGATAATAATACACTTTTTAAAATCATCTGATGACTGATAATCAGATGTTCAGATGGCAGAGCAGCCGAACTTTAGATCTGATCATATCTGATCGACTGTGGTTCAAATCCTCCGAAGGTTAACTCAACCTTGATTTTATTTAAAACATCAAATGCGTACCATCTTCTGATGGCGGATGGAATGGTCCAGATGGAATTACGTTGTGAGTAGCTGTGGCGCATCGTTGCGCATTGACAATCGAGGCCCATCTGCCATAAAATCTGTTGAAATTGATTAGCAGTGTCTCTGCTGAAATCAGTAAAGAGTATTTACAATCACTGCTCTTAGCGAAAAGAGTGACGAAAAGAATCATTGCTCTAGAAATTAAAGAGTATGTGGTATACGGGTGCCTTTGGTAGGGCGATACCGTCTCAATTACTAATGACAAGTGCTGTTCCGTTTGGACATATAACAACGTGTTTCCGGACGACGAATTGAACCCCGTGATCCCCCGAACGGAATGCAGACACTCCACCACTGAGCTACCAGTACTGTTTGAAAATGTTTGATTTTTATTGATAATAGACAGTATCTCCTTGAATTTGTAGGAAAGTCTCCCGAGAAGATTCTGAGCAAGCCGAAGAAGTTGGTCAACACATCTGGGATGAAGGATACTCCGTTGTGTTGATATTGGAGGGAGAGGAACCAGAGAACTTCTTTTGGCACGGAATTGGTGGAAAGAAGGCATACGATCAGGTGAGAAGAGAATAATATCACCTTGTTTTGATACTGATAGTAAGCTTTTCCAAAAATTAAGTAAATCAAATCTAGTATGTAAAGATTAATCATTCACTAATCCACATTTTCTTGTCTATATTGTAATTATGTTCGTAACTATTTTTATTTTATTATGTATGAGCCCTTTGAAAAAAAGCCAAATAGCTTAAAGGTTTCTCAATAAATGATGATGATGATGATGATGATGATACTCACATTGTGATGACTTCGATGACCCTCATACATACTTTAATCAATATTTGAGGCAGAATTTAATTTAATCAACATGTTCAATAATGCGTGTAGAAAGTTAAAAAAAAATAATTATCCGTATGGTGAAAGTAATTGAATTTAAATAAAATGAACCCAATATTCGTCATCATCATTTCTTCAGAATCTGATAATTTAATATAAACTTTTTTTTCACAGGATAAAGCTAAACTTACAGTAACAAATATAAAATCATTTACAGTAAAGCAAATAAAAATAATGTTAAGCAAAATTAAGATCCATTTTTATGCCATGAAAGGAAATCAACCTTTTTTTTTTTTCATTTGTGATGTGATGTGTTGTGATATATATTTGGTCATAAA
This sequence comes from Haliclystus octoradiatus, assembly GCA_916610825.1. NCBI lineage: Eukaryota > Metazoa > Cnidaria > Staurozoa > Stauromedusae > Haliclystidae > Haliclystus > Haliclystus octoradiatus. The sequence continues at coordinate 27,542,167 of OU744449.1, forward strand.
AAGCATACATATTAAATACATTACACAAGTAAGCTATATAAATTATGACCAGGGTCAACCCTTAAGCAGAACTGCTTGTTTGTTTGGATGACCCCACAGTTAACAAGTTATTGTAAGAGCTCAAAGAATTGAGATATTAGGTATATAGGCCTATGAATAATGATATTAGATTGGTAAATAGAAATATTATAGTACTTAATATGGTTTTACATTTTTAAGTTTTTAAATTTTTATGATTTACGCCTTTTCTAGGAAGCAGAGTTTGCCCGATGTGCCCGTCTTTTTAGATGCTCAAACGAAAAAGGCTTCTTCAGCGTTTCAGAGAAATGTTCTGACTTCTGCCAGGTAAGATGAAGATGTATTGTGTTGCCCTTTTTGGTAATGTATAGTTTTGAAATCCCGTTTCAATTAATTATGAAATATCGGGCCTAAAGACAAATTATTATTCTTAGATATGAAAAGAAAAGTAATTTTATTATCTTCATTGAAGTAGTATGTATAAGTTATCTATGAAACATTTAATAACTTGATAATGACATTTCATGAAAATCAAAATGTTCTACCAATAAAAACTATTATTTAGTCGAGAGATATTGACATGGAAGTAGGAAATGTTGGCGTCCTCCCCTAATCCCTAAACAGATCACAAGATTGATGGTATTAATGATTGAATCTGATTATTTACGTTTTTAGGATGATCTCGCTGACGATGATGTCATGATACTCGATACTGGAAACGAGGTACGATCATCTGAAGATTTCACTGTGTAATTTTGAAGGAATGATTTTGTTATCTATTGAACAATAACATTATGTTATTACGTTACGCCAAGTAGATATGAATACACACTTCATTGCTTTATTGTAATTAATGTGGTCATACTACCTTCTTCACTTACATCTATACTGTGCTCAATTCAGATTTGTTTCCAGATAACTTTGCTGAAGCGGAAGTTTAGTTATATGTAACAATTATTGATCGAAAGGCGAGATGAATATCGGCTGATAATGAACCCAGGTCCGCCGAGGTCGGTTAGGCCGATATGCATCGAGCCTGAGGTCAATGACTGTTTTGGTAAACGATTACTTAGTCAATCTTTGGAACATATAACTTTAACATGAAGTTTGATGTATTTAAATCATCAAAAAGCGCATTTATCCGTTGCGTCCTTTCGCCAGAACTGTTAGAAAACACAGAGCAGTCAATATAGTTTAGAATGTTTGATCATATTCGACAAGTGAAATTGCTCGATTTCCACATTTACCTGTTGTTTGATGACTAAACATATACTGCTGATTTGCATGTCATCATTGTTGACTGATAACCCTTTATAAATATTATTATTTTAGGTGTTTATATGGATGGGTGAAGGTGCTAGCGATGTAGAGAAGAAACTGGCTGTCAAGAGTGCACAGGTATTGTAAATGCTGATGATTTCTTGTACAAATAGGTAACCTTCGTGTTCCGTTATTATCATTACTATTATTATTATTTCATCTGAATTTAATTCTAAACGAAAAGAACAATTTTCTTTGTTTTGAGCTATTTTGAAACTTTGGTAACAAGAAAAAGTGTTCGTTTGTTTTGATGTTATTGCGTTTATATTTTGAACCTGGTCCAAACATCCCGCCATTGTTAGCATTGTCTGCACTATGAGTTCCAAACATGACCATTAGCCAATCAGATTGGTAGAACAACATTCGACGCTTTATAATCTACTTTACCGGATATAGAGTTATTCCTGAAAGTTGTTACAATGTAACTATTATTAGATACTATCTAATAGCAAAAAAATAGTGCTCGATGTCATTTGACAGAGCTAAATATAATAAAAGGAGTCAAAGACTACACATTCATAATTGTTACTAATCGTTTCATGCTTACGTCGCAATCATCAGACAAATAAATTAAAGATTTAGTTTTTTGGTTTAGGATTTAGTTTATAGTTTAGTTTTAGTTTTTAGTTTATTTGTCTGATGATTGCGTAAGCATGAACCTATTAGTAACAATTATGAATGTGTAGTCCTTGACTCCTTTTATGATATGAGATATATATTTGTCTAATTGAAGCAAAGACGGGTAAATACAGGAAATCTATAGGTTATACATTGATTTCGCTTACGCACAGCCTAATTAGATTTTAAGAATTTAGATAACTCTATATTGTTTAATCTATATTTAAATTTTTGATATGAAGTAGTGCTAATCACTATCTCAGGCAACTAGTTCCATACTGGAATGATAAGGTTGATAAAAGTATGAAATATTTCGTTCGTGCGTCTCACTGCTTTGGATTCAAGCTTTTGGGTGTGTCCACGCATGCTATATTTATTAGTATCATACGAAAACATTTCGCTATAACAAGATCTACAATATTGTGTAAAACTTTGTAAACCATATGTAAATCATGTAAATCGCGCTTCAATCTACGTAACTCAAGCGTATCTAAATTCAATTTACTTAAACGTTCGTGATTTTTCTTATGCGGCATACGATATAAAATGAAAAGTCGCTTTGTGAAACGCTTCTGGAGTTTTTCTATTAAGTTGATGTTTTTCAATAGACGTGGATTCCAAACTGGAGAATCAGATTCGACTAATGATCTGACATGTGTCTTGTAGGCTTGTAGTAATCAACTTTCATAATTTGAGGTAAAACGTTTGAAGAGCAGAAACATACGAGATTGCGCTTTTGCAGAAATAATTGCACAATGACTGGAGAACTCCTTATTGAATTTAAGAATGATACCAATATCACGAACTGTGCTTACCTCAGGGATTGGCTTGTTGATTAAAGAATACTGGCAGGATGGAATGTTCTTATTCCTAACAGTGAAGGCATAGCATTTTTTGATAGCTATTCGCAGTTGCCAGTCTTCAGCCCAATCACAAAAGTTAACTAGTGTTTTTGAAAGAGGTTGGCTGTCATTTGCTGATCGGCTTTGATAGAATTTTGCTTCATCAGCAAAGAGTTTATATTTGCATAATGGCTATATGTATCATACGATGTCATAGATGAAAGCTAACAGTAATAAAGGCCCCTAAACATATCCATGTGGTACTCCACTCGTCACTGGAAAGGAAGTCGATGTTAATTGGTTTATGATTACCTGCTGGGTGCGACCACATAAAAAGCATTGGATCCAATGATTATGCAACTCGAGACAAATGCCGTACGACTTTAATTTGGCCAAAAGTTTTTCGTGCGATACACTATCAAAACCTTTGCTAAAGTCTATATAAATCGAATCGACATTTAAACGGTTGTTGATTGAGTCACATCATTCTTTCAACGTAAGTAATAATTTGGTGCATGTTGATCCTTATTTTCAAAATGTTTGAAACTTGTGGCCAGATTTTAATCATAAATTTGCTAAATTATTCAAAATGGTGACTGTTCAGTTCGACAGGGGTGACTTTCTTGAGTTAATAACCTTTTGAAATCGACTTAGAAACTTTTGAAATCCACTTGGAAATCGTTGAAATTCATTTGGAAAGTTTGAAAATTCACTTGAAAGCTTTTGAAATCCTTCTGAAAAGGTGTGGTGATTTCAAATTCGTTAAATGGGGGACTTTCTTAAAATTCATTTTCCGCAAGGTTGAAATAACGTACTATAAATTATGTTAGATTATTTATTACTGTATAAGTTATGCTAGATCATTTAACACCTTAGTGTTAACTTAATATTCAGCAGCGTTCATGGCCAATTGTGTATGGCAGAATGCTTAAGACAAAATCAATTTTTGTATTGGACCTAGCTATAGCTACTGAGTTTGTGCAATAATGGAGACACTGTAGCCTCTATACTCGATAATTTATCATTTACTCATATTTTGGAATAAGCGAATAAAAACTGTACTGTACTAGTACTAAAATTTTCTTAAATTTCATGGAATTTAAGTACAAAATGTTTCATAACAATTCTTTAGTATTCATAGCTGTAAAAAGGCAACAACAATAAAAGAGAGATGAACAATTTATTGAACTACAATTGACGCGCAAATTCCATAATTCAGAGAGTATAAATTTACAATTATCTTGTTTTGTCTGTTTCAGGTTTATTTACAACACGTGAAAGAACAAAAGATTGGACCTCAACGTAAATTACATTTGACTAAAAAGTTAGAAGAGCCATTTCAATTCATAAGATGTTTTCATGGCTGGAGTGATTGGAAATAACTCGATATAAATTGTTTTCTGATCTGTTGTTAAACTCTATCTATTCATATATAAGTTTTATATTTAGATTGGTGTACAGTTTGATTTCAAGTCAATGATAATAACCAATTATTTAATAATAAAAACTTAATCTTTTTATATTGTATAATCAATTTGTATTAGTTAGATCTTTCTGTAATAATGTTTAATTAAAAACAAATTTGTTGAGATGATAAATGCTCGTATCTATTATTAATTATTATGGTAATTGATTGTGAGGGAACTAGTCGAGAAAAATATGGCCTATATAATTCCATTTCGTTGTTTTAGGGTTCATCTATATGAAATGTATATACCAAGTTGAGCCGATTGTTATATATGTTGCAAGTCAGGGATGCTGACGAAACTCTGTTAATCGGTAAACTGGTTCGAGAGAGAGAGAGAGATAAATACATTAAGAAGAGTTAGTTGCTTGAGGAGTTTTATTATCATGCATCGAATGATGATGTTTGATGCGAATAGATATATAATTATGATGTTATTTGACCATTTTAATTTTCAATCTAATTTATATCAAGATGGTTTACGATTTAAATTAAGATGTTATGAACACACACAAACATGTAGATGATGAAATTATGTTTGTATATAAATGTTCGGATTGATTTCAAATGATTTAGTTAACTCCTCAAACAAATTTATTATCTTTCAGCAGAAGGTCAAATCAGGTGGATCACTTTTGAGCCAATCTGAAATGAGTTCTTCTGCTTTTCTTTTGCCCAGTTGTATTTGTTCGATGGTTACCTTTGGATGACCTAATTGCTCTAGTAGATCTTCAATATGTTGTTCTTTTTCATATTGTTGCTTATGCAAATACTCAATCTTATTATCACGAATGTCCACGTCTACTTTCAACAAAGATATATTAAATTTCAACTTTCTTTTCACTTCTGCTGCTTGCTGATTTGCTAGCATTAGATTGCGTTCTAGATGTGAGTTTTGATTTTCTAAATTGCTGATTTCTACTTTTCTGCAACGTCTTTCATTCCCTGTCTTTACAAGAGTGTTCGTAAGTCGTTTCTTTAGATTTTTAATTTCATCATTTGCAGCTTGCAATTTCACAGCAGATGCATCAATTTGTTGTTTCATGATCACATTTTCTTTTCGAAGGACAACAATTTCCTCTTTGATTTTCTTTTTAAATGTTTGCTTCTTTCGTGTTTTGCCACAGAATGCAATTAAACAACAACTTTGGTTTTCTTCTTCGGTGGTAGTAGGATAACTGACTGCTTTCAATAAAGCATTCTCTTTTGTGAGATTATCGACTTTTTCAAGCAGTAGTTGTTCGTTTTTGCATTTTCCTTGTAGTTCCATTTCAAGTCGAGCAATTTTGAAAAGCAATTGTTCCTCTTCTAACCTAAAGGGTGCGGTTTGGTTTTCACCGATTTCTAATTCATCGTTTGAATAATCTTCATCAGATGTAATATATAGTAAATCCTCATGAACAGTGGTATGCAATAAATATTTAATATCCAATGCTGCCATCGTGTTCAACTGAAAAGTAAAATAGAAAGTAATCATGAGTCTTGAATCTTTTAATGGAGAAGTTGTAAGCTTTTAATTTGTATGTGAAAAAGCATGTCTCGACATAGTATAATGATAAATGATGTCTCTCTGTATGGTTGCGTAAGAAACCTGTTTTATGCATCAATTCCATCTAATTGTTAACCTACTGTAAAACGTGCTATCCTTTGTTGCAATTAATTAATAGATTTATAAAGCCAATTGAACAACGAGATTTATCACAGTACCTATCAGAATCGTGAATTAATTAGTTAAAGTAAACATAACATCAAATAGATAAGGTTCTTACCTCAATAATTCTATGATAATGAGTTTCCAACTCGGTAATAAATAATCAGTAATGCTATCTTCAAATAGCACAAGTAACGTTTTGTTCTGTCTTCAATCGAAAAAAGACACAAATGTCGAAGGGATATACCCATTGTGACGTCATATAGTGTACTGCTAATGATGACGTAATAATAACGCGTCCATGAATTTTGAAACAAATTATCAGACGGTATTGTCCTACTTGAGGCACCCACGCCACTTTATTCGGCCTCTATATCGTGATACTCTTGAATGGACGATAAGAGCAATGGTTGTCAAATGTAGAAATAACCAACCAATCACATGCACACTTTGACTATCAGATAATTATTAGAAATAGTATAGAACTATTCACTATGATATTCTCAACCAATTACAATGAAAAACAATTGAAAATGTGCACTAGGACTGGTTCCAGGCTCTTATCGTTAAAACTAAGATAGAATTAAAAAAGGGCCTGGAACCAGTCCTAGTGCACATTTTCAATTGTTTTTCATTGTAATTGGTTGAGAATATCATAGTGAATAGTTCTATACTATTTCTAATAATTATCTGATAGTCAAAGTGTGCATATGATTGGTTGGTTATTTCTACGGGACTATACTACTCAACAGATTGTAGATTTGCGTAAAATATCCAATACTAATCCTATGGATGACATTGGACATCAATTCATAGATTATACTATCCCCAGTAGGAGATTGAAAAACATCAGAAGTTACAAAAGAGGCCTGCAGTAGTTGTAGTTTTAAAATCTTATTTAGTTTAAAAATCTTAATTTGATGAAATAATAAAAGAAACATTTCCTACTACGCTACATAATATCATGAATAAATTAGATTTTGTTTTCAAACTTAATGGGTATTTCTACAAAAGGTTAGTCACTTTATGACAGTCTACAATTTTAATAATATTTATTGAAGTAAATATACTTTTATAGTATATCGTCTCATTTACAAATTTTAAAATTTGAGAATGGCGTATAATGAGATCAAAATGATGTCCAATAAAACTATACTTGATTTGATAGATATTGTTAAATACGTTGGCCTAAAATACACTACATAAAACCACCCATTCGCTATATCGTCCAGTTATAGTCAACAATTGAGCTTATTTATTTTGACTTGAGATTTGACTTTCTATTCTTCAACGCACAACCCATTTGGTAATTGACTTTTAAGGTTCATCAACCAACCAGCGACATCCACTACATCTGATTCATATTTCTTTACAAAAGGATGTTGCTAAAGATAGTAACAACAATAAAAATAACAATAACAACAATAATTTTTCTTGAAAACAGATTAGATGGCAATTTCATTGTTTATTAACTTTAATGAATTGCATTACCCAACTCAAATTACAATTGTAACATTCAATCTTTGAAATCATACAAACTATGAGGTATGATTCATACGGGGTCCCGTATATGTGCTGATCCTATTACCGGTATGACTCAATCAAAAACCAAAGAGTGACTTCAGAACAGCGCATGAAACAGAATATGAACGCTTTAAAATAATTTGATCGTAATCGGTAGTTCGTAACGCCTTCTAACCAGTTTGGAACCACTCCACCATCAGTGTACATATTTTGACTTATTTATTTGTGCAGAGACGGCGTATGAACCACATAGATCCACTGCTGCACGGCGATGAAATGATCAAGGCTTACTCTGTTCTGGGTCTCTATGATTTTAGCAAGTTCACAGTCAAACCTGTTATAACGGTCACCTATATACAGCAGCCACCTGTCTATAGTGGTCACTCTTGCAATGTCCAAAATATTATTTTCTTTTCAGTCAAACCTGTATATAAAGGCCACCTGTCTATAATAGTCAATGTATCTACCTCTCGTAGCTGATCGTTATATATAGTTTTCACTGTAGCTATGTAGGAAGATGACCCACCGAGAAAATAACCACATTTACAAACATTCTAATTAATTAAATAATTAATTGACATACCAGCAGCTCACTGTATTTCGGTCTTTCATTGACATCTTTTGTTAAACTAAAAATAATAAATTAAATCTATAGTATGATGCAAAACCCTATGTTTATTACACTCTAATAAAATCAGACACATACGATTCAACCTGCAAGATTGCATAAGAGTGGATTACAACTATCATCTACTCATATACTGGTGTTAAGTGAAATTCCATTACAGTAAAAACCTGTATATAATGGCCAGCTACGAGAGGTAGATAAATTGACCACTATATACAGGTTTTATTCAATAGAAAATACTATTTTAGACATTGCAAGAGTGACCACTATAGAAAGGCGGCCGTTGTATAGAGGTGACCGTTATAACAGGTTTGACTGTAGTCAATAATTATTGTTAGAAATTATGGTAATCAATTGTACGCACGCATGTATGTAACAATGCTCGATGCAAATTGAAAACAATAATGATGAGATAAAAGCCTTTACCGTAGCGTCCCACAGTCAATTTGTGATCATTTTCCTTGAGGGTTCATGAAAAGTTCATGAAATTCTTTGCGTTCATGAGCAACAAATCTAAAATTCTAAAATCCCTTGTTCGCCATCTTGTTGAGGAAATCCCTGCATCACCCCAGGCAACTTATGCAGCACTTGAGAGTGTTACACCATACACAGTTACTCACCATCCGTTAACAAAGTGAATGTAGTGATTTGAATACACTCTGGCGTAATCATTTTTTAAATGTGGTGCATCTCCTTTCACGACTTCCGACAATTGTTCGAAAATACTGTTCCAGACTGGATAAGGGAATTTACCTATGGTTATCTCAACCTTCAAAAAATAAATAACAATGATATGATAAGTATAATAAGCCGTGTATATAAAGGCCACTTACACATAGTGGTCAATTTATCTACCTCTCATAGCTGTTGTTATATACAGGTTTCTCTGTACTGAATTCTCAACTACATATATTATATGGTATGCAATAGACAATTTGGTAAATCATCAAACCATTCATTTGTATCCCACAAGGCTCTGTCTGTCAAACTGAGTAGAACTGCATTAATATATACGTGACCAGCTGACTTCAATCAATTTTAAGGGATGCCATATTGATAATAGAGCTATAATTGATAATCGTGGAAAGCACTATTATCTGTATCAACATCGAATAGCTCAAGATTGAAAATTATTTTTGATACAAAACCAATCAGTTCCAAACCTTTTGTAAGCACATTTTTGATGTTAAATCATTCAATGTTAATTTTTTTGGCCCCTTCAAGCAGAGTCTGAAGTGCTAATTATTCCACCATGTTCACTAGTAGTAAGGAATATTAATAACCTAAATTGTTGTTATTATATTCAATCCAGCATTATCTATTAAATTAAAAGCTTGAATAAAAATAAAAATATGTGAATTAACTTACTAATGAAAGTCCAAGGCTCCAAACATCGGAACGAATATCATATCCCATTCTAGATACCATTGGATCAATACGTTCAGGCTGAAAAGATTAAAACAAAATTGTTAATACTAACTCATGAAACACTTCCAGTACACAAACCTTTGTTAACTATTGCACATTCTAGTAGTTCCATTTTATAGACATAAAAAATTCAATCTGTATTTTGAGAATAGGATTTTAATGTATAAAAATGTAGACGCTGTGTCTAACCCTAAAATTACTGTCCTTGTGAAAGCTGTCCTGATGTGATTCTATCGTTTGATTGGACAGATCGATTGCGCCTTGCGAATAGAGATTAAACTTATAAATGCACTTACTGCCATGTACGGTTGGCAACCGGCATCTCTTGTTTTAGCAATAGAATCCACCAAATGGCCGCTGATACCAAAATCACATAATTTTATGTTGCCAAGATCGTCCATTAGCATATTTGATGGTTTCACATCTAAATAAATAAAATGAATAAATAATAAAAGTAAGCATATATCTATTATGTCAATTCAATACAATTTACATAATAAAGTTGATACCAAATAACATGTCATTGCTAGGACACCAAAAAATATTACGCAATTAAGTACAGTATAATAATTAAAGTATAGTATTTATAGTAAAACCTTTGTTTAACAACCATTCACAAAATCCCATTCACAATAGCCTATCTAGATGATCAGAAGCTATCGGCAAGTGACTTTCACTTTCTTGTTTTCTCCTGAAGTGACTCAAGTGTGCCAAAAAGCAATATCTCATAGGGACCCGTTACATATGTGACACATAGACAGGTAGTCGTTATATTGGTATTAATAATATCAAATAATGCCATTCTCGTCATCTTTTTGTACTAACCTCTGTGAATAATATTCAGTTTTCTTTTTAAATAATCCAAAGCTTTGACAACCTTTATAATCAAAAAATGTATGATTGTTCAAACAACATAGTTCATTACAAGTCAAAGTTGAGAAATCATGGATTATAATCATATAATATTCATATAAGATTTTCAGCCGCCTTTCATAATATTTCCACTACGACAACAGCCACTCTGTGTAATTATTAGTATGTAAATAATTCATTATTTGCTCTAAGGTTAAACTTACAGCTACAGTAATCTTTCCTAAAATGTCTTCAGGGAATGGAATAGTCAATTGTTGATGTATGGCTTTGTATAACTTCTCAACTGATGTCGCCATCAATTCCATGCATATCCAACAATCACCCTACAAGTGCAAGTTAACAATAAATAAATAAATATTAATTGAATTATGGACAGACACATTTATCTATTGGACTTAGACATGATAACGTACAAGTTGAAAATAGTAAAAAAATCAAGCCATTGAATGAGAACATCGCCCTCTCCAATTTATATTATTATTTCTAGCAGGACCAGAACAATCTTTATCAGGTAACCAACTCTGCATAACATCATGAATGAAAGTAAGAACAAAACAAATATGATACTCTGTATTGAGTTTTTTTTGCACCTTTGGCATCTCTGGAAAATTACGGCTGGGCTGTTGAGATTGCAGCTCGCACACAATTTTACAACAAGAACCAAGACATATGAATTAAATTAAGTTAATATAGTAGATAATTACCTCTTTGAATATTGCACCAAAGAACTTGACAATATATTGATAATCATTTGTCTTCATAACAATATCTAATTCTTTCAAAACTTGTTTTTGTTCTTTTTCGTCAATTGTTGATCGTATACGCTAGAACAATAAATGAGTCAAATTTTGGAATAGAATTGAAGTGGTGATTATTCATATTTATTAAAACATATTATTATTTAGTTCCTATTATTCATTATTTAGTTATTATTCAGTTCAAGTTTTAAGAATAATCAGGGTTTGACAAAAGTACTTAGGAATCCTGCAGTCCTAGATTCCGGAAGGTTAAAGAAAATTTAGAAGAAAATTAATATGTTTAATGATTTATTGGTCAAACATCAACAAAAAATTCAGAAAAAAATTTGAATTGCTTCTAGGATTTCAGAAGCCTGAACATTTTGTCAGACCCTGAGGATAATAATAATAATAATAAATTGATAGTTGGTACTACAGTCGAACTTGCTTAATATCCCCTCTCTAGTACGGATGATTCAAGCGGGACATTAAGCGAGGTAGGATTATGAGAGTTTGTATGGAGAATGGAGAACAGAAATCAGTTTTATGTGGGGATAATAAGCAAGGTGGGACATTAAAAGAGGGGGTATTAACCAAGTTTGACTGTATGTGTTTACAAACAAAATGGATAGGCAATATATTTGAAAGATTCCCAGAATTCACGAAGAACATAATTTCGTATAACAACGCAAATACCCAATAAATACAAAGATTTATCACAAACAAATAAATTAACTTGGATTTTCATACTTTATGACTTTTGTTTATTTAACAAATCTAGGATATTGATAACCTTTCAAAATTATAAGCGAGGACTCACCTTTACTGCCATTTCTGTTTTACTATCAGAATGTAACATTTTACTAACAGTACCAAAATTACCACGTCCAATCTCTCCTAAGTCGATAAGATCTTCTGCAAAGTATTCATACACCTACAGTAAAATAAATAATGTTCTAGTGGTGAATGAATTATGTAACATAAGAGCACACATGTTTTGAATACAGTGTAACAAGTATATAACAGCCAGCTATGAGAGGTAGATAAATTGACCATTATATGCAGGTGACCTTTATATACATGGTTGATTCAATAGAAAATATTACTTTAGACATTTCAAGAAGCTAGACAGGTGGCCGCTGTATAGAGGTAACTGTTATTACAGTTTCTGCTGCACATCACAAGAGGCCATTAATAGTCACTGTATCTGTGTAGAGAGTAGGCTACAACTCCACATGATGCGATAAAATCTGGCGTTTCATCGTAACATGATGAATCATAACGTACAATGATGTGTATAAAGAGTGGATTGTATTGGCTAACAAAGTATAAGATTGTTGGTGTACTAACCTGACCACGAATATTGAGTGTACCAACTGCCTTTGATTGGAGTAAATGAACCCTGAAATTAACAAACATCAACTTATCAATATACTTGGGCTTTATATATGCCTAAGGAGGGGGTAAACTCATATGACAATCAGATCAATCTGATTAGCTATGGTTCAAATCCTTTGAAAGTAACTAAGCCTTAGGCTTGATCTAAAACATGACAAACAGCAAATGAGTAACGTCTTCTGATCATCATCATCATTTATCCGTTCATTTATTAACGCCTCCTGATGGCAGATAAAATGGCCCAGAAGGAATTGCATTATGAGTAGCTCCGTCGTTTTGCTGTGAATTGACAATCAAGACTTATCTGCCATGAAATCTGCTGAAATTGATCTGCAGTGTCACGGCCGAGATCAGTAAAGATAATTTACAATCATTACTCTTAATCTATTCCAAGAAGAGTGGTACAGGCGTTTTTGGTGCTGTTTCAATTGCTATTTTCTAAAGGCTTATGATAGGATAAGAAAGTATGCCTGTAGCCTACGTGCAGACATACTTTTTCTTTGTATAGGCTGTTTGCGTATTGGAGCCAGTTATATCGCGTACTAAGTGTTTGTACTAAATTCATATTAAATCAAATATTTACCCAGTTTGGTTTCTTGTTATTACTCAATTTCCTTGATTTTAAAATACTGGCAAATTGTTCATATATTTTATTAGCCAATCACAATTCACAGTGGAAAGAACAATCAGTACGCTAAATTTTGTGCTAATGCGCAGACGGACTATACACAGAAAAAATATGTCTGCACACAGGCTAGTATGCCTGCAGCCCAATCAAAATACTTGCAAGTAAGTTGTAACCAACACCTTGTATGTATGTATGTATTTTGTAGCACAATGGCTAACAGGCAAATAAACAAAGGAGGATATTTTTAAATGTATCCTCACTTACATGTGACCTTTAAAAAAAAGTATATATATATATATACCTTCAAACCGATTTCTATCTGTGGGCCTATTTGTTTACTTTGATGTAAAATAGATTCAATTTTGGATAAAATATATGCCATTGTGAAACATACCATTTAATTATATACTATTGCATAAATTATATTAATACTTAATTAATTATTCCTTACACATTGTGAGAGCAGTGGTCATGTGGTGAAGGTTGTAGTTTTCTTGGTTGGATATGAGATGGTTGGCCAAAGTTCAAGAAAAGATTTTCTCTCATAGGTAATGGTTTGAAGTCTAAAAATAAAATTCATCACGTTAGTTGTCATTTATGCATGATTGACATGCATTATATGTAAATTACCAAATTATAGGCCTATACATTTTTTTATTAACAAAGTGCTTTATGAGAACGTAGTAGAGTTTAACCCGCTGAAATGCGAGTCAAAATTGACAACAATTTTCATTGCAGTTATCCAAATTTGTTTAACAAAGACATGACTACAAAATAGCCACGAGAGTTTTAAAGCCAAGTTGCATATTATAAGCGAGGATTTCACTTATCCGAATTGCATTTAAGAGGATTCCAATCTACTCAACTTCCTAAATTGCTAAAAAGCTCAATTACTCCGACTTGGCTTAAGAAAGTAAATTAGTTGCGTTTGCAATTTAAAATGTTTAGTTTTCGTTATTGTTGTGATTCTGTTTTCTTGAAATTCAATCAATAAAATCCCTCGTAGTTTCTCAAATTTATTGTTCTCCAGAGGGATAAAACAACATTCATTTTTCTGTGATTTGTTTACTAGGCCAGGCCTTTTTATAGTGAAGCTGATCATCAAAGCCTTCGGTCTACGAGAGTTAAGTCAGTTGCTAGTAGGCTAACAGCCAAAGGTGCCGACTGGTTCAGGAGCCCCTCACACCTTATATCTCATCCATTAAATTCAATAGCCATTCGAAGTAAATACTAAAGTCTTTTTAAAAATAAAGTTCTACATTCCCCTTGGAAGCAAAACTCAGATTTCCAAATACCTTACAAAATGTTTATAAAGACACATTTTAATGGTTGAATAGTGACAACTTTCAAAGCCTTGACAAAGAAGGAAAGTCTTTAAAAGTACAGACAGTCCGTTGTTGGTGTGTACAAATTATCCTGATTTTAAAGTAGGTGTTAATTAAGGTAAACGAACCTCCGAGCTATGGCGTATTAGCCTAATAATTGTGACTAGTTAGGGTATAGTCTATGCTAAATGGAAACAATATAACGTAAATCCCGTAACGGTAACTTAAACATGATTATTTACTGATTAAAACGCTATTATCCTGCTTTAATAATAAGATAATATTACAAACTTGATCCGGATAAATAAATCGACAAATCCGAAACCAAAAATTCAAAACACAATAGTACCGACTAGGCTATAAATATAATTACCTCGATTTGCCATCTCAACTTTTGGGATTAAATGTTGTGTTGATTCACTGTGGGAAGGCCTGTTACTTGGTAAATTCAATATGCAGCCAATTTTGGCAAATAAAATAAAATAATTTGGATAATCAAAAAGTTGACCTTATAATTTTCTGTTGTTATCCTTTGTGAAGGACAGAAGGAGTAATTGTTTTCTTCAACCAAAATCCAATGCTCCAGCCATTTCAAATAACTTTTCGCTTCAAAATTGAAAATTCCATACAAGTAAGGTATACAAAATAACAAAATAATTCTTATTAATCAGTTTATTTGATGTTGAAGTGTAGAGAAAAAGTATTTCCAACCCAACTTTCACTTCGCTTCTCTACACGACAACATTCTGAAATAATTTCAGAAAGACTCGATTTGATTCCTGAGCCTCTCAACAATTTGCTATGTTCGGATCTACATGCAGACTGCAAACTCATCTGTAATCAGTTAAATTTAGAATAAAGAGACTGGGACCAAAGTAGAGTGACTTCTGGGATTGCAAATCGTTGAACACATTTTTTGAGCGAAGAAGAAAGAAAATGGCTAGGAAGAAATGAGCAGGGAATTTTATGATTCGTTGTACTGATTTTATTAATTGATCATCATTATAGATCCAACAACGTCAGTCAAAGTATTCAAAATATTCCCTGGCCTACTTACTATTCTTCAGAAGAGCTTTTTTGGACGTAATTAACGAAAGGAGACTGTTTTCTGAAGATATTGCCTACCAACGTGAAAAGTCTGGATGATGAAGTAGTACTCGGTGTGGAAGAAATAGAAGAAAATTTGAACTTTGTTTAATAAAATATATGAACTGAACATTTAATATATCGAAACCGTGATGTCGTCTATTCATTTTAAGTTTAGAAGTAGCTTAGAATTCGACACAATCACTTTTGATGGTCCTGGAATATCGTTATCTGATTTACGAGAAAGTATTGTGGCGAAGAAAAAGATCGCTCGTTCAACTGATTATACTTTGGAAATAACGAATGCTCAAAATAAACAAGGTAAGGTTTACTCCCGTTTCCCTACGTTATTTAAAATAAATAATGATAACGTTTTGCTCAATACTATGTTAAATTCAACAAAATTGTTGTCTGTAATTTTTATAATTATTGTAATTGATATCGTTTTGTTTATGGTTTGGATATGGGAATGTGCTGAAATATATAAAATAAAATTCAGTTGTGTTGTTTATGTGTAAACTGGTAACAGTTTCAGTCGTCGCAATATAAATAATTGGATCAAATGTAGTTATATGTTGAAAATAAAACAATGCAAGTTCCCTGTCGCTCTATATTGAACAAAGGGAAATCCCCAAAACTTCCCACGTTGTCGCGCAAAAGTAATCTTTAGCCTTCAGTCAGATGGTTTTCGAATCTACTCTTACCCAAAACTCTCCTATTTGTACATAGATTTATTGTTGGAGAAAATACAGTTTTACGCAGCTGCGCCTGAGTAAATAATAAATGTAAACTAATCCAAGTTTGATTTTGCAATCAATTTACTACGACCTATACTACATATGTTAAATTATATCCAAACGGTCACAACATTGCTCAATGATTAGGGTCGATTAGGGTCCTACAAAACCTAGCAACTAGGTTCCTGCCAGTGCCAGATTTCAGAGAAGGGTACTTTTTGTTGAGATGTCGGCAAAGTGCCAATAATAAAATATCAAGAGTAGGAATGCAGAATTCAAATGTAACTACAATACAAAATCACTCATGGAGGCGTAAATCGACAAATTCCTTGAGTGTTTCCAAATTCTGAATGCCCCTTTTAGAAAAAAATATCTCATGGGTGCAGTTGCTAGGGCTCTCTGGGGTTTCCGGGAGGCTGGCCAAAATTCGTGATCTTTCCTTCAAAATTTACCAAATTTTAAGGACTGAAAGATTTGTTAATAGAAATTTAGATGGAAGATAATATGTTAAACTCTGTCGTTGATATACGTGGGATTGTAGAGTATGTTAGAGTCCTGTGGAGAACCTAAATCTTCAATGTATTTATTAATAGTTTGAGTTAGTTTGTGATTCTTCTTTATACGAGAATGTGTCATATCAATGCTTAATAGTGGCAATTAAAAATTCCATGGATGTACCTCAGTTAAATTTAATTGTATAAGGTGGTTCAAAGTTTGCTTACGAGATGACGTCAACCACTGTACATCATATTTCATAAATCAATGTCTTTAGTCTGTAAATATTTTTTATCATGTGGTTGAAATAAAATTCTATTCTATTCATATATTGTATACAAAGGGTAACACTATTTGGTAAGGCTGCACATAGTAACATAGAAAAACATGATATAATAATATAGAGATTTATGCGATGTAATATATGCTAATCAGTTAAGCTTCAGACACTTGATATCGAATTTGCTGTAGGCTTATTGCTCAATTTCAGTTCCAAGTTACAAGCTGATTAACTGAGAGTCTGTTCTTTTCACCACAGTGAAATGACAGCGGGGTTATTTTTGAGGTGTCGCTTGTGAGAGTCTTATGACAAGTTTGTTCGCATGCTAGTCCATTCAGGGATCGAGGTCAATACCCCTTGTCGCATCTGCTATTACGAAGATATGATTACTATTGAAGTTGTATATGCTCAATGCCTGGTGTGTTCCTTTTCTACCTCTTTGAAGTAGAAGTTTTTCAATTTTGTGATTGATTTCCATCAATGCTTTTGGTTGATGTGGTGTCTGAAACTAGCACCAAGCATGCACTTTGAATTCTTTTTATTGTATGATTTCATGATCAACCAAAAAGACATGAAAAACTTTGAAAACATATTTATCAGTTAATGTATTACATGGCTTTGAGTATGTATTCCAAGGGTGTGCTGCAAGCTTCATAATACATCTCCATAACATTCCTATATATAACAGACTTGCAGGGCAATGCGAAAAGAAGATAATGTAGGTAATCTATTGCACATCTTTTTATGTCGCAATTTCAAAATTGGGATTGCCAATGTCCTAAAAAAAATTTACCTTCTGGAAATCCTATTTTTCCCTTGAATTTGCCCTACAAAATACCAAAAGAAGCAATACATATTGTAACGTACGATAATTATTTATACTTGATTGTTGAATCATTCTTTAATTTTAATGTTAAAACGTTTGAGGTTGGCCACTGTCAGGGAGAGGATGACTGTATAATGATTATGTAGATAACATATGGTTGCAGAGCCTCTATAACAGGACCAACCTTACTTAGTCATGGTCGATAGCTGAAGAGAGTTAATTTACAAACAAACAGAATATTTATACAACAGGAGGTTTACAATAGGTTTACAGGAAGTTAAATTAAAATCATTGAAAATTTCAGTGGAGATACATCGACTGAGAGACAGAACCTTCAACTTAAAGGAGCAAAAATGACCGGCAGGTGCTAAGCAATTAGGATCACGTGCATGTTTATTGTTTATAACACAATGTTCATTGTTGACATGAATTTATAACAAATTAGGCCTGCGTATAACAATAGTTTCAAAGCGAGACCGTTGAATTACGCTAAGCATAAATTCAACTTTAGCTCGCAGCGGTCGCCGGTCAATTTTGCCCCTTTAATTAAGCTGCATAAATATTAAAATCAGATTTATATCATAAACAAGATATTGGGAGCCCGCTTCAGAATCAGTTTTCTCAAAGTCTGAAAGTCTTTAGAAATCTTAAATTTTGTTTTTCAAGAAATACAAACTTCTAATTTTTGCTCAATTTAGTTCAGACTTTTGGGTTCCCAACTCTTCTCGTATACAGGAGATGTCATGATAGTAATCGCTGGCATACCTTGAACTTCGTAACTTCAGAAATTGCAGCCAAAACTCTATGCCAGAACAGAGTACTTGCGTACTGTGGTGTTTTGAAGGTACGGCGTTATGGTTGTTAGAAAATTTTGCAAGGAAAGGAGAAACTAAGCTTAATTTGAAATGTGTAAATATTAATTATTATAATGTTGATCCATACATTACGGAAAGCTAGCCAAGTTGATCTATAAATACATTGGCAGGTACTGCACTGGCTTTCTTCATGAGGATTTAGGATGCTTAGTTCCTTTACTAACATCTTCATCAAATTCATAACGAAAATCAAAGCTAAATTCAACTCAGCCCACATTAAACCCAGCAATGCGTGTGACTCATTGCTAGTGGCTATTGTAAATTTATTAATTATTCATTGTGCAATGAAATGATGCCTTAATTGTTAATATCCCTGGTTTATAAAACCACATGTTACAAGACAAGACTACTTCCGCTCTCTTAACTGTCTATAAATGCAAGCTGTGTGTCTGTAGTGCATACAGATCAACCAACAGCATCTACCTCCTGCGTAACTCGTAACCTTCCATTACCATGCAGTTATAAATTATGATTCATAATTTCCAAGAAACATAAATAACCAAGGCCAAATACCTCTCTGCAACAGAGAACTGTGCTGCATCGTATCCTATAAGTATCGTATCGTATAAGCTTTTGTATTGCACAGTATAATGAACCAGGGCATTACCAATCTGTTTCCAGGTATCAGCTAAATACTTGGCTGTACTTGCCTGGACTTCCCAACAGATCAGCGGAATCTATATCCCCAAACACAATGATGCCAGTAAAGCTATGGCACAAAAGAGTCGTCCCTCCACTCATCGAATCCTGTCATTGTTTGCCCCTGTTTGATATTTTGGGACACAGCTTGACGCAGGCCTTATTGCATTGAAAGCATAGGCCTACATACGAGGCAAGAATATAATTTACAAATTAATTGTTACGAAACCTTTAGAAGGATAAGGGAAATACCAAGGAATCTTATCTTAATCCATCTTAAGCTTTCTAAAATCTACCATGTTCAGCAGGGCTCAATAAAATGGGGACCGCTGGGACCACCGGTCGCAGGCACATTTTCTGAACAATAGAATTACTACAGGCACAGCTATAAAGACTACACAAATTTCTGAATTTGGAGTGACTATTGCAGACTTTTCTGAATAAGTAATTGTTACAAATTCTATGCATGCTTCAATCAATGTTATTCTCACTAACTAATGTTCTTTCATAAGTCAGTAACCAAAACAGCTTGCAGGCACTTTGTAGGGGAAAATTTGGTCGCAGGCACACATATATTTTGTAGACCCCTGATGTTCAGGTCTTGAAAATCACAATTGAATATCAGAATTAGTCTTGAAATTAGCTGGTTTTCTCAAATCCACTTCAAAACAAGGAGAACATGGTTGTTTTTCTAATGTTGCTTTTGAAAGGCAATTTAGACAAAACTTATTCTTGTGCATAGTCTGATAAAATGTTATTTCAACCACAATTCAACAAAACAATCTACATTTGGGAAACTAGGAATTTTTTTTCTTTTTTTTTGCAACTGTCTTTTAGAACATTGAAGTTCAAATTTTCAGTAATATTCTTTTTTATTGCTTTTCCCAGATTTGTTAGCCATAGGTTTTTCTCGTCACTTTGGGGACGTGGTTGTTTTGGACACTGGTCTCAAGAGTTTTGACTCACAACAATTATCCACATATAAAACCCTCCTTTGCACCAAATCCCTTGTCATCAAATCTGCTGTAAAGTTATGATTATGATAAACCTTTATTCTTTTTACTGTTTTTGTAATGACATTTTTTGAAACACACAGCGATGTTGTAGATTTATTTGTTCCGTCAAACTCAGGGTACGATAAAAGTGGGAATCCAAGATTCTGGAACGCTTGTGCAAATTGACATTTCTACTATTTGTTGGAGAAACTTGAACAACAAACTTCGTCCCTATCAAATAGCAAACATGATATTACTGAAATTTTGAAAAAAAGTCCTAAAAATGCTGCGCACTAATTCCTGTCCACCTCCTTCTCTTCTCCATTTATTATTTCGCACAACGCTCATCCACTAGTAATAAGATAAACATGGTATGTAAGTGCAATCCCAGCCATTGCTACCCCCTCGATCTGCTGATGCTTGCGAATTGAATAATTTGTTCCCATTTATGAAAGATACTGTTGATGGCTTGAATGCTTCTCATTCTGCATGATAATTTTTTGAAACATGAGCACCTTAAGTCCCTGCGAAAGTGGTCTTAGAACATTCATGAACCATAAACATCGCAAATCAGTTATGAAAATTGGATTGATTTACGTTCATGAACTGTTGTAACAGCGGAATGAATTATCTACACTAATGTGCTGCTGCAGAAAGACAAACGCTTTAAATAAACGTAATTCCAAGTGGAGGAGAAATACACCTGGGTATTGGTTTTGGAATGACATATCTGGGGCATTGGATGTCTGGGCAATTATTCTTAATTTCATCATCATTTATTGAGAACCTTTGAGCCATTTGGCTTTTTTTTCAAAGGGCTCATACATAATATAAATTAAAATATTTACGAACATAATTACAATTAGACAAGAAAATGTAGATTAGTGAATAACTACACGCTAGATTTGATTTACATAATTTTTGGAAAACGCTACTATCATTTGCACAACATAAAGTTATCAATAATTTGTTAGTGAAAGCCTAAACAACTTCAATCCCGCGCTATCATCTTGTTCGATGTTCCATAAAACAAAGCTGTGGTACAACTAACATTTTATATTAAGTATGTCTGGAAATTTTTTTACAAAATGTTTAATAGCCGTCAGACACATTTCGACAATTCACACAATATCATTCGTTTTAAGTCATTCAAAGATTCAATCAAAGCGATGGCTAAACAAACAATGTCTAGAAAACCAAACGGAATAAAATAATACAAACAGTCATGTTCACAGTATGTAAATCAGATTCCATCAGTCGGGTTTGGATTGGATCCAGGGTGAATATTCAATTAGGATTTTAACTTCCCTCCTTGATGTTAAATGATGCTGATTTATTTGACTAATTTCTATGAACTTTTATTTCACTATTATTATTATTATTTTTTGATATCGCAAATTATAAATGGGGTAAAAGATTATACATCATTCTGATCCTGGTTCTGTCGGATCAGATTGTCAACATAGAATCCTAATACTTTGGATGAAACACATTCAAATTAAAAATGTTGGCAGGCATTCATGATTTCAAATACCCAATCTGATCTAGTTCAACACATTGGGAAAAGCTACAAATTGACTTTATTCATGTACATAAATTAAGCATTTGAATGCTGTTCAGTGGATGCTTTTGATATGCTGTGTATCTAATCCCTATCTTTTCTGTAGTTTACACTGATGAAAGTGTTTTTATACCAAAGAATACCTCTGTTATCGTGAAAAGAGTTCCGGTTAAAAGAGCAACATCTGCGTAAGTTGAACTATTCCATTTCATAAAACACCGTCACTATTTGTATCAAGTCTTGTCTTGTCTAGATCATAATGCGTCAGTTACAACTCTGAGCTGTCAAATAATTCTGTTCATGCTTTATGATTTGAAATGATTTCCGAGCGGTGGCATGTCAAGTGTTTATACAGTAAAACAATGTCTCTATCTATCAGTATGTTTCAAACCTACATCAATCCAAAAAGTATTACTGTACTGTTATTTTTATAAAAGTGTTGCTTTTCAAAACATCAAAATGCAGCTTTGTTTAAAATCGTTTGAAGCATTTTAAAGTCAGTCCAATTCAATTTTGGAATCATTTTCATACAATAGCCCATATTAATCTGTATAGCTTTTTTCAAAATATCTCTCAACCAATCAGAATTTTGAAAAACATTAAGATTTCATTATATCATACTTGCCTGTTCTTGTGACAAAACTTGAGTACAATAAATTATCAAACAGGTGAATTACACCGGTAAAATAATGATAATGTACTATTAATTCAAGCAAACACATTGTTGTGAGTATCATTTAATTAATTTTAATTTTTCTCTTTTAAATTTGATCAGGGCGAAATCACATCTAGAGGATAAGGTAAGTTTTTCCTGTCCATAACTTACCTGCTGGCATTGTTGCTCAAATGTACATTATAAGGCATCATATTTTTCCATTAATGTACCATCCTTCCACATCTGTAAATATTTTCAAACTTATATATAACCCAACGCTATTTGCAATTTTTGCTGTTCTTATGGTTTATAAGAACTTCTCATGAAAGGTAAACACAGGAAGGAAAGGTAAAGTATGACGCTATAATCGAACGCAGTTCTTCAGTGGGATTGATTGGTTGATGTGCTTAAAAATTCTAGGATAAACAGTTTTCAAAAATTTACTTTGAAATTTCACGATAAAATTTTGCCAGATGCTCAAAGTTGAGGAAGCATAGAAAGCTATAGCCTGCATGCAAACAGACATGCAAATGCCGAGTATCGCATACTAAGTGTTTATACTGAATTCATATTAAATCAAATATTTACCTAGTGTGGTTTCCTGCTATTTCTCAATTTGCTTTATTTTAAAATACTGTCCAATTGTTCATATATTTTGTTAGCCAATCATAATTTGCTGCCAAAAAGGTGGCAGTGGAAAGAAACAATCAGTACACTAAATTTGGCGCTAATGCGCAGACGGACATTACGAAGAAAAAGTCTGTCTGCACGCAGGCCAAGAAAACTACAAAGTTTATTAGATAGACAACATCAACAAAAGTTGTCTGTAATTGAAAAAGACAAACAAAAAAAAGAAGTTTTCATTTAGTCCGACGCAAGTTTGTGGTAACCCTTTTTTGAAGTACATTCATTAATCAACCTTGTTTGCATATATTGATAGCCTATACAATTATAGATCGGTCTATGATAGTTGAAGCTTTATATCCTGTATAAATATTCAAAATAAATCAATATTATCTTACTACCCTGCGTGGTGCAAAACTTCAAATCTTTTATAATTGTTCTTTGTTTTTCTCGTTGTTAGGCAACAAAAGAGAATATGTCATTAGAAAAGTTATCAAAAGTATGTCATTTAGTTTGACTATTTGCACGAGTTACGTTACAGCTTGTGCTGTGAAAACGGTTCATAAGTTCATGAACACAAATAACCCCAAGTCTCATGAACTCTTCATGAACAATTCACCAAGGTCATCAAATTTCCATGAAGTGTTCAATGAAGGTTGAGGCAGTTTCACATTCATGAACAAACTCATGAACTGTTCTTGAACCCAGAAGGAATTGTTCATGGAAGGTCATGAACTCATGATATTTTTTCACAAGGATTCCTTCCAGTTCTGTTAAAGCAGAGAGAATATTTTGCCCTGTCACTAATAAACTTTATTTCAAATAAATTTGAGTATGGAAAGTTATATGAATAATATTGAAACGTTTTATTATTGGTTTGATAAAATGGCGACGGAGGGAGGTGCCAAAAATGAAATGTGACATTAAACTCATTTTTAGCATTCAAAGGCATTGTCCAATTGTTTATTGCGCGTGTCACCAAATAAAAACTAAATAAAGAGTGCGGTCTTGAATATAAGTCAAGGTCTTGTTCTGCTATTGAATTAACCCTGTCTATAAAGGCCACCTACATATAGTGGTCAATTTATCTACCTGTCATAGCTGGTTGTTCTATACAGGTTTCACTGTATTTTATTCAAATTGCTTTGTTTGCTACTTCTTATAGACTGCCGATTTAGCAAATGCAAATGCCAGCGAACAAGACAAAATCAAAGCTATGATGTCTCAGTCTGGTGAAGAGTGGCAACCATCTCAGTATGTTTACTTCCTAATCTCCTGTGTAATATGGAATGCATTTTAACCCGAAAAACCTCTTGAAATATTTAGATAATAATCCAAAATTTTTTTGGATTCTGCGTTAAGAATTGATTCAACAGAATCTGGATCCGACCAATCTATAGTCTCTACTCTATTTATGATTGGAAGACATCCTGGAAATTCTGATCTGATCCAAAAATAAAATCCAATATTTACGGTCAAGAAAAATCTGTTCTTCCAGAAACCTGATTTTTTCTGATAGTTCCTTATCAATTGGCATTTCTCAAATTTGAGGAGAAATATACACAATCAATTTCTTCATAATTTGGCCAGCCATTCGAAAACCTAATTTCCGGATTCTGCCAGACCCTGCCCTTGCTCTTCTCGCTTCACACCTAATAATGCGGTTTGCTAATAAAGTAACATTCCAGTGCTTTTGTAATATTTTGAGAGATTCTTTACTGAACAGCCAGTTTCCCAGATCGCCAAAGCTGCCTGTTTGATTAGCTATAATTGCATTAATTTTCAGAAGAATCCATTTCACTTCTGATTATCTCTAACATCTATTTTCATGATAAGTTTAATGTCAGTTTAATGTTTAATGTCTGATTCAATACAATTGTAATTACTGTATTTAATTCGTTTGCAGATATGTTCGGAAATCTGTCCCTCATGTCCGTTACACATGTTTCAAATGCGGTCAACAGGGACATTACATTAGAGACTGTCCAAACTCGGGGCCGATGGTATGTTCAACATTACAGCACATTGTTTTCAACTGTATCGATTGAGTCAATGACTTTCTAGAGGTGTTCCCATGTTTATGATTACAATAGGAAAGATAATGCCTTCAGATTATCGCTCTTCTTTGAGAGGAAGAACAATTTGGAAGTGTTGGTCATTATTTACATATGCGTGTTACAAATTTCTACATAGTGTTGTGTCTTCTAATTTATAAAATGGCTACAGTGTAACCCGCTTAAGTGCAAGTCAAAATTGCCAACGGTTTTCATTCCATTTATCAGAATTTGCAGTTATCCGAAATTGTCAAGACTTGACCAGAAAATATTTTAACAGGTTGCAGATAAGCGGGAATATCACTTATCCGAATTGCACATAAGCGGGTTACACTGTATAATGATGTTATTTTCTTTTCTCAGGATAAATCTATGATCATCCATAGAGATAAAAGAGGTCGAAATGCTGGTATCCCAAAGGATTACGTTCCTCCTGTAACTGTGAGGTATGTCCCAATGATTTACAGTAAATATAGAGAATCTACCAAAAAAGTGATAGAAACCTTGTTTTGCTATAAGATGCAATGGACTCTTTGATGAATGAAATAATAGCACAGTTACTATTCAATGCAGCTTACATCGCTTGTCTGTATTTATGAGTATCAATATTATTACTTTTCAGTGATTCTCCTCGCTTCAATCAAGACAACACACGCTCGTATTCCCCTGTTGTGAGCAGTGATGTTGTTGACCCAGCGAAAGTCCCACCAGAATTGCAATGTCCAATGTGTGCTCAATTATTTACTGATGCGGTGGTTGTACCTTGTTGCGGCACAAGCTATTGCGATGAATGTAAGTATGATATTTGATTGTGTTTCTGTGATAGAGTATCACCGTTACTCAACCTATTACTGTTATTAGTCTGCCACATTTGTGAGATTGAACCCTTCTTGAATTGAATTTAAAATGTATCGTCATAATGCCAAACAATGTTACCAAAAATTTCTGAAATTCGACTTACTCTCAATTTGCTCCAAAATCATCAGATCATGATCTAATCACGTGAAAGAAGTTTCCCTTAAAAACTGGAGCTCTCTTATTGATTAATACGAACAAAAGCATTATAAAGTGGAGTCCCATTTTGTTTGTTTCTGAAACAAATTGAATGGCATGCATTCCGAAAACGAGTATACTTGTGGAGGGTAAGGTAAGCAGGTATGAGAGCTCATCGGAAAAGCTGATTTCCCTGTTTTCTAACAATTTAAAACGATAGAAATTCACTTGAAACAATTATTTTGCTATTGTTTTAGCAGTTTGAGGATAAGTATTATGAGTCACTGCTTATCATTTCTATTTTATTGCTACAGGTATTCGCAATCATCTGCTTGAGAATGATTTGGTTTGTCCATCGTGCCAAGAAACTACTTCACCTGATAATCTGATCGCAAACAAATTACTTCGAACGGTAAATTGAACCCTTAATATTTTTATAATTATCAACAAGAAGCCTGACCGTAAATGATAATATACCAAAGAAATGAAATTATCAAATCCTGTTGTTAATTCCAATGTTTTCAATTTTTTTAGTCCTGTAGCAATTTCCGTAATCGGCGTAAGCCCCAATCTGTGTCTCTCCCCGCCGCTGTAAACAACAACAATGGGATATCAATACAAAAACCATTAGATGTTATCAAAACTGAACCTATCCAAACGCCAACAGCTGTTTCAAGTGTTGATGTTGTACCATTATCAATTAATGGAACACCCAACGATCTAGCACCAAAAACGACTGCATCTCCTCTTCATGTAGCCAGCCCAATTATTAAAGAAGTAGCTGATAGGTATGTATTATATATTATATATACCAGGCATGCCTTTTCCTTATCCTGCAAAGTTGCTTATAGTTTCTGAGATGAATGACACTGATGTTAGGTCTACTTCAGTGTCTCTCAAAAAAATTAGCATTCTGGAATCCTAGAAAGATTTTCAAATGTTTCTTCTAATTTTTATTGTTGGGGTTTGGCCTATAAATCAGGAAATTATCGATTTTCTTGTGCCCTAGCCCTCCATCCAGGATTTAGGATCCCAAAGTCCTCTCTTCTGTCAGACACATGCCTACTTATTCAGACATGACATTGTCCAATCTGTTGATGGATTTCTGTCTTTTCAGTCTACTATCATGTCTGATTTTTATGTTTACAGTGTTGTTTCCCCACCGCAATCGAATAACGATAACAACACACCAAGTGGCAGCAGCTCATCGCGTTGTAAGACATTGTTTTCATATTCAATTAGTTTTGCCATGGTTCTATCATGCTTGCTGAAATCAATCTTATTATTTTCCAGCAGCATCTTCAAGTGGGTCTTCTAGTGATGGATCTGATTCAGGATCTGAAGCAACACGTACGCCTGAGGTATATCTAAATTATTGCTAATTGTCTGATCAAATATAGTCAAATGTATTATATTGGTCACCTCTATACAGTGGCCACCTGTCTATAGTGGTTACACTTGGTATATCCAAGATGGTATTTGCTATTAAACAATTCTGTTTACAAGGTCATCTGCATATATAACGGTCAATTTATCTACATCTCATAAATAGCTGTTATATGCAGGTTTCATTGTGTTGTATTTACGTAGTAACCTAGTAACCATAGTTATTGTCAAAACTAATTGATATCATTAATCAGGGGTAGAAAATATTGGGACCACAATCAGTGAACAATAGAATCTCTGCAGGAACATTTTTCTAAAAATTGAAATTGCTCTCAATCTATTGATAAGTCATAAAGATTATAACTGTAATAAAACCGAATAAGGGTTACATAAGAATGAAACTAATCACTCTATGTATAAATAATAAAAGTTTGCATTGCTTGACAAGGAAGATTTCTGTTAAAATGTTTGCAGGCATTTTAAAGGCAATGTATTTGACCCCTGTGACATGAATTTTCTATGAAACTGAGCTAATTTCATACCTGGCATATCATAACATTTATTGATTTCATAGTGATGTTAATAAACTAGCAATGCCTATTAAGATGTTAGACATGTGCTTGAGTTTCCATGTCAGCCCTTTTTGTCATGATTAAATAAATAGAATAATTAATAATTTGTTTGTGCTGTTTATTTCAGTCCGCTACACCAACGTCAACTACTGCAACATCAACCACATCAAAACCTATCAATGCAGACATTGCCAAGGCTATACATGCTGACATTGCAGGTAAGTAGTAATTGTTATGTCAAGGAAAGTTTTACAATAAGGCTATTATATCGACTAGCTAGGTAAGGCTACCATTTTCAATAAACAAGCATTTGTAATTTATAATAACATGTCCGATATATGACCATAATGTTGTTATTATTGTAAATTTTATTTTGATTCACATATCAATATGAGCTATGCTGCTTGTTTACTATTTTTATCTCAACTATTTATTGGTTTGTTTTTGTTTTTTAGCTCTGAGCAGAGATGCATTGTTGCCAGCCTCGTCAAGGTATGATCATTTATTTGTATGTTTGTCTGTTTGCAAATATAGTGCAAGTCACTTATGTTGTGCAGCTAGAGTCAACAACAGTTAATTAGTAATTGAGACGTTGTCGCCATATCGTTTTCTACTATTTGTAACTGTTATTATTTCCCCTAACTCTATTTGAAATCCATCCTACTGATACTTACATGTGTTTCCTTTTTAGATCTGTTACATCTCTCCATGCACAACATCTTCCTCCCATCGTGACTGGCGCTGGCTACCCACATTCGTCCATGCCTCTTCATCGTCCTATGCCTGGACTTAAACATCCTGGTGCATTGTCACTCCTTGATCCAATGTTCCATCCTGCACTCATGCATGAGAACCCTTATTTACATGTTGACCCTTCTATGCTACACCTTGGTCAAATGGATCCTTACTATGATGTGGAACGGGGTGGTGCTGGAATGCCCTTGTCAATTGAGGAATTCTACAGAACTCAAGAGATATTACAGTATGTACTTGGATCTACTTCATATTGTGTTGAATCTACCATGGAATTTTATGCTCTGTTACTGATCCCATGTTTGTTTTTCTTGTTAACAGTCATAGCAACAGACATCATGATGACAGACACAGAGATGGATCAAGTGAACGCAGTTCTCGTAAACCTTCAAGGCGCACTTACAAACACTCTGGCTCTGACTACGAATACAGATCATCACGCTCTGATCGCAGTGACAGGAAGCACTACTCTTCCAGTGTGCATTCCAAAAGACGATCGCCAAAGCATTCATCTGATGATTCTCGTGCTCGCTCTCCGGGACGTTCGAGATCGCCGCGATACAGAAGGGATGACGATAAAAGTCGGCGGTCGAGGAAAAGGCGATCACGAAGCCCTGCAGTAAAAAAGGCTTCAATCAAAAAAGTTCGCAGCGCTTCCCCCCAGATAAAATCGATTGTGAAGAGTGAAAGCTCAGATGATCTCAGAAACCAGATTTCTGCATCAAAGAACAATCGAATCAAGAAAGAATCAAAATCAAACGACCAAGAGGCATCGTCACGTCACCGAAAATCAGAGCAAATTCTGAAGGATCAACCAGAGAAACGTCATCAATCTGACCCAGAATCAAAGCGTAAGCATGACAAGTCATCTTCAAAACATGAAAAGTCGAGATTAGCAGACGATAAGAAATATACTACTGATGATGAAGACATCAAAAAACAGAGGAAAACGAAAGAGACTGGGAGGAGGGTTATCAAACTGGCGAAAGAGAATGACGCACAAACAGTTGGCAATGATGACAAAGTTAAACAAGCAAAAGATGAGGAAAGACGAAAGCGAAAGCATAGCGATGATTCACAAAAAGTAAAACGAAGACGTGGAAGTAAATCAGATATAGTTGTAATAAAGCAGAAAGACATTGATAAAACGGATATCCGTTCTACTATTAGACGTGAAACAAAGGATAGATCTGATGATGTGTTATCAAATGATGACAATAAAACTTTAGTAAGAAGTGCCGTTGAACCGGTTGAACCGGACAGCGCTTGTCGTAGAGAGTCTATTGATTCTCCCCGTATAACCTCTGATGATGAACTTGCGAAAGGTACAATGAAACACAGGGGTGCGTCCTCTTTAAACGATCAAGATGCCGATAGGTTAGATGAGGGCGATAATGATGCGATTGTTAGTACTGAAGCATCGCCGTCATTGCTAGTTGACAATGATGAGGGTGACAGTATTCATGATGGAGATAGGGTTGATTCTGTTGAGATGAAATGTGATTCAAAACCTAGCAAAAAAAAGAAGAAACATAAAAATAAGCATAAACGTAAACATAAGAAAAAGGGACATGGGGCTAGTGATAATGAAGGGGCACAATCAGATGGAAAAGTTGATGAGGAACGATCAAAGCGAAAACATAAAAAACACAAACGAAAACATCATAAAGGTACAGATAACGAGAATATATCAAAAACTAAGAAATCAAAAGATTGACAAATATTGTAAATAAATGGTAAATAAATAAATAAAAATTTTATACAAAGAATGAAACGAGGTTGGATATTAAGTATGAGGCTTATTCATAATGGTAGCGGAACTTCCGTTATAATTTTGCTCGCCAGGGAGGAGCCATTGATGTTTATATTGCAATTTTCAAGTAGACATGAACATTTAATAATTTAAATTGGTTCTTGTTGAAGTAAAAGATATTTGTTATTAAGATATGAGTAATCCTGGACGTGAATTATACCGTGAAGGATTCTTACAGAAAGCTGGAAAGCGTTCTTTTCAGGTAAACTTACTTTAATAATATCTTTTACAGTTTGATGTACATCATTTGATGGAATGTTATTGTAATTTGTAAATTATTGATATTGTTTTTTGACATAATATAAGGTTTGCTACCAAAATACAATGTTGTTTTATTTGTCTCATTTTGTTGAAGTCATGTTCTATCTTGGTGTCGGTTAAACAAATTTGTTTAGACCTAACTAGTAATAAATAAAATGGTTTAGAAATAAAAGTCGAAGTTCTACCAATATTATGGTTAATTACAGGAAGCAATCGTAAACATGCTCTTATATTCAATTCTTGAGGCTCTATTCTAGATATTAGTTCCGATTATCATGGGGGTATAAATCACAGTGTTTTAGTCCGCTAAGAATCATTAAACTACTGCCATCGGATCAGCAAAAACAAAGCTGAAGATTTACGATAGAGCAAAACAAACTAACTCGCTTCGATTTGATCACATATTTATAGTAGCATAATATTGTTGTTTGTAGTCATTACGCATTGAAGCATTGTTCCATCTGATATGTGTAGAAATTGTAACTCCCAAGTTTGTTTGTCTCATTTGATAATCAATACAATCAATCCACTTACGATTTTAACAAAATCGATAGATCTTAAAAATACATACAAGATTGGAAAGAATGCTTTTTGCGGGCAAGATGATCACTTTTGTAGATGAAATCTCAGTTTTCCTAAATTATTGAGATTTGATTGCCAAAATACCCCACATTTATTGACAACCTGGCCTCCTGAAACACCTCGAAAGCTTATTTTCAGTTGTAAAAAATTGGCCAATTTGTGCAGAATGCATTTTTTCCAATGTGGAATTTTAATTATTTTTATTTTCCAGTATTGTATGGTAGTTGACCACGATATAATTGATGTGATTTCCGTGACTTATTCTATCGTGAATGAATTAGGGGCTTGACGCAGGCTATGTGCTCATTTCCACTCAAATCTCTAGCAGCTTGCGCCCTGACGCACTCGATATCTCAACAACAAAGATGCCACACTCGGCAACTAGTCTAGGTGCACATATAGTGATGACAAGTTTTATGTTTCTTAATGCCATCAGTTTTCGTTTAAATTTAGTTAAATCTGTGAGTGGAACTCTCTCCATTCTGATGTCAAAGAGCTCTACAAGAAGTATTAAAAATGTTCAATTATATTTAAAAAAGTCAATACTATTACAGTGATAACCATTTTAGTATTTAGGCATTGGAATGTTTTATTGATGAAGGTTACCTATCCAAAGGACTATGATTTTTAATGATCCAAAAGTGTCCGCAATGTATTCATTTTTATTTCTCACAATCAGTATGATGCCTAGATTTGTCACTGACTAGTCGCAACGATACGTTGTTAGTCTTACCCTATCATGGGATTAAAACCCATTTTATGTCTCACAAAAACTCTCTTTATGTATTCTTGCCTACAGCTGCCTGTTGACATGTTGTTTGATATAACTAGTTATATCGACAAAACAAACTCCTCAACATGTGTTTCACTCGACTCAAGTTTGGTTAGGGACCTGTTAGAAGCTAGGGTCAATACCATGTGATACAACCCGGTCGTGTTAATCTACTAACATTTAACCTAAGCCCTCACTGTCCATAGCACAGTGGCTACGGCGGAGACTAGGTAACTTGTATGTTCTAATTCGATTACCCTTATAGGAATGATTTATTACTTTAGTTCTGTTTTTCTCAACAAACTGCAAGGTTGGAAATGGTTGTTAAAATATGCATACAAAGTGCGATGTGATCTGTGAAGCAATAAAGATAGGCCCTGGTGGGACTGATGTTGACTATGAGCTAATGCCGACCTTTTTGAAGTCTTCTACACTAATTATTCCATTAAAAAAGAGTTTCAGCTTTCTTTGTTAATAATTGTAATTAATTTCTTGATAAAAAGTAGGCCTACTGTGATTCAAAATTAATAACTCAAGGATGTATACAAATTCATGTTAATTTTGCCACATTTACTGATAATAGTTATACTGTATTAACAGGCATGGAGAAAACGTTGGTTTATCTTGAATGGCACAATTGTCAAGTATTATCCTTCACAAGAAATAACGGTAACTATTTGTGAATCAAATCAGAAAA
Organism: Haliclystus octoradiatus; assembly: GCA_916610825.1. Lineage (NCBI taxonomy): Eukaryota > Metazoa > Cnidaria > Staurozoa > Stauromedusae > Haliclystidae > Haliclystus > Haliclystus octoradiatus. The sequence continues at coordinate 27,575,278 of OU744449.1, forward strand.
AAAAATGAATTCAAACATATAGGTCATTGATCAATAGAGTATGAAGTAAATGTTGAGTAATCAGTCAACAGCACATATAAATTTTCCTGGTTCCAGGTATCTTAGCAACAGCTGATTCGCGCCATGCATCAACGTTAAATAAAATCGCATTTATGCATTCAATTGATATCATAAAAATATATGACTTAAGATTAGCAATTTTGTTAATATTCTGATTAACTTTAGAAACTGGGAACAAATCTGGAAAAGGCAAATTGTTGATGTTCTTCAGCGAAAATTTTTGGATGCTCTGTTACTGTGATTATTGATAATTTCCAGGTTGCACCGTGTAAATATGATCACAGAGAATTTTATTTTGAGATTATTGTTCATAAAAATATCATAAAAACTTCATATATATTGTATATTTTATAAATTGTTCCTAACCTAGCAATACAATTGATTCATATATATTGATATATTTTTGTATCTTTATTTACAGAAGGCAAATCTTCTTGGCACCATAGATATGTCTGAGGTGGGTCTTTTGATAATATATCACTTTCTTTCTAATTAAGAATTCAATGAGATTCATAGTCAGTAGATGGCTGCAATTTAGATAAGAACTGGCATTACATTTATCAATCATAAGCAATTGGGACGCAAGATGGCATGCTAGGAGATAACATGAATCATCAGAAAATCATGAGCCGCCACTGTAAATGATTTTTCCCTCCTCCGTGAATTTCCTCCTGTAAAAGCAAGCGAATGCGCCTTAACGGAGCAAAAATGACCGACAGGCGCTACGCACTTAGGGTCACGTGCATGCTTGTTGTTATAAGACAATGTTCATTGTTGACATGAATTTTATTACAAATTAGGCCTGCGTATAACAATTGTTTCAAAGCAAGACGGTTGAATTATGCTAAGCATAAATTCAACTTGTGCTTGCAGCGGTCGCTGGTCAATTTTGCCCCTTTAAAGCTATGACTCATGTACAAAATGTGTGCCAATTGATTCCCTCTTTCTCTTTCTATGTTTATATCATTCAAGCAGCAACTTCTTTAATGCAGGTTACTAACATAGTCGTCAGTCGAAGTGTGAAGAATGGTTTTGAAATTGCAACACAGTCTAGAACATACAGCGTTGTAAGTATTTTTTATTAACATAACTGTTGTAAGACAGACACACATTATAGGCACATTTCTACAACCGAAGCAAAAGCCCTTTTCAGTAAGAAGATGTAGAATAAATATAATTTTTGTCAGGCTCTTAGCAGAGGTGATCAGATCCTTCAATTTGATCTGGGTCCAAAATATGATGATTAACAAATAATCTTGTACTGTTACGCTGTAGTCCATGTAGATAACTGAGCTTCTGAATACTCCAGATATTGTTCCATTTTTGGAATTAGGAACTAGAGATGTATGTTTCTGCATTTAGTCTGCAAAATCAGAGGGAGAGAGGTCGGAATGGATGTCAATTCTAAAACGAGCAAGTCAAATTGGACAGTAAGTGAGCTATAATTATTATTATTATTATTATTATTATTATTATTATTATTATTATTATTATTATTATTATTATTATTATTATTATTATTATTATTATTATTATTATTATTATTATTATTATTATTATTATTATTATTATTATTATTATTATTATTATTATTATTATTATTATTATTATTATTATTATTATTATTATTATTATTATTTCAATTTCCTTTATTTGTTTCATAGACAAGTCCAACGACAAAGGAGCTTAAATCCAGGTATGCCTGCTTATAATTTCTCATATAAATGTAAACATGAAGTCTATTTGTAAACATTTTTTAATAAATTTTGTAGCCCCTTCTGATTGGTTGAAGAGATTTCGTACCCCTTCCAAACTTAGCCGTAGTTAAGAGCCTCTGCCCCATGTCCAGCTCCATTTAACTGAGAATCGATGCACACAGTCTAAAAGGTCTGACTTAATCATACAGGTTGAATTTGATGGAGTTTGCCTAAGTTAGCCGTCTCCCTTATAGACTGACCCCTTGGTTACTGGTTACAATAAAAAGTAGCCACCACATCCATCAAAACTAGCCGGCCATCAAAGTTAGCAGCTAAATTAATTTTGATTGGAAATTAAAACTTTTCATACTTTTGGTTTGCTCGGGAAAACAGAAAAGTTGCACCTTAATTACTACTAATTTCTCGATCACACTATCTTGTGTTAAATTTGTTGTCGTTCTTTTTCCATCAGAAAGTATGACACAAAAACTTCAAAATTACCCAATCGAAATCTCAAATTTTTAAAAGAGTGAAATCAGTCCTGAACCTATTGCTTACTCCCATAGTACTACTAATGACCCTTGCCCTTTGCTATTGTGTTTCTCACTATTGATTTTATTCAATGGTTCTATTTTTATATTTTCAAGGTTCACGTGACCCCAGTATCGATGTCAGTGGCGAAGACAAACCTACCGTTTCTCCATCGTCACTCTATGAAACTTTAAAAGAGGCAGAATCTTCGAAGGAAGGTAATGATTATAACTAAGAACTGTCTAGCAGCAGACAAGCACTTGTTTCTGGCCATCAGCCGTCATCAGACTGCTCAGTGAAGAAGGAACTGACTTCGCCTTTTATAGGTCGCTAGGTCAAGATGAGTTAGTCAATGCCGTGAAAAAATTCGCCACATGTAAGAAAACATCTCTGCCATACCAGAGTGCTCGAACTATCAAAGTAGTGAGCAAAGTTTAGTTACAATAGTTTATATTATTAAAACACCATTACATTAAGTTTACTGTCATTCAGTTAAAAGTTTATGGAGAATAAACTTTTAGTCAAATGACAATTAATTGTTTTGAAATATCTTTGAAGCTGTTTTCCAAATGGATATTTGTTCCAACGCGATGGGCATTTCAAGGTTGAATTTTAACGAAAAGTGAAGCAACGGATAATTGGAAACTATCATAACAAAAATATTTCACTGGTGGAATATTCTGAACACTAATTTTTAAAATTTTCAACAAGATTTCCGCACATAAAACAATAGACGTACAAAACTAACAATCTGACACATGCGGCCGTAACTCCCGCCGTAACTACCTGCTCCAGACTCAAAAGGGTTTCAATTTCGCCCGACGTAAATGACCAAATGCACAACTAATTCCAACATAATTTTGCAGCATCCTCGCATCCCACCAGGATTTCTGGCCCAGCTGACAGAGAACTTGATTTGCACTCGTATCTAATAATTGTATCTATGAAACGACATATCGTGCATGTGGCAAGATTTATTTTGTTCAAGAGAAAGACGCTTGCCCAATACGATGCTTCAAGCCTTATGAAAATATTGTGCGTAGAATATTCTGCCTAGTAGATATCAGCCTATAATTTTATATAATTATAGTTTTTTATCAACCTATTTAATTATGCTGCAAGGCTTCGAGCCACTGCGCATTCTCCCTTTTCATCTGTTCCAGACCCTGGTTCCACAAGGTAGAGTTTGAATGTCAGCAATATCGTTACTATTTTGTTTGTTCAACGCTTTTGTTACTCAACAGGTCGAAGTTTCTCTAAAACCAGTCAAATGTTATCAACGTCGTCTTCTCGTCCACCAGCCTCGATACCAATTTCAATCCATAAATCACAAGAATCCGATGATGCAGATAATAATCCATATGACGTACCAAAATCACCATTTTCATTAACAGATGATGAAGATAATATAAATAAGTGTCATTATAAATCACCAAAACAGTTAAGTGTTGATGAAAACCAATGGAGACAAAATGGCCCATCATCATCTGAAGACGAATTAGATTACACTGAATCGCATAAAAAAAGATTTTCAAAACGTCATCATTCCATTGATTCTATAGCAACGATAGATTCTGCTGATTACACTGAAATTGAATCTGATGATTCGTCTAATGATGATGATGATGATGATGATGATGAAATAGACGGTGATAATGATTATGATACTATTGACAGATATAATAATGAAAATATATTTCTACCATTACCTCGTTCAGATGACGGTAAATATGCTGTTGAAGAAATTAAAGTTTTAACTCAATCGAGTTTACAACCAACTAATGCTGAAATAGATAATATTATTTTGAATCTTAATTGCAAATATGCTGATCCGGAATATCCAGCTTTTTCGGCTCTTAAAACTATTTTAAAGTTATAGTAAAATATTATTATCCAATGATACTTCATATGATACTTCATATGATACATCTTATATATTATTGTAGTTTTTTAACTAAAATATAAATTATTGTGCTGGTCGCTACGCATGTATTTCAAAGTTGGCCAGGATATATATTTTTTACTAATTAATTGAGTTATGTGCAGTGTATATATCCGTTTTACGAGAAATCAACACTTTTGGGTTTAGTTGTTAACATTTTTTTCTTCGGATTTTGAATGATACACAAACGCTAAATTGTATTAAATTTCAATACAGAACTTATCTTTCGCAACTGTGTTGTTGGAACACTTTTGAAATAGTTGTTATCGTATACAATTTTTCTTTATAAGAACCATTAAATTCTGGCTGATGCTCAGTGTTCTTATTTTTATGTATATATTTCATATGGTTTATATAAGAATGCTAAGGCTAAGAAATTAAGAACATCTAATTCATTTTTTTTTCAGATTCTGTTGAGAATTCGAAAATATTCAAATTCTCAACAATGACAATAATAAAACGTCAACAATAAATAAATACTATACTGTATATTTCATACAGTATTGCACTTTGCACGACGCTAAAAAATTACATGCAACAAAATTCTGAGTTAAGAACAGGTTACGAACATTTTGAGCCTCAAATCATGATAATAATAAAACTTATTGTGAATTTGGTGCTTAAAAAAAACTCATAAAAATCTAGAAGAAAATTCAGACAATCACTTTGCAAAATCCTTGTCAATCTGTTGCTATTTTTTAATTATAAATAATATCATTATATGATACTGTACATATTTTTGCTTCATAATATTTTACATGATTATTCGTGAATGTTTTAACATCTTATGTGAAATAATCTCATCATATTATCATTTATTCAGTATAACCTGATAAATATATACATATATATATATATATAATAATAAAGATAGATTTATCTATCATCAGATGTGATAGTGCTCAATACCGATTATGATTGCACACTGGGTGAAACTATAGTAACAGAAATTAAGAATGTGTTTTCTTTGACTCAGTCACCATCCTTATGTACATATATATATACACAGGAAAAATTGTTATTCTTGCAAATAATTGTAAAACATATTTTGCTTGTTTCTAATCAGTTTGACTTAATTGTTTTGATAAGCAAAATATTTTGTACGTGTCAAACATTTTAAGCGGTTTTGACTTGCAAGAATTAACCTTTTTTTTTCGTCATCATAAAGATATATTATGTTTTAATACAGATAAATGTTTATTTTATTTCTTATGCTGATTAATTATGAAGCTATCATATCTTGTACTTTCATACCTAATATAAAATACTTTTTTATGACTGTATTAATGTTCAGAATTTCATTGACTGGACATAATTAGTATACAGTATTCTGTCAGAAATTATATATGTCTTGTTCAAATAGGGTAACTAAAACACAAGAAGTAACAGCTGAAGGTTTTGCTATGTTGAAATATACTTTGTATATCTCAATCAAACTATTCTTATAGAGCAGTTTTTATTTTTTATAAATATATAACTTTTTTACATTTTTTAAGTTCACACGAACATTGATAAATTAATAAATATTTTTTCGTGTTTCTTCTTATTTGACAAATATATATATATATATATGATTGTAGGCAATATAATATCTATGTTTCTATACAAATAAATAAGCGATTTAAAAATGTATATATTAAAATGGTTGCAGCCTTATAAAGCGGTAAAAATTAAACATAGTCATTTGCAATTGTTGTAGAACAATCTGTTTCTGTAGATCTTTGTGTAGTGTGCACGATCTGTCCTTCAGTGGTGGAAATGTTGCTAATTCCCATTTCAGTTCGGGATTCTGAAATTCTTCTATTGGCACACCAAGAGATTTCGCAATAACCTGAAAGTAATTACAAATAAATCATTATAGATGTATTTGGCAAGATGGAATCGATAAGGTATATATTATCGTTGATATTATGATCAAACATTACATATCGAGGTGTCATCTCACGAGGCGAACCATAAACAACTACTTATTCAAATCGCAATAAAAACGTTGTAGTGTAAAACTCATTCCGATAGAACTATCCACATTTTAATAGGAGCCGGACTTGAGAGAATGTCTAGGCAGAAAAGAGCACTTTTAATTCTGATTTTGTTTGCTGAGTTCTGGTTAAACTCAAATAGTTGACATAAAAAATTTGTCTAAAATCTTCTGGATTCCCTGTTGCATTGAACAGTGCCTGCCGGTTTACATCCTATCACGATTTATCAGCATTTAATAGTATGATTTCTACTTACTAGTTGTGATGTAATCAATTGTGAACGAAACATCATGAGTCGAGCTACTAATTGATCCATTTTCATAGCAAACGATGGTCGTTTGAGTGGAATATTAATCCCTTCATCGTGTGAGATATTCTTTAGTGCGACCGTCGTGAATTCAATGATGTTTATTTGAAGACGAAGTCTAGTCATCAACATCAACTAGAAGAAATAAAAAAGATTGAGATCAGTAATCCGATATCCGAAAGTATTATGAATTTTCTAATTCTTATTGCTACTTACTTTTGTTGACATTTTTTTAATGAGTTTTTCACCAATTGGGCAATTGAGTTGGTTTGCTCGGTTACGCATTTGCTTTGGGCTAACCACTGCACTCTAAAATGTAAGTTTCGCGATAATCAATAATCATGTAATGATAATAAAAATAATTAAAACGTTCTTTATACATGGTTTTCATTTTGGATTTTCATTGGTATTCCTAAAATCCTATTTTCTACTTGAGTATACAAGACAGTCATAGACAGTTAAGTGTTCCATTAGCATGAATTAGGCACAACTTTTGTCCTTAAATTGTGTCCTATGGCTTTGTCTGGGACAAGTCGATGATCTTGGCCTATATAAGAAGATATGTCACCAACCAGTTAATCACGAAATTTGGCCTTGGTTTGTATAATGCCTATTCTATTCAAAAATCAAACATTGACTACGGAACGGTGTATGAAACGAATACGAACGCCTTTAATAGTTGGATCTTGCTAATGCTCTCTTCTGAAACTAACTTTCTATGCAACCATGATGCAACTGAACCTATTATATAAGGCATTTCCAATCGAAAAACGATTGGCACGAAGAACGGCGTATACACTCGGACATGCAGTGTGGTCATTCTAGAAAGACATTGATCATTATACCATGGTTTATATACTGACCACTGACCACTATATAAACTATGATTATACTAAATGCAAAAATGCTCGTAGAATTCTAATTTTCTGGTTCTGTGTTCTGTGTTTCTGGTTCTACATAAATGTATCAATTAAAATATAACAGAACTTACAAATTCTGTTTGGGCATTAGCAATCATCATTGCGTATCCAATTGTTGCCTTTTTTACTTTTGATAACTCCTTACAAACAACGCACTCGGTAGATGCATTGTTGATAGAAATTACTAAAGTAGCCACGATTAATGCTACGTAACAACCTATAGAGATACAAAATCATAAAACAGAAATTAATTATCAGCGATGGAGTATCGGGATTATTGCCTATACGTATATAAATTATGACCAAACTTGAATTATATCAATTCAAAAAGAGTGAAAATTAAGCTGTACATCCTTTTGGTACAACATTTCCTCTATATTTCATTGTGGAACTACAATTACTGAGACATTTGTTTATCAGAAATTTAATTTTACAGTTTGATAGGAAGTAGACTGTCAAACTGCGGAAATAGAAACATTTGAGAATCCGAATCAAGAATATTAAATACCGTCTATATAATCTCATCTATCTCTAATCATCATTAAGTAGGTAATACATGACAAACAAACAGCATTGATATTGAGAAAAAACTATAAATCACAGTATTTATGTACTGCATACATGAAGATGGAATAACAATATAAAATAAACAAATATCTTCATCTTACTGTATTTTTTCTGCCAATTCAACTCCACCATTTATTATTTGATATAATAACTTTGCTTTTTGTAAAATTGTAGTAATATAATGTGTATCCTCTCTTGTGAAGATCATACGATAAATTGACTAACTTAAGTGTTACATTTCCTTATAAGTATGATTTTCGTTTAAGAGAAATTCCCAATACGAGAATTTTCCAAAATCCCATACAGTATTGTTCAATATGTGAATAAAGGAGTTGGTATTTTTCCGTGATACGAACTTCATTACTCAATGAAATTCCCATTACATCTATATATATACATGTATAGAAATTTTGTTGAATGAAATTCCCAAACATATATAATTATATGTGGTAGAAATTTGACATTTTTAGGGTAGTTTCCATCTACATTTTAATTTGTAAAAATGAGCGCGTGTTGCATCAGTCACGGCAACAGTAGTATTAGTACTATAAATTTTATTGGTAAATATGGACTCTTATTGAAACCCGATCGTCAGTCAATTAGCTTCGATTATTTATTCAAAATGTCATGCTCGTAACATATCTATTTACTACTCTATGAAATATTATTATAATTAACCGTTTTGTAACCGTAGAACGGACAAAACAAGTTTATATAAGGAAATATTTCATATTCCATGATGTAAATATCGCAAGGTATGACAACGGTAGCGTAATCAAAATAATACATTTTATACTCGAACATGTATTGATGTAAAATACCCCTATATATGACAGTTAAAAAACCAATTCGAATCGGTATGCAGTTCAGTGCTGCAATACTAGTATAGTCAATACAACTCAGAATGAGCAGAATTTGTTGCCACGACCGTTCAACATAATTGTTAATTTAATAATTGCAAATTAATTTTCTTTGTAGGACTTACCTGAGACCATATTGTATGATATTTATAAGTTGATGTAAATGCAATATTTTGTTGCTGTAATTTTGTGTATCCTCGTTAGATGTATTTTGTTTAATGTATTTTTCCATTTTTGTGGAACTATATATACTCCTTCAATTTGTCTGGTGTTCCTCGTATAGAGAGTTACCCTTGGTAGGAAATCTGAATTAGTAACTCTCTGATTTAGATGGGAAACTTCCCTTATAGTTCCTGTTCATGATTGAAAACTTTAACATATTTTGCGGAAATATCTTTTGTTCTTTCTCGCATTAAAACAATAGATATTAACATTGGGCACCCATCAATGGGCTCGTATGTATTTCCTAGAAAAAACAATGACGAGAATCGTTATATTTAACGAAAAGAACAATCAAAGATTTTATATCGCGTGACATTGCGGTTGAGTTTCCTTATTGTCGCATCAACTGACTGCAGAGTATTATTATAGAAAGTCGTAATGTCATTTTAGTTGCGATAATTTTGATACAAATAAACCTCCGCTACTTTATTAGACTACTATGTTAAGACAATTTAATCTAAAATTTATTGATAACTTCTAGAAATTTTTTCCAATTTTGATTCTGATCAATGACGCGTCGCGAATATAAATCGCGCGTTCTTCTTGAATCCTTGGAAAGTCAAAAGTGTTGTTCTTCCCCGAAAGAAAGTGTTACTATATTTCATTTAATTCACGCGTATTTCACAATTGGTTGTGAATTTACTTTCAACACACCCAGGTGATCTATATATTGACCTTTCTAATTTTAGCTTTTTAAATAAAAATTGACAAAAAATCTATATTTAAAATGCTATATAATAATAAAGATAGATTTATCTATCGTCAGAATATGTGATAGTGCTCATACCGATTTTAAACATTGGCAGAGCTGTAATATATAAGGATGGTGACTGAGTCTTTTGACTCAGTCACCATCCTTATGTATTTTAAATGCTACTAATATCTCTGTTGATCATATTCTACATTAATTTTTTTTTCGTTTCTCCGGCAAAATTTGAAAATTTGAGGAGGATACCACTTATGATTATTGATTATAAGAGCCTTGTAGGAGATAGGATCTATCATCTATATTATATATAGCAGAGACATCATTAGTAGATGTTATATAGAGGATTTCATTCGGAAATTTAAGAACATTTTGCAAATCATTTGAGAAAAGAATCATTAATCTTGATTATTTCCAACTGCTTATGTATAAAATATATTTTTACTGCTCGACTGACAAATGTATTACTAAACTATATATAAAATACACATTTACAATGAACTCATGTACAATAATAAATTAAAAATGAATTATAGTGAGTGTAAACTCAGATACACATATAATGTAAAAGTGCTTAGTTAAAACAGAGCATTATGTAATAATTAGAGGCAAAGATGAGGCAATCCTTTTTCCGTTACTCGACTAAGTTTCAAGTTACTCGATCTTCAGACGGTAAATACTCATGTATAATTAATGTGATTTATAATTGCTCTTTATACGTAAATCATATAACATAATTGTATGATAAATATATATATAACTATTATAAAATTTCAAACATTTATTTGTAATTGTTTTCATAGGTTTGATCATATATATGTTTACTGAAATTAATACCAGGCAAAGAAAACAATATTTTGATGATTGACAGGACATTGAATGGCTTTTATTTGGAAAATAATTTTGAGAGTTTTTGATATCGGGGAATATTATTGCTGAAGATTGAGCCAGATAATCATTTACTAAATAAGCAAAACTGTCAGGTCATGAGATATCAGGGTGATACATTAGACTGTTTATAACCATCACGTGGGTCACATCATGGCCACACCCTACACGGACGAAACTAAATCAGCGAATTTTTCAACGAAATCAGAAATTAATGTTAAACATGAAGTATTATATTTTATTTTAAATAGTTTTATTTCGGCAATTGACAACACAGTGTCGTTGTAGAATGCCAATACAGTAAAGCAACTATAATAAGACAGCAAACTGATTCTTGAATAATGACGAGTACTATTCAAGACAATATGCATATTTTTCATCATTATTGTCGTTTATTATTATTTACAAGGAGTCTGCACATACCATGTTAGACTTACATCTACTGTAAGTCTATACATGGTCTATATGACACAGACATGCATTTTTTAGATGGTCAAATATAAATAGATTTGAAAATCAGTTTGGCAAATCATCAGAATATATTGTTCAGATTTTACCTTAGCAAATTATTGTAGATTGGATTTGATTTTGATATGATGAAAACACTTTCCAAACATGGTCCAAACAATAGCGAACAAATAGGGCCAAACAATTTATGAACCTTTACTATCTGTACTATGAATAGCTACATCATCATCATCATCATCATCAATTTATTTATTTATTTTACCTCAAATTCTACATTCACAAAAAAAATTGTGAAGTTGCCAAAGGCATGTTTTACAGAATGTCGAGCAATGTATATATGTAAATAATGTAGTTTAAGCTATGTATATATGTATTTGTACATCATTGGCAAGAGCCGTGTAAATGAACTGTGCTAGTTTAGATTTTTCAAATGGTAATCAATCCATTTGTAATAACTGTTGCATGATCAAACTTATGACATGATTAACTTTAAAACATAGAATACAAAATGAAAATCCAATCATGATTAATATAAATGGCATTCTCAAAAATATGAATGAAATTTAGAAATTGTTATTGTTCGAAATTGAATGCTTATATAGCTGTTACAAAAGGATTTCGAAATAATTTAACTTTGAAATATTCCAGTTCCATGATCCTACCAGTCATCAGTCAGTTGACTTTGCGAAATCGAATGCGAAGTACCATAGAATTACCTTGTTAGAATTACTGGTTATTGAACTGTACAATCAGTTCGATCATTCGATTTAGGTCTTATTTTTCCATCACACAGTGACGTCATCTATCCAACGAGATTTTCAACTGGTCCTAGAAAAACTCATCGGGTCAGTGAGCTTCAGCGCTGCGTCTAATTACTTATTATTATCGTAATTTAAATGTGTATTTGATTATAATTGGAAATATTTTATCGTTAAAGTCTTAAATGTTTTGCTCATAAACGTTTATCATTAACGTAATTATTTTAAAGCATTATATATAATTTTTTTTATTTAATTTGAGCTGATATTGTTTATTGGTATATACCCCCGTATACTATATTTTGCAATTTGGAGTCTGTGAAATTCATATTCCGTCATGGTTGACGATGAAAACATGGAATTGGAGCAACCCGTTGGGGAAGTTTTTGCCGCTGAAAAGATATTAAAGAAACGAACTAAAAAGGTATAAACCCAATAAATATATAGATATATACTTAAACTATAACTCTATGGAACTAACTAAGGTGTTAATTGATTTCAACTGATTTATTTTGATAATTTTGTTCAGGGTCGAACTGAGTATCTTGTGAAATGGCATGGATATTCAGCAAAGTAAGAATTTAGTTTCCTATATTAAATAGCAATTATTTATCTTATATTTTTGAAAATCCAAATCATTAACTAATAATTATATTTTTATTAGATTTAATACATGGGAACCTGATGAGAATATACTGGATTCAAGACTTTTACTAGCATTCGAACAAAGGTAAGACCGTGCCTATGTATAGAACCTGATCAATGTACAACAATTTAATTTTCTTTTGTGAAAATGTTCATTGCATTGAGCGCGCTTTTTAAGTGTTTTTATATTTGATTAGATGTAACGAATACACGTGGATATATACAATTTTTAAAAATAATTTGATGTAATTTATTGCTATGTAGCAAAAAAGGGACTAAACGACAACGGAGCAATTCTTCAAATCGATGGCCAAAGCGAGCAAAACTGGAGGTAATAATTTACTGTAATGTTTTAAATAATATTCCATGTAATATATTTCAGGACTATAATCAAACTGCTCAGTAAATAATAATAATAATTCGTAATCCGAGTTCATTTTAAATCATTGTATAGTTAGGTCGAAATTTGGATGATTTACAATCTTCTCTTTGTTTACAAAATAATTTAGCTACAAGACCTGCGCGATCGCTTATGGTGTTTTCACGTAAATAGTTTTTAAACAACGTTTTGAAAATGAAATCTTTGTAATTCAATTGCACATGCTTGACTACCAGTGTACAAGTTATTGTATTTTCTTACTTTGTTGTCAAAACAACTCCACACTTCAATTTAGGAATTCTCCATTTTGACATTTTTGTGACATCATAATAAAATTAATCGTGTAAAATAATTCGGAAATTTGGATTTTGTGCAGGGAATGTACTTCTTTTATTAACCAAGGGTAAAATTAAAGTTGTAAAAATGTCACCTTTCCCTCTTATTCAATTTAACTCTTCATTCAAGGTTGCTATATTACTCTCAAGTAAGCTAGGACAATAAACAGGATACAAAACTCCAGATTCTCAATTTCATGCTCAATTTTGAATTGAAAGAGTTGAGCCCTAGCTAGATGACTTTTTTATTAACCAACATCGGTAGAATTGAGCCAAATCTTACCGATGTTGGCAAAATATAAAGTCATTTGGCCACCCTCACAATGCCGGCTGTTGTTGGCTTGTGTTAAATTTTGCTTTTTTGAAATTGAAGACATTCACAAATTGCTCCAACATCGTGAATACTCTATTGTTCACAGATGTTGGCGAAGTGGCCGAATGGCTTTTTATTTTACCAACATTGGTAGGATTCAATGGAAATATGAGTTTTCTTCTAATTAGACGACAACGTAACTCTACTCAGGATTGTTGATTGACTAGTTAGCAAGCCTCAAACTATCACTGCTGTTGACATACATAGTCATGCAATAACTCACAGATTGTGCGTAGCCTATGGATAGAAAATTGAATTCCAAGTAAATCTGAACTTGTGACCAAATGGCGACATGAATGATGATTTAAATCTTCCTGAATTTTGGCTCTCACAAATCATGATACGTGCACATTCACTACAACTTCAGGCACATTTGACAGAACATTAAAAAATACAGCATTATATTCCAGAATTTCGACTTGAAAGGTTTATAATGTTTTGATTTGAATTACCTAAGTACTCTAAGTACTCCAACTCGGCTGCGCATAGTGTAAACTTATGTGACTGTATAATTTCCTCTAGCTTGTATGTATAAATATAAATTCATAGTTTCTGCAAATAAATAAATCAAATAAAATTGACCAAGGAAAAATAGATATGTTGCTGATGTATAAGATTTGAAATCAACAACCTTAACAATAGAGCTTTAGGACATACCTTTTGTTTAAACATTTAATTTTTGTGTTTCAGGGTGGCAGTGATTCTGAACCATCCCATTCTATTTGCTCTGATGATGAAACGTTAAATGATACTGCTGCAGAATCATTATCATTGCATAGTGGAGACGATCCTGACATGATGTCATATAATGACACGCAAGCAACATCAATTAATAATCATCACATTACTAACCCAACATCATCTGGTGGAAGTGAAACATTAAATACGTCTGCATCATCAACAGGAAGTGCATCAATTGAAAATGATAAAAATTGTAATGTTGAAGCCCTACCTGTTGAAGAAGATGTTGGCGGTCTTAGTTCTGTCAAAGTTATATCATGTCAATCGTTGTCAAGGGAAGATTTCCCAACAACGACATCAGTGTCACCAGTTAAAAGTGTTGTTAGTAATATCGCTACTGATGCTAATGCAAATGTACATAGCTCGTCGTCTGGTGCTGAATGCAGTAAAATGTCACCTACGGCTGTCGGCACTGTTTCAAGTCCTGAATCTGATCCACATCGATTGACTCAACAATTAGTATTTCCTTTACATCCTATACCCAAACCAGATGACGCTCTTTCTAGCCCTCCGTTAGCTATTAATGGTATTCACGATCCATTATTATCGGCATGTGAACCTACGTCTGAAAAATTTCAAGGAAAAGGTATTCCGCCAGACAGTTGCACATGTTGGACAAAACCATTAATTGATCAAATATTTATTACGGACGTTACTTCAAATTTGGTAACTGTAACTGTTCGAGAATGTTACACTGATAAAGGATTCTTTAGAAAAAGATAATATGTAATGGTGGAATATTCGCAATCAGATATATATATATATATATATATATATATTGTAGGATACTCAAGGTGTCTCAGTTTTAAGTTGGGATCAGGATTCTTGATTGACAGCTGTCAGTTGTCAATCATCTGCAGTCGATCACCTCGAATATAAAATATTACAAGCTCATTCATCTTTTGTATCTTTTGATTTTCACTTGAATTTACTTGTATGTATACATAAATAAATATAGTAAATAACTTCTACGATTTTGGTAGAGATACATCAATAGAAAATATATAATATTGGATGTTTGAAACAACAAAAATACAGTATGTACCAGTGAACTATGGTAATTGAATTATTATACTCTGTATATGTACAACATAGGATTTTACTAATGTATGTAATTGTTTAAAGCAGTTTGCTAAGTATACTCTTAATAGAGGTTTATCAATAATTATATTATTATGTGATAATAGATAAATTTATCCAATAGTAATAAAACAGTGGTTAATATCTGTCGACAGAGCTGTAAATATATATATGAATGAGTCAAAGATTACACGTTTTGTTCGCTGTAACTTGAGGTTTCACATTTTATTGCAATCCTCAGACAATTGTTTTATAAAAGCAATAAAGCGTGAATCTTCAAGTTGAAGCATACAAAACGTGTAGTCTTTGAATCCTTCAGATATATTATTATGTGATATATATATATATCAATATATAAGTTATCTCTAAATAGCAAAACATATCCTCACATGAAAATAAATATATAATGCTTAGTCTGAAATTGATCATAGGCATTCATGAACTGAATTCACATGTGTTTTTTCTGTGTGTTTTTTATGAAATCAAGTTTACTGTAATCAATGAACTGTTTGTGAAATCAAATTTACTGCAATTCATGAACTTAAGGTTGCTGTATTTCATGAACTGTTCATGAAATCAAGTTTATTGCAATTCATGAACTTAAGTTTACTGTATTTCATGAACTGTTCATGAAATCACTATTATTGCAATTCATGAACTTAAGTTTACTGCAATTCATGAACTTAAGGTTGCTGTATTTCATGAACTGTTCATGAAATCAAGTTTATTGCAATTCATGAACTTAAGTTTACTGTATTTCATGAACTGTTCATGAAATCACGTTTATTGCAATTCATGAACTTGAGTTTACTGCAATTCATGAACTTAAGGTTGCTGTATTTCGTGAACTGTTCATGAAATCACGTTTATTGCAATTCATGAACTTAAGGTTGCTGTATTTCATGAACTGTTCATGAAATCACGTTTATTGCAATTCATGAACTTAAGTTTACTGTATTTCATGAACTGTTCATGAAATCACGTTTATTGCAATTCATGAACTTAAGTTTACTGCAATTCATGAACTTAAGGTTGCTGTATTTCATGAACTGTTCGTGAAATCAAGTTTATTGCAATTCATGAACTTAAGTTTACTGTATTTCACGAACTGTTCATGAAATCAAGTTTACTGTAATCAATGAACTGTTTGTGAAATCAAATTTACTGCAATTCATGAACTTAAGGTTGCTGTATTTCATGAACTGTTCATGAAATCAAGTTTACTGTAATCAATGAACTGTTCATGAAATCAAGTTTATTGCAATTCATGAACTTAAGTTTACTGTATTTCACGAACTGTTCATGAAATCACGTTTATTGCAATTCATGAACTTAAGTTTACTGCAATTCATGAACTTAAGGTTGCTGTATTTCATGAACTGTTCATGAAATCAAGTTTATTGCAATTCATGAACTTAAGGTTGCTGTATTTCACGAACTGTTCATGAAATCAAGTTTACTGTAATCAATGAACTGTTTGTGAAATCAAGTTCACTGTTCATGAAATCGAGTTTGCTGAAGTTCATGAACTGTTCAGTGTTGACGAACTGAAGCTTACGGTAATCCATGAGGAGTTCATGAAACGTTTCATGAAGTTTACTGCAATTCATGAACTGTTAATGCAATCAAGTTTATTGCAATTCATGAACTGAAGCTCGCTGTAATTCATGAACTGTTTTTGTGAAATCAAGTTTGCTGTAATTCATGAACTGTTTGTGAAATCAAGTTTAATGTAATTCATGAACAGTTCATCAACTGAAGTTTACTGCAATCCTTGAACATTTTTAATCTGCATTTCTTGGGGAGGTTTGACTGACCTATATATTACAAGAATATCGGTTTCATCTGGAATTTGCTCTAAGCTTTCTGGAATCTAGAACTGAATGATACGTGCTTTTGTCAGACATTGGTCTGAATGTTCGGCCGATGCCTCAAATTAACTAATTTAATTAACACTACTGACACCAAGACCATAAAAAGGCGTGAGATTTCATAGTATTTTCAAACTTTTTTATGGCCTAAAAATTAGTGGTTTTCATTTCTATACATTTGCATGGTGTACTTCTGACACTTTCATGGTTTTGGTGTAAAAAAGTCAATAAACATTTAATTTGATCTAATTTTAATTTAATTAGATAAAATTTGATGCGATTCCAATGATGTAATTTCATAAATCATCTCGAGAAATGAACAGCTTTAAATAAACCCGGGGGGGGGGGTAACTTCCATACTTTTGGTATACGGGGACCTTCAAATATAAAAGGGTACCTTTTTCAAAATCCAGAGAAATATTCAGGGTATGCTCAGTCATACAAATTTTTTGAGGTATCCTTTTGATGCCTTTGCAATTTTTTCATTTTGCAAATCAAATTTTGCCTATGAAAAAAATGTTTTCATTTTTTGGTTGAATCTGTCATTCATATAAATATATTTAGAGTATCGTTTTCATTATGGAGAAAATTTTAATGGTCATCATGCCAAAGTTCCATTTGAACAAACCCATCGAAACGCAATGGAAGTTACCCCCCCCCCCCCGGGTACATAAATGAAGCAAAAGTTAGTCAAGTTGTACCGTAAGTTTAACCGTGAAACTTGATTAACATTTATTGTATATACAGTAGCACTATATCGAGCACGCCCTTAAATGGTTTGCATTTCATTATTATTAATATCGTACTAATTATATACTAATGAAAATAATTATACATTATCATCAGTAAAGAATGAAACATTCTAAATTTCCGCTACTTATAATGATAAATAAATCGCCTGATGATCACCTTCTGCTGTGAAACTTGAAGTAGCGGAAATCTGGAATCTTTCATTTTTGACTTTCATTTCTATATAAATTCTCTGATTAATTTCATTGAGCGCTATACCAAGAACTGGTGTGGAACAATCCCACTATTAATATTATTATATTATTATTATTATTATTATTACATTATCATTTATACAGAATATGTTATTTTGCGTATTCAGCTTTAATTTCGTAATTATTTGTCAATAACATATCAGTGAACGTTGTTGAGAAGGACAATGAGCCAGCAATGACCATAATGCATCAGTATAAGGATTGTACAATGTTTTAACTATAGAAGCCCATCTTTAAAGTGTAAACATATTGAAGATATATAACGTCTTCTTGAAAGATTATTTTAAATTTTGACCAAAGAATTCTAGATTTAATATTTTCTGTGGATTTCCCAATTTACGTGTACAATCACCGTTACAGTAACTATGATATTGTGATCTATTGTAATGCCGTTTACCAAACAATGAAACTGCCGTGTAGTAAGCTTTGGCAGCAAGAATACATGTATTACGACGTAACCATCCACGACGAGTTATCGCTCCTCTTCTTCGTGATGTAAAGAAGCGTGCATTGCAAACGGATTTCATGTCTTTTAAAAATGATTTGTCGCAATTGTGTCTTTGCCATTCGTGAGTTGAACCCTATAAGAATTAAGAGAACAATATATTATATATTAACTATTATATCCCTATATCTATATAGGTTCTGCAATATTAGAGGCCTGGAATCGTGGAAGCAAAGAGGTGATGAAATGTTTTTGATACCTAAAATTGTCAAAACTCTGCATCAATACCTTTATATAAATTTTACAAATGAATAAATTAAAATAATAAATTAAAGATGATAATTATTACAACATGTACACACAAACTCGTTTTCCATAGCCTTGAATTGTCTCGGAGACTATCCCTTAGCTTACAACTTCGTGTCAGTACTATTTCAGCGTGAATGGTTTGGGGATTATTTTATTATAAAAATGTTGGTTCGTACAACAGGGCTAGATGTAGAGCAACATGGCTTCGGATTGAGATTCCAGCTCTGCAACCTGGCATAGAACGTTTTACAAATATGCTGTCGTCCAGTCAATATTAAAACAATTTTGAACAAGTTTAGTTAGGTTCGTTATATTCTAACCAATCCTTACTTGGCAACAAGTGCCTTATAAAGTTTAACGAAACAGATATATGTCTTTTCTAAGGTTTTCGAATAAGAGCGTAATTAGTGGATTACACGTCACTGTTTGGTTCAAATTCTCGTAATGTCACCAATGGCTCCACTTGATTTCATACTACATGAACTACTATACATGGATGGGAAATCCAAGGGTGCCCACAAAATACTTCAGAGCTGCATTGCATCGCATAGACCTCGACAAACAAGTAATTATAGAAACCAAATGATTGCAAAATGTACAATTGACGCAATACGCGTAATCATATAGGTTATTCCATATCCTAAATTTGAAATGTATATTTATTTAAATAATTATTATCAAAATTATACTTACGCATTTATAACAAACATCGTGTTTATCACAAGCCGGTTTAAAAACATTTTTGTGAGCTAATGATAAACCATTTGGAACCGAACAACCATTTGTAGCTAACTTAACGTACTGACAATTTCTAAACTCATTTCTCATCGATGAACAACTGTTCTGAATTTGATATACTAAGAAAAATAATGAAATAATAAATTTCATCTCAAATTAATTTCTAGTAGACTTGTTTATAAATATATAATATCTATATACCGTATCGATATATTTGTGCAAGTATATATAACTTTCTTTTTCTGTATATATCCTCTCTGCTTTCAATAGGAATTTGTTTTTATTTGTGGGCAAAAGTAAAACAGAAGCCGATTTACAAACATTATCAGTCATCTAGCTATTTAATTATTCATGATTATTTTGTTCTTGTCCTCAAAAAAATATTTTTGTTTGTTACATTAAGAATGTGATGTCACGCATAGAGTTCAACAATATAAAAAAAACAACTTTATTTACCGCACTATATATGTTACGTGTTCTACTCGTATTGTTCATTTAATACATAGGATGATTCGATATATATATATAAATATTCTATATCAATAATAACTAGTTCTAGAGCTATGTATATATAGTTGATTAAATAATTTTAAATCAAACGGCGAAGACATTTAGATGGACTGAGTACTCTCGTGGAAGTTACAGAAAAGATATGAATTCTTGCAGCTGCCCCTACTGCTAAATGAGTTCACGTGGTTCAAGCTTTCTCAGCAAGATTGTCCTCTGTTTTTAATTTACATCATTTTACACAATACGTGTGTCTCATAATTTGAAACGTAGATGCTAGATACAATATGCAAGTTACAATGTTGAATATCATACTCTACTCAAAAGAAGGCGATATTTATGAATAGAAACATTGCGTTTTAAATTAAAAAGTTACGGTCTGAGATCTCAAATTAAACGCACGAAGCCTCGAGTTATGGATATGGTTTTACCTCATACTTTTTCAATCAACATGAACATTTGTTACAAAATTTGACACAAAAGAAAAGAGAAATGTTCTCCATGTAGCTGGAAGTGTCACACGCTTTTATACGATATTCAGAAAGTGAATATATTAATTCTAATAATTAAAAACATGAAACATAAAAATACTAGCTACGCTATAGTTTTATTTATCGTTAGGCAAAATAAATTATTGTTCAAGATAAAATTCGTGTCTCCGATGCTAGAGAACTTTGGTGATACTACAGCAGAAACCAATCTCGTTGCTTTGTAGGGCTTTATTGTCTTTATGCATTGCTGGACCTTGATATGATGTAAGGCTTTTCATACATTTTGAAAAATTTTTTCTATATATCAATCTGCAGAAATTAGTTAGCTTTTTTTGTTATTCATTAAGTAAATGCAACGAAGAAAATTTAATAATTCTATAAAGAAAGGCTTAAAAATATATAGATGAAAGATCACGAGTTTACTCCGTTCTTTAATTTCCGTTTACTCCGTTTTTCCGTTCTCCGTTGAAGAAAGGCTTATATATAAACTATTATAGGGCTTGTTTTATTTTTGTGTTATTATAATGTAATTACATATTATACCATTAAAGGACTTAATCGTATGTCATCGTAAGCAATAAGTGATTGATTAGATAAGCTATAAGTCATCAGACTCGTTATGAAGTTGGCGGGTAATCGCGCGATGAGGTTAATATTACGCATGCGTATGGTAAAATTCAATTTGCCTTCCAAGTTTGTTTATTGATGTTTTGTTTATGAAGGCTTTTTAATCAAAATATGTGATTATTCTTACAAATTGTAACACTGAAATTAATCTAAAAGATATTTACAATTATAATAAATATACATTGGTAACTTTTGGTGGGATTTGAAATTCAGAAGAGAACGAATTCTGCCGAGAAAAATGGATAACAACGATACGGCTGTTGCTAAGGAATCCTACAAGATTATACAAAAGTTGGATTAAATGATGATAGGACTTCGAACACGTCAGCTGAACTAATACCAACATTTCCCATTAAGACATTTATATAGATCTGAGTACTTGCATACATTTAGAATTCAATTAGAATCTTTGGAGTTCGGGAATGCAAACATTTAGTATTTAGACGACATTTTAATTTTAATCTTCAACATAATGGCCGTTTACTTTGATTACAAACTCACATTTCCTGTAGCTGCTATTCACAAATTGATTGCATGTCACAATTCATATTCATTGATAGCTGTAGCTTCATCGAATGAAGAAAAAAAGGAAGGAATTTTGTCATTGCATCTTGATGAGGTAATTAAGTAGCTAAATTGAGAGTAAGTAATTAAAAATAAATAAGTAAAAAGTAATAATTGAGACGGTATAACAACTATAATCCTACCGTACGTCCTAATCCTAACTACTTGTACTTCACGGCAAACATTTCTGCCGCGCGATAATTGAACCGTTCATGAACATGAATGTTGAAACATATTTTTTTCATGAAACGTTTTGCAGCCTTTCATTAACCTTTTATGAACAAGCAAAGTTAATTTTCACATGAGCAAACCTTCAGATCTTAAGTCCAGGTGATTGCTCTGCCTTACAAACTAATCAGGTACGCCGGAGCGAGAATCGAACAGGCAGGCAGCGAAGAAGAGCACTTTTTTCAAAAATTATCTCTTGACTAGCTCTTGCACCATAAATTGCCAAATATCGGCCCATGATTATTTTGTTTTAAGACTCAAATGAAAAAAAATAAAAATTTTCATAACCTAGAAACCCTGATAAACTACGCTATTACACTATCTTGGAGAAGGGCATTTGCTTCCCCCGTGTTGCCACCGCACTACAATGCAAGGATTAGCTGCCCCTTTGGCCCCATTGACTCTGGTATTCACTAGAGCTAATGCTCCAGATTGAATGTTTTATCAAGGTATCATTTTGCATAGTTCTAGCTTCTAGCAGGCAAAAGACTCAAAATCATATTTCCTTTTTTTAACAATGGTTCTACCATTATTATAACAGGGAGAATTACTTCACACTTCAACTGTTCAACGACCATGTCTTATAACGTCTTTGTCGTGGCATCCAACTAAAAAAGTTCTTGCGATTGGATGGGAAAATTCAGACGCATGTATCTGGAATGAACATGATCATCACATGAGTGAAGCTGTGCCGAGTCATAAAGGAGCGATTTCTATACTGGAATGGAACGCTACAGGATCAAAATTAATCACTGGAGATTTAGTGAGATTTCATTTAAATAATATATTTGTTATTTGTTATTATGGTATTTATAAAAAATTGCGGAAATAATTTATCCCATATTCTCACCTGATCTCAAGATCACAAAGCACACACAGTAGGCCTACACACTTGAATAACTAGAACATACACTTGTATTGGATTTCTAAATCTAAAACATTATATTTGTTTAATATTATTATGTTGATAGCATGATAGATATGTTGTATGTTTTCTGTTCCCTTCTGTAATTTAAAGACTTTAGTCTTCTAGCCAAATGCAGCCAGAGCCATGCATTTACAAGAGTTGCGACACTATTTTGCAATTGTCAACTCACTCGCGTTTACTTCTTAGATTCAACAAATATTATATTTACTTGAATAAAATTGTATTTACCTGTGTCATTCATGTCTCTCTCACACCGACCATATGTAGTCTTACAACCAGGATACAAGTCTGATAATGATAATTATTTTTTTTATATCAATAGAAAGGCACTATTTGTGTGTGGAAAGTAGATCAAAAAGGGAATTTTCAACAAGCGCCAATGCATCGTCATGACGTACAATCTGGTATCGTTAAATTGGTATTCCGTTCTAGTTTCAGTGCTGATATGGCAGCGTAAGTATCGTCCATATTGCATACATACTCTCGCTAAGATAGCTATGGTAAACACATTATGAAACGATGATGATCTGAAATGTCATAAAATTGATATTTCGACACATTGAATTAAGCAGTTGAAGTAAAGTAGTACAGTAGTTAGTAATTGAGACATTGTTTACCCCACCAAAGGCACCTGTACTCCTCTTCTATTTCTAGAGGAGTGGCTCTTTTCCCTAAGAGGAATAAATGTAAATGCTCTTTATTGATCTCAACCGCGACAATGCAGATCAATTTCAACAGATTTCATGGCAAATAGGTATCGATTGTCAATGCGCAACAATGCGTCACAACTGTTCACAATGTAATTCCCTATAGACCATTCCTCATTTGATGTTATTCAGATAAAGTCAAGGCTGAATTGACCACCTTCGGGAGATTTAAGCCACAGTCGATCAGTTATGATTAGATCTGAAGTTTGTCTGCTCTGTCATATCAGCTAATCCTCCTATCTGAGCTAATCCTCCAAGTTGAAGGAGACATAAACAACAAATGCATGTCAGTGGTTAGTTGTGTAATGTTAAAAGGACATGTAATAAAAAAGGCATGCATCTGTTTGACCCCATAAGGAGTAAGCAGTTATGGCTAGATGAGCTATCTGGACTTAGGCCTACTTGACACACAGAAGCACAGGATGAGTTATATTCATAGTTTTAATTTATTGACATCATAAATTGTATAATAACAAAATTAATTCAATCAATCTGATTGGTTTAAATTTATGACGCCAAATCACCATATCAAAGCAAAAGCAAAAACCAGGTTTGAAAAGCGCAATGGATCTTGCAATTCAAACTTGATATCACAATTAAAAATCTCCAGTGTGCTAGTTAATAAACAAAGCAATTAGCACACAGTTTCCAATAAGCTATTGATATTTAAAGCAATCAAATTATTTCAGAGTAAAACGAAAAACACTTGTTGTTTGTGATTATCCAATATCTTCTTGTTTTCTTTTAAAGTTCCCTCTTGGCCGCCAAATAGCTCATAGGTAACTGTGCACTCAATTACTTAATATCACCTGCAGCCAAAATAAAACGCACTAATGCCTCTAACGTTATAGGCAAAGATCACTATAAACTTTTCTGTAGGCCTAGGCCATTTATGAAGACCATTTATATATAAAATTGTTGGTTATTCACATAAAATAATTTCTATATTGTAGAGAGTTATCTGCCTCAGCTAGAGCCGCAGTTAATGGCGATGAAAAAGCATTAGAAATGTTTTCAGGGAAAAAGACGCCAGCATCACAATCAAAATTCAATCTATCAGCAGCTGATAGTATTCAACTGTTCTTTTCAACTGAATCAGGTAAAGTAGCTTTACATGCCTGTGTGTTGGCTTAACTAATAACACTACCAACACCAAAACCATGAAAATGCCATGGAAATGTTGTGAAAACTCCATGAAAATGTTGTGAAAACTCCATGAAAATGTTGTGAAAACTCCATGAAAATGTTGTGAAAACTCCATGAAAATGTAAAAAAAAGTGAAAGCCATAAATTTAGGAGGCCCTGAAAAGGTTTGAAAGCCATGAAAACATCAATATATTATCTCAAACTAGAAATGTATTTTCTATCTCAATTTTGCAATATCCTAGATGTAAAAGGTAACAATTCCTTTCTGTTTTATGAAGGGAGTGTGCACTATATCAATGACAAAGGAAAGTGCCATGAAAGATTTAAACTTGATGGTATTGTTAAACATTTATTCTATCACGAAAGTAAAGACGTAATATTAAGTATCACCGATGGTTTGATACTAACCCAACACTCAATTAGTGGGGATGGCGAAACAACTGAACTTAGCAAGGTATGAATTTCCCCTGAGAAAAACACTTCAGGAGTTCATAAACAGTTCATGAATGTTAGATTACCTCAATTTTTATAGACAGTTCACGAACAGTTCATGAACGTTAAATGGCCCCAATTTTCATGAACTGTTAATGAACTGTTCATGAACTGTTTATGAACATTTCATGAGCCCTCACAGACAGTTCATGAACAGTTCATGATTGTTAAATGGCCCCAATTTTCATAAACTGTTTATGAGCTGTTCATGAACTGTTCATGAACATTTTATGAGCCCTCACAGATAGTTCATGAACAGTTCATGAGCGTTAAATGGCCCCAATTCCCATAAACTGTTCATGAACTGTTCATGAACTCCTGAACTGTTTTTGGCAGGAGTTATAATATAGTCAAACCTGTTATAACGATCACCTCTATTCAGCGGCCACCTGTATATAGTGGTCACCCTTGCAATATGTAAAATAGTATTTTCCATTGAACCAACCCTGTATATAAAGATCACCTGCATACAGTGGTCAATTTATCTTCCTCTCATAGCCGGCTGTTTATGCAGGCTTCGCTGTTTGATTCAAAATTCCTGGATCTGTTAGATGTTCCGAGCATGAACGGTAGATCTTATATATGTTTTGAGTTTTATCATTTTCATCATAATGAAATACATATATTTTTTTTTTCATTATGTTGCACTAAAATAATAAAATGTACAACAAAGTGTGCATATGCAATGGGCATGGTATCTAACAAACAGGCATTCTATTCCTGCAATTTCATA
Organism: Haliclystus octoradiatus; assembly: GCA_916610825.1. Taxonomy (NCBI): domain Eukaryota; kingdom Metazoa; phylum Cnidaria; class Staurozoa; order Stauromedusae; family Haliclystidae; genus Haliclystus; species Haliclystus octoradiatus. The sequence continues at coordinate 27,601,526 of OU744449.1, forward strand.
TAATTTTGTCTATTTTTCATCTACTGCATTCAAATCTATTTCAGGTCAAGTTAAGTGGAAATCCTTCCAAGGCAAGCCTTTGTATGGCAGGAACAGGATTATTGGCATGTGCCACTTCAGAATCTATAGTTAGGTGAGTCAATGTTTATCATGTTTGTACATTGCAACAGCTACAGATAATAGAATGGAATAATTTAAACTATGGTGAAGTGAACCCCTGTTAAAGTTTTGAAAAGATCCTATTTTATCACATATTTGAATTTACAGCCATTAAAATCTGTAGAATAACTGGTTTTATAATATAATTCACATACTAATAATAACTCAAACTAATCATAAACAATACAAAATCGTATCTTTCGTCAACGCAACTTTTTGCTTACGGTCACTCCTTACTAACAATGTTGATGCTAACCAAAGGCCCTATATTACAATATTACAGCATCGGAAGCAAGAGTTTTGTAATGCAATCTTGGTTACAATTTAGCCTATATTATAAAATTGCATCATTTTATTTTCTATACAATGTAAATTGAATGCATGGTTGTTGTAAAGTCAAGCCTCTTATAAAGGTCATATTGTGGTCACTCTTGGTAGAACTAAAATAATAGGCCTACTTCTGTTGAATTGGCTGCCATATACAGGTTTAACTGACTGTAGGCCTATAGCAATTAATTATTTGTGTTTTGACATTTTCAGGATTATTGGTATTGATAATGATGAAAATTTTGTCCTACGTCTGGATCCTCAGTTTGGTTTTGAAAGTGGTGAACTTGTGACATGTTTATCGTATAGTCATCATAAAGGTTAGCTAAGTACGATGTATACCTCATACCTGTATTATGTATTGACCGTTCCTTGTTTGATGTATTCAAATACTATGTGATTATATGTACATCAATATTATGATTATATGTTCCAAAATTAACCTGTTATTCATTGACTACTAATCACTACTAAAACAGGACCTCAGTCATTGTCAGCCGATATTCACCTCTCCTTTGAGCAATTAACTGCTACTTATTGATCTTTTCATGAATTCTAATCAATGGCTCCCACATTCATGAACTTTTCATTTACTTGTCTAGGCTACTATTTTCACAGGGACCGTCAGATTTAATGCACAAGAATATTTAAGTTTTTCATCTTACAAAAACAATTCTTATTTCAACTGCTCCAGTTATTCTGATACTGAAATTATAGAATTGAAACAAAGATGAGGCAAGGATGATGATCGCAAAATATGATGAAAAGATGATCTGTCTGAAGATCGCCAAATAAACATGTGGCAAAGGCTTTGCCTCATCTCTGTCTCAATTCTATATTACGCTCTGCTTTAACAAACATTGAGCACTCTCGCATGCCTGTCTTTACCTTATATTTTATTATGATACTGAAATTCACTTTTGTTTTCTTTAAGGTATTCTTGCTGGTGGTACAAACATGAAGCGTATTGCCATGTGGAAATGTGATTCTAATCTGGCAAATAATAATAACGATGCAAAATTATGGAAGTTACAAAAATCATCATTTGTTGATACCGATGCTAGTGAGATGTCTGTAAGTTTGTTTACAAAGTCTTTTGTGTGTTGATTAAACTATTTGAAACTTGTTTGGCAATTATGAGCTGTTTGTCGTTCTTAGTTGGAATTTCAAGCATGAAAAATCTCTTCCCGAATAAACCTCCTGAAAACTATTCAAGATGAATGAGGTTTCCTCTTTAAAATAAATACTAATTGAGACGGTATTGCTTTACCGATGGTACCCGCACCACTCCTCTATTTGTAGAAGAGTGGCTTTTTTCGCTGAGAGCAATGATTTTAAACGCTCTTTGTTGATCTCAGCCGCGACACTGCAGATCAATTTCAACAAATTTCATGGATGATGCGCCGCAGCTACTCACAATGCAAGAACTACTACCAAACTATTCACGAACCGTTCATTAATATTTCAAAACTGCGATATTTAATGTTCATAAACTGTTTTAAACTGTTTTGAATCGATTTAATCTGGCTGTAGTGTATCCTAATTTTCTTTTTCTTTTCTTTTTTAGTGGGGAGCAGGCCGTGGTTTGTTGACAGTGAATGGTGGAACACATGTGACATTGTTAAGTGAATCAATTATGAATTCACATTATAATCAAGGCGTAAGTTAAAGTTGTTTTGTTAAATAGCATGATAATATAACAAGAACTAGGATAGTGCAACTCATATTTGCGTTTTGAAGAGTTTTAAAAAGGTTATAATATTATGTTACCTTTACGTGAATGCTCCAACTAAACTGTAATTAACATCTTCAAATATATAGAAGCATTTTGACAATTGTATGCAAAACAGATGTTTTCGTTTGGCTATTATATCAATGTGTTTTTGGTTTTCATTTAAAGATTGCTGCAGCTCAAGTCTCTCCAAAACAATTATCAATTGAACTACACAGAACCAATCAGAAGCAAGCTTTGAAATGTGACATTCACATAAGGGGTGCTTATGTTACTAAAGTAAGTATTTATGTATTCATTGAGGGAAAATCTACCAGGGCTGTTTAAGGAAGTAATTTAGACGGTATCACTCTACCAAACGCTCTCCTATCACTATTTTTATTGTAGAAGAAATTAAATAGAGACCGACCTTGTTGATTTTATTCCATTGTCGTTTCCTATTCTTCTCAGTTTTGCAATGCCTCTGACGAATAAGTTTCGAAGAGAGAATAAAAAAAAAGTGTTTATCCATGAATGAACCAATCAAATTTCATGAATACATTCGATTATGACATTGTATTTTAAAACTCATGTGTACAGATCAAATGCCTAATGGACAACATTCTGGTGTTTAATAAAATATTAACAAATTGTTCATATGCTTTTCTTAGAATAATACAGTTGTATGGAATGGAAAAAAGGTTGCTGTTTACGAAGTTTCTGTTGAAAAATCATTAGTTCGAGTAGCAGGTACGTGTTGCTGCACTTTTGACGGTTTTGAATTTCATTAATTAATACTGACATTTCAAATGCTATTGTAAATTGTAAAGGTTTGAAATGCTGTTCTAGTAATGTGATTGGCTAACTCTTGTGTTGGGATCACACAAGCCAAAACAACTTTAACATCATATAGAGATAAAAATAAAATTCCAAATATTTATAAATGGACAATTGAATCTTGTTAAAATTGTTTATGATGCATATTTTAATGATACATATTTTAAAATTTGTATCATCATCAATCATTCTTCTTCTTTGCGTCATCTCGTTAGGTCATACAGTGTAGTAGCTAATCCGAGACAAAATTACAGAAGCCTGACAAAACCAACAAAAACTTTCAAAACAGCAGAAATTAGTAAAGAGACCATCAATACCAAAGCATTAGAAATAATTGAAAGTAATTAGAAAGTAAACATTTGCATCTGTGATTGAAGCAAGACAAACATAGGCCTAATATAATGTTAGGAAAATTTAAATCTTTCTCAGTATGTTTAGGCTATGTTTATGTTGATAGCTTCTTGATGTCCCCATTATGTGGAGCTCTGTATTGATCATACATGAGGATTTTCAGATTTTTAGCATATCCTAGATTTCAGACTATTTTCAAACTATTTCTATCATCGTGCTCTCGTATTTAATGTAGGGTCATTCAATTGTGATTCGCATTCAATCCAAGCGTATGAGCAAAGTCTTTACATAACAGAACAAGGCAAAATAAGTGTGCGAACATTTCAGGTAATTTGTATGCTATTATTTTGTGAAGCACAACTTCTTAGTGAGTAATTACAAACATTTCATTTGAGTAATAACACGGTAATTAAATAGCTGTATTGTGCTACATACCAGGTCAACCAGTAATTACTAATTTGTCATGATTTGTCAAGTTTTTATTTTTTTAATGTTTCTTCAGGGTACCGTTAAACAAGAACTGGCATTTACAGAACAAGAAGGCGATCCTGTGTTAATTGACGTTCATGGAACATTCATGGCTGCTTGCACAAACAAGAATGTTATTAAAGTATTTGATTTATCACGAAGGTAATAACAAGGCTAACACAACTGATAAAGGGTCATTAAAGCTTTTCATAAACGTTCACATACATTTTTGCACCATTTAATCAAGAGTTCATGAAAATTGTTTACATTGTTATGAAGCTTCATCAACAGTTGATGAACTGTTATCTTCCGAAGTTGAGTTTCTTTTCAATCAATTTGCAAGCAATTTTCTAGCATATCATTCCTCTGGTATTGTGATCTGACTACACAATATGTACAAGACTATCTACTTTTCTATCAAACAAAGCTCATATGAAGAAATGTATGGGTTCATGAACAGTTCATAAACTACATTAATAGTTCATGTGCAGCTCATGAACACTTCATTAACAGCTCATGAAATAAATTCCCTTGTTGGTTAATGAACAGCTTGTGATAAAATTGAGCACATTTTAATGAACACTTCATAAAAAGCGCATGCAAATCTGCTTGTGGGTTCATAAATAGTTTGTTATAGTGGAATTGACCACATTTTAATACACACACTTAATAAACATTTTATGAACTATTGATAAAAGGTTTGTGAAAATGTCACGTTCATGAACTGATTACTTTTTTCACAGGGGTCATGCTGCCATAATGTTCTCTCCATCCATCATACATGCTCAACTTTGTAGACCTCGTTCCATAATTCTTGTAACAGGACAGTATTAGTTGTTAGATGATTGGGCAGACTTGGTGCTAGCAGGCAAGCAATTATTGCATTTAAATCGAAAAGAGATTTTTTGGTCATCAGGTCAATTGGCAAAGGGGGGAATATTACTGCCAGTGGCCCCATGGATGGTCCCTATCACTTTACCCCTATATATCTACTCTCAATTTTCATTTTCGTCATAATTTTTTAGGGAAGCAAGACAGCATGGTAGTACCAAATACCTTGATGCTGATGATTTTGGCAATGCATCACCTTCGTGTATACGTTGTAATTGTAATGGTTCAAGAGTTGCGTTCATGCTTAACAAGGTCAGTTACTATAGGCTTGGCACAACCACAACAGTAAATCCTGGGTGGGTGTTGGGATGTGACACCCCCTCCCCTGATACAGATTTTGAATCAAATTTTGAGACGGAAATTTGCCAAAATCAGTTCATGAACCACCATCTAGATTATAATTGCTCCAGGTCATTATGTACTGGGGCATGATGGTTTACAACATGTAAATGTTTGCATCTGTGCAGGATTAAATAACAACATAGTTTAATGATTGCTCTTTGTTATAATATGATATGGCCTTGCCAGCTGACATTACAGGGAGAGATACTAGATACTGCTCTGGCCGTTAATCAGAGCTCTTCACTCGATACAATAGATACAGCCATACAGAAAAACAATTTAAAGTTAAACTTTTGATCAATTAATTAAAATGATTTGTTGTAATATTATTTTATTACATAACAGGGTGCTTCTGATTCAAGAGTCCATATATGGGATGTTGATATTGACGCAGTTCAATATTTTGATTTCAAAGAAGGAAAAGGACAGTCTGAAGCCAATGAGAATTTAAAACTAGCACAGGAGCAGCTTACAAAGGAAATAAAAGGTAGGGAACTCTTTCCATTAAAAGTAAAAATAATTGTGAATTCATGTCTAGCCAAAAAACATCACAATTTATTTTGTCTAAACATTTTGAAATTTCTCTTGTCCCCTTGCAAAAAGCAGTTCAGGAGTTCGTGAACAGTTCATGAACGTTGAATGGCCGAATTTGTATGAACAATTCATGAACAGTTCTGGAAGATGTCCATGAAAATTAGGCCATTTGAAGTTCATGAACTCCTGAACTGTTTTTGCAAGGGTCATTATTTAAAGGTAAATTGCTACCTTGATATGGCATGAGAAATATTGAAACGTCGGAACAAATTAATTTTTGATATTTTGTCGCTACCTTTCTTACTGTCATGTTTTCCAAAGAACCTTTTAATTGCCACTTTTATTACTGCAGAAGAAAAATATTTTACCGTTGTTGTTTCTTTCAGATCGTTCTCCCCTGAATATCCATTGGGATGCAACAGAGCCAAAATTATTTCTTTGTCAAACAACGGCAACTTTTTCAAGTAAACCAGCTGATAAAAATTCTGGTAGACCTGCCTTTTCACCTAATACATCACCATCCATCCTGAAATCCAAGGTATGTGTCATTATCTGCATCTAGTACCCTAGATGTCAACTTTTAAACAAATACCTATATGCTTTGATGAGTATACATACTAAACCCTGGGCAAACAACGGTAACTTTCACGCAACAAATCTTTTTTGTCTGGGTAATAAAATACACAATCCAATGCGTCAGACAAAAACGAAAGAGTGGCTAAATGCTTTCAAAGGATTTAAAAGTCAAGCAAATATTGCCGCTCATATGCCCAGGGCTTTATTTACTTAACTAAATTAAATTATAATTCATGAAATTTATAGATATTGAATTGATATCTTGAAATGGTTTCATGAATATTCAATGATCATGATATCGCAATGGCTTGTGGTTGAACATTGAACATCAATTACCTTTTAAACTTCTTAATTAACTGTTGGATGAACACTTCATGAACTTTTCATGAACAAAATGAGCAGTCCACAAACTGTTCATGCAAATGGTGCCATTTAACACCCATGAACTGAATTCACAGGGGAGTGCTTAAAGGAGCAAAAATGACCGGCAGGCGCTACGCACTTCGGATCACGTGCATGTTTATTGTTCATAACACAATGTATATTGTTGACATGAATTTATAACAGATTAGGCCTGTGTAGAACAATAGTTTCAAAGCGAGACGTTTGAATTATGCTAAGCATAAATTCAACTTGTGCTCGCAGCGGTCGCCGGTCAATCTTGCCCCTTTAATCACAATGTGCAATTTGTTTATGAACTATTGATTTTGATAAACTGACTTTTTGAGAATTTATTTGATGTAATTTAATTGGTATTTCAGTGTAAGAACTTGACAATTATCCTGTTTGCAATGATTGAAATATTAATTTATTTCAGAATAATGGTCTTGTTGTGAGTCTCTTCAGTTCATCTGAATACGGTGTCATTGCTCATGGCTATTTCCCACTTGAAGAGAATCATTCAGGTTAGTTTTTGAAGTTTGAACTTTGAAAAGATTTATGCGATTTGGAATTGGTAGAGAACTGTGTACCAGTTTATTTACACAAGCAGTGCGTAGTGACTAGTGAGTCACAATAAAGAGTTAAAAAGTCACAAGACGCTGCAGCAGGAAGAATTTTAACTTTTGAACCATCTATAAAGTATGTATTCAATCGAAGGGAAGGGGTCATACCAAAAGGGGAATGTCAACAATCAAAGTATGTACGCATCCTGGCATGTCTCTGTCGCACTTTTTGAAATGTTTCAATGCAATTAATTATCAAGTTATTGACATAACTTCCAAACACATTGACCAATCAATCAAATTGCAGAACTCACATCCCATTATTACGTCATATTTGAAAAAGCTTAATCTAACATGGCTCTTGACTAATCATAGTTTGGAAAAACTTCTACCATATAAAGATCATTGCATACTTAGGATATGTGATTTGTTCGTCTTTTGTGCAGACATCTTTATTACCGATAGTCATGTTAAATTGTGATTTGTTATTTCTGTTTTAGAGCTATTGGGTCTAGACATACCATATTGTTACCTAGTGAAAAAGGTATGTTATTTCAAACATGACAATTAGCCTTTTTGTTCTGCAAAATCAACAGGTCATAGATTTGGTTATTGTTCAAAATATTTTATACTCCGATGAAGCAGGGAAAATGTTCACAAAGTATTTATGGAAATCTGGCAAATTTACGTTGATGAACCGATTCATGAACTGTTCATGAATTTATCAGTTTTTTTCGCAGGGTACTCAACAACATCTACGCCCTAGCCTTCAATCTAGATTACTGATTTGAACCATTGAAGTGTTTTTAAAAAAATCAGTCCGCAATTCAGTTGTGTGATAATTATTTTGATTAATTTTAATCCCATCATTACAAAAAGTTGCTTCCTGTGTTTTATTGTTATTTTATTTATTCGATGAACTTCAATCCACTGATATCATCCCCTGCGAAAAACAGTTCAGGAGTTCATGAACTCCTGAACTATTTTCTCAGGGGATGATTCTATACTGAACATGCTGGACAATTATTTGAACGGAGAGACATTACTTCCAACTTCTATTGAGCTAGAATTAACAAGGAAATGTGATGTTAAGAAAATACTAAATTTGTGTTGCCATGAAAACTGTCACACTGTCCTGACGTGTTGTGATGAAAACAACTCATGAACAGGTCCATGAATGTTAAATTGCCTGAAACTTCATGAACAGTTGATGAGCTATTCATGAACTTTCATAAACTCTTCATAAACTTTTGGCAATTTCACGTTGATAAACTCATGAACTTTTTAAAGCATAGGGTTGTCATCATTGTTAAATGTATCATATATTTATTTTTTGTTCGCATGTTTAACTTTGCGGCAATCAATAATCAATAAAAATAGGAAACTAGGATACCAAGAAAGCTCAATCCTTAATTTTCTCAAAAAGATCATGTGATTGTGTCAGCATTAGCAAATGTAATTATTGTTTTTTTTATTCTAGACTATTGATGATGTTGAATCAAAAGAAACCATTTCAGATGATCAATTTTTAGTCGCAAGAAAAACGTTACGTGATTTTGCAGGTTTAGAAGACAGCAATGAAACAGTTATTAAAGCAATGATTAATTTCAGTTATTTGTCGGCAATCGGTAATATGGACGAGGCATTCAAATGCATTAAGGCGATCAAAAGGTATAGTACAATGAGATCTATAAATTAGGCATCGCATTTGCTATGGCATTATTTGTCAAGCCTCCTGAGCTGTTCATTGATTAAATGGCCCATTTCTCATTAACTTTTTCATGATCAGTTCACATGCTCCAACAATAGCGTGGATTCTGGGATCTTAGATCTCAGAAGGCTAGAGAAAATTCAGAAGAAGATTGATAGTTTTCTGATTTATAGGTTATAAATTTATGAACTTGAAAAAAAAATTCAGAAGAAAATGATGAAAACGTTTTTGGGATTCCTTGAAGTGCAACCTTTTGTCAGACACTGACAGTTCATGAAAAACGTGCAAACATGAAAAAAATTACTTGTAAAGAATGTAATGTATATACTGATAGGAACTTTTTGTATCGATTAGAAATCTTCACGAGTTAATATAGACTTTGAACATTTGAACGAATAAACATCTGCACATAACAACATCACATTTGGGCACGATGTCTTGCACATTTGATCCTGATATGTAATCCTAAACGATCAGGATTACACAGTAATCGAATAACAGCATCCAAATAATTTATTTACAAGTAGTTAATAATGTGTGAATGTGGCTTAGATGGTTATTGTTGATTAAAACATAAATTACTTTTATTTTAAGTGGCACAGTTTGGGAAAATATGGCAAGAATGTGTGTGAAAACGAAACGATTGGACGTTGCATCGGTATGCCTCGGTAATATGGGAAATGCAAGAGCTGCAATGGCAGTAAGAGAGGCCATGAAAGAACCAGAACTGGATGCTAGAGTTGCTATGCTTGCTATTCAGCTTGAAATGTTGGTGAGTATATATACATATTTCATATCTGGATAATGATGCTTCACTTTTTACTAGAAAGTGACATCCAACAAGTATCAAAAATGGGTTACCTGCATTGCTGGATGTGTAAGAGAAAAGGCTGGGCGATAATCCGATAGAGGAAAACCCTTGTTTTGCTTGTTTCTGGTCGGGAGCAGCAAAAGATTTGTTTTCTGTCACTACAAAACTGAATAAATCAAACATAGAAAACAGCCTCTACCATAAGTTTTTGAAAATCAGCAGCTCTGATGGTACAATCAAAAATATATATCAGTTGAAAAATGACAAATTGATGGATGAACATTGAACATATAGTTTTAGAAATTCAATGGAAAATACATTTTTAGACATTGCAAGAGTGACCACTATAGACAGGTGGCTGTTGTATAGAGGTGACCGTTATAACAGGTTTCACTGTATGAAATTTCACCATTAGGATGACGCTGAAAGATTGTATAAAGAATGCAACCGTTACGATCTTCTTAATTCCTTTTACCAAGCAAGCAACAGTTGGACAAAGGTAAAATGAAATCCTTGTACAATATATGGCCCTTGCAATGTGATAATTATGTTGACTTGTTCCAAGTCTCATTTATTTTTATGACAGTATTGATATGTTTAGACTTGTGGCCTTTGCTCATTCTATTGTTTTCCAAAATAAAGGAAACACATCAAACCATTATGAAGTTGTCCAGATGGATCGTCTTTATTCCAAATTCATCTTTCTTTAAAATCCTGCCCAACCCTTGCGAAAACAATTCAGCAGTTCATGAACAGTTCATGAACGTTAAAGGGCCCCAAATTTTCATGAACTGTTTAGGAGAATTGGAGCCATTTAACATTCATGAACTCCTGAACTGTTTTTCGCAGGGGTATACAAGATTTACTTTTCAACATTTTATTCTGAGTTTTCTGTTGAGGTTTTGCCTATAAATCTAAAAATTATCAAATTTCTTCAGCCTTTCCAGGATCAAGGATTCCAGGATCAGCCCTTTTATGGACCCTGCTTGAGATGGTCTACATTTTGATGAACAGCAATTATTTAAGATGGGATGATCAATTCAGAACATTATTTTGCATTTTGGTTCTTGCTATTTCTTTCTCTGTTTTCTTTCATTAGGCTCTTGAAACTGCTGAAAATCAAGACAGAATTCATCTGCGAACAACATATTATAATTATGGGAAATATCTTGAATCCGTTGGTAATTTTAGCGCTGCAATGCAACAGTAAGTCATATCCATTTACTAATTCTAATGATGTACACATTACCTTACACTAAACAAAGACCTCTTCATATCAAGGGTTCATTTTTACATATGTTGCCGTTGCCTTGCTTCATTTCAAACCCTATTGATGTGTAGTGATGGGAGGCACTAGCAAGATCTAATGTATACACAAGGCAGAAATGAATTATTTTTTCACTAATTCTCTATCAGTTTGAAACTCAAATTGAGCTTCGTTGTTCTGCTTTTGCATTTAATTTAGAGTGAAACCTTGGCTAGCTTCATCTAGTTTCTTTGCGTGCTTATTCAACCAATCAAATTGGAAGAATTCTTTGTAGGAAATCATTTTAGAATGCGATATACCCCCATATAGATTTTTAAAAATGTTTTGGGCAATTTTGAGAGGTACAATTGCAAGATATTGTGCAATGTTGAAGGTATTGAAGTATGTAAGGTCTCATACTTTATGAATTCATTAACAGTTTACGCAGAGTTCTTGATTGATAAGTTAATAGCTTAGCAATTATGATATTGTTCATGAATACTTATATTCATGATTCAAATGTATTTCATATTTTTTCAGATATGAATTATCTGATACATTTCGATTTGAAGTACCAAGGATGCTATTTGAAGATACAAGACAGCTCGAAACTTATATTCAAAAATCTAATGATCAGTAAGTCGTAACTGTGCGTCATTTTTATTATCATCACGTAACGCATTTTATTGCACAATGCGTTCCAGAAATTTGTGGTAGATGACTTTATCAGTTGGCATGTATTTTGGAGAATATGTACAACGTTAATTATTTAATGTTTAATTTGTTACGGGTTTCAACAACTGACAACGTATTAAGGAATGTCGACTGTATTTCATAAACATATCATTAATATTTGCAATAAAAATAATAACTGAAAAATTAAAACAGAACAGCTCCTCGTTATTATCATTATTTCCATGCTGTGTAGAAAGCTGTCTTTTCGAGTATACATTTCAACACTTTGAATTATTTCTCCTTGCATAATTTAATACCAACGCGTGTAGTTACCAATATGTTCAATATTCATGAGCTGTTCATGAAGTCATGTAAATTTTCACAGAGAGGCTGATTTAGTGATTATTTTATTATTGTGTGGCATTTTCTTGTGTTTAGGAAGCTTAAGAAATGGTGGGCTCAATACCTTGAAAGTATTGGAGAAATGGATAATGCTTTAAAGTTTTATGAAAGTGCTGAAGATAGTTTATCACTCGTCAGAGTATTTTGCTACTGCGGAGAACTAGATAAGGTAGGCTGGAACCTCGAAGTAATTTCTTACCTTAAAAACAAATTAAACTACATTGTATCCTTATTATTGCCATTGCAAGATATAGTTCATGAGTTTCTGAACATCCGAGGTCAGTTTATAAACAGTTCACGAAGTGTCCATGAAAATTTGGAAAATTTGACATTCATGAATCCACAAGGAAATGTTCACGGACAGTTCATGGAAATCATGAATTCCCCTGCGAAAACAGTTCATAAACTGTTCATGAACGTTAAGTGGCACAAAATGAACTGTTGATGAACAGTTCATGAACAGTTCAGGAAAATTGGAGCCATTTACCGTTCATGAACTGTTCATGAACTGTTCATGAACTCCTGAACTGTCTTTTGCAGGGGTTCTTTGTGCATGAACTTTGTGCAAATTGTTCATAATAAAGCTCATGAATATTTCCAGAGGTGACATCATTGTCCTCTTACATACAAAACTTGTGATGATAACTAATCACACTTGAAAGATAGTGGGTTTAATTAAAGCATTTATAATATCAAAAAAATTAACTGAGGACTGCTTAGTGTGATCTGAGCTCCTTTACTATCATTTTTAATTCTAGGCAGAGAATATATGCAACGAAAGTGGGGATAAAGCAGCATGCTACCATCTTGCTCGTCAATATGAAAATCAGGTACATAAACTACGTCTAAATAAAGAACTAATATCTCCGAGTCACATTCTATCCCTCCTAGATGGCAACCCATGCGAAAAACAGTTCAGGATTTCATGAACAGTTCATTAATAGTTCATGAACATTACATGGCCCCAATTTTCATGAACTGTTAATGAACTATTCATGAACTATTTTTGAACTCCTAAACTGTTTTCGCAAGGGAATTGTGATTTTGGTATGCCCTATCAATTAATCAACGATCCTGTGATATATTACAACATGTTAAATAATCTAATAACATTGACTACATAGACAGGCGACCTTAACGTTCATGATTGATTTACTGGATTGTTATTATTATTGAAGCATTATGAAGTGACCACTATAGACAGGTGGTCATTGTAGGGAGTGAATAAATGTAGTTGTATGTTGACCTGTAATGTTTTTCTCAAATTAACTTGATACAGGATAACCCTAAAACTGCAATACATTTCTTCTCAAGAGCGCAAGCATATTCCAATGCCATACGACTCGCAAAGGTTAGTACCAATTATTTGAATAAAAATATCATGAAAATGTGATTCGGCAATAAGTACAGTACATATAATTAAAAGTTACAAACTTCCATGAACCATTCACAAACATTTATAATCAGCTCATGAACAGTTCATGAACGTTAAGTGACTCAATTTTTATTTTGTTTTGTGTTTTTGTAGGAAAATTCTCTTGATAATGAACTCGTCAATTTGGCATTGCTTAGCACACCACAAGATATGATAGAAGCAGCAAAGTAAGTTTGTTTTTCATTCATAAATTTGTAAATTATTTTGATATTTTCATAATCAATATGTTCTTGTTCTCTGGGTACACACGTCAGACTGATGAGGATACCGATGATAGGAGAAGATACATCAGTCTTGTGACAAAAAGCTTTTAGCTTATTCAAGTCCTGAATAAATGATGATGATGATGATGCCTGCAAAAATGTTTTAAGATACATCAGTGGTCAGTTTTTGTCAAGACATGGATTTATATTTGGCATAATAGACATCTACAGCAGCACAGTATAAATATAGCATGATATATTATATTTTAGCAGTAGATAACATTTTATAAGTATTACAGTATCATCGGAGTGCAGACAGATACAATTATACATACAGAGTTTTATTCCGTTGAACTTTCTATAAGCTCAAATGAACAATAATTAACAAGTTACAGCTTTACAGAGATGATTTATCCAAACTTGGTTAATATCCTTCCTCATGTGCGGATTGAAAATGGGAGGTAGAATATAAGAGTTTGTATGGAAAATGGAAAGCAGAAAAGGGGGACATAAAAAGTGTGATATTAATTAACTTGGTTCGACTTTAGTCCAATTATTTGCTTCTTTTTACAGGTATTTTGAAGAAACGCCAAACATGCAGGATAAGGCTATAATGCTCTATCATAAGGTGATTGACTTTGTTTACTATTGTTTACTTTGTTTACTTTGTTTACTATTGCTCCATGCTGGAATTGCTCAGTGAACATTGTTCTTAGCGAAAAGAGCCACTCATCTAGAAATAGTAGAGAGGTTTGGATGCCTTTGATAGATACCGTCTCAATTAAATTTCAAATCCAATTCTGGGTTGTGTCATGAGTTTGTCTACATTCTAATCAATCATATTAAATTCATTATTTCAATAATTAAATTTCTTCATTATCTTATTTCATTTTGTAGAGTGGAAGTCTTTCTAAAGCAGTTGAACTAGCATTTGAAACAGAACAATTTGATGCCCTTCAACAGATATCAGTTGATTTAGACGACACAGCCGACGTGTCAGTGATTAATAAATGTGCACAATTTTTTATTGATCATGGTCAATTTGATAAAGCTGTCAATCTACTTGTTGCTGGCGGTCGAGTAGGTTTCAATTACTGTTATTGTATGTATAATATTGTATTTGAGTTAACTGTGCAATCAGAATACATTTCAGAATGGTTAATGTGCCGTTAGCTTGAAAACAAAGGAGAGCTAGTTCTGTCTGATGAAGTCTCGTTATTTTCAGCTGCAGACCATCCAAGGCTACTATGTTCTCTTAATTGCAATCCAGGCCATTAAGATATTCTCATTTTATCCAATTTTAATTAAGTACAAACGTTATGTATCTTTTCTCAATATTAGTAATCTTGTTATACAAACTGAGGAATGGCTGCCATCTAATAACTGTAGTGGATGACAGAGTCAATTGAATTATGGCATTAGAATGTTTAGCGTCAGCTTTGACAATCCCTGTGGAAACATTTGTAAGTTCATGAACAGTTCATGAAGATTGGGGCATTTGTCTTTCATGAACTATTTTCATTTGGCATTCGAATATATTTTTCCAAACCATAATTAAACAACTAACTCCATTTTCAGGATTAGAAACTAAATTGAAATTTAACATAATAGTAGATATATATCTCTTGAGCTATTTTAAGGATGCTGTCGTTCTTTGGTAAACAAATGCCGTCAACAACAACATTCTTTATAATACAAGGCGAAATAACAATTTGAAATATGTCAATGCTTTCCATAAATTGAAAAATCGTTGTGATATATTAATTTTACAGTATCACGAAGCAATTGAAATGTGTTTTGACAATCATGTGACAATAACTGAAGATTTTGCTGAGAAGATGACGCTTCCTAAAGATACGGATCGTCAACAGGAAAGGACAGACATTCTTGAGAGAATGGCAGAATGTGCTTTCCATCAAGGGTCTTACCATTTAGCTACAAAGAAGTTCACACAAGCTGGGAACAAGATCAAGGTAATCCAACGTTTCATGTAACTTTTGTTTTTCTATGTATGAGCTTTGCTGTTTTTAGTCGTGTAATTTTTAATTATTGATCGAGGACAACATAAGTGGCTGCTTTTCAGCTATCAACAAGTCAATTATTATACCGGATTCGATTTTGATAAATTTGAATAAAAAGTTATAAAATCTTATCCACAGTTGAATCAAAACCGAATCTAGATGAGGTTGGCAGAAACCTAAAACCTTCTGTTGGACAATGCCTGCTGGTCAATCTCACAGAAATACCTTACTATTTATATTCACTAATGCTAAATAGCAGTGCAGACAAGTACTCGTTTCTGACCATTAGAAGCTGGCTGTCATCAGTACTGTGCAGTGAACTGACTTTGCCTGTTATATCTATATCAAGATGAGTTAGTCAATGTAATGAAAGATTCACTTTCCTGTGTTTTAATTAATTCATTTTAAAATTGTGTATAAAACATCTGACTATACAGTGAAACCTGTATATAACAGCCAACGACAAGAGGTAGATAAACTGACCATTATAGACAGGTGGCATTCATATACAGGTTTGATTCAATAGAAAATACTATTATAGACATTGCAAGAGTGACCACTATAGACAGGTGACCTTTATATACAGGTTTCATTCAATAGAAAATACTATTATAGACATTGCAAGAGTGACCACTATAGACAGGTGGCCTTTATATACAGGTTTTATTCAATAGAAAATACTATTTTAGACATTGCAAGAGTGACCACTATAGACAGGTGGCCTTTATATACAGGTTTTATTCGATAGAAAATACTATTTTAGACATTGCAATAGTGACCACTATAGACAGGTGGCCTTTATACACAGGTTTTATTCAATAGAAAATACTATTTTAGACACTGCAAGAGTGACCACTATAGACAGGTGGCCTTTATACACAGGTTTGATTCAATAGAAAATACTATTTTAGACATTGCAATAGTGACCACTAAGACAGGTGGTCTTTATACACAGGTTTGATTCAATAGAAAATACTATTTTATACATTGCAATAGTGACCACTATAGACAGGTGGCCTTTATACACAGGTTTGATTCAATAGAAAATACTATTTTAGACATTGCAAGAGTGACCACTATAGACAGGTGACCTTTATATACAGGTTTGATTCAATAGAAAATACTATTTTAGACACTGCAAGAGTGACCACTATAGACAGGTGGCCTTTATATATAAAGGTTTGATTCAATAGAAAATACTATTTTAGACATTGCAATAGTGACCACTATAGACAGGTGGCCTTTATACACAGGTTTTATTCAATAGAAAATACTATTTTAGACACTGCAAGAGTGACCACTATAGACAGGTGGCCTTTATACACAGGTTTGATTCAATAGAAAATACTATTTTAGACATTGCAATAGTGACCACTAAGACAGGTGGCCTTTATACACAGGTTTGATTCAATAGAAAATACTATTTTATACATTGCAATAGTGACCACTATAGACAGGTGGCCTTTATACACAGGTTTGATTCAATAGAAAATACTATTTTAGACATTGCAAGAGTGACCACTATAGACAGATGACCTTTATATACAGGTTTGATTCAATAGAAAATACTATTTTAGACACTGCAAGAGTGACCACTATAGACAGGTGGCCTTTATATATAAAGGTTTGATTCAATAGAAAATACTATTTTAGACATTGCAATAGTGACCACTATAGACAGGTGGCCTTTATACACAGGTTTTATTCAATAGAAAATACTATTTTAGACACTGCAAGAGTGACCACTATAGACAGGTGGCCTTTATACACAGGTTTGATTCAATAGAAAATACTATTTTAGACATTGCAATAGTGACCACTAAGACAGGTGGCCTTTATACACAGGTTTGATTCAATAGAAAATACTATTTTATACATTGCAATAGTGACCACTATAGACAGGTGGCCTTTATACACAGGTTTGATTCAATAGAAAATACTATTTTAGACATTGCAAGAGTGACCACTATAGACAGGTGACCTTTATATACAGGTTTGATTCAATAGAAAATACTATTTTAGACACTGCAAGAGTGACCACTATAGACAGGTGGCCTTTATATATAAAGGTTTGATTCAATAGAAAATACTATTTTAGACATTGCAATAGTGACCACTATAGACAGGTAGTAGTAGTAGTATAGACAGTCACATTATAGGAATGTGCCGTCCCTCTTACGCCTTACATATTTGCTACATAAAGAACGCCACAAAACACGGTCAGACATAGCTGACAAAGAAACTTTTAAATAACACAATTCACGATACAAAACATTATGAAAAGATACTACTCTACCATAGCCCCGTCGAAGCATCTCCTTTGGTTGCCAATGAAGGATGTCATGCAGCGGTTGAGGGGCATATGTCTTTGATCTTTCGATGTGACCTAAAAAAGACATCTGACGTTGGTGAGCAATAGCAGAGGCAGAAGGGGAAAGTTTCCTAAGTTTAGCAGTAGACAGTAAGTTGGGCCAATGTACTCCTAAAGCATGCCGAAGCATGGCGTCATAAGCTGAGTCAAGTCGGGTCAATAGTGAGGTTGATAGAACCCACGTTTCAGAAGCATATAATAGAACAGGTTCTATCGTGTGTCTGAACAGTCTTAACTTAACGTCAGTGTTGACATCGGACGCCCAGAATTTATTCAGACCTCTAATGGCTGCCCAAGCCTGGCCTCTACGTTGTGTTAAATCATCTGAAGAAGATGGAAGTACAGAACCTAGGTACTTGAACGAATCTACACGTTCTATGTCACCATTAGATGTAGCAAGGTGTGCCTGTTTTATGCCTAAAGCAATAAATTTCGTCTTAGTCGTGTTAATTGTCAAGCCTACCGTTTTACCAACCCGTTCAACTTCATCAAGAAGCTGTTGTGCTTCAGATATGCTATTTGTTAAGATAGCAATATCGTCAACGAATGAGAGGTCCGATACGCTGCGCTCTGGATGACGTGAAGACCTACGACGATCAAGGATAAAACCGGAAGAGTCAGGACATGAAATACGAAAAACATAATCGATAAATAGTGTAAATAAAAAAGGGGACTATGTGTCACCCTGTAGTACGCCACAAGCTGTCGGGAAATCATCAGTATCACCATAGTGAGTTCTAACAAAAGCCGAAGTAGAAGAATAAAAGGACATAATAGCATCGATAAGAACAATAGGTACATTATAGAAATCTAATATTTCTGGGATTCTGCATCTTAACACAGAGTCAAAGGCCTTTTTGAAGTCAATAAAAATTGCAACAATGTCTTTTTGATGAGTCCTACAGCCTTCTAACAATATCCTAGCTGATAGAATTTGGCCTAAGGTTGACCGGCTATTCCTGCCACCATTTTGATTGTATCTTAAATATGGGTCAATTACTGACGCCAGCCTTTTATGTAGAATCTTATTATTAGCTTTTCCTGCAGTACAACTTAAAGTGATACCCCTCTGTTGGTCTAGGTTTCTAGACGTGTTCTTGTTGACGGTGATGACAGCAGATCTTCGCCATTGACCCGGTACTTGTTGCTCCCCTGACAAAACGGCATTTATGATGGTAAGTAGCTCATTTTGTACAAGAGGTTCTCGAAGTGCCAGGGTGGGGATTCCATCTGGTCCAGGAGACGCAAGGGGTTTCATAGAAAATAGAATAGAGCATAATTCGTCATTAGTAACAGGAGAAGTATTATAATTGGACATATCAGGAGGGGAGAAGTTAGGCGGTGGAGCTAATTTATTTAACGATAGTAGACAGGATGGGGGATTATATAAATCATAAAAATAATTACGAATCATACTATTTGCCTCGACAGAATCATACGCTTCAACTAATAAGGGCTTGTGGGATGGGTTCTTAAGACGCCTTATCTCTTTCCATGCTATACAATGCTTATTACTATTACTAGCCGTTTTTACCGCTAAAATTATAGCGTTTAATTCACGCTCGATTAGGGCGTTATGAGCGGCAGCGAGATCTATTGTTTTTTGATCAACAATAGATTGTAAAAGACTGATATTGTGTATAGTAGGAGAACAATCACGTAATTGTTTTTTGGCAAGTTTCAATTCATATCTTACCTGTGTGATCATTGCGTCACTGTCCCAAGAGACGCGTGACCATTGTCTTTTCTTCCGCGGCAAAACGGTCTCGGCTGCTTTGATGATGGCTGAGGAAAGAATGGAGAAATCACCTCTTGTGGGTTGTCCAACCAGAGAATTCTCAAGACAGTTGTTAAACGCTTGTGAAAACTCTGCCAGACTTTCCCAACAAAGGGATGACCCCGCCTTTCCTTTGCAGTACCGGATGCGTTGTTTCATGCAAGAGAAAACAAGGCGATGATCAGATGGAATAGCAAATGGTGCTATAGTATCACAATCGTAAAATAAACGTGGACAATTAGTGAGAATATAATCAAGACGTTCTTTCCGGCCTTTCGGACCAAAGAAAGTAGCACGTCTTGACAGAGGTTTACGATACAAAGAATTTAACGGAGTAAGGTCATAGATATTAATTAGATCAATTAAATAAGGGGAATTATCATTTAAATTACGTCCTACAGGGTTTAATGACAAGGGGTAACACGCATTAAAATCACCACACAACATAATAGCATCACGGGATGGTATTTTAACTAAGATTGAAGATAACTGAGCATAGAAAAGGGAGGCCTCGATCTGTCTGACAGCAGTGGGAGAGTAAACAGAGAAAACATGTACGATACGATCAAATAATTTAACAGACAATTCTAAAATACGGGATGAATGAGACTTTACACGAACATAACGAACATCAACACACGGATTACACATAAAACCTACACCACCAACACCATAACATTCAGCAGACGATGTAATAAATGTACATTTATTATCTAAATCAACATAACGAATAGGTTCATCGTGGATAATACGATGTTCCTGAACAGCAACAAACAAAAAATTTAACTTACGTGTGAGTGTAGCTAACTCTTTCTGTCGCCACGGACACTTCAGGGTTCTGGAGTTGAACGTAGCAATACGATTAGGCGTAGAGGGTCTTTTCGCTGAAGGAGATAATGTGCTATCTCCATTTGGAACTCGATTGCGAGATCGCAGTTCTGATCCAATAAAACTTGAAGCCTTCGGTTTGTGACGATTTCTGTTTCTATTACGATGTTCGGAGTTACGCTTTCTTCTTGCAGCAAGTGCTTTCTGAGAACGGAAACCTCGTCGACAAAACCTTGGCTTAAGTATTAATTGGGGAGGTGGAATGATGGTAATTTTCTGGCTACCGCAGCAACTAATAAAAGTGCGCGTAAAGGCCAATAAAACTTCAAACAGAAACCGCGCGCCGAAACACGTCCGTTCTTGATGAAAGCCTCACCTCATCGAGGTAAGGCGTTTGATAGACAGGTGGCCTTTATACACAGGTTTTATTCAATAGAAAATACTATTTTAGACACTGCAAGAGTGACCACTATAGACAGGTGGCCTTTATACACAGGTTTGATTCAATAGAAAATACTATTTTAGACATTGCAATAGTGACCACTAAGACAGGTGGCCTTTATACACAGGTTTGATTCAATAGAAAATACTATTTTAGACATTGCAAGAGTGACCACTATAGACAGGTGACCTTTATATACAGGTTTGATTCAATAGAAAATACTATTTTAGACACTGCAAGAGTGACCACTATAGACAGGTGGCCTTTATATATAAAGGTTTGATTCAATAGAAAATACTATTTTAGACATTGCAATAGTGACCACTATAGACAGGTGGCCTTTATACACAGGTTTTATTCAATAGAAAATACTATTTTAGACACTGCAAGAGTGACCACTATAGACAGGTGGCCTTTATACACAGGTTTGATTCAATAGAAAATACTATTTTAAACATTGCAATAGTGACCACTAAGACAGGTGGCCTTTATACACAGGTTTGATTCAATAGAAAATACTATTTTATACATTGCAATAGTGACCACTATAGACAGGTGGCCTTTATATACAGGTTTGATTCAATAGAAAATACTATTTTAGACATTGCAAGAGTGACCACTATAGACAGGTGACCTTTATATACTGGTTTGATTCAATAGAAAATACTATTTTAGACACTGCAAGAGTGACCACTATAGACAGGTGGCCTTTATATATAAAGGTTTGATTCAATAGAAAATACTATTTTAGACATTGCAATAGTGACCACTAAGACAGGTGGCCTTTATACACAGGTTTGATTCAATAGAAAATACTATTTTAGACATTGCAATAGTGACCACTATAGACAGGTGGCCTTTATACACAGGTTTGATTCAATAGAAAATACTATTATAGACATTGCAAGAGTGACCACTATAGACAGGTGACTGCCGTATAGAGGTGAACATTATAACAGGTTTGACTATAATTATAATTATGCACTTTGATATTTCAGGCAATGAAATCTCTTTTAAAATCTGGAGATACCGAGAAGATAGTCTTCTTTGCTGGTGTTTCAAGACAAAGAGAAATTTACGTTATGGCAGCTAATTATTTACAATCATTAGACTGGCGACGCAATCCAGAGATTATGAAAAATATAATCGGATTCTATACACGTGGTAAAGCTCTTGAATCATTGGCTAGTTTCTATGACGCATGCGCTCAGGTATAACCATTTCTTCCTTCAAATTTCCTTTCCTATCCTTCAAAGACCTTGTGATTTGTGACCACTTTCTTGGGCTATGACTCAAATGATCTCAAATGTTTTGGTAATCCCCCCCCCCCCTTAAAACCCAGTTCATGAGTCTATGAGAAAACATGATTTTATTGAAAGTTTGTAAAACTGAAATTTATAAATCTGAACTTGTGTATATCAAAGACCAGCGTTTTGATAATTATTTTTATTGTTGATAGTTGAAATGAAATATAAGATTTAGCGGGAGTGCATTCAGTTTTACTAAGAGAACTGTTCTCTGAAAGGGATAAATCATTGAATTACGTATGTCATGGATCAAACTGTTAAGCATTTCTAATAGCAGTAAAATGCTTTAAATGTTACGAATGCCACTGTCG
This sequence comes from Haliclystus octoradiatus, assembly GCA_916610825.1. Classification (NCBI taxonomy): domain Eukaryota; kingdom Metazoa; phylum Cnidaria; class Staurozoa; order Stauromedusae; family Haliclystidae; genus Haliclystus; species Haliclystus octoradiatus. The sequence goes on from OU744449.1 coordinate 27,624,206, forward strand.
ATGAGTCGATGATCATGAAATATTAATTTTATACAAGTAAAGCTAATGGTCCATCTCCAGCAGCTCAGTGTTATTTCTCCATCCCAATCAACTTCAATAATCCCTGCAAATCCTGTTTCCACCAGAAGATCACAACTTTATGAAATTAACTTAATACATGTATGCAAATAAATAATGATTTTTGTGAATCAACTTCATTCTGAATTTATCCTTTCCATAATTTTTAGGGTAAATATCTATAAGTAGGTTATATTGGTAATGGCCCCTATGAAAAAAGTTCATAAGTTTGAGATCGTGAAATTGCTGAAACGTTCATAAGCTGTTCATGAAAGTTCATGAACAATGCATGAAGTGTCGACGACGTGTCTGTGAAATGATGAATTTTTCACAGGGTAAATACCAGTATTAACAAACAAAAATGATAATCATTTATTTTGTATTAAATCAACGCATTCCCTCCCCCAACATTTACACGTTTAGCAAAATAAAAATAATATAAATTGATAAAAAATAAATAAATATTGTTTTTCAATCCATGTTAGGTTGAAATTGATGAATATCAAAACTATGAGAAAGCCTTAGGTGCATTGGCAGAAGCGCACAAATGTCTAATGAAATCAAAGCCAAAGAATCCAGCCCATAATGAAGAAAGAATGGCATTATTGAAACAGAGAATAACATTGATGAAGAAATTTGTTCATGCTAGAAAGTAAGTTTAATTCATGCAGGAAAATCAATTGAGTTCATGAACTTGGTTAAAGGATTACCACACATTTGCCGTGTTTGTATTAATATTCACTACACAAAGAATGTTTGAAGACACAAGTGAAGTGTTGAAAACACACGCCTCTAAACATTTGCAAGTGTGTGACAATGATTAATCTATTTTTGGATCATGTTTGTTTATTCTGTCTAACGCCCCTGCGAAAAACAGTCCAGGAGTTCATGAACAGTTAATGAACGTTAAATGGCTCCAATTTCATGAACTGTTCATTAACCCTCACAGACAGTTTATGAAAGTTTGGGACCATTCAACGTTCATGAACTGTTCATGAACTGGTCATGAACTCCTGAACTGTTTTCACAGAGGCGTAATTCAAGTTTTGAATTAATGATTTAAAATCCAATTTCAATTCAATGTTTTTACTTACTATTTCTTCTGATTAAATGAAAAATTTACGATATTAACCTTTCTTAAATAAAGACAGGTTTTGCTGATATTACTCCTTTTTACATCTGACAAAATTTTACAAATCAAATCTCGTCGGTGAAATTTTACAGAATGCTTGCATTTCCAAACACATAAAACAACCAATCAATTTCATGATTACGTTTGATTATAACATCATATTTTTAAAAGAACCAAAGCGTAAACTATCGTTTCAAGTCTTTGGCTACCAATTTTGATTTTTATACTCTTGTTTTATGTTGATAATAAAATTTGGCGCCAAATCTTGAAATTTGCAGGAATGTAATTATTTTCTATGACTACAGATAGGCTATGTTTATGATTTGACAACTTGATGACATTATTATCATGCAATTGCTTCAATTATCTACAAATAAACCCTCAAAAATATTGACCTCATTATATTATTAGTCACAAATAGTCAGAAAGTAAACATTTGCCATTTTAATGCTGTTATAATTCATCAGAAGGATTAGCTCAGATGGTAGAGCAACCAAACTTTAAATCGCATCATATCTGATCGACTGTGGTTCAATTCCCCCGAAGGTCAACTCAGCCTTGACTTTATCTGAAACATCAAATGAGTACCATCTGAGGATGGCGGATGGAATAGTCCAGAGGGAATTGCATTGTGAGTAGCTGTGGCGCATCGTTGCGCATTGACAATCGAGACTTATCTGCCATGAAATCTGTTGAAATTGATCTGCAGTGTCGCGGCTGAGATCAGTAAAGAGCTTTTAAAATCATTGCTCTTAGCAAAAAGAGCCACTGTTCTAGAAATAGAGAAGTGGTACGAGTGCCTTCGGTAGGGTGACACTGTCTACCTTACTTTTTTTATAATTCATTCTCATTGACTACCACGGTTAACTAATAAAATTATATATCAATGATAATAATAATAATAATGAGAAGGTCAAGGAAGACACATTCTTTGGTTGTAACTCCAAGTTTCATTTTATTTAACGATCATCAGATTCCTGTTCTGTGTTAATGTGTATGTTTGTAATTGTAGTTAGTGTTTGTTGTCTGATGATCGTTTAATAACGATCATTTTTAAACTTTTACCAATCAATAGTTTCAGTTGATATCCACAAGAATGAATCATTTATTTGATTAATATTTTTCGGTAGAATCTCTTATTGTCAACACATTTAAATTTGATTATTATTATTATCAACTTTGATTTTAGAATATACGATGAAGCCCCTGAAGAATCTGTGAAACATTTATCTCTTTTATTAGAAGAACCAGATTTAGATGTTAGTGTGAGACTCGGTGATGTCTATGCTCTTCTGATTGAGCATTATAGTCATTCCCAGCGTTACCAAGAGGTAAGGAAGCTGTGAGGTAGTCCTGTCAACTGTTCTCATGGACTAGTTCATGAACTGTTGTTGTCATTGAACTGTTTATAAGGTGTTCATGAACAGTTCATGCAAATTAGGTCGTTTTACGTTCATGAACTGTTGTTGAACTGTTTATAAGGTGTTCATCAACAGTTCATGCAAATTGGGTCGTTTTACGTTCATGAACTGTTGTTAAACTGTTCATGAACTGTTGTTGAACTGTTTATAAGATGTTCATGAACAGTTCATGCAAATTGGATCATTTTACGTTCTTGAACTGTTGTTGAACTGTTTATAAGGTGTTCATGAACAGTTCATGTAAATTGGATCGTTTTACGTTCATGAACTGTTGTTGAACTGTTTATAAGGTGTTCATGAACAGTTCATGCAAATTAGGTCGTTTTACGTTCATGAACTGTTGCTGAACTGTTTATAAGGTGTTCATCAACAGTTCATGCAAATTGGGTCGTTTTACGTTCATGAACTGTTGTTGAACTGTTCATGAACTGTTGTTGAACTGTTTATAAGATGTTCATGAACAGTTCATGCAAATTGGATCATTTCACGTTTATGAACTGTTGTTGAACTGTTTATAAGGTGTTCAAGGAACAGTTCATGCAAATTGGGTCGTTTTACAATCATGAACTGTTGTTGAACTGTTTATAAGATGTTCATGAACAGTTCATGCAAATTGGATCATTTTACGTTCATGAACTGTTGTTGTCATGGAACTCAGTTTATAAGGTGTTCATGAACAGTTCATGTAAATTGGATCGTTTTACGTTCATGAACTGTTGTTGAACTGTTTATAAGGTGTTCATGAACAGTTCATGCAAATTAGGTCGTTTTACGTTCATGAACTGTTGCTGAACTGTTTATAAGGTGTTCATCAACAGTTCATGCAAATTGGGTCGTTCTACGTTCATGAACTGTTGTTGAACTGTTCATGAACTGTTGTTGAACTGTTTATAAGATGTTCATGAACAGTTCATGCAAATTGGATCATTTTACATTTATGAACTGTTGTTGAACTGTTTATAAGGTGTTCAAGGAACAGTTCATGCAAATTGGGTCGTTTTACAATCATGAACTGTTGTTGAACTATTTATAAGATGTTCATGAACAGTTCATGCAAATTGGATCATTTTACGTTCATGAACTGTTGTTGTCATGGAACTCAGTTTATAAGGTGTTCAAGAACAGTTCATGCAAATTGGATCATTTTACGTTTATGAACTGTTGTTGAACTGTTTATAAGGTGTTCATGAACAGTTCATGCAAATTGGATCGTTTTACATTCATGAACTGTTTTCACATGGTGAACATACATACATGATGAACTTCAAAAACTTCCATTTCTGATAATCTGAATGTAAAATACACATTTTTGAATGTAGCCTCCTACAAATTAATAATGAACATTTTACGAAAGATTAATGGAATTGTTTACAAGAAACAGGCTCTTACACATCAATAAATGTTTCCATATACTGATTTTTGCAAGAAAAATTGAGTATGGTATAGCAAGGTATAGTCAAGGAAGCTTGATCATTGTATTGTAAAAAAGGGGGTAAAGATTCAGTCTCTAGAGTTGTTTCCAGGCTATGTAAGAACATCGTACAGAACCATCCAGAAGGCCAAGATACGCAAACATTATGTTGTTTTTGTCTTTATAATCAAATCCTCAACCAACAGGGATACTTATAAAACACAAATCAATTAAGCTATTATAAAGCAATTTTATTATTTGATTTTATAAGGTTTTCTTAATTGTTTTTATACCATAATTAGTATGTGCTTTGCTCTGCATTCTTTGTAACATATCCTTATGGGTAACTGTACTTTGATTGTATATTTTAACAGTAGGGTACAAGTTTAAGTAAATATGATTTGATTTTGATTGGTTTGATTTATAAACAGGCGTATGAGCTAATGGAGGAGTTGCGACGTAAACAACGTTCAATCAACATTGGTTTTTATGTAAACATACAAATAATTGAGAAAATACATAAATCGCTCGGCATACCAATGGATAGAGACATCAGAGCAGAACAAATAAACGGTAAGATGAATGGACATGGAGGCAACGAAGATGATTCTGCTGGAGAAGAAATCTCAGAAGATTACACTTAGATTTAACAACAATAATGTGTTGTTTAACAGACTTACAGAACATACTGTGGTAGCAAACTATTTAAAAGAGATAAAAACAGAGACACAACATGAAAATGGGACAATGTGATAAATTTACCCCTTAGAAATCAAATGGAAAATTTTTTTCACGTTCACGTTGCATGAATGTATTTTCACAGACAGTTTCGTAATGTTGTTTGTAACACAAAGTACTCACAACTACTGTATATAATTCATGCCTCAAAGTCACAACCAACAAAATTCTCAAAGAGTTGCAGGTTATTATAATATATTGTAAGATGTTTTCAAGCTTACGCCTTGTCACTAAGTTTATAGAAATATATATATATATATAAAAAATAAATGTTTCTGTAAATTGTACATAACACATTTTACGTCATATCAAAGCTAAATATAATATAATTATAGATAAGCTTTTATGCATAAAAATGTCTTCTAAATAAATTACATATTGCCACAAGGAGAATTGTTTATTTTACAGTCAATCTTTTTCATCCTATTTTAATGTTTGTTTATTAGTGTGTATGATGGTGTCATCTTAAAATCAAAACAAATCTCTTTAATGTCATCATAAGTGTTGTTCTTGATCTTCTTCATCGTCAATGTCAGCATGTAACTGAAAGATATATTAAAAAAATGTAATTAATTCAAATCTCTAATGCACATTGATTATGGAATCCCTTTCAAAAAATGAGTCGAGTTCATGAACTATTCATGAACACATTACAAACAGTTAAAGAATAGTTCATGAACATTAAATGACCTGTTTTTCATGAACTGTTCATGGGCAGTTGATGAGTATTGGGTCATTCAATGTTTGTGGACTGTTTCAATGGGAGATGTATTTCACATTGAGAAATTCAACACATACCAAAGTCTATCTCAAATTTTGTCCATAACAGAGAAAAAACATTTGATGATAGATGTCTAACCTTGGTAACTATACTAAGAACGTTTCATGTTTTAGGAACTTTACACATTCCATGCGCTTCGCACTCTGTCATTAGAGCTATCACACTGCAGTAAATATATCTACTTACCACATTTGCAATGTTAATCCATTCTAGCGCTTGAGGTAATGCGTCGCCATCGCTAGGTATGGATTCTAAATTCCAATAGGTCAATTTATCAAAAGTTGAATCAGTATGGAAAACCTTTTCCTGAAACGGAAATGAAAATAGTTGGAAACATCATAAACTAAAATTAAAAAGGCGATATAATATTAATTATCTTACATTAGAACCGTTTGACATTTCTTCTTTGATCACAACACCTGAGGGAGAGAATAAATATAAATCAAATATAAATAAACTATTGATTAGTCACCCGAGTTGCTGGGTACCAGCTCTACTTTCCAAAACCTATTCTGTATGATGTATTTGGATATATTTGACCAGATTCAAGCTGTTTCGTCGTTTCCAACAAAACTGTAATTTTAGGGGTATATATCTTGTTTCCCAAAATGTGTGAACAACAAGAGGAAACAGGTTGAGGGTCGAGGTCAGTAATTTCCAAGCTGCTTTTTATATAACATATTGATACCCCGTCAATAATCAACCCCGTCGAGCCATCGTCATTCATTTCAAGATGCTGGTGCGCATAAGTGGAACGATCTACCGTATGCTATGAAGGAAGTACAAAGCAGGCCTAAATTCAAACGTCTCCCTGAGAAGCACTTACGTTCTTAATATACTTTATACTTACCACTCTTTCCTGTTATTTATACCTTTTTTACTTAATGTCTGTTTTCCTGTTAACTTAGCTATGTATCAGTACTTTGAAAAAAAATTATGTATAACAGTATAACTTAAAGGTTTCTGAATAAATGATGATGATGATGATGATAATAATCGTGGCCAGTGTCTCATATTTGAGTTATAATTCAGTCTGCATTAGTGCTGTTTGATGTATCGGATTTTCGATACATCAGGTCCCGATATGGCGATATATAATGTTTACATTGGGACCTTATAAATTTTCTTTTTCAATATTTAACATATTGTCTTATGTGAGTCTGTATTTGAGTCTCATCAATAAATCACAATTATTTACGAGACTTTGGGGATTTACAATTCAGATTACGCTTAAGAGTTCAGTACCATGGAAGAAAAATGTTAAACAAATCTAAGGAATGCATGGTAATACACAGAGAAAAATATATTTTGAACATCTAAAAATAAATGACAAAAAATATGACAAATGCGCACCTAAAATGCCAGGCACGCATTCTCATGCCAGTTCTCAGGCCACGCACATCGCACTTTTCATACAGGAATGTATCAGATCGGATAGGTTTCGGGAAAGTTTATAACATCAAACAGAACAATTCTGCATGCAGGTTAGGAGCATGCAACCTTGATATGACATTTGAGAATTATCTATATATAGCCTATCCAGTTCATTGAATGAAAGTTATCTGTCTGAATGAATGTTGTCTGTCCATATAGGTTATCACCTCTATACGATTTAGGAACTTCAATGTTGACACCATTCAATGGCCTTCCTCGAAAAGATGCAGAACCTAAAAGTAGAAATCAGATTTAACTTTAATACCAATATTGATTATGTCACCCGTGTCCTGTGCCACAGTGTCTGTTGTATTGTGAATTCACTGTTTGCTTGACACTGCAAAAAGCTTGAGGAAAACTCACAGTAAGGTTTCTCGTTTTGGGGATTTTTCTCTTCTTGCATACTACTTTTGAAATGTTCATCAACTTTAGCTTTTCCATTGTAATCAATATTAAAAGGAAGTAAATGAACTTCCACAGAATTCGTAGCTGAATGGATAAACTTAGTTGGTTGATGAGCCGCCATTGCAAGATAAGAAATATGGCGGGAAAAGTTGAAGCCATTTTGATTTTATAACATCTGTGATTGGTTAAAGATTACAATCAGGTGTGGCCCAGGTTCTTACTTTCTTCTTTCATTTTCAGTTTCGTGTTCTTGTTTGTTTCGCTTCATCTTTACACAGGAAAACTTTTGATTTTTGCAAACATCGAAAGTAAGATTATACTGTCTCAAAATAAGATAAAAGCACAAAGATAGTGTATACTGGTAATAACTGATTTGAATCAACATATTATTATAACGTTTTGATAAAATTATTTCGTTAATAACTCAGCGTTTGAATGATTAATTTCCTTATATCTGATTCAATGTTGTTTTTATGCATGGCAAGGAGCTTTTTTAAATATTGTATTTTCTTCTTTTTGTAGGTCAAAATGGCTGCTGTTGAACCACCTTATTTTGCATCTGTTTTTGAAACGTCATTTATTACAAAACAGGCGAAGTTACAAAGTATAAATTTGAGGGAATTAGGAAAAGAAAATGGCTGTAGTTGTATTCGCGATATTTCTCAACAAAGGAAGAATGAGTCATCTGAAACTATGGTTACACCTTTAAGCTCTTCATTGATCCATTGTCCATACTCTGGTGCTATTGTTTACTTCCCAAAAGACACGGTCTATCATAATATGTCAATAACAATGCAAGTCCTTGATTTTGATTCTAGATCTTGTTGTAAATGTACAGAACAAGATATACATCCAGCTTCACAAATACTAACTATGGGTCCAAACCGTTCTTCATTCAAAAAATCTTTGTACATAGCTTTTCCTTTAAAAAATGATGACTATAATAACAAGGATTACAATTTACTTATCAGATACAGTGAAACAGATATTGATGAAGCTCCTAAATGGAAACACATTAATTGCACACATATTGTATTTAATGAAATACCATATGCTGTATTTTCTGTTAATCATTTTACAATATTTCAAGCCGTATGGGAAAAAGTCACGCATAACTTGCAACCTGTACTGAATCTACTACCAAAGAGAATGAATGATTTTGATAAAAAGAGTGTATGTTTTAAAGCTTTCATGACAGAAATCAGTGAAACTAATCAATTTGGTATAATGATTGTTTGTATTACTGGAGATTCAGATTTTAAAACTCCAAGATATTACCATAACGAGATCGGAATGTCTATGAATCGTCAACTGATACCTGGCAAAGTTGTTATAAGGTGAATACAATAACAATTATTTGCCTTTCTGATACATAATTTTGAATTCCAAAGTTGCATAGATGTGTTTCATAGTGCAATTCGAAATAAGTGAAATTTCTAGTGATCTGCCCTCTTGCTTTGAAGCCCTTTATTTGAGCTAGTTTGCAGCCAAGCCCTTGTTGAACAATTTCTGATAAGGCCAAATAAAAAATAACGGTTTCTCGTCAGATTATAACTTTAAACAGTAAAAATTCAATTTTTTACCAAATTAAAATAAAGTGTTGTATCAATTTTGACATGCTGGCGCTTATGAGAAACCTTTTATTTTTTTCATTTGGCCGAAGTGCTATTTGGATAAATGCAATGAAAATCACACTGTAATAAATTTTGTGAGTTGCAGTAAATTGCATATTGTTTTCAAATCCCTTAAATATCAATTTTGCCTTCACTTTACTTGAACATCAAATCAGTACTGTCTCAAGTATCTTCCAGAGGGCTTGCCCGACTGAAGATCATTGGATGCTAGACTGTCTGTTTTAGTACTAATGTAGTGCACATCACATGATCTGACTTTATCTTCAATTTTCTCATGTCTCGTTGTTGTGATCTATTCTCGTATTGTATGTTTGTAAGTGATCATTCATCACTTCTCAATTATGGCATATCAGTCCCGAGGGTAGCAAAACTTATGACGAAACTCTTATCTATTATGATTCTTGTTTGGTATGCTAGGTTGAAATCCAGCTTCTTCAAAGGTGACGATGATATCGATGAAATTTTGGAGAAAACAGTGAGGTTTACTGGAGACGCATTTGATGCTCAATTTGCATGTCAACTGAAAGGCTCCCTACCTGACGTGTGTTTGTTTGGACAAGTTCAAATTAACTCACAATGTAATTCATCGACTGCAGAAACCACAAGTTTCAATCTTATGAAGGTAATATTTGATCAGGGATAATTTATGGAAAGTAACTAGTTACCGTTAATTGGGCTAAAAGGTAACTATTTTGAACAGGCGATGTCAGAAATTACTTTTAATTCAACAGTAACTTGGTACAGTTACTTTTCCCGTTAATTCTAAAAAGATCCATAAATGTTGAACAATGCTTGATAGAGAGTTAGAGATATATTACATGCAGAAATATATTTAAATTAATAAATGATGCCAAGGGATTTCAATTAGCGGCTAATAATGAAGTTTCAAGGGATTTAACCTTACAGTAAGGAAAGTAAAGACCTAGGTATGGAATTTTTCTAAAAAAAATATTAATAGATTTTATTCTGTTGTTTCTATAATTTCAGGTCAAGTCGTCACGCAGTGTGAAGGTGAAAAGTATTATGAATCAAGTTGAAAGTGATATTTTGGAAAAACTTGCAGGTAGTACAGAAGTACTTGCCTTCTATAATCTAATTATCACTTAAATCATACCCTATAACGTTTAGTGACTCAGCTGTAATAAACCTAAAAGTAACAACAGGACATTTTGAAACGAAAGAACGTTTTCTAATGATGGGATTAAAATATGTCATCAAAATCGTCACTAAACTGAATTGTGAAAAAATCAAAATAAACAGAAGAAACCTTTTTTTACACATTTTGGCATGCGATCAAGCGCACCAGGGCAACCCCAGTAATTTTTACACCCTGCTGTTCATTAATTGTAAGACATTAATTTCACTTTTCGTTGTTCTTATTAAGAAGAAATTGGTGCAAGCAAGGAACTGCTCTGCGATGCATTAACTCTTTTATCAACAAATACTGGCTTGAAGAAAATCGAAATAGACCCATCACTCGATGGATTATACAAAATGCTTTCATTGGAAAAGAATTGTGAAAAGGAATCAGAGTTAATAGAAGCAGAAAGCACTTCAATTGTACATAACGAAGCAGATTCAACTACGTCACGTGAGATATAATTAATTCTTCATTATCATTGTTATTATTATTATTATTATCATTATTATTATTATTATTATTATTATTATTATTATTATTATTATTATTATTATTATTATTATTATTATTATTATTATTATTATTATTATTATTGTTGTTGTTGTTGTTGTTGTTGTTGTTGTTGTTGTTTTTGTTGTTATCATCATTATTATTATAAACAGTGAAACACAACCAGGTTGTATAACAGGTTTCTTAACCAGACTAGGGTCAAGTGAAACACGCTTCGAGGACAACATGTGATCGAACTTTAGTCCCAACGAACTAGCGTGTGACTTCAGGAAAGATCGATGTTGACTATGAACTAATACTGACTGACCGCATCGGATTAACTCTCTTTATAATGATTGCCTGTTGATAGTGTCCAGTCACTGTACTGTTTTCAGTTTAGAGTTTACTTTAACAAAAGTCCGAAAGATGTCTATATGATCTTCCAATTATAAATAGCTTTTTCAATTGAAAATTTAGAATCTTATAGAATTTTTCATGTCATGGTAACACTGTCATGTCTTGTGTTCTATTCCCTTCTCTCTTAGTCTGATGTGTCACAATGATACAATAGTTGCCAGTTTGTGATGTATATTCTATGTACTAGAAAACAAAACATGCCTTAGGTATATGTTTAATTTATTTGTTAATCCATTAATTCGTCTGTCCTCCAAAAAGCATTTCAGATTGTAATATGATAATATTGATTCTGATTCTTTGAAAACTAATTGACAAGGATATCTCATTGTGATGGTTGTTTAGAGTTATTAATTCCGTTGTTATAGCAAGAAACTTACATTGTCTATTGTAAAATGTTCATTTTCATCAGTGGTCCGGTCTTGTTTGGAAGAGATAAGTGTATTAGCGGCAATGAATCAAATGTTGTCAGTTCATTTATATACTGTGATGATAAGAGAAACTGGTTTTTTCGGTTTTCCAATATTTAAACACCATTTGATATTCCACGTATCAGAAGGCCGCTCGAACAGTATATTTCATTTCCATTATGCACTATTTAATTTTTTAGCATTGTCAAAAGAAAACAACTACTCTTCAGTTGAGGGGAGTTGTTTGCAGTCACCACGCCAGGGTTGCAGAAAACGTAAGCGTGAACTGCCTGACAATGGTGAGTGTTTAGATGAATCTTCGTGTCTAGATATTGCTAGCGGAATTATTCATGCTTGGAAATTTATTGGCCGCCATTTAGGATTATCTGAACAACATTTAATTGAAATTGAATTAGACTGCCGGTACGATAACGAACAAGAAAAATCATTTCAAATGTTAATGGCTTGGAAACAAGCATTCCCAGATCATTGTAATACAAAAACACTTGGCATAGCCTTACGAAAATGCAGACTTAATTATTCTGCCTCAAGACTTGCTTACTACTAGGTTAAAACCTCTTGAAATACAAATGACATTTCCTCCTAAATATATGACTTTCAAATATTTACTATTGGATGGTATGCGTGCTCTGCTCTCCTTATTCCTTAATTTTACTATAAATATCAATTTAATGGGTTTGTTATTTTAACGTTGAAGAATTAGTATATTGAATATTTATAATTATTATCAAAATTGAATTCTAGGCTTTTGTTCTTTGTCTGTTTTGCATAATTATTCTTTATTCTTCTCTTGTGCTTTAAATCGCCATGTTCTACTATGAAATTAAATGTTTTCTGTTTTTGTTACTTTAAAAGGTGTCCAAATTATGGTACATTCAGTGAATGTAGAAAGAATTATCCAAATATTAAAATATATTAATTATAGATGTAGTTTAGGATGCTGGCAGTCCTATCATAATTATTTAAAACAATTCAATAATATTGTAATAATTAATTATGTGTTGTATAATGATTGTTTTATCCTTACAGCTGTTCTTGAGTTTACGAATAGATATTTCGAACTTGATTCATGTTTTATTTTATTTGTCAAATTTCACTCAAATAGTTGTTATTTGTTTGCAAGAAATTACTTTTCACAGCGTCCAGAGGGCGATCAATTTTTACGTATCAACCTAATGCATAAGTTTTATATTAAACCCAATTGATAGAAGACATTGGTAGTTAAATCAGATGGCCTAATTTTCAAGCTACATTGAAACCTGTGTTTATCGACCAGCTATTAAAAACAGGGTTAATTCATTAGAAAATATTGTCTTAGATCAGCTTTGACTGTATGCTAAACTGTGAACACTGTAAACAGGACGTGGCTACTGCAAAGTGGTGACCGTTATAACAATAGATAAAGTCTATAGATGCAGGGGTATGAAACCCAAAAGGATTCCGAAATATTCTTAGAGAAAGTGCTCAAATATGAATTCCCGAAAATCGCTCATTGCCGACCAAAAAGCATGGGTTATACTAAGGCATTCTGAAAATGACAAAAAAATTAATGTCTATATTTTCATTGGAATAGAGTCTATAGATGCAGTGGATACAAAGCCCAAAAGGATTCCGAAATGTTCTTTGAGAAAGTGCTTAAATATGAATACACGAAAATCGCTCATTTTTGGCCAAAAAGCATGGGTTATACTAAGGCATTTTGAAAATGATCAAAATTTTAAATGTCGATATTTTCATTGGAATAGAGTTTATAGATGCCGTGGATATGAAACCCAAAAGGATTCCGAAATGTTCTTTGAAAAAGTGCTTAAATATGAATACACGAAAATCGCTCATTTTTGGCCAAAAAGCATGGGTTATACTAAGGCATTTTGAAAATGATCAAAATTTTAAATGTCTATATTTTCATTGCAATAGAGTTTATAGATGCAGTGGATATGAAACCCAAAAGGATTCCGAAATGTTCTTTGAGAAAGTGCTCAAATATGAAAACCCGAAAATCGCTCATTTTTGGCCAAAAAGCATGGGTTATACTAAGGCATTTTGAAAATGATCAACATTTTAAATGTCTATATTTTCATTGGAATAGAGTTTATAGATGCAGTGGATATGAAACCCAAAAGGATTCCGAAATGTTCTTTGAGAAAGTGCTTAAATATGAATACACGAAAATCGCTCATTTTTGGCCAAAAAGCATGGGTTATACTAAGGCATTTTGAAAATGATCAACATTTTAAATGTCTATATTTTCATTGCAATAGAGTTTATAGATGCAGTGGATATGAAACCCAAAAGGATTCCGAAATGTTCTTTGAGAAAGTGCTCAAATATGAAAACCCGAAAATCGCTCATTTTTGGCCAAAAAGCATGGGTTATACTAAGGCATTTTGAAAATGATCAAAATTTCAAATGTCGATATTTTCATTGGAATAGAGTTTATAGATGCAGTGGATATGAAACCCAAAAGGATTCCGAAATGTTCTTTGAGAAAGTGCTCAAATATGAATACCCGAAAATCGTTCATTTTTGGCCAAAAAGCATGGGTTATACTAAGGCATTTTGAAAATGATCAACATTTTAAATGTCTATATTTTCATTGGAATAGAGTTTATAGATGCAGTGGATATGAAACCCAAAAGGATTCCGAAATGTTCTTTGAGAAAGTGATCAAATATAAATACCCGAAAATCGCTCATTTTTGGCCAAAAAGCATGGGTTATACTAAGGCATTTTGAAAATGATCAACATTTTAAATGTCTATATTTTCATTGCAATAGAGTTTATAGATGCAGTGGATATGAAACCCAAAAGGATTCCGAAATGTTCTTTGAGAAAGTGCTCAAATATGAAAACCCGAAAATCGCTCATTTTTGGCCAAAAAGCATGGGTTATACTAAGGCATTTTGAAAATGATCAAAATTTTAAATGTCGATATTTTCATTGGAATAGAGTTTATAGATGCAGTGGATATGAAACCCAAAATGATTCCGAAATGTTCTTTGGGAAAATGCTCAAATATGAATACCCGAAAATCGCTCATTTTTGGCCAAAAAGCATGGGTTATACTAAGGCATTTTGATATACTAAGGCATTTTGAAAATGATCAAAATTTTAAATGTCGATATTTTCATTGGAATAGAGTTTATAGATGCAGTGGATATGAAACCCAAAAGGATTCCGAAATGTTCTTTGAGAAAGTGCTCAAATATGAATACCCGAAAATCGCTCATTTTTGGCCAAAAAGCATGGGTTATACTAAGGCATTTTGAAAATGATCAACATTTTAAATGTTTATATTTTCATTGGAATAGAGTTTATAGATGCAGTGGATATGAAACCCAAAAGGATTCCGAAATGTTCTTTGAGAAAGTGCTCAAATATGAAAACCCGAAAATCGCTCATTTTTGGCCAAAAAGCATGGGTTATACTAAGGCATTTTGAAAATGATCAACATTTTAAATGTCTATATTTTCATTGGAATAGAGTCTATAGATGCAGTGGATATGAAACCAAAAAGGATTTCGAAATGTTCTTTGAGAAAGTTCTCAAATATGAATACACGAAAATCGCTCAATTTTGGCCAAAAAGCATGGGTTATACTAAGACATTTTGAAAATGATCAACATTTTAAATGTCTATATTTTCATTGGAATAGAGTTTATAGATGCCGTGGATATGAAACCCAAAAGGATTCCGAAATGTTCTTTGAAAAAGTGCTTAAATATGAATACACGAAAATCGCTCATTTTTGGCCAAAAAGCATGGGTTATACTAAGGCATTTTGAAAATGATCAAAATTTTAAATGTCTATATTTTCATTGCAATAGAGTTTATAGATGCAGTGGATATGAAACCCAAAAGGATTCCGAAATGTTCTTTGAGAAAGTGCTCAAATATGAAAACCCGAAAATCGCTCATTTTTGGCCAAAAAGCATGGGTTATACTAAGGCATTTTGAAAATGATCAACATTTTAAATGTCTATATTTTCATTGGAATAGAGTTTATAGATGCAGTGGATATGAAACCCAAAAGGATTCCGAAATGTTCTTTGAGAAAGTGCTTAAATATGAATACACGAAAATCGCTCATTTTTGGCCAAAAAGCATGGGTTATACTAAGGCATTTTGAAAATGATCAACATTTTAAATGTCTATATTTTCATTGCAATAGAGTTTATAGATGCAGTGGATATGAAACCCAAAAGGATTCCGAAATGTTCTTTGAGAAAGTGCTCAAATATGAAAACCCGAAAATCGCTCATTTTTGGCCAAAAAGCATGGGTTATACTAAGGCATTTTGAAAATGATCAAAATTTTAAATGTCGATATTTTCATTGGAATAGAGTTTATAGATGCAGTGGATATGAAACCCAAAAGGATTCCGAAATGTTCTTTGAGAAAGTGCTCAAATATGAATACCCGAAAATCGCTCATTTTTGGCCAAAAAGCATGGGTTATACTAAGGCATTTTGAAAATGATCAACATTTTAAATGTCTATATTTTCATTGGAATAGAGTTTATAGATGCAGTGGATATGAAACCCAAAAGGATTCCGAAATGTTCTTTGAGAAAGTGCTCAAATATAAATACCCGAAAATCGCTCATTTTTGGCCAAAAAGCATGGGTTATACTAAGGCATTTTGAAAATGATCAACATTTTAAATGTCTATATTTTCATTGCAATAGAGTTTATAGATGCAGTGGATATGAAACCCAAAAGGATTCCGAAATGTTCTTTGAGAAAGTGCTTAAATATGAATACACGAAAATCGCTCATTTTTGGCCAAAAAGCATGGGTTATACTAAGGCATTTTGAAAATGATCAAAATTTTAAATGTCGATATTTTCATTGGAATAGAGTTTATAGATGCAGTGGATATGAAACCCAAAAGGATTCCGAAATGTTCTTTGAGAAAGTGCTCAAATATGAAAACCCGAAAATCGCTCATTTTTGGCCAAAAAGCATGGGTTATACTAAGGCATTTTGAAAATGATCAAAATTTTAAATGTCGATATTTTCATTGGAATAGAGTTTATAGATGCAGTGGATATGAAACCCAAAAGGATTCCGAAATGTTCTTTGAGAAAGTGCTCAAATATGAATACCCGAAAATCGCTCATTTTTGGCCAAAAAGCATGGGTTATACTAAGGCATTTTGAAAATGATCAACATTTTAAATGTCTATATTTTCATTGGAATAGAGTTTATAGATGCAGTGGATATGAAACCCAAAAGGATTCCGAAATGTTCTTTGAGAAAGTGATCAAATATAAATACCCGAAAATCGCTCATTTTTGGCCAAAAAGCATGGGTTATACTAAGGCATTTTGAAAATGATCAACATTTTAAATGTCTATATTTTCATTGCAATAGAGTTTATAGATGCAGTGGATATGAAACCCAAAAGGATTCCGAAATGTTCTTTGAGAAAGTGCTTAAATATGAATACACGAAAATCGCTCATTTTTGGCCAAAAAGCATGGGTTATACTAAGGCATTTTGAAAATGATCAAAATTTTAAATGTCGATATTTTCATTGGAATAGAGTTTATAGATGCAGTGGATATGAAACCCAAAAGGATTCCGAAATGTTCTTTGGGAAAGTGCTCAAATATGAATACCCGAAAATCGATCATTTTTGGCCAAAAAGCATGGGTTATACTAAGGCATTTTGATATACTAAGGCATTTTGAAAATGATCAAAATTTTAAATGTCGATATTTTCATTGGAATAGAGTTTATAGATGCAGTGGATATGAAACCCAAAAGGATTCCGAAATGTTCTTTGAGAAAGTGCTCAAATATGAATACCCGAAAATCGCTCATTTTTGGCCAAAAAGCATGGGTTATACTAAGGCATTTTGAAAATGATCAAAATTTTAAATGTCGATATTTTCATTGGAATAGAGTTTATAGATGCAGTGGATATGAAACCCAAAAGGATTCCGAAATGTTCTTTGAGAAAGTGCTCAAATATGAATACCCGAAAATCGCTCATTTTTGGCCAAAAAGCATGGGTTATACTAAGGCATTTTGAAAATGATCAACATTTTAAATGTCTATATTTTCATTGGAATAGAGTTTATAGATGCAGTGGATATGAAACCCAAAAGGATTCCGAAATGTTCTTTGAGAAAGTGATCAAATATAAATACCCGAAAATCGCTCATTTTTGGCCAAAAAGCATGGGTTATACTAAGGCATTTTGAAAATGATCAACATTTTAAATGTCTATATTTTCATTGCAATAGAGTTTATAGATGCAGTGGATATGAAACCCAAAAGGATTCCGAAATGTTCTTTGAGAAAGTGCTTAAATATGAATACACGAAAATCGCTCATTTTTGGCCAAAAAGCATGGGTTATACTAAGGCATTTTGAAAATGATCAAAATTTTAAATGTCGATATTTTCATTGGAATAGAGTTTATAGATGCAGTGGATATGAAACCCAAAAGGATTCCGAAATGTTCTTTGGGAAAGTGCTCAAATATGAATACCCGAAAATCGATCATTTTTGGCCAAAAAGCATGGGTTATACTAAGGCATTTTGATATACTAAGGCATTTTGAAAATGATCAAAATTTTAAATGTCGATATTTTCATTGGAATAGAGTTTATAGATGCAGTGGATATGAAACCCAAAAGGATTCCGAAATGTTCTTTGAGAAAGTGCTCAAATATGAATACCCGAAAATCGCTCATTTTTGGCCAAAAAGCATGGGTTATACTAAGGCATTTTGAAAATGATCAACATTTTAAATGTTTATATTTTCATTGGAATAGAGTTTATAGATGCAGTGGATATGAAACCCAAAAGGATTCCGAAATGTTCTTTGAGAAAGTGCTCAAATATGAAAACCCGAAAATCGCTCATTTTTGGCCAAAAAGCATGGGTTATACTAATGCATTTTGAAAATGATCAACATTTTAAATGTCTATATTTTCATTGGAATAGAGTCTATAGATGCAGTGGATATGAAACCAAAAAGGATTTCGAAATGTTCTTTGAGAAAGTTCTCAAATATGAATACACGAAAATCGCTCACTTTTGGCCAAAAAGCATGGGTTATACTAAGACATTTTGAAAATGATAAACATTTTAAATGTCTATATTTTCATTGGAATAGAGTCTATAGATGCAGTGGATATGAAACCCAAAAGGATTCCGAAATGTTCTTTGAGAAAGTGCTCAAATATGAATACACGAAAATCGCTCATTTTTGGCCAAAAACCACGGGTTATACTAAGGCATTTTGAAAATGATCAAAATTTTAAATGTCTATATTTTCATTGGAATAGAGTTTATAGATGCAGTGGATATGAAACCCAAAAGGATTCCGAAATGTTCTTTGAGAAAGTGCTCAAATATGAATACCCTAAAATCGCTCATTTTTGGCCAAAAAGCATGGGTTATACTAAGGCATTTTGAAAATGATCAACATTTTAAATGTTTATATTTTCATTGGAATAGAGTTTATAGATGCAGTGGATATGAAACCCAAAAGGATTCCGAAATGTTCTTTGAGAAAGTGCTCAAATATGAAAACCCGAAAATCGCTCATTTTTGGCCAAAAAGCATGGGTTATACTAATGCATTTTGAAAATGATCAACATTTTAAATGTCTATATTTTCATTGGAATAGAGTCTATAGATGCAGTGGATATGAAACCAAAAAGGATTTCGAAATGTTCTTTGAGAAAGTTCTCAAATATGAATACACGAAAATCGCTCACTTTTGGCCAAAAAGCATGGGTTATACTAAGACATTTTGAAAATGATAAACATTTTAAATGTCTATATTTTCATTGGAATAGAGTCTATAGATGCAGTGGATATGAAACCCAAAAGGATTCCGAAATGTTCTTTGAGAAAGTGCTCAAATATGAATACACGAAAATCGCTCATTTTTGGCCAAAAACCACGGGTTATACTAAGGCATTTTGAAAATGATCAAAATTTTAAATGTCTATATTTTCATTGGAATAGAGTTTATAGATGCAGTGGATATGAAACCCAAAAGGATTCCGAAATGTTCTTTGAGAAAGTGCTCAAATATGAATACCCTAAAATCGCTCACTTTTGGCCAAAAAGCATGGGTTATACTGAGGCATTTTGAAAATGATCAACATTTTAAATGTCTATATTTTCATTGGAATAGAGTTTATAGATGCAGTGGATATGAAACCCAAAAGGATTCCGAAATATTCTTAGAGAAAGTGCTCAAATATGAATTCCCGAAAATCGCTCATTGCCGACCAAAAAGCATGGGTTATACTAAGGCATTCTGAAAATGACAAAAAAATTAATGTCTATATTTTCATTGGAATAGAGTCTATAGATGCAGTGGATATAAAGCCCAAAAGGATTCCGAAATGTTCTTTGAGAAAGTGCTTAAATATGAATACACGAAAATCGCTCATTTTTGGCCAAAAAGCATGGGTTATACTAAGGCATTTTGAAAATGATCAAAATTTTAAATGTCGATATTTTCATTGGAATAGAGTTTATAGATGCCGTGGATATCAAACCCAAAAGGATTCCGAAATGTTCTTTGAGAAAGTGCTTAAATATGAATACACGAAAATCGCTCATTTTTGGCCAAAAAGCATGGGTTATACTAAGGCATTTTGAAAATGATCAACATTTTAAATGTCTATATTTTCATTGCAATAGAGTTTATAGATGCAGTGGATATGAAACCCAAAAGGATTCCGAAATGTTCTTTGAGAAAGTGCTTAAATATGAATACACGAAAATCGCTCATTTTTGGCCAAAAAGCATGGGTTATACTAAGGCATTTTGAAAATGATCAACATTTTAAATGTCTATATTTTCATTGGAATAGAGTTTATAGATCCAGTGGATATGAAACCCAAAAGGATTCCGAAATGTTCTTTGAGAAAGTGCTCAAATATGAAAACCCGAAAATCGCTCATTTTTGGCCAAAAAGCATGGGTTATACTAAGGCATTTTGAAAATGATCAACATTTTAAATGTCTATATTTTCATTGGAATAGAATCTATAGATGCAGTGGATATGAAACCCAAAAGGATTCCGAAATGTTCTTTGAGAAAGTGCTCAAATGTGAATATCCGAAAATAGCTCCCTTTTGGCCAAAAAGCATGGGTTATACTAAGGCATTTTGAAAATGATCAAAATTTTAAATGTCTATATTTTCATTGGAATAGAGTTTATAGATGCAGTGGATATGAAATTCAAAAGGATTCCGAAATGTTCTTTGAGAAAGTGCTTAACTATGAATACACGAAAATCGATCATTTTTGGCCAAAAAGCATGGGTTATACTAAGGCATTTTGAAAATGATCAACATTTTAAATGTCTATTATTTTCATTGGAATAGAGTTTATAGATGCAGTGGATATGAAACCCAAAAGGATTCCGAAATGTTCTTTGAGAAAGTGCTTAAATATGAATACCCGAAAATCGCTCATTTTTGGCCAAAAAGCATAGGTTATACTAAGGCATTTTGAAAATTATCAAAATTTTAAATGTCTATATTTTCATTGGAATAGAGTTTATAGATGCAGTGGATATGAAACTCAAAAGGATTCCGAAATGTTCTTTGAGAAAGTGCTCAAATATGAATACCCGAAAATCGCTCATTTTTGGCCAAAAAGCATGGGTTATACTAAGGCATTTTGAAAATGATCAAAATTTTAAATGTCTATATTTTCATTGTAATAGAGTTTATAGATGCAGTGGATATGAAACCCAAAAGGATTCCGAAATGTTCTTTGAGAAAGTGCTCAAATATGAATACCCTAAAATCGCTCACTTTTGGCCAAAAAGCATGGGTTATACTAAGGCATTTTGAAAATGATCAACATTTTAAATGTCTATATTTTCATTGGAATAGAGTTTATAGATGCAGTGGATATGAAACCCAAAAGGATTCCGAAATGTTCTTTGAGAAAGTGCTCAAATATGAATACCCGAAAATCGCTCATTTTTGGCCAAAAAGCATGGGTTATACTAAGGCATTTTGAAAATGATCAAAATTTTAAATGTCTATATTTTCATTGTAATAGAGTTTATAGATGCAGTGGATATGAAACCCAAAAGGATTCCGAAATGTTCTTTGAGAAAGTGCTCAAATATGAATACCCTAAAATCGCTCACTTTTGGCCAAAAAGCATGGGTTATACTAAGGCATTTTGAAAATGATCAACATTTTAAATGTCTATATTTTCATTGGAATAGAGTTTATAGATGCAGTGGATATGAAACCCAAAAGGATTCCGAAATGTTCTTTGAGAAAGTGCTCAAATATGAAAACCCGAAAATCGCTTCACTTTCTGCCAAAAAGCATGTATTTTTCATTAGTCATTTAAAAATGTTTATGGTTTTCGCTCTCGCAAAACGAGAAATATCAATTCAAATTTTTCTAAATAATAAATAAACATTAAATGCATTTAAATATTATGTAATAATTATGAATATATCAATCACATTTACTCTTGATTCTTTTCATCTTATTAATTTATATGATTTTTAGTATTGATTTAAGCGAGTCAATAATTCGTTGAGATTATTAAAATCATTAGTTATAAAATTGAATTAATTATTTTATAAAGAATTCTCTCAGCTCTGGTTATACGTATAGATAACATTGTACAATTCATGAATCATTTCTTGTTTTGAAGAATAAAATTACAAAATTACTGTAAGATATATACAAACAATTAACAATGACCAAAGGTTTGCAATCAGAGGCTACTAAATTATTAATAAATTTATCATCAATTCTCCATCTGCACTCAATTGTCTTGTATGTATTCACCAGGACATAGCTTACATGTTTTCATCATCTTTCAAGCTAAACTCAAAATGAATTATCTATCAAAGTGTAGATTCTCTTGTATCATCATAGAAAGCTTCAGGATAACGTCTATTCGAATCATTTCTTTGATTTCGAATTTGAGATAAACGATTTGGAAAGGTAGCATGCTCAGGAAGGCTAGACTGTGTTGGCTGTCCATAACTTTCATGCTAGAATAATCAAAATAAATATTCCGTTTAAATTTACATCACAATCTTCTAGGAAGAGAGATTTACATTGGAACAAAATTTGAGTAATAGAATATGAGCGATAATAATAATAATAATAATAATAATAATAATAATAATAATAATAATAATAATAATAATAATAATAATAATACTA
This sequence comes from Haliclystus octoradiatus, assembly GCA_916610825.1. Classification (NCBI taxonomy): domain Eukaryota; kingdom Metazoa; phylum Cnidaria; class Staurozoa; order Stauromedusae; family Haliclystidae; genus Haliclystus; species Haliclystus octoradiatus. The sequence continues at coordinate 27,646,885 of OU744449.1, forward strand.
ATAATAATAATAATAATAATAATAATAATAATAATAATAATAATAATAATAATAATAATAATAATAATAATAATAATAATAATAATAATAATAATAATAATAATAATAATAATAATAATAATAATAATAATAATAATAATAATAATAATAATAATAATAATAATAATAATAATAATAATAATAATAATAATAACAATAATAATAATAATAATAATAATAATAATAATAATAATAATAATAATAATAATAATAATAATAATAATAATAATAATAATAATAATAATAATAATAATAATAATAATAATAATAATAATAATAATAATAATAATAATAATAATAATAATAATAATAATAATAATAATAATAATAATAATAATAATAATAATAATAATAATAATAATAATAATAATAATAATAATAATAATAATAATAATAATAATAATAATAATAATAATAATAATAATAATAATAATAATAATAATAATAATAATAATAATAATAATAATAATAATAATAATAATAATAATAATAATAATAATAATAATAATAATAATAATAATAATAATAATAATAATAATAATAATAATAATAATAATAATAATAATAATAATAATAATAATAATAATAATAATAATAATAATAATAATAATAATAATAATAATAATAATAATAATAATAATAATAATAATAATAATAATATCATAATATAACAGAAATGATGTCATTTTTAATGGAATATCAATTAGTTACAATTAATTGTTTTACCGTTCTGCTGGTTGGATGATGACTATTATTCGATTGATGGTTTGAATTTGGCCTCGTATCAATGCCATTCATTTGATAACCCATATATCTTGATGATTGATGATTAGCAGGTAATTGAGGCTAGAATGAATCGAGAGCTGAATAGATTAAACCAAATATCGTACCGTATATATGTTGATCAATTTTACCATTCGTATCGAAGACCAATGGAATTATTTGAAGATCAATATACTCTAGACAGCGATAAAAATAGGGGATTAACTCAGAAGGCAAAACAACGAAACTTCGACTGTGGTTCAACCCCTCCCCCTTCATGGTGCAGCATCATGAGGCAACTCAGCCTTCGAGTTATCTGAACACCAAGGAGACATTGTCAGTGTATCAGTTCAGGGATACAGTAATTCTTTACTTTCGAACCTCTTACACCCGGGGCTGACTTCTATATACTTGTGGGAAAAGGCCATTTCAAGGGTACCTACTACGAATCCACCAACTGAAATTTTAGGTTATCGGCTTTGCAAGTTTTAAAAATGGTCTCATTTTAAACTATACTCTTAACTCAATAAAAAGTTTGACAGAAAAAGGAATTTGTGACAACATAAATTACTATTTCAATACTAAACACATTTTTACAAGTACTTATAGTCCTATATGTATCTTAACAATATAAAAGCCATTAAAAGTATTAGAAGTATACATTTTGGTCGACCCCGGTGGTCGACACATCAGAAGTGGACACGTCAGAATAGATCATTTGGATAGCAATGTCCTTCTAGAAAGTTCTAAATCGACAATAAAGTGACTAACCTGTTTCAGAGTGATCCCTCTTGAACATTTCGATTTGATCCATTCTCTAATTTTAAGATCATACAACAAAAGACCGAATGCAAACGCAGCACCGACCAACAGAATAAGATAAACACCAGCCATATTACGTAACTGAAGTGACACTGGTTTAACTTTGGCTTTTTTCAGATCGATCACACATTCTGAACGGTCATCCCACCATTTTAATCGAGTTGATTCAATAAATCCGCTTTCACGTAACTTTCACGCAGAATAATAAAAAGACATTTTAAATTTCAGATTATCATTTGGAATATTTATATTGATGGGTCAATGTCGTATAAAAATTATTAATAGTAGATCCCAAACAGGAAAAATGTTTAATTCTTGCAAGAATATAGTCTATATAAATATAGAAGTTTGGAACATAACATACCCTTGCCTGCCTCTCATCATGTGAAACGTAACTTTTACTGCGGCGGAATGGTGTTTATAGGGCCCAGACTACTGAATATTACAATAATCGATGGTTAAAGGGATGGTTTTTACGGGGACAATGTAATTTAAAGGGATGGTTTTTACGGGGACAATGTAATTTATTACAACTGAAACTAAATCAGAAAGCTGTAATCATGTGACGATAGCCCCCGCGATAGCCCCCGCGATAGCCCCCGCGATAGTCCGACGTCGGGAATACTCAAAGCACTCATATATCGAGGAACGGTGTGTTAATTTTCATAAGCTCTTTTGAAATATCCTTCTCATTGGGACAGGGGGAGTTGACCCACTGATAGGTTAGAATATTCTCCAATCCAAAGCAAACGTAATCCTGCGCGTTTCAAAAGCAACACAATAGTTTCTACAGTAATAACTTACCCCTAGGATCTTTACTGATAGCGGATTGGTCCATTCAGAATTCGATTGTAGACCAAGTCCATAACTTTTTGATTCTAGCAGATTCTGTACAAGCATTGTATCACAGGGTTGTTTTTGATTAAAGAAACTATTAACTGGATCTTCCGTTAAATACGCAAAGTCACCCTTGCGTACTTTTGCAATAGCAGAAGTTGTACTTTTTTCAAATCCATTCATCTCAACCAGTTGTTTATACATCAAATGATAAAGTGGAATTTGAGTTGATTTAAAGAAAGTATATGTTTGTCCGTTGGCTTGGATACCATACTTAACATCTGATTGGTCAGCTAAATCATTCAATGAATTAATCTTGATTTCGATACGGCTCACTGTAAACAAATGCATCAAAAATTAAGAACATTAGGGATTAGACATTTTATAATAATGTCTCGCCAATCTCCGCCATCCTTCGACTTCTGCTAATTTCACTAAACATAAAATTTCTCGAGCATATAGCACTGCAGTTGCTTTTAAATATCTGTCTGAAATGGTCCATTGTTTCGGAATTGGAAATATTTGATCATGACATGGAAATGTCTCAAATGGAATTTCTGAAATTCACAAGTGCGAGTCCAGTGGGATTCTGTCTCTAATGGGACGAGGGGAGTGTGCTACGTTTTACTGAATTGTTGACCCTGGCATACTACTGAGGTGAACTGTTCAACGCGGTCAATTTAGCTGGTTGTTATATGCAGGTTTCATTATAATTACTTTAACTAAATATCATACTCATAATAATATAGAAAGAAATAGAAAATAACAAGAAAACGCTGATAAAAGCCGTGAAAAGACAGTGATCCTGGAATTTATTATCAAGGAACACCAATTTGGCCGGTATGAAAAATCCCTATAACAACGCATCCACCACAACTTTGTCAAGCAAAGGAGACAAACAACACGTTCACTAGTTTCCGATTGAATTAACAAGGACGGCACGAATACAATACTTCTTACTTGTAAAAAAGGCAGCAAGATTTGCGGTGTACGTTGCAATGATAATCAAAATAAAGAACCAAAATGAGGCTGATAATATTCGACCAGATGTATTCTTTGGTGTATAATCAGCTCCCTGTTGTAACATTGATGACGTAGCAAACCACAGGGAGTTTGATAAATTAAATTCATCACCAGTAATTTCTTCGTTCTCTTTACACGTGTTGCGATAACCAATCGGAGAGTACCGATCAACAATCCACATTAAAGCGGATATCGCAAACGTCTAATAACAAAAGATACACATATGAGAATCGGAACGCTTTGGAATGATTTTCAAAATTCTTTTTGAATCTGCTACCTTAAAATGCATTTACTACTATTCTATACTGTGAGTAACGAGTATTTACAACACTGGTGATAAATAATTTATTTTAACAAATTTCAACTTACAACAGCAAGGATTGATAACCATAATTCACCGGTGAAAGGTTTTAAAAAAGCAAAAATTTCCAATTCAGGTGTAGTTGGTCTTTTCATGATTAACGACATTGTAAAATCCATAAATGGTTTCGTAAAATCAATCATGTTTTCTCTATCAGCCGTGATCGTGACTGAACCAAGGGCAACATCGGCTTGCTACAAGGAACAAAACAAAACTAAATTATAATCAGATAATATCGTGATCACTACAATCTGTTACTATTATTATTATTTTTTACGGTCGAAAATGTGTAGGAAACTATTTTCTGATTTCTATTGATACTCGCATCTACAGTCTACTCTATTCAGCAGAAAAACAACATCATGTACGCCGTAAGCCATCGCGTTAGAACCCGGCTTGCCGTACTTTCGCTACGGTGAACCTACCTTTGAAATAAGTTGTCCAACCATTCCGTTCCAAGATCCGTTGACTTCCGCACCGTAATTTCTATCCGGTGCAATGTATAATTCATAAGTAAATTCTAACTCTTTTGATAAACGATCGATTAAATCTTTACAAAAACCAGAGAAACGATCATTCCCTTTCTTTCTACGGTCAAATATTACAAACGGTTCTTCCTGAAATATAACGAATAATTGAAAATGTCATAAATTAATGGAGAAGTTATAAGTTTGATCAATTGCCCATTTTGAACGATTTAAATCTAACCCTGAAAATATTTCATTTTAATCAGTATGCATCGTCCAAGGCTTAATAGGGCCCACATATAATCAGGGGTGGCACTAGGAGTTCCCCTACAATGGGGCTAACTCTCCCGTAGAGAGGATATTTATAAAAAACTTTGCAAAATTGATTGAAAAAGTACAAAAAGTCTTCCCCTTCGAGGGGCCTGGGTATCTAGGGGGCTGTATCCCCAAGGTAATGTAGTAATATTAAGTAGTGTCGCCCTACCGAAGGCACCCGTACCACTCATTTCTCTATTGCTAGAGAAGTGGCTCTTTTCGCTAAGAGCAATGATCTTAAGCGCTCTTTACTGATCTCTGCCGCGACACTGCACATCAATTTCAACAGATTTCATGGCAGATAGGTCTCGATTGTCAATACACAACGATGCGCCGCAGCTACTCACAATGCGATCCCCTCTGGTCCATTCCATCCGCCATCCTCATATGGTACTTATTTGATGTTTCAGATAAAGTCAAGGCTGAGTTGACCTTCGGGGGATTTGAACCACAGTCGATCAGATATGATCCGATTTGAAGTTCGGTTGCTCTGCCATCTGAGCTAATTCTCCATCCCACAGCCCCACAATCCCCACAGCTACCCCTATATATATAATTATAATTTAGTGAAACCATTATCATATAAGTACTTACGGGAACAGTTACTATTCTCAAAAATATTTTTCTTGGTTTAAAAGTTTTTAATTCTTCCACTTGTTCTTCCTTTCGGCATATTTGTTGCTCGACTGGCTTTTCAAAAACACGACTTTTGTTCCATTTAAATGTCCGACAATTCGAGGACCAAGTTCCAAGCTAAATAATAAAAATGATCTAATATATTAATTAACTCATCTTACAAAACATACAAGGAGAATAAATCTAGAAGGACCATTATCCATTAAACTTTCATTCGATAAATAATAAATTAGTGAGAAATACGGTGGAATTAAAGTAAGCAGCTGCTGTGCAAACGAATAAACAAAATAGCGATACTGTATAGATGGTTCATTTTGAAATGTTTTCTTGCAAAAGAGGATTAACTAAAATATATAAAATAGGGATTATAAAATTGAGACAAAGATGAGGCAAAGCCTTTCCGTAACTCCAAGTTTCACGTGTTTATTTCACGATCATCAGACGGTATACTAAAATGTTAAAAAACATACCACTATACTCCTGTGAACATACATAAAACGCAATATATGTATAATTTTAAAATAGGGATTATAATTTTGTAATATTGCATTAATTAACATAATTATTAATGGTTCCTTCTCTGGTTCGACGGACCAATTATGGAATGAGACAGTCATGATTTAAATAATGGATAGCAAGCCATTGTCAAACAAGAATAAAATTGAAATACCCACGATGTAAGATAACACAATTGCGTGCGTGAATATTATCAAACAGAAGAGGACTTACTAAAATATGTAAATTCAGGAATCGTACTTATGTAATTTCGGGCTGGTATTATTATACACGAATGTAAGGCATGAAGACAGCGAGGCTAAATAAGGAAATGCTACAGTGGGTAAATATCAACCATTTTCTAGGTTAGCTTCCAATTTTATCCCAATGAAATAGATTATAAGGGCTAAAAGAAACCATTTTTACCTTGTATATTTGTGTCCTTTTGATTTCATTAACATCAAGCTCAGTCACCCTTCGATAACCAGATGCTGTGAATCTCACATCACCTGTAATGCCCTCGAAAAATAACTATAAACAAAGCAGACAAATTATAGATATTATAAATATGTGGAAAACTATCACTCTATCAATGGATGTTTGTTCAGTCGTTGTCTATCAGGTCTTTTAGGGAATATAAAGTGGTAATTGTAATTGAAAGGGTATCACCCTACTGAATTGAAGGTACCCGTACCACTCTTCCATTTCTAGAAGAGGGCTCTTTTCACTTAGAGCAGTAATTGTAAATACTCTTTACTGATCTCAGCCGCGACACTTCATGGCAGATGGGCCTCGATTGTCAATGCGCAACAATGCGTAACAATGCGCCGCAGCTACTCACGATGACATTGCCACTGGACCATTCCATCCGCCATCAGAAGCTGGTACTCAATTGATGTTTTAGACAAAGTCAAGGCTGAATAATTACGCGAGGAATGCACAAGGATGGGTAGAGAGGGATGTAAGAAAACATCAAGGAAGCATCAATATTTTAATTTGGCAGCAAAGGAGATCAAGAAAGTTTTTCTGTGAGGTTTCATAGCCTAGCAGAACCTCATCAATGATTTTATGACTCTGTGTTACCATATATACTTGAATGAAGATACGGTACACACAAACAAACATTCAATGAACATACCTTTTTCATTTTCTCTAATAGTAAATCTAATTGTATTTCGTGTCTTCTAACAGGACAATAATTAGAAGCATAAAAATTAGGAAGTTGAGCAATCTTTTCAACTCGAACATATTCAGCAAAGCCACGTGCGATAGTTGATAATGCATCGTGCAGTAAAGGATCTAAAGGCTATATAATAAAAACAAATTGAATCAAATTATACCAACTGTCAATCGATTCAATCGCAGTAGTGACACTATAGATATATATATATATATTAAAATAATGGTGAAACTTATCAATCGATACTATATTTATACGAATGGAAAAAAATATTGGAAGTAGTTCCGATTGTTGATCGATTGTCCTCATTAAAATACTCATGAGTTTGATTATCAGAGCCATCGTCATTTATCAAGTAGCCATTAACTCAGATAATTTATGTTTGCATTTTCAAAGCGATTTTTAATATAGATGTAATAATTATAATACATACAAAGTATAGTTTTGTTAATGAATATAATTTTGATTTTGAATTTGATTAACACACATAATTTTTGAAAAACCCTTGCTTGCATTTACTTATTTCAACAAAGATGGTAAATCATTTCATTTGTGAGCACCATCTGCGTGAAGAGAATGATGATGGCTTGGTTTTATGTAGATATTATTTTTAGTGGAAATAAATGTGTTTTGGTGGTGTACGGAGAAGAGAATAAGATGGACAGATAGGGAGGAGCCTGATTAAATTTAATTTTATGAGCCCAGGAAAGCTGATTAAAGGTTTCTTGAAGACAAGCAGAAGACAGCCTCTGTATTTGATGTTTACGAGAGTTCTGGCCACGCATCTCGAGAAACGATGATCCTAAATAAAAGTCAAGCATACAATATAGAAGATAATTATAAGTTATTCCTATCCTCACAATATATAATGTCCGCATGAAGTCCGTTGCTACAACTTGTTTCATTGCATTCAATTCGTTTAAAAAATTCTCTTCAACTTCTTTATCAACTGGAATCTCCAATCCTATCAGACCATCTAGCAATGAAAATCTTCTGATGATTGCGGGGGAAAGAGGAAATACCTTGAATATAAAAACGCAAGTGTATTGAATCTAACTGCGCAATAAACTACCGTATAGACACTACAATCAAATAAAATTAAAAATAAAAATAAACAAAATTGTATTATACAAAATTCATCAGTCATGTATTCAAAAGTCTTTTCCTAATAAAGATGATTGCTTTTCTATATAACTGATTTTGAAAATGCTGGCCTGGTTTAACCAATTACAATTTGTGTTTTCTGTATATTAAGGCTTTAATTAAGAATCCAAATAGCCTGCTAACGATCAAAATACATCAGTAAATCGCATCATCTAGTAAATTTCTTAAAGAAATGTTCTGTTGCCTTCTCGAATCATTCCATGTCATTTTTAAACTATATAATTATACCAAAATTCAAATCAGTGATCATTTCAACTAGATATTCTGTGAACGTTTTATTGGAGTTAACAATTATAAGGAAGGGTTAGTTAATATATACGCGGTGTCGTGCGTATGACCCGGGGGTTAACTTCCATGCATTTGGTAAACGGGAACGCTCAAATATTTAAGGGTACCTTTTCAAAATGCAGAAAAAAAGTTTATGGTATTTTTTGCCATGAAAAGATTTTGAGGTATACTCAAGCCTTTGCATGCAATTTTCTAACTCTGCAAAAACGTTTCTGAATAAAAAAAGATGTTCTCATTTTATTATGGTTCGATGTGAAACATTTTTATGGCCCTTCTGCCAATTTTCTATTTGCACAGTACACCCTACTCCGTTGAAGCGCAACAGAAGTTACCCCCCACCCCTACCAAAGTGTAGATTTAATTCGGTCACATTTTTTACCGTTAAAGCAGTGTACCATCTATATTCATCCACAGGAATATATTGATTTCGAATCTAAAAAACAAAACAAAAAGACATTATCTATTATACAAGAGTAAGACCCAACTGCATTCGATTTCAAGTCAAATGTAGAATATATAGACTAAATGTAACTATGTATTTGGAATGAAGTCATTGTTTACAGAAACCTGCACTCCGTATTACAGACCGGATTGAAGATATAACTCCTAGAAACTCCTCGACTCTAATAGACATTTTATAGGCTGAATTGTTTGATTTAAGCATGCTAAGTTTGAGGCTTCTATTTCGAGACTTGAATTTGAGAATTCGAGGATAAATAGTGACCACCTGAAAACGATTCATGTGATTTAGTCTTATTATTTGCTGCAAACAGATATCATGTGGATGTCCATACGCTGTTCATGATTAGTTCGGGAATAGTTCGTTAATAGTTCGTGAATAGTTTGTGAATAGCTCGTAACTACATAGTTTGTGAATAATCCATGAATAGTTCGTGAGTAGTTCGTAACTACATAATTTGTGAATAATCCATGAATTGTTAAGGAATAGTTCTTGAATAGTTTGTGAATACATCGTTTGCGAATAGTTGTGAATAGTTCATGAATAGTTCGTGAATAGTTCGTGAATATTTCATGAATAGTTCATGAATAGTTTGTGAACAGTTCATGAATAGTTCGTTAATACTTCGTGAATACATAGTTCGTGAATACTTCGTGAATAGTTCGTGAATAGTTCGTGAATAGTTCGTGAATAGTTCGTGGATACATCGTTCGTGAATATTTCGTGAATCGTTCATGAATAGTTCGTTAATAGTTCGTGAATAGTTCGTGGATACATCGTTCGTGAATATTTCGTGAATCGTTCATGAATAGTTCATGAATAGTTCGTGAATAGTTCGTGAATACATAGTTCGTGAATAGTTCATGAATAGTTCACGAATAGTTCATGAATAGTTCGTGAATAGTTCGTGAATAGTTCATGAATAGTTCATGAATAGTTCGTGAATATTTCGTGACTACATAGTTCGTGGATAGTTGGTGAATAGTTCAGGAATAATTCGAAAATAGTTTGTGAATAGTTCATGAACTAATAAAATGTGCACTTGGAAATCTCATTGAAAATAATTCGGTGACAGACAACTCAGTCCAGTCACGATAAAAAAGGAGCACTGGATCGAAAGCATTAAAATGGAAAATAGGCTGAAACATAAGTGATAATAATTATTCTAAAGAACTATCAAGTTTCTCACCTCTTTCATAATTACTTCGAGGTTAGCACTATGAAATAAAAGTAATACTTTTTTCATTCCAGATTCTTTTAAATCTAAAACAGCTTTTTTAATTGAAGCTTTGTCTTTCATATCACTGATGGTGGCAATAATACGAAAATAAAATTTATGACCAATTTGATTATAAGACATCAGATCAACAACAGTTTCACTGAGAGAGTCTGAAACAATAATAAAACAAATTATAAAAAATAATATAATTTAGATGTGGATACAGTCAAAATCGGTTAACATCTCTTTTTTTAAGGTCCCATCGTGTTTAATATCCCAACATAAAATTGATTCTACTTTCCATACTTTTATAATTATTATTATATATCATTATATATATTATTTTATTAATAGTAGATCAAAGATCACGAGTTTACTCCGTTACTCTGAGTTTCAAGTAAAGACGCTCTTCAGACGGTTTATTGAATCTTGAAAATTGAATTCAATAAACCGTCTGAAGAGCGTCTTTACACGAAACTCAGAGTACGGAGTAAACTCGTGATCTTTGATCTACTTTTATATTGCTCTGCTTTTAGCATTGAGCACTCAAATTGATGTTTTGCCCACACAATTACTTTATATTATTTTATTATATATTTTCCCTACGTCACTTTATATCCAACATCTGTACCAAAAGGTGATGAATTTATGATTTTCTAGCATTTATGAAACATTATGCATGCGAAAACCTTTGAAAACAACGTGAAAGACATCTGAATAAGTCTCACTCACCTTCAGCTAACACAACAACTATTTTTGGTTTGTCTTCTCTTATCATGTCTATCATAGCCTCAGATAATTGACGATCATCTGGTCTCATACTGATGACTGTTTTACAATGAGTTCTTCTATGACGATCAACGAGGCTAACCAATGGGACACGTAGTAATTCACTTACAAGGCATGACAGGGGGTCTGCATTCTCAGCTTCAATTATAAATGCAACGTGAGATAGATTTTTGGCAAATATGAAATCTGAGTAAATACAAAAATACAGATGTAGATAATCTATATACAATCAAGAAATGCCCTGAGAAATTGAGTATTATCCCAACAAAATATGGTTGAACGAATATAAAAACCAGGATATGTCTATATAATACGAAGGTTCGTAGATTTATTTATTACGATTTATATGCATGGGTATATATGGACATTCAACAACTCAAATTTAACTTCTTACGTTCATCTGAGAAAGTAGTTTTCAGTCCTCTGTATATTCATTTCATTCATGTTTTATCCAACTTTCAAATGTTTTGGATTTAGAGATATATAATGTTTACGTTCAAAACGAGACGATCGGAACTTAAACCAAACTCAATAATCTTACAAGTTATTTTGCAAGAAAAAAGCAAAGATTTGTTATAAACTAAAAATAAGCTCTAAAACAAAATTAATATATTTTAAATCAAGTAAAACAATTTTACAGAGATATTCAACGCAAGAGTAAAATTTAAGATTTGTAAACAATAATTTTTACTTCAAAGAAGAACAACAGACAATGAATTAAGTAACAAATTCTTAAAATAATATTTTTGAAGAATCCTACGTATTTTTGCAAGAGGGATATAAGTCATTTCACACAAATTTATGATATATAAATTTGATAGCTATATATAGCTTCAATCTTGATAAATTATTTTTTAATTAATATTATCGAAAAAGTAATAGATTTATATACTGATAAAAAATGTTGTTAAATTTGAATGTAGTCTGTTAAAATTATATACTTTGCAAAGTATCAACGCACATCATAATTTTTTATAAGAAGCCAAGCAAAGGATGTAGCACTAAATGTTTCTTAGACTATATTTTGTTTTTTTTTAAATTTCGGTTGTTAATAATTTCAGGGAATACTGAATTTTCTTTAATGTTTTGAAGATTTAAAACTACCTTTCTTCAAGTTAAAATACGTGAATAACCCCCAGCTTATCTTGTAGTAGATAAAAGTAGTAGAACATGAAGCGAAAAAAAACAATGGCGTGATAATTTCTTGATTACACACAAGGTATTTCGAAGTACATTTGAAAGAAAGCATGTTTTTATTTTGATGTAAAGCCTACAATAGTTTCAATAAACCACGCTGTATACTGTTCCACTATCTAGTACAGTATATGACTGTGATCCACTATAATCTCGTAGTGAATTTTAATCAATGAAGGCGTATACCGTACTCACCATGATCTAGTACTGTGTGGCTGTGAATCACAACTTTAAACACCGAAAGAAGCAAGCCGGTACCAGATGGCCGTAAAATATTCTTATTCACTAGATCAACGCTGTTTTGTACCGCTTCATCATTAACATAATGCCTAGATGAAACTAGTAAAGCTAGAAAGAAAATCATAAAAAGAATATCTGTCGTTATTACTATAGAAAATGCGAGGCTCGTCTCTTCAAACATATATACAGCCACATTGTATTAACTAAATCAAATAATTCAACTCAAATCTATAACTACATATGCCTATTATGTCAATAGATGTCTACAAGATACAACTATCTAGTAGATATTATTAGTTTTCACAATATATTTCTCGAAGGACAACATACATACACGTCTACTTTTACGAACAAATATTGTGAAAATAGATGAAATATTATATCGTTTTAAATTAGGAGGCAACGACACAAGTGCCACAAATGGAATATATAAACGTATAATTTTAGTACTCGAACAAAGTTTCCAAAAAGATATACTCAATGTTATTCATGGACAAAATCAACATTGATTATGAGAAATGTTTTTTTAATCAGATAATAGCACCATCGCTGATTGTTGCGAAAATGGCATATGATTTTATTAGTCGAAACGTCGATTTAAAGTCGCTTTCATAGTGCCTTGTTGGTTTCATTTAAATATTACAAATATTCCCCTTAGCTACGTTATAGACTTACATAATACACAAATCGCAATAACCACACATGAGTTAGTAATTTGGAGAAAATAGAGTTCGTTTCAAACCTACATCGTGAGTTTTGAAAATACACATGTATAAAAGGGTACTATTAAAATAATGCTTAAACAAAACGATTTATATCAACAACTAAACAAAAAGAATTGTTAACTTACCAACATTGACGAAATCCATAGCATAAACTTGTGAATTCTTCTCATATCCCAAATTCAATAGCATCAATAATATGATAGAACATTTCCAAAGTAAATTTATGTCCATGTTAATATAATCTGAACGCGAGACAAACTGTTCATAAAATCATTACAAGAATATATAAAATTGACATATTAAAAAGAATTCAACATTTGACTTAAAACGAACGCAATGATTACAGCCGGTCGTTTTAATGCCACGATTATATAACGGTATATAACGGCTAATAAAACACCAATCCATAGACTAGCTCACGCAATTGTTAAAATCATAATTATAAAAATATTCACATTATTTTGGTTAATTAATTAATGCAAGCGGTTTCAGTTTTGGGAGTGGGGTTTAATATAACACTTTAGGAGGACGTTGGCCGGGAAATCATTCGATAGCTGCTCTGTCGTTTCTCTCAGATTTTCTGCAAGTTGTTAACGCCGCAGTGAAACATTAGAGAAATAAATTCATTGGGTGAGACCAACAACAATGATTCCGCGAGCAGGCAAATCCCTTCAAAGTCGTAAAAAGCTTTGGGCAGACTCAAACATCAAAGAACTGGTCTTTCTTCGTTTTTGGTACACGCTATCCGAATAAATCATAGTTTATGGGAAGATAACACAGATATACAGCCAAATTTATGTTTTCTATATATTAATTCCTAACAAGTTTGGATTTCCTTAATTATATAACAACTAAATCTTAGTCATATTCACAATTACTCAAGACTCATTTTTTTCAAATCGGGATGATGGATCGGCAGAAATCTCCAGCGGACCGAAATTGATTGCCCTCATTCAGAATGTTATAGATGTTTGATCGATCTTCTATACTCGGATTTTCGGGCGTATCTCGAATGGAAATAGACTTCAATCTAGCCATGATCTAGCCTTCTCGTGGCTGTTGTTATAACACACTCGTAAAGACTGACACCTCTTTCTCGTACTGGCCTGATGGTGCATACATAGGTGCATAGCTACATATAAGTCATGATCTGCTTACAAGTGCCGATTGTATCATTCCACCAAAAAACAACGTTGGATTATACAACAGATAAAACGCCTTCGATAATTGGATTGTTGGATTGGAAATGACCCGAAATCCTCAATATAGTTAATTGTATTAAATTTCTATTTGTAGGCATCTGTCTTGACAGTTGGATGGTCTTTTAAATATCAGGTGAAACTGGTTCAAGTAAAACATAGCAAATAGAAATACAAGCATACGAATTGTTGTTATTATAGCTGAATAGAAGACAGAGAGATTTATGTGAAATCATCAACAATCTTCTTTCAAACAAAACTTCTGAGTCGCGAAACAGGTCCTGATCTCACCTCACTATAGTTTTTCGTAGCAACGGAAGAAGTTTTAATGGAAAAATAATAAAACTTGTGTCTTCATTAAATTATAGAGAAAATAATAAAATAATTTAGAGCTCATATTGGACAGGCTATAGTGTATGTATCCTATTTCAATTTCGTTAAATTTCGTTGAAACGGATTTGGTCGCATAAGTTTTTTGAAAAGGTTTTGTTGGCCATTCTCAGCATCACATCCTACTTCTTATACCGTCATTTGTTTACGATGATACAACTTGCGGACAACAACAACAAACAACAACAACAACCACAATAATAACAGCAACAACAATAACAACAACAACAACCATAACAACAACAACAACAATTACAACAACAACAACAACAAACAACAACAACAACAACAATAACAAAAACAACAACAATAACAACAACAACAACAACAACAACAACAATAACAACAACAACAACAACAAAAACAGCAACAACAACAACAGCAACAACAACAACAACAACAACAACAACAACAACAATAATAATAATAATAATAACATTAACAACAACAACAACAACAATAACAACAACAACAACAACAAACAGAATCAAGAAAATACTAAACAGCAACAAATGTATACAAACAATCAGATAGCAAGTACACATTTGATAATCGGAACAAAGGATTATGTATCGGTTAAAATTAGACCATGTATAAACTAGATTGATAAGTGTTATACAAATCATCCATTTACCTTAACAAAATCTAAATCACTATAACGACCAAACCCCAAAAATACACCCAAGAAAATTATGGAAGGCTTTTCAAAGCTTAATAAAAAATTATCGTGTGAAAAATCCGAAAGCTTTGATCACAAACAGACGGGAATATTAACTTTTGAAAAATTATTAAATATTTACCGTGGTGCATGCATAATTATTATCTCCATTTCATAATAGAAATAAAATGTAGTGTAATCCTTCTCAAATTATGTGAGAACCATTCACAAACCAGCAAAACTAAAAATCTTCGTGATGGAATTTTCCAATATTTAAAATATAACAGCGTTCTTGTTGAATATAACGCTCGCTTTTAGAGTAACCATATGGTCTACAATATGTTACAAGCATTCTTAATGAAAAACAACGTGTTTATCAGCACACTACATCTAAATATTGGCCAATCATAAACGTTTTTACACAAAATATACTATCATGAAGTACAACGTTACAAATATCATATAAGTTGCATCAAAAAAGTATAATATATAGCTTCCGCGAAAATGTTAGTTGATAAAAATATCTATAGCTAACAGATCAAAATTGATTAAAAATACAGGCACATTTCAAACCATAAAATATTCATAACAGGTTTAATGTTTTAGTTGCGATCTAAGACAAATCTACTGTCGGAATTTGAAGCGCAAATAGCCGATAAATTCCAAATCTAATAAGATTATCAGAGTAGAAACAAAAGAAAAGGTCATCTAGACGTCAAAAATAAGTTGTGATGTTATTTGAAAATAAGTATTATTTCAATAAATACCCCTTTGATAAAATCTTAGTTTATTCTTCGGCAGAAAATTGATCAATATTTTTGAATTAAAATCATTTCTTTGACGTAATACAGAAAAATGATAAAATTATTGCCTCGTTACCAAGGACGAGCCTCGCATTCGCATTTGACACATCTGTATTGTGCTTTCTGGAATAAGTCTTTGTTGAAATGATTTACGGATTTCAAATCTGATGTGTCATGATGTCGGATTTCAAATGTGTCAAAGGATGGGCTGGACTATTATATTATATGGGCTGGCCGCTGGCTGGACCGTAATTTATTTAATACTCACGGAATACAGGAATAAAATCATGCCACGATAAAACAAAGAAAAAAGATTATCATTTCTTTATCAAAATTTCAAATTATATTCGTATATTTTACATAACAATCATAATTAGTTATTTTCAATATATTATTTCACATAATTAGATTACTTGGCTTTTATTTCAAAAATCAGAAATATATATATAGGTTTAATAATTATTACAGTATTACATCGGATGAGTTCATTTTTAAAATGGCTTTACAAAACTTGAAAAAAATTTTTTTTAATATAATTACATCAATTCAATAATATCAAAATATAGTATAATAATGTTATTTATATACAAAACCTTTCGATGAACAGATAATCTATGAATATATTATTTTCATCAAGAAGTGCGCATGCCCTCCAATCGAACAAAGGAACAGCGATTGATAGATTAACTCAGAATCAACAACTGCCAATCAAAATATGATCAGACACGCTGACAAAAAAATCGTGCTCAATGATGAAGAAAATATATTAATAAAATATAAACAGTACAATAATATTAAAAATTATCGAATTATATGTTTACAAATAACATTATTTTATTACTGTGAGTTAATTTATTATCATGTCAGTTATCATTTATCAAATGCAGAATTATTTCTAGAATGTTCCAACGATTGCCTAGATATCAGTACATCTAGTAATGGCCTAAGTTCTGATATTGAAAATAAGGAATTTGAATCAAAAATGTCTTTCGATAGATTATGGTCAGCATTAAAAATTGAACGTGCAAGACTACTAAATTCAATCATTGTAAATTCATCAGGCACAACATTAGATAACTTTGTAGCATATTTTCCAAGCATTTCAAATCGTAACAAATGTTTACATATTGTATGAAATAATAATTTATGTTTCTTTGTACTCATTCTTTGATCTTCCAATAATGAAAATGCGCTTTCATATAATTTATTATCAAGATAAATTTTCAAACCTTCGAATTCTTTTTGATGTGAATCTGTCATGAGTAAGAGGTTGACGTAAGCACACAAACGAGATTGACTAACCGAATATTGATGATGGTCTTTCGATGGTAAATGTAAACAATGGATTGCTTGTTGAGCATGACTCATCTGAAGAATAATAACAATATCAAATAATATTATGGATAACAAACTTTCTTTTCTTTGAAATTCGTGTAGTCATGATTAGAGCAAAAAAGTTACAATTTAAAACTTTTGAAAAGATTTCTTAAGAATTTCGAAGCATTTGAGATTCAATCCCCCAAAAAGTGTTTGATCTGACAATATGTCTCTCAGAAGGCTATAACTTTGCAACACCCTGGTTCTTATAATAATTACTTATGCACTTTGACTAAAACATGCTTAAACACAACATGCCAAAAGAGACATGGGGGAAGATTAAATAGACTATTGAGATATTTCTTGGCAACCGAAGGAGAAGTTTCGAAGGGGATATGGGCAAGTGGTATATTTTCATAATAGTTTGTATTGTGAATTGTCTTAATTACAAATGTCTTTGTCAGCTATGTCTGACTGTGATTCTGTTCTTTGTGTAGAAAATAAGTTAGGCAAAAGAGGGATGTATGGCACATTCCTATAATGTGACCGTCTATACTACTCAAATGTACGACAAAAGGTAAATAGCATTCTTAGAAATCTTAGAAAATTGAAGCTTTTTCTTCTGAATTATTTGTTGAGGTTTGACTTATAAATCAAGAAATTATGAATTTTCTTCTGAATTTGTTCTAGCCTTCCGGAATCTAGGATCCCCACTTTTATCAGACTCTAATACTACTACTACTGTATTAAACTTCCTATTGGCTAATTGTCCAACACAAATAATTCCTCATCTTGACGGTGATTAATAATCACTGATTATTGATGTAAGGTGAAATAAAAACAACAACAATTTTGCACTTACAATTGTTGAACTTTTCTTTGAATTCTCAGGTGGGAATAACACGTCAGATATTTTCATACTTGTGAGGACAAAATGATGTAAATAATCAACAGAATGTTCAAATAATTCATTGCAAATAAAACTGAATAAAATACCATCTTTACTAAAATAAACAACAACAAAAAAGTGAAATTAAGGAAAGTTAAAACGAAGTGTTAAAATGTTGTTCCACAAACTCTTATGCATAATAGATAATATAACAATAGCCAGAGAATGAGACCGTCATATTCTCGCTACTTGATCTTTCATGCTCAGGCGGTCATGATATCATCCAAAGCTGAATATCTAGATTTAATAGATTGCATAATCATCACCTCGGAGTGAAACTGCACGCAGCAAACATGACTGTTTAATTCTCTGATTATTATCATTCCAAGCTCTGATATATATTTCATTGAGTCCTGTGTTCAATCGTTTACAATTAAGCAACGTTTTACAATTTAGCAGCGTTTTACAATTAAGCAGCGTTTTACAATTAAGCAACGTTTTACAATTAAGAAATACAACATTTGAATTAGATCAAAATCAGCCAAAAATTTGCTCAAAAAATTAGTTTAAGTTATCTAGAATTTAATTCATTACTATTTGATTTCAGGCATTTTCACTTTATGTATACAGTCAACCCTGTTATAACGGTCACCTCTATACAGCAGTCACCTGTCTATAGTGGTCACTCTTGCAATGTCTAAAATAGTATTTTCTATTGAATCAAACCTGCATATAGAGGCCACCTGTCTGTAGTGGTCAATTTGTAGAAGTAATCGCGACTGGCGAAAATACAGAAACATTTTCAGAAAAAATCATTAATGTATGTTACAGAATACAGGGAAACCTATAACACGCACCTATATGATCTAGATCATTTGATTCATATAGACAGGTGGCCTTTATAGACAGGTGGTCTTTATAGACAGGTGGTCTTTACATATAGGATGGTTAATTGGTTATATATACATATTCAATAGAACGTGCTATTTTGGACATTATGGTTCATGAACCGAGAAAGGAAAGTTCATGGACTGTCAATGAGCCCAAAAGAAATGTTCATAAACTCTTCTTGACTGTTCATGGACTGTTAAAGAACCCAGAAAGGAAAGTTCATAAACCATTAACGAACACAGAAAGAAATGTTCATGAACTATTTGTTTTCATAAACCCAGAAAAGAATGTTCATGAACTCCTTACTTAATGAACACAGTAAGAAATGTGAACTACAGTGAAACCTGTAACAGCCAGATACTAGAGGTAGATAAATTGACCACTATAGACAGGTGGCCTTTATACACAGGTTTGATTCAATAGAAAATACTATTTTAGACATTGCAAGAGTGACCACTATAGACAGGTGGCCGTTGTATAGAGGTGGCTGTTATTGCAGGTTTGACTGTATAATTAAACATTAAACTGAACACAGGTTGTACAGGTGGCCGATGCACAGAGGTGACCGTTGTAACATTTTTGACTGTATTTGTTTTCATAAACCCAGAAAAGAAAGTTTATGAACTGTCAATGAGCCCAAAAGAAATGTTCATAAACTCTTCTTGACTGTTCATGTACTGTTAAAGAACCCAGAAAGGAAAGTTCATAAACCGTTAATGAACCCAGAAAGAAATGCTCATGAACTGATGACTTCTATCACAGTGTAAGAGGTGATCGTTCTAGCAGGTTTACAGTGATGATGTTGCTGCTTGTTATCCATAGTTATATTACAATATATACACTTTTATACTACTTCATGATGAATTGTACTAGGCATGAAACTATCTAGCTTCCATTACAGTCTAAAGCCTATTCCAGCCTAAATAAATTGCTTAATTATTCATACACTATCACAAACCACCAAATGCCATAAAATCAAAACTCTTCATCAAACACATCATAGCTAGCAATGAACTAAATGATATTATATAATAGAAAGAATGAAGTTTCATTAAAAACCTAATATTGAAATAGTATCAATAAAACGCCACACAAATACTCTTCAGTTTGTGATTCAAAAAGAATTTGAATGTCATAACTCTTCTATGACGAACGGTAACCGGTAACCGGGTAAACAAGAACATTGCTTCGAATTATGATTTGATTATTTGAGCTTTTTTCAAAATATTGAACGATATGTGTGATAATTTAAGACCAATATAGAGCTTATTTAAACTGGCCATGTTGGTGTGGCATAACAACACACCCGGTAGATTTGCCCAAGTTTGATATGACGATTTTGATATGTTGGTAAGTGAGATTTGTGTCCTTTGGCAACTCTAATGTTTTAGAAAACAAAGGAACCGCCAACAAAATCTCGTCGATGACGTAGTTTTATCTGAGTATTCCAGGGTGCCAACAGTCAACAGCGTTCGAATCGTAAAATATATAAGAGCGTCATCAAATTGCGGCGTATCAAAGTGGGACTTATAGATCAGTCAACACATCCAGTTGTCACGGTCTTTACAAAATACAACACCAGGGTTACCAATATTTTATTTAAATAATACTCCAGGGACTCATTGGGAAACTACGAAAAAGCTATATGGAAAGATACGCATGACCATCTGTATACAGGGAACGATTAGTTGAATTTATCATATAAGATATTTCTATTTTATAAATTAAGTATTAAACACTTTCACTGAGGCACTTGATTTTCTCACATCTTCCGCTTTTGGAGGAAAATACCATACTGCATTTACCATATACTACTTACCTCAATACTTTATTCCATAGCAATTTTGTAGAATTAAAGCCTTTCACAAGTCCATTAATCTTTGGTGTTGGTTTTACAATACTATCTGTATCATCCAATTTTAAAAGTTCTACTAAAGCCAAACTAAATTCTTTACCACTAATACACGCCATATCCTTTAAAGCGACAAATAGAATCTCTGGTTCACTATCCAAAGATGACACAATTAAATTTTCTATGATAGATGAAATATTATCTTTATTCTTGCCTTGAATCACATGATTAATAACGTCTTTCTCAGAATGGTAGAGATATTCTTTAATCAAAGTCAGTGTTCCTTTACTTAAAGAAAGTCTTAAATTAGATTGCTCTTGGTCAACAATGAATAGTATTCTAGAATTTAGTAATTTTTTATCTATCAGTTTTCTATAAAATACACTTAATAACATAACTGGATCGTCGAAGAGATTTATTAATTTTGAAATTTCTTTTGTAGAGAGAATAAAATCAAGCTCTGTTTCTGACTTACAAACAATATCTGCAACCAATATTGATGCATGATGTCGCATATTTAATACCAATAGGTAATCAACTACCGATAAACATGCTCTTGCCAAAGGCACATGTATAAACTCGTTACTTGACATTTCAAAATTTAATTCCGCTAAAGCTTCAATGGCAATGGATGAATTGCTTCGTTGCTTTTTCAAAACATTTTCAGTTTGTGATAATGTTCCAACGTCAACATGATTACGGCTTTGATGAGATAGCGGTAATCGATATGGTCCCTCATAGCTTTTATCTCCAGATAATACTCTTATCAAATGTTCCGCTTGTTTAGTAACAGGTTCAGCTCTTAATATCCACAAGCCTGAATAATTCCAAAAACCAGCTTTGGATATTACATCATCACAAACCCACAATTTTGATAACGATTTTTCTAAAGACTTAATAACACAAATACAACTACCGGAATTGATTTCAAATAAAAGAATAGTTCCATCATATTGCAGTAATCCAACAAAGATATTCCACGTAAACAATTTTGCTGGTTTCTTTTTAAAATTTTCTTTCCATCTACCAAGTTGTAGTGTAGTAGCATAATATCTCGTAGGCTTATTATTAGGCCTATTCAAAGTTAGAATATATAATCGACAATCTTTCTGCAGAACAAACAATTCGTTTGATGTATGGTTAACGCAAAATGTAAATGGTAATATTGTGTCGCAATCTGAATTAATCCAAAATGATAACGTATCCATGACGATACTTCTGTAATCACTTGATTTGACTGGTTGTATTATTTCATTGTTTTTGAACGGCCATACAAATACCTTGAGAAGAAATATAATAAAACAGATTATACTTTGTGATCTACTGAATCTTGAATATTTGAATTACTAGAGATGATTCGAAGAAATATACTGTAATCATAGCTTTCAGAGGGCTCAGCGTATTCAGAAGAAATCGATAATTTTCAAATTTAAAGATGGCTCCTCAAGAAAGAAGGAAAGGCTCTAGGATTTTGCAATGTAATAGATTCAGCCAGATAATGCTTCAGGGATCCTGGATGGCAGTTTCTAGGCTTTTTTAGATCATGCGTGTATCTATCAGCCTCTAAAGCTATGCTGGAAGGTAGATGTTTTTAATATTGTACCAAATACTTTTGATCGCTAACAATAAAAACATAAAATTAGTTCAAAGAATGGATTGATTTGATGTCCCCTGTCATTAGATACTAGCAATTAGTGTGCTCCATAATGGACCTTGTGTGATAAAACATTCAGATCACTTATAATTAAATATTTGACTAAGCTGCATAATACAGAGAGTGAACTTTGGAGGAGAACATGAGACACAATACGCATTGAAACGATGCGCAATTAATCAAGACATCTTAATCATTTCCTTCAAAAAATTTAATTCATTTCACATCAATTGAGTCAATTGAATTGTATAGAGAACGACATATGAAAGACATAAAACAGACCAAAGCACCTTGCAGGCTCAAAGTTGAAAAGGGAATGCAATTATTTCAAGCTACAAATAGTGTTGTGAATCAGTGCATATTTGAAGACCAAGCGCAAAGGCTGCCGGCCAATTTTATGCATTTAACGTAGCTATATCTGCATAGAAAAACTTTATTTTATGTGCTGAAAGGAAGCTAGAACACATTAATTATTAAAAATTACAACTCAGTTAAATTTCGAAATCTGAAATTATCCATGAAAAATCAGTCCAAATCTGATCCGATCCGAAGACACGATCAGATCGCGTTCGGTTAGGATTCACAAATCTTTATTGCAATATATATATGTATATAACATCTCATAATATTATCATATGATAGTATATGTACCTATATTTTTTGATCTCAACAATCTCAGCAAGTAGGCCTGTGAATTTCATGGCAGTCTATCAAAATACTAAGAGCTCGTTGAAAATAGAATTTTATAAGTAAAAACAGATGTGAAAAATGAGATTGTTGATTTCAAAACAGATTGTATTATCAGTGTTCTCACAAATTATATATAAAAATAGCCTTTTTAAAAGTGGAATGTTTATATTTCGATCTTAAGAAAAGTAATAAACGGCATTTGATTCAATAATAAATTAAGGACCTAAAGCCAGTTTAATTTTTATAGCATTTGTGCCGCGTTCTATAGATTGCTGATATCACCACCACATGAATATGTCTACGTTTCTTTTATTTCAAAACCTATTTTGTTTGGCCTAGTTATTTTGGTAATTCAATGTAATTCAGTATTTAGTATTGTTTTAATTATCATGAAACTGATTCAGTTTTAAGTTTCACTTGATCAAACCATTTCCACACAGCTTTTAAATTCAAAGTGAATTATTTTTGGTCTGGATATTTCAATTTGAATTCGATTTGGCTGCCCGCTAGATTATCAACCTATGAAATTTTTATATGAAATAAAATATCCGATGAAGTATATTATTTTAAAACAACGTCATAGACCCGTACTTTTCATACAACAAATTTGTTACTGTACATGGTTATCTCGACACAAATGCTTGCATAATTTCCCGACAACGGATTATCTGTATTATTTCTCCAGTAAGACGTACATAAGTGCGGACAGACACAGATATATCGAAATATAGAAATATAGAAATGTAGAAATATAGTGATATATAAACAGACAGTATTATTAGTATAAGTAGATAACATAAATCAATTACTAAAACCATGTAACTCATATTATAAGCATATTAGATACGTTGATAACTTATGATTAGCCTAGCATATAGAAATGTTAAGCTAAAAATCATGAAAGATACCTGTGATAACTGAAATTAACTTACCTGTAAGGTTTGCGATCTTGATTCCCAAAATAATAAAATTTCTTGATCAGTTTTTGCCACAGGAGTAAAGAGAAAATTTGAATCATCAACAAGAGTAATTTGCATGGGAATGCAATTATGTAAAACAGCATTGACACCACTCAATTGAATGCTGTTATCAACACCATTGGAAAATATAGATTTACAGATGCAACACTGAGTAGGCGTACGTCGTTCGCACCATAACAATGTATTGGTGGCATTTGAAAATGATGCAGACACAATTTGTGTTCTTGAACCTTTACATAACTCTGTTGCGCCGACAAACTGCCATTCGTAACTTGGTCTAGTGAATTTCCAACTGATCAATTTGCCTTTGCGGCAGATGACAAGAACATATGACACATCATTGTTATCTTTGTACGATAGAACATTGCAGACCATTGGTTTTGGTCCTAATAAAAATAACAACAAAATAGAATCCCATGTTTAAAAGTCAGCTAAAAGATGAAGAAGAAATTAATGTGGCTTCAGGCCTCTGAATTGTAGCCTACAGTGGAACATGTTTAAGGTGTATAGGGCAAACAGTAGAAAAGAAAGTTACGAAACCAAACAGAAAAAGAACAAAGATTATTGGATAGTATATTAGCCGGGACTTTAAAAAGGAATATTGTATATCTTAAGCTGGATAACACATATTTTGTAAGTAGGCCTACTGTAATACGTAATACTCAGTTACCTGTTGAAGGTGAAGTAGAAGTCTTTGGGTCAAGCAGAAGGTTGGGAATTGAAGGCCATGGTCTTAACTTTGGTAATAGGTCAAAAGCAAGTAGGAGTGTACCATCATTAAGACTAACCAGAATATGGCCTGGTATAACCCATATGCTATGAACAACAGGACCAGATGATCGCCTTGCAACTGCAATATCAAAATGTACATATCATAATTTAATTCTTTAGACTTAGCCTATGTCTTTGCCATGTTCCTTAATTGACAGTGGTAGCCTAGCTGCTAGCTATGCACTTTTTTATTATCCGGTGTTCAAGCTAGAGGTCTGCGAATCCGATCTGATTTTGTGGGATTCCAATTAGATTTTTTTCGTCGAAACGGTTTTCTTATAATAAATTATTTTGGGTTGGATCAGATTAGATTTTGGATTTCCTTGAAAATATTAACAATTTCTTAGATAATTACTCTTTTTAGTTAATTAATCGAATACAAATACTTTGAATTTTTCCTTCAAAATTTACTACAATTTGATTATTCACAGTGCATATATATAAAGAAATTTCAGTTTTCAGACTCAAAACTTTGTGTATATATTCCTGGAAAATTTTCACCATTTTGAATAATAGGATTTAGTCGGATCAGATTTAAGAATATTTGAACCCAAATTTCTCAGATTTTCAATCATTTAAATTGGAAGCATTTAATCCGGTCCAATGCAGACCTCTAGTTTGGATAATTATAATTAGAGGATTTTCAATAACGATGTAGTATTGTAAATTGCACATGCCTACAAATTCAAATTTAACTATGTCCTGCATCAATCGGCTCATTAGCCTGCAATCAACAAGATAATATTTAAAGAAAACGTTGTTTTAATAATAAAGAATAAATAAAGATTTCAAACTAATATGGAATGCTGATTAACAACTACTGGTCTGTCGTATCTATCAAAACATATGCATGTGATTAATACTTTGTTTTCATGTGTTTTTATAATTCAATTGATATTTTTGTTTACTGCGACTCCGTCTTCGTAGGGGAACCTATGTGGTTTGTTTGTTGTCTTATATATATTGTAACTTCCGTTTATCACTTCATGTAAATAATCAACTGTAATATATGATCTCTCTCTTTCCTTGTAACCGTTGTAGGATCAACACCCTAAACACATCACACGTAATAGCTATGTAGTTTTATCTATGTCTGAACCCTACAGGCTTCAATAAGAACCAAAGCAGATGTTATAACAGGACGGGGCTATGATCAAGTTGTATCTTTTCATAATGTTATTGTTTTGTATTGTGAATTATCCTATTTACAAGTTTCTTTGTCAGCTATCTATGTCCGATGTATGTACATGTACATGTAAGCCTATGTATGTACACACATAGCCCATGTCTGACCATGAGCTAACATGGCGTTCTTTGTGTAGCAAATGTCAGTTAGGTGCAAGAGGCACATTCCTATAGTGTAACTATCTATATCTATTACTACAGTACTGTACTAATAATTATAAGCTATGCCTTTATTAAAAATCAAACCATAACCATAGCCTAATTAAACAATCTGCATCGTTGAATAATTGATTAGATCTATGATGTTTTGTAGAAAACCAATCATATTTACCTGCAACAGATTTCAATGGTTTACCGAGTAACTTGCGCAATTGATCTGAGCCATTGATATTAGCAAACACTTCATGGATGTCAACCAGATAAAACATCATAGGTGTATAAAATCACCTCCTTTATTTTCAAGTTACATGACTAAACAACATAATTTCTTCATTCTTGGAGTAGCTCATATCTTCTTAAAATCTACAGCATTAGAAGAATGGGAATAAGAGCAGCTTAACTGTGACAAACTAAAACAATACGATGTAGATAGTTGCTGTTTACTACTTCTGAGTTATATTACATAATACTGTAGTAACAGACCTGAGTTCGTTGCTTTTTCCTTGTTTTCGCACTCTCCGGGAAATTCCTGTCGCTTTTGAAAAAGCCTCGCTATGAAAATTTATAGGGAAATGTTGACAAAAGAACTGTCACATGGTAACCATGGGGGTCATAAATGGGGCACGTGACACCTTGCATTGCCTAATCTCAATGGGGGAAAACTATAGAGTATGGATTACATTTTAGAACAAATATAAAAATATTCTGTGTTCATAGGGTGAATGAAAGAACCACAAACCAATTGAACTACAACTTGCATTGTGTTACCTGACATCAAAGACAAGACTACAAGACTACATAAAGACTAAATTTTTCTGTCAGACTAATTCAAATGAATTAGAATAAGTATGAGTTTCAATAAGACAACAATCAATCCAGTTAAACAAATCAATTAAATTCCTTTAAAAGCAAACAAAATAATTACTGGACATACTACGTATGGAGAAGTCTACTCAAAAACTCCCTGTAAATCAGAACATATAGAAGCTCTGAGTAGAACAGTAGCATATATAGTTACTTATTGAAGCAATATAGATTATATTTTTTACAGACTTGAAAAACTCTGAACTGGCGCCTTGCATATAATGTTAAGAACACAATAGAAACAAAAAAATAAATACTTACGGCAACACAAATATATGATTTTCTTGAAAATAACAATGTAAAAATGATATATTACAAACCTAAGTGTTTTGTGGATGAGTAAGAAATAAATACATTTAGAAATACTGTAACACAGCATATTTATAGGTTCAAAATCGTAATTATTATAATTAAACAATTATAGGCTAGAGTATAAACTCAATCGTATTCCGTTCCAATGGTTAAACTCATCTCACCAGGATGTATAAATGTTGAATGATACCAAATGTTTGTATCAACAATAACTACAAGATAAATGAATACAAAAATAATTAATGTAATAGAATAGAAGGATCATAGAAGGATCAAATCAGATTTAGCAAAACTGTTTTTATGTATCGCCTTTCAGTTTAAGTATTAAATTCAATCAGAACAGGTCTCAAGCCTTAGAGCACCAAAGGGTGTGCGGCGGCAGGTCTTAAACACGAAATACGGAAAACGCAGGGAGATTTACAGAAGAGTTGAAATAGAGGCTTCTATTGTGTTTTTGAGTATCAGAATGAGACTATAGGTTGGTGATCTGCCGCCTTCACTACCGCCAGCAGCCACGAAAACACAAGTGTAGTGAATTAGCAGAACATAAAAATCAAAATTATGTAAGCCGATTATAATAAAAGCAAACAAATACGGACGTGATTGACACCAGACCCATCAATGGTAGTGTAAGACTATGGTCGATGTGAGGGACAAACACCGCTGACCTGCCATACCGCAGTCAGCTGGCAGACTTTACAAGTTTATATTACATCACGGCTACGATCACAGGAAGGGACAACAGGCAATATATTTAAACAAACAAATCACACAGGTAGGCTACTATTCAAAAGCAATAAAAATAAGTAGTTTAATAGAAATTGGATATTTCATGTAATTTATCTCCAAATGTTTCGTATTACATTACAATATTGCTACATGTTACATTTTCTATAAATAGTTGTGCTTGTAGTGCTCAATGTTCAAAACTCGCGCTTTAACATTGAATAAAATGAGTCAGTCTTGTCTGATGATCGGAATTGGATCAATAGCGAGAATTTGTATGTCACTTTCTTGATTCGATATTTTATTTAGAGGTGAATGTATGGCTTTTAAACATTTTGATATACAGTATACATAGAGATAATATTGTAAACTTTATTGGTGGCAAATCATCAACACAGTATAGAAATACAATCAAAGACTAGATGCTGTCTCCGTTACTCAGAGTTTCACGAGAGAGCGCTCGTCAGACAGTTTCTACTCGTATTTTATTAACTTTTTCATACAAATAAAAACCGTCTGACGAGCGCTATCGCAGAGAAAACATCTAGTCTTTGATTTTACTTCTATATAATATAGATATATATATTGTAAATTATATAATATTAATAAACAGCTCTGCATTTACGGCATCGAGCACTATTGAAACAGCAAAGACAACATAAGTACCTTGATATTACTACAGTAAAACCTGTTATAACGGTCACCTCTATACAGCGGCCACTTGTCTATAATGGTCACTCTTTCAATGCCTAAAATAGTATTTTGTATTGAATCAAACCTGTATATAAAGGTCACCTGTCTATAGTGGTCAATTTATCTACCTCTCATTGCTGGCCGTTATATACAGGTTTCACTGTATTGTAAATTATACACACAAATATAAATGTTTTTTTAACATTTATAGTAATAGTAATAATAACAAAATTCAAACTGATAGAAGATCGAAGCAATGAACATTGTCACATTTTGATCGGATTTACTTGCACGTTTATGTTCTGGTTATTCACTACACATGTGTTTACGTGGCTGCTAGCGGCAGAGAAATGGTAGGAAAGGCGGCAGATCACCAATCTGTGGTCTCATTCTGATACTGGAAAACACAATAGAAACCTCAATATCAAGTCTTCCGTAAATCTCTCCGAACTTCTGACTTTTAGTTAATCTAGCTCAGACTCCCGCGATCCTAGATCCAGGGCACCCGACTTTGTCTCGTACACAGGGATTGAGTACCACATACAGGGCATATGCTTAATCTTGCTAGATTATGTTGGATATTCATAAAATTATTGTTACTCAGCATTGGCTCACAATTTTTATGAGCCATAGATTTATGGAGCTGTGAATTGCATTCAATCAAAGATATTTTGTTTGAAATAAATGTTTGAATATTTTGCTTCTTACCAACATCTCCTGTGTTCATTGTTGCATTCAGCGGGTGACAAACATCTTCACACTCAGGCGGAGGAAATAGATTCCAGGTTTTCTTGCCTATTATTTGAGCTTGCCAAGATGGTCGGATCACATGATCAAGCTACATAGAAAATTACAAAATGTCAAATATCTCCTCTTCTAGTAAAAAGGTTATAAAAATGCACAGGATATCAACAATTTTCAAAAACACTTTTTCAGCTACTAAAGCCCTTGTGTGACTCTAGATCTGTGCTACATGCCCCTGTACTTCACTTTACATGCGGCCGCTTCGTATAGGAGACATGTAAGCATTTAGTGATAAAGCGATGCGCTCGTTTCAGAAAAATTAAATGACCAATCACAGCCAAGCATCTGTGAGGTTTCTTTGATCTGTGCAGTGATTGGTCTAACTACTTAATTATGAAATTATTTTGTGACGTATATCATGAGACAAATTGTAACTACTCAAGAGCAAAATATTTTTCTAACGATTTTTCAAAGCTGCAATGAAGTAGCTACACTTTGCTCATTTTGTAAGTGTTTCGTAGTAGTTCAAACCAAGGTTTTAAGCTTTGAGCTCAATCCTATTTTTATTTAATATATTAACATGCTTTTATTGGGTATTTAATTCGTTTTATCTGGAGATGTGCTAGCCTGTCTGTGTGAATTGATCGATTTCTCTGTCTGGGCCTCGTATCAGAGTAAGACTGACGTCAGATAATTATGCAAGATTAAGGTGATTCTCACGTTACTTTGTTTACTTCAGTTGACATGATTGCAATAAGTTCTATTTTAGGCTTTGTAGCTATGACAATTAATTGATCGAACAGAGGTGATGAATTTATTATCTAAGAACAGTAGCTTACCATGCATCGATAAGAAACTTCCGCTCCAGGTTGTTGTGGAGCGGCTGGACAGAGAACTGTGGGAATCACGTCACAGACCCAGACCCTTTATGAATGAATCGCAGACTAGAGATGTGCCTGCTTAATAAAATTTATAAACTACCGAATATTTGCAGTTTGCAGCTCCATGCAAATATAGGAGACTTTTGTAGAGCTGAAAACTGCAAGAAACAAAACACACCCTCTGTGAAAACATGTTCATCCGTTCATGAACTCCTTAATAAATATGCTTATCCTTTCATGTACTGACATTAACAAAACACTTAGAGGACCTTTCTGAATACCATCTACCATATGTCCATTCAAGAAGTGTTAAGAGTGTAGTATGTAGGCAATTTACTTACATGTATCTGAGCTCCTTCGCCGGATCCACCCATGAACATCCAATCAATATTACTTGATTCAGCATCATCAGGCAAAAAATAAGGTTTAGTGTAATGAGATCTGATCTCTTTCATTGCTTTGACATTGCAATTGCTCCTAATGGGATAAAGGATAGTAAGCTACATTTGAGTTTTTTGCTGTCGATGCCCCTGCTGGAAACTAGTTCATGAGTACTATGAACCTTTTATGAACAGTTCACGAAAATTGGGTCGTTTAACGTTTATGAAAAGTTCATGAATAAGCATGAATATGCTTGCTCACAATCTTTTTAAGTTTTTTTGTTTTCACAATTTTTTGACTAACTTTTTTATTCATTAATTGCCATTCAATGTTTATGAACAGTTCGTGAACTGTATTCCACAGCCTGGGTAGCTATTCAGTTAACAGAAGATTAATTTGATCTACAATAGAAAAATAATCAGGTTTGATTTTATCCCTTGGTTGTCTAATATTTGATGAAATATTGATTTTTGGGTCCTTGAAGTCAATCTTAATTGCGGCCCGCCCTCAAACTTTCAGAATGCTACCGCGCCTGAGATATGAGATAGAGGATTGCCGTTCTTTGCAGATTGGCCAAGTGGCCATAGACTAGCCTGCCTCACAGACCTAAACATTTTTAAATGTTAAACCTAAAGTTTCCAAATGTTTTGATCTGTGACACAGGCTAGCCCTTAGCTGAGATAATCCCATTAAAAACATTATTAAACAAGAAAACATAGCGCCAGCCGTATTTGTTAGGCCTACAGACGAGGGACGAGTGATGTTTTTGTGTGGGAATGCGGGGAACGCCGTTCCCCCATTACTTTCTCCGGGGGAACGGCGTTCCCTCACTTTTTCCATTTGAAGTGAAGTTTTATATGTTCTTGTAGTGATATATATATATATCGATCAGCAAAGTGTTTTTATCTGACCATCTGGCACCATTCCTAATGGCAAGATTGAGATTAAAATTTATCCATTCATTCTCAGTTGAATTTTATTTTCTACTTGAAATTGAATTTGGAACGCAAACGCCATCCAAGCTTTACAAGTGTCTGTCTGTAATTAATAAGATACTAAATTTTAATAAATTCAACTTTCTAGTTAATTTCATTTTTTAACAAGGAAATAATCAAATTGACCCAATATAAGATTATACTGAATTGGTCTCTTGAAATGCACTACAGAGCTCTCAAAAGATTATAATTTTGAAAAATTTTCAGGGGGATGTAACCCCCTAGAAGGATGGGCCTTCGCCCCCTTCAAGAATTGTGAGCCGTTCCCCACTAATTTTTCCAGAAAACATCACTGCGAGGGACAGGTACACTGTCCTGAAAGTGTTCCATTGATTGTGTCTAGATGTTTCTAGAACTTACCATCCTATATACCATTGATCTTTTAATAATTTTGATCTATTTTGACTCATTCTCATCACATGTTTAAGACTTCTGAATCTTGTTTTATAAGGAAAGAATTGACATTCATCTCTAATATGTTTATAAGAGCCATTAATATTATCATAAAGATTTCTAAAATATGTATAATTAAATGTATACATAGCAGTCCAATTAGATGTTGCATCAGTAACAAGCAAAGGTTTACCACTGTATGCAAACTCATTTAAAAATCTTTCCTTGGATAAGTTATCAAGCCTTGGTACTTCTGTTAAACCTCTACACATGTCACAGCTAGCAAGTGGTCTAGCCATTTCACCCATGAGTATACTTGGTTCTACGATACAGGGCATATCCCTAATATCAAATAGACCAAAAGTGGCAAGGGTCAATTCTGATAAACTTGTAAAGGAATATTTTCCACGACGGAATTCACGAATAAACGGAGAGAAAAACACAACTGCATACAACACAAATGCTGATAACAAATACATTTTCACATTTTCAGATATGTAGCTGTCTTCTTTTTTCTTTGGTGGTGTCACGTTTCCTTGAATATTTCCTTCGCAATTCTTATCATCTAAACAAGTATTGATAATTTTGCAGCATTGTGAAGCAGTAACACCATTTCTATTTGCTTTTTCAATTGCTTCTGTTAATAATTTCTCAATAGCTTCATCTCCTGCACTGGCCATTTTGATTACACCCACTTCTTCCCTCTCAAGTGAAATGATTCATCCAGTTATATAAATATTGTAGGTTTATTTCTTTTCATCTTGTAGAAATGATCGAGGCGTGTACCCAAAACTTCCTGCTTTCATTATGTCCAGTACAAATGTAGGCCCTACAATTAGCAGCATGCATGATAGCAGGCGCACAATGAGTACTTGAGTAGTAAGCCCATGCGTCCATGCGGTATTGCATGTAGATATGGCCCCACTGAAATCAAAATGTCAGGTTTTATCTGGGGACAGGGGCCACCATTCCAACTGCCAGGAAAATTGAATTCCTAATCAGCTCCTCGGAGTTTCTCAAATCTATTGATTTCCAGAGGATTACACAGCATTAATTCTACTTGAAAACATGTGCATATTTTATCCCCCGGTTGAACTTAAACTCACACAAGACACACTCAATTTTATGGCAACTTAATGTCTGTTAGTATAAATACAGAACCAATTTAAAAAATCAATTTAAAACATTGAATATATTAAGAGTTAGGGTAGCGTTAGATTAGGATATGGTCGAAAGTAAGCGATATAAGAATTCCAATGGACATTTCGTTGCTATTAGAATATTACGATTATTAAAACCAACATGAATATTTACATATGAGTATATCATCAATTCATCGTAGACAACAACCGGTGTATGCTATTTTTAAATATAAACTGATATGGTGTATTTCGCAATTAAATTAATCGTATTCTGTTCCAATCGTCAAACTCATATCTCCAGGATGAATAAATGTAGAATGATACCATGTGTTTGTATCAACAACAACTGGAAAGAGAAAATGAAAATTTTTGTTTAAAAATAAGAACAATAAAAATAATATTATTAGTAAAACAGTAACCGATATTTCTAGGCCAACAGGCTACACCCAAACGGTGACAACACAGTTGCACAAAGCCAGAAAATTCAAAGGCTGCTAGAACCACAGCAGAGTTATAACGATTAAAGTGATATGCAATCGAATTATTTTATGCATGAAAATGAAAAAATAATTTTATCTGTGTGTAACCCATTAATTTTAAAACCATGAAAGAGCAATAAAATTGGTAAAGTCGGAACCTATATATAACAGCCAGCTATGAGAGGTAGATGAATTGACTGCTAAATATATACAGGGTTAACTCAATAGAAAATACTATTCTAGACAATGCTAGAGTGACCACTATAGACAGGTGGTCACTGTATAGAGGTGATCATTATAGTATGTTTGACAATAGCTAAATTACTAAGTGTCACTCTCTCATCTGGTTTATTGGTACATCAATAGGCTCAGTTCAAAATTACTTTGTTCTAGACTTGATGAATCAAATGGAAAATGCATTTTTGAGTTGCAAACTTCATAAATGGTTGGTCCATCTGGACAGGTGGTCTACTTGAACAGGTATTAACTTACCAACATCCCCAGTATTCATTGTAGCATTAACTGTATGACACACATGTTCACATTCTGGAGGGGGCACTAGTACCCACGTTTTCTTCCCTATGATTTGTGCTTGCCAAGATGGACGCTCCACTGAATCAATCTAGAAAATATAATCATAGCCAATGACATACTTGTAAAAGGGGGCAATTCAATGGGGCTATCTCCAATGTTTGAAAATGTGGAGGGGAAGAGTAAGATAAATTGTTACAATATAGTGTAGCTTTAAGTGCAATTCCCGCTTATTCTGCAAACTTATGTCTGACAAAAGATTCGCTCTCCGGAATCTGAAAACATTTCCAATATCTTCTGAATTTTTTGTTGTCGTCTTTGGACCATAATCGGAACATCAACAATTTTCTTCTGAATTTTTTGTTGTCATGTTTGGACTATAATCAGAAAATTGTCAGTTTTCTTCTGAATTAGCCTTTCAGTATCTAGCATCCCCGTTCTTGTTGGACCCCGACCTGAAACCTGGCTTTGAAAACATAAGAGAATATTTTGTGATCAAGCCCTTGGATAAGTGCAAATTCGGATAAATGCAATGAAAATCGTTGAAAAATTTGACATTCTTTATTGCAACATCCAAACATCCCAACAGGTGAAGTTTCATCGGTTCCATCTGTGACGAGTTGTACAAACTGTATGCCAAATTACAATCATGATTGAATTAGATTATTAAAAAACTACTTTAATAACTACAAAAATCCTGATAAAATGAGAATGATCATAAATAGCTTACATGTAAATCAGCACCTACACCAGATCCACCCATAAACATCCAGTCAATATTACTGGATTCAGCATCGTCGGGTAAGAAATATGGTTTTGAATAATGTTCTCTGATAGCCTTCATTGCAGCGACATCACAATTACTCCTAAAAATATTAATAACAAAAACGTTCTGAAAAATTAAGATACATTTCTCAACAGAACAGAGTAAAACTTACAATTCTAAAGGGTTGCCTGTTAAAACAAATACTTAAAAATTATTTTGATACTTCGGCAATGCAGCATGTAATGACGTAACTAAAACGTTTTCTAAATAAAAAATCTCTAAAAAATTCATTTGCTAAAGCTGATGTTTGTGATCAAATATATTAATTGTGGAAAGAAAAACGTCAATAAATAATTAAGCAATCAAAACAGTTCAAGCAGCTTACTGGTTAGTTTGAAACATGTTAGAAATAAAATGAAAGAACAGACCACGATCATTGATCACTAAATGTTGAACAATAAGGAGAACACATTCTAAATGTTAACGAACTTAACGCCCCCTTTTAGTGAAAAAAGCAATATTTAATTCTTGCTTTATCTAGAATTGTTTGAGACACAAGTAAATATTTATACATTAAATACTTTCAGATGCGACATTGAAAGATAAAAATAGAGATCTAGACGTATATATAAGCGATAATGCGAGGCAGCTTTTCACAGCTTTTTCGATATTTCGATTTTTTATCAGTTATGACATGTAGCGTACGTTCTTAATCCAATTTGGAGGCGGAGGAAATTATAAATAAAATAAAAGATATCATAGCAAAAATGAAAATAGTTCGTGACTACAGCATAATTAAAGTTATATCTAGATGCCTTATCATAGCAAATCCGATTATGTAATTAAATCCAGGTTGTTTTCTGAGCATATGTGCTGCTTTAAGAATGATGTAAATTTAGGAATCGCACACTCAAAATAAATGAATGAGGCAGGACAAAATGTGGATTTATTTAATAATTTACTTACCATCCAATATACCACTGATCTTTTAACAGCTTTGATCTTTTCTTACTCATTCTCATAACATGTTTCAAGCTGATAAATTTTGTTTTATAAGGAAAAAATTGGCAAGTGTCTCTATTTGTGTCGTACGCGCCATCAATACCATCGTAAAGATTCTTAAAATAAGTATAATTGAATGTTCCCATAGCCGTCCAATTTCTTGTTGCATCTGTCACAAGTAGAGGTTTACCACTGTATGCAAACTCTTTTAAAAATCTTTCTTTTGATAAATTTTCAAGCCGAGGAACTTCTGTCATTCCTGCACACATGCTACAGTCAGCCAATGGACGAGCTATTTCTATCATTGCTTGGGACTGCTCAATAACGCAATATGTGCTGTTAAAATAGCTTTTAATCCCATCAATAGAAAGATATGTACCATCTTCTAATTCGTATTTAATCGTTGATGCATAAGTTGCAAATAATAAAACTAAAATGGCCATCGTATACTTCCCATAAGTTGTTGACCAAAACGATACTGACTTTGGTTTCGGTACATTTTCAACTTTTAAATCACGAAAACTTTCATTGATAACATCAAAACATTGAATAGGTGACAAACTGTTCTTTTCTGAATTCTTTAATGCTTGTTTAAGTATTTTAACAATTGCTTCCTCGTCTTCTTTCCCCATTTTATAAATTGAAACACGCAGACCAAATGCTCACTTGAAAAAATTGATACGCAAAAATTCTATTTTCTTTTCTGTACAAAAATACTTCCTTTTTGCCTCTTTCTCGAAGCTAACATATGAGTGACGTCACATTCGAATGCTCTTCTCAATGTTTTTCAATGAAATAAAATAAGTACCATTGTATAACCACAAGTACAAAGATATATCCAGAAGGTTTACAATTTCGATATGTATGTATTTTACAACTTTTATGTTAGTGATAACTAAGTGAATCTACAAGATTAGTGAGTGGTTGCCAATGGTAACCAGTCGATGGCGGCAGCTGTCGTCAACATTATTGTTTGTCAAATAAAAGTGATGATTTCGTTGTAACAGCTTTTATAACAAATAATACTTAGCAAAATCTAATGTAATATATATTGGAAGGGATAAAATCCCATAAATGACAACAAAGCGATGGTAACTTTGCACAACACATGTGAAACTACCAGACTATTAAATTCGCGTCTTGAAGGGGAGTAACGAAATTTCCCTGAATTTCACAATGGACCAAGATACCGTCAACAACCTAGCAAAGTCATATCACCAGGAACAATTCAAGCTATTAACATGCCCTGATTTTGCAAAGATTTATCGCTAAGATAAATAATGTCTGCGAAGTGAAAATGTAAACAGGATTAATCTACACACAGGATCAAAAGGAGACAACAAATTGAGGAAATCCAATGCTGTGGACCAGAGAGCAGACACAAATAATTAAATGTTAATGATGTCTTTACAATGTTATTAAACATTATGTTAAAATAATATATCAAGATACAACATTCAGCGGGTATAATTAGGAATATATGAATACTAACAAAATGTTCATCTACTATATAATAACAAAAATGAAGCATAAACTTAGTTGCAGGGTGAAACAACTTTTACAGATTGCTGCGATTATGCCTTCTTTATTTACATACAACCCTTTCAATGCACAATGCGTCTCTTATAGTAAGTATCATATATAAGACGTCATAATTCAAAATAACAACCAAATCAGGCATAAAATAGTTGACAGTTTGTATGCTTGCAATAAAGTTCAAAGTTAAAGAAAGATCGTCGATCCATGCTTACATCAAGTGGGAAATGCGGTAGCCTTTATTCCCTGTCCAGACGGACATCGATTTCTCGTCCATCAATACGTGCTCCGTTGAACATAGCTAGTATAGAGTCAAGTTCAACATTAGATATACACAAGATTGATGTGGAATAGTTCATACAATATTTATCAATGTGAGTAGTTAAGTGTGTTGAATTTATCTTTCGTAATTAAAGCTGATCGACAAGTGATCTCATTTCATGAATTTATGAATCTAAAAAAATTATTGTACCTTGCAATAATTGAAATTCTTTGGCGTCAAAGAACAATAGCATGCAATAATATTACTATCCAGTATTGTGTGTTGCTAACATTCATGACCTTCAAATTATTTTATATTGGTATACTACGGACAGGGTCAAACAAAAGTGGGGATGGATCCTAGATCCCACAAGGTTAGAGCAAATTCAGAAGAAAATGTTCCAAAGATTCCAGAAAGCTAAACTTTTGCCAGACACTGATTACGGATAAGTGCATTGAGGCATATCTGTTTCACATCGACTTATGTTTACAGTCAGCTGTTACCTAACCTGCGTGGCTAAACAAAATAAAGTAACAACGCTTTATGAAAAGAATACAGACAGCACGTTCGGCATCTTCTGCAGCATCGAATAAAACAGTGGCACAACCTTTAGAGCGCATTTTCTCGTCCATGAAAACATCAGAACGCACAACACGTCCTGTAATAAAGAAGAAGGCAAGGTTACTATACGCATATGACGAGAGATTTATTAATCGCATATATTCAACATCATTACGGCAAATGTTAAAATATATGTTTGCCTTTCAGTGCATGTCAATATCTACTTTTAAATTTAAATAGGATTGAACAATATATCAAAATTAATAAAAACAATGACAATTACACATTTGGATACAGTTATAATCAGTGGAGGCAGGGCAACAGATTATTTCATAACTATTACAATCATAAATACAGTATTATAATAATAGTGGACCATTTGCTAACTACTGTGGTACAGTGTGACCGTCTTGAGTGCAATTCGGATAAATAAAATGTTGCTC
Source organism: Haliclystus octoradiatus (assembly GCA_916610825.1). NCBI lineage: Eukaryota > Metazoa > Cnidaria > Staurozoa > Stauromedusae > Haliclystidae > Haliclystus > Haliclystus octoradiatus. The sequence goes on from OU744449.1 coordinate 27,686,050, forward strand.
TTTCTGCAAGCCGGCCTTGAAACCCTGTAAACTATATTGTGTTCAAGTTCTTGGCAAACAATTATCGATACTTCCTAATTCAGATAAATGCAGCATGTAGAGACTAATCATTCACTAATCTACATGTTCTTGTCTATATTGTGATGGATGATGATGATGTTATGATGATGCAACAGAAATCACGAAAATCTTTTTGAATTGCACTTAAGTGGGTCACATTGCATAAATAATATAAATGATAAAATTTCTTAGTACCTTAAAAAATGTATTCACAAACCTGCATCCCTGAATTTGTCTTTTAATTCTTGCCATGTTGTTTTCCAAGGGAGCTGAAGTCAAAATATATCCAAACAAATTAATTAATCATTATAGTGTACGATATCCCAGCAATTCCATTGGCTCAATGCTCATCGCATGGTCTGACGACGAAGCAAAGTATTACTACAGTTTATACTTCCAGGAACATGCGAATGAAACGTTATTCTGAAATCAGACTCATCTCAAGTGTAATCACATAAATGAGACATCCAAATATGACTGTTTCAAAAAATCTTATTCAATAAAATAATTTGAAAGCAAAAACTGGTTGTACAACATCCAAATTGCTAGCTCTCATGTCCCCACATTTTGTAACATTATTTCCATACATAACAGATACCTACAACATATATTGATTGTCCTAATACAACAAAGCAAGAAAATACAGTTCATGCCACAATACAATGTCCATCAGTCAATGTAGCGATCAAGGTTCTGTATACCGGTACACCCTTTGCATCAGAAAGAAACAGGATACCCTTCAAATACCCATTTCAACAAGCCATTCTAAATAGTCATATCATCTATATGATAATCAACAACAATGAACTTACTTTCATGCTTTCATCAGCATTGCCAGAGAGAAGTTAAGAATTTCACAATAGAAACAGATTGACGAAATCAATGGAATGAGATTATTAGAAACATAGGGTGAATTGGATGGGAGTTGAACAGCGGTAACCCAATGCGATGTTTGTAATTTCATGGCAAGCAACAGGCAGCAACGACAGACACATTATAGAAATCATGAACATCGGCACGATAAACATATCCACAATTGATCATCTACCCCTACAACTAAATCAATGACCTCATCGTGGTACTTACGTTTCGTACAAATACTTGACGTGGATGTGACTCTCTGCTACTGGATCCACTATTTCGGTTATAATCTGAACTTCTGTTAATTCCACCGCCACCACCACTGCCGCCGCCGCCACCACCTCCATTTTGAATTTGAGGATTTCCCATACCTCCGAGATTACCAAGCGCACCTGCCCCACCACCTAGCAGAGTAGCTAGGCCAGTAAGACCTAGGCCTCCTAAACCAGCGGCTGGCATACCAGAGCCAAGCCCACTCACATTGCCGGTGTTAGGATTTCCTGTGTTGGCACCTAGACCACCGAGACCTGATGAGAGAGCCCAAGAATATGACGAATGAAACTAACAAATACTATTGGAGACAACAAAATATTCATAGCAGGCAATGTCCCACCATAGTCACAAAGCCTCCACGTGCAGCAAAAATCATTTTTTTCAAATTGATTGACTATCTGGTCTGATATTTTGAACGTTGGACTGTAGTTCAATTTGAATTATGTTTTATGGCTAAAGGATTTCTGGATCAACAGGGTATGATAAAAGGGTCTACTTCCAAATTGTTTTGAGTGATTGCATCATGTAAATGTTTTTTCACAGATTTTATTAATTTCATAAAAATATGATAAAAATTGCAACTTTTTACTTTATCTTCCAAATAAAAGAGCACGCAAATGATTTGTTTCCATATCAGAGAAACTGGAATACAACTATTTCCTCAACTTCCTTCTGAAATTGCGCCAGACTTTCATTTATGGAATCCCCATTTTATTAAACCCTGATCCCAATTATAATAAGTCCAACAATCTTTCTTGTTGACTACTGTGTTAATTTGGACCATAACAAATACTACTTCAGCGTAAATCAAAATTTGAGGTTTGATTACTACAGGACAAAGTATCAGGCATGTTATGGTGGTCTTCAAACTCAATCATATTTTCTTTTACACATACAACGTCAGACAAAATTTAAGAACAATGCACAGCCTGTTTAAAACAACACCAATTTTCCGCCACAAACGGCACAACTATGTCACTCTCCGGTTAAATGATATCACAATCTGCTTGGCATTTTAATTTTTTTTGCTTCTTCCAGATTGTTGACTACGTCACTCACAAACCAAATCATTATTAGATATAGGCCTATGAATCTCTACACTACCACATGTTTTTTAGCTGAATAGGAGAGTCCTCAGACGCGTAAATTAACATGCAATGTCAAGTCTCTGTTTTTGCCATCTATGGTAACATGGTGTCAAACAAATTTGAACAGATCAAGATTTAAAATAAGTTTTTACCTGACTTATATAGAGTCAATTTCAGAGTAATAACACAAAACTATTACAATAAAACTTCTTGGCATTATTTACGAAATGTATTTTATATAAGCCAAAAAACGGTTTGGGCCTACTTTTCCGTCTTTATTATCGTTTGATTTTGAAGAAAATAGCTACGAATCATCTTATAAAACAAAATGGAATTACATGAAAGCAGGAACCAAATTCCAGATATCTATTTTGCATGTTGTGCTGTTGTTATAAATTATGAAAAATGATATCATTCCTTGTTAAAAAAATCTGAGATGAAAGAACAAGTCCAACAAAGATCTATTCTAAGATCCCTGGAATCGGTTTATGTCACAGAACTAGTAAATGCAAGTTGCAACACAAAGACCCTTACGTCTACTAAGCAATTTGATCTGCAGACAGCAGGCTATAAGAAAATGTACTAGTATAAAGAAGGCATAGACAGCATAGACATTAATGTCATCAATTTTTAAAGGTGTGCAAAAGCTGAGGCAGGGTTGATGTTGTTTTTCCTTGATTTTGAACAATACATCACTTGTTTAATATCTCAAAATATAAATTATTCTTCATATGTTACATCTATATATATCAATATATCCACTACAGAATATTGCAACCCAATGGAATATCATAATGTATCGGTGCGCACCAAGCCTTAACAACAAGGACATCATTCCATTTACTATCATTCTTGCAAAAAATGATACGAAGTGAATTACCTTGCAAACAACGGGTACAAAGTTGCCATGTTATTTAGAAAAACAGTAAATTAGTCAATGAGCTAAGCTCTAACAGGAATGATTGTAACTCTAAAAGTCCCACACAACACACAGTAGAACAATTGGCATAAAGGCTTTGTTATTTACAAATTAAAAGGGAAATTTGAGAAAATATTTAATTTTCAATATAGTGAACATGAACACGTCTAGAAATGTTTTATGAGATCAATTCAACAACCTTTTACTAGAAAAGAAACCGGCAGAGAAGCGAAACCAAGTACAGATCATACGGGATAAAAATAGGATGTGTAGATCATAAGATACTTGCCAGCTCAACACACAAATATCTGAACAAGAAAGTTTTTACAGCCCAACATAGTCCTCAGATTGGCACTAGGAGAGTCCCAGCAGATGCATATGTGAATTGGTATCACAATCCAGATACCAGTATGTCCAGCCCCTCATTTTTGCGATTATCAACTCGCGTGAAGTTCAACCTTTGTACAATGCTGTCTGCAGGATTGCTTTTATGAAAATTCATTTGTACTGTATCTAAATAAATATAGTGTAAGAGAACATTTTACAGTGGGACAAATACCTGCAAGAGCACCAAGACCTCCAAGACCACCAAGGCCTCCAAGACCACCTAAGCCAGCCAAGGCTCCGAGTCCACCAAGACCACCTAAGCCTCCAAGACCACCAAGTGCACCAAGACCTCCTGATGCTCCAGTCCCTGAGGTCAATGACGAAATGGCAGCTAAAGATTGCAGTTGAACCAAAACAACTTGATTTATACCAGATGAGCTCACACCAAGAGCTGCAAGCATCTGACATAGCGCTGAATTACGATCCTAGAACCCAACACAGCATAAAATATAAGTACAAGTATGAAATGCACCTAGAGAAAGTTGTGGCTCAAGGAGGAGTAAATTGGTTGGGGTTAGAGTGGAAGAAATCCAATTGCTCCAAATGAAATTATTTCGAGTCCATAAACCAAACTTTCAGTAGCATGCCAAGTGAGGGGGTATCAAAGACCTTTGCATGATCACACATATACTTCATTGCCTTGCTATATGCCGCAGGTATTTTGAAATTCCTTCTAGCCAACTTTTTTCCTTCTAAGCAATATTATAGTACGGTCATGCTAACTACATAATTTAACTGATAAATTCCAGATAACTTTGTTATGACTTTTAATTGTTTTGAAAGCGAGGAACTATTGAGTTTGTTGGCTCGGAGTGATCTGTCGTAAAATTAAATTACGTTCCACAGCTTGACAAATAGAGTTTCCAAGTGGTTGAATCTACATATAATTATGACAGATATACTAACTGTTTATACTTACAACTCTGACTTGGATAGGACGATCCATTAGAGCTTGACCATTGCAAAGTGCTAGATTATAGTTAAAGATTCGCCAACTCAAAAAGGTGAGAAATTAATTCTTCTATTGATAGCGAAAATTGCCCATAATCTTGATGTCACAACATGTTTTTTTCAATAAATGATTACTTATTAGATTTGTAATAAATGATAATTTGCCAATTAAGTTGGATGATCAAATAAACATGTCTCTAAAAATAACAATCTAACGTCTACAAAAGTGCTGATGATGTCATCATACTTCGAAGACACCATTAGTGGAGACAGAAAGTAGATATGCTTTTCTAAAATTAGTTTAATTACGGTTGTAAATAAGTAGAAATGTAGTTTTCCTTTACTTGCTTGTCAAAAATTATGTTTTATACATGACAAATAGATCATTCACTCATTCATTTATGTCTGTGCAGTACCCCTAATGCTAAGTCTCATAAATGAAAGGATACCGACAGCACTCAATGCTTCAAATGGTGTTTCAAACACGACCGTTCCAAATCCTTTTGATGCTCGATCGTTATCTTCAGCAATGTCAGCACGCACAACATTACCTAAAATAAATTTGATATTAATTAAATTTGGATGAACATTACATTATGACGTTTATTATCGTTTTATTCACCAACAACCAATGAGGGGCTTACGTAGTCTACATTTATGTTACAGTGGAACCTGTATATAACAGCCAGCTATGAAAGGTAGATAAATTGACCACTATAGACAGGTGGCCTTTATATACAGGTTTGATTCAATAGAAAATACTATTTTAGACATTACAAGAGTGACCACTATAGACAGGTGGCCGCTGTTTAGAGGTGACCGTTATAACAGGTTTGACTGTATTATGTTCTTTAAAGATCTACAACAGTATTGCGGAACATTCTCTCTATTGCATGCAAAGTTGGGCTCTTTATGTCAAGCATCTTCTCCAGCGCCGGATTAACCCGTAAGCTAAATAAGCTTCAGCTTAGGGCCCTTCGTTTTTGAAGGGCCCTAAAAAAAATCAATTTGTAAGATAGTCTTATTTTAAAAGTTGAAATTAATGGAGGAATTCAATAACCAATTATAATGAGAATTAGGGCCCTTTGTGGTTAACTGTCTACTGATTTTAATAGTATATTAAATGCTAATCGAATAGCAACAATTCGAATAATACTTTTCAAAAGTAGGCCTAAACATTCAACAAATGTTTTCATCATTCGATCTTGTTTTGAATAGTGTAAAGTTAATTTAAACAGCAAAACAAAATGGGTTTGATAAAACAAATAATACTGTCTTTTGTAATCTTTTAAAATCTTTTAAATACTGCAAAACCATCATTCTACCACTGCAATAACAACATTTTATTTTTGCGTGAATCGTTTTTCTTCTGACAAAAATAAAATGGCGACTATGAAAATTCAAACTGAGATGATAACTTGAAAGTGAGGCTAATTTTATGTTTGCCACCCCCATTTTAGGGCCCTTTGGAAAGAGAGTGCTTAGGGGCGCTGAAATGTTAATCCGGCGCTGATCTTCTCTGTCATTACACAGACATAAGAATTCAAAAATTTCAGCAAATCGATTATATCTAGACGACTAGACTATTTGTAAATTTGGACATCAACATGAATCAGCAATAACCAGAGAGTTATCAAGGATGAAGTAGTCTGAAATCATGGACACATTGTGTTCAACTCCAAGATGTTTATTGTTCAGCTTATAGAAAATATGACAAAAATACTTCTGCATTTGCTTTCACAGCAACATTGTTAGGATCTTTTATAGTGTCATTAGTTTTGTTTGAGACTCTTTTCCTTCCAAACTAAACATATATGCTTACAGTGGTTTTGCTAGTGAGCGACTTACCTGCTTTTCTGAAACCATCTTTAAGACGTTGCCATGTTAATTTATAATCAAGCTGAAAGGAAAAAGTTGAAAGATGTCAAATTATGACCAAGGTTGTCTTCAGGAAGAAGATGGGCTAATTGGATGAAGGGCAGAAATCAAACGTGAAACGGATTCATTTCTACCTATAAGTAATAATATACAGGGTCTGACTAGAAGTGCTGCAGTCTTATGGAATCCTAGAGGCATTTCAACATTTTCTTCTGACTTTTTTGTTGATGTTTGACCAATAAATCATTAAAAATATCAATTTTCTTCTGAATTCTGTCTAGCCTTCTGAATAAATTAATACAATGTAACCTGTCAAGGTGACCACCTCTATACAACAGCCACTTGCCTATAGTGGTCACTTCAGCACAATACTTCAAATTGAGTATTGTACAGGAAACAACTCTGTTTATAAAGGCCACCTGGTACACATGTTACAGACTGCCATACACTGTAGCTTTTAACTAATGATAATAAATGTATCTTACATTGCTAACAAAAACTGTCGAGTTGATTGGATCCATATTTTTGCTGTTCAACATTGATAAGAACGAGAGAGCTCCACCTGAACCAATGCCGATACCAATACCGCTAGGCTGTTGCGTAGGTAGCATCATGTTTGTAGGAGGTTGATGGGATGGTACGTGAGGACGATGATCACGTTCTTTATTATGATGCGATAATTGACGTTCGTATTCATCGTCAGCAATTCGATCCTAAATAAAAGATAGTGAAACATTTACATAACAGTCATCAATCTTTACCTATAAATACAAAAATCTGTGTGGACGTGGTGTGTATCCAGTTTTCCACTGTTTTTTCACTCAATTATCAAGTAAGATATTTCAGTTATATATCATTAGAACCGTTGCCTTTCAGTTGTGATTCAGACAGGCTTTGATTTCTTCCTTTCAATTTCTGTCTGGCATTTAATGAAAGATAATACACTGGTTAAACTGCATATTCATCACATGGTCTTCACTTTCGATATCAAACTTCACCAGGATTCGCTTTTCAAGAACACGTTCAGTTTAGTTGAAACATTTAACAGTGTTTATTGTTAATCTCTGTTAATGGAATTAACACAGCAACAGCATGAGTGACTCATTGTTAGTAAGATCTAGATGTTTCACTGACCTCTCTAAGATGTATTTTTCTGCCTTGGATTTCAACACCTTCGAGTTCCCTAATGGCTTTACTTGCATCTTCAGGTGTAGCAAATTCAACAACTCTATTATAAAAAGACACAACAGTAACAATAAATCAAGGATCCTTGAAAAGGTAAATTTATAACGAAACATGAAATACATCAATCAACTCACCCACAACCCTATTCAGCATACGAAATGAAGAAATATCATAAACAGAAAAAAAAAAAAAAAACATCAGATAATATAAATAGAGACAAACTATGTCCCATAGATATATATAATATTTTTAGTGCTAAAATGAGTTGATTGCTGATTTGAATTTTTTTTTAATTAAAATCCTTTTGACATTGTTGAATTAATCATACCTTTGAATTTCCATCTTTGTCATGCATAAGTTCAACATATAAAATGTCTGCGACTGTAAAACAAATGTATTTACTTCAATGAATGGTTAATATTTATTCATTTAGGGTAGGTTTATCTAATTTGACCATTGCTACTTAAGTCAGACTTATAATTGCTTCACTGAACTACAACAATGTTTAATGAGACATCAGGTAGCCTCAACATTAGGGAGCATTACATAATTATGAAGGCCTATTGATTTGTATCTTTGCTTCAGCAACAATGCGCCAAATGTCCTTGAAGTTTGTTTACGAAATGAGATTGAGTTCAGACTGCCGTTCAATGATCTAAAAAGGTGGACGTAAACAAGAATTAAGTATTAAGATCATTCTCAAACAATTGGTTACTGCTGGTCATGTTAAAGCCTGGTTTCCATATAGCAAATTTGCACGCGTCGTTGCCTGCGACATTTGCCTGGGTCACAGCCGTAGACATTTAATGATCTTTTTTCTATTGTTTCGACCGGATATCATTAGTTTTGCTTGACTGATTTCAAAGTTGGAGTGAGTTCAACTTTGAAATGACGCAGGCAAAACTAATGATATCCGGTCGAAACAATAGAAAAATATCATTAAATGTCTACGGCTTTGACCCAGGCAAATGTCGCCGGCAACGACGCAGGCAAATTTGCAATATGGAAACCAGGCTCAAGTTGAGTGGAAAATTTCACTTATGGAAGACCTATCTATTATTGCATTTAGATAGCAAGAAAATGGAATTGATCAATTCTCTCTCAGTTCTTTGTTTCATCAATTGCCAGAAATTTATAGGCCTACTTAAATTTAGTAGAATTTACTGAAATAATTTTTGTACTGCACATGAATTTAGTAATTATTCAAGAATTAAAATGTAAAAGTGCCTATCGTAATTAAATTTTGAAAATGGAACTGGAAGTGCAAACTATGCTATTGAAACATAATCTGGCACCATCAGTAAGTTTATCTAGCCTACCTGCTAGTTACAACTAAGGTCGTGACAGGTTGAATCAAGCTAGGCCTTTGTAGGTCTACTATGAAACATGAAAGCCAAGTCATCAAAGAAATAGATAGAAAGAAAGTCTACAATGAAATCAAATACGGTTTGAGTTTACAACAATACTCACCTTTTCTCATAATGTCTTTCAGTTCTTGCCATCTTAATTCATAAGGTAGATTCTTTACATAAACTCTTGAGTCTTTGCCGGCAACTCTTCGTCCACCGCCTCCGCCTCCACCACCAGAACGTCTGTCGCGATTGTATGGTGTATATCTTGAAGAGTCCCTTTCTCTTCGATCAACACGCGATCTATCTTCATGTGCATCTTTTGCTAATGGACTATCTCGTTTAACTGCATCTCTCTCGCCACGGAAATCTTCGACGCCACGTTTGTAGTCATAATCATTGGCACTTGGAGATGAGATAGATTGCGTATGTTCCGCCATTTTTTAAGAGAAATGTGAATCGTGAAAAATTGGAAATGTATTTACGTGCGAGGAGTCTGAAAACCAGTCTACAAACAACGCGTGCAAATCAAAAGAGACTGGGAATTTCATTACCAGCTCTTTTAGGCAAGCCTGTCTGCAGACAAAAAAGATGATATTCATAAAATCACCTCCCATCTATATTATGTATTTGATATTTAAAGGGAAAACATCACTCATCTTAGATGGTTTTCAGGAAAATATAAATAAATGGATTCAACCGTCTAGTAAAAATTTCAGAATATTTTTTGATTTCCCAAGACTTTATGGCTAAACGGCGTATTTTGAGCGAAAATAATGTATGTATTTTTATTCGCCAATGAAAAGATTGGCTGGCAAAATGGGAAATTGATTATGACCTGCCTGTATAATGGTGTGGACTGTAATGGAATGAGTACTTTTCGCAAAGGGAACAAAGAATTCATGAGAGGGGAATGACATTTGCTTACTGTACATTTTTGGAGAAGTGAGACAGAATTTTGAAAACACAAATCATCAATGCAAATAATGTCTTGATAATTTTTTAGTAACGGTTCATCACAATGAGACAAATGTTCTAACTTACATCACAAAATGACAAAATATATCATTCATGTCTGCGATTAATATATTAATATTTATATTATTTATTTCAATAATTTATTTACAATGTATATGTATGACATACTATTTTAATAGTCAATTTGTTAACTTATAATTTATGATATTTTAAATGTTCAATATGCCTCTGTGACAGTATGGTAGCAAATTTAATCAGCGATTTAATTTTTCAACGATTCATCTGATCAAAATATCGTTTGCTAGGAATGTTATGTTCAAATTGTTCACCTACTATTGGAGTATCTTTGCCATCCCGATAATCGGTCATCTGGAATGAAAACATCACCGATGACATAAGTGGCTTTATACATAGATTAGCAAAATCGGACGGCTTCGGTATTCATAAGATCGGCTTTGACGCCAATGGAATCAATAATCCTACGTGCAATAATAGATACACTTTATTATGCTGTTGATTAATCGAAATGCCGCTATCAAGTAACAGTGTATATTATCATTTGTAAATTATTCTCAAACACTTCCTTCAAATATGGATGACGACATTAATTGTTCATTTTTCCACATGGAGAAATTCAATACTATATAAATGATGTTATGGCGATTTCCCTAGCTAGCATCATCTTAATTTTGTTATTTGCATTTGATCTGTGAAACATATATCATAGTTGTATAAATCTCGTGAGCATTCAAAACAGTGTTATTAAAAGGAGTCCAAATGAATAGAGTATATTGAAAGTTCAAATGGAATAGCAATGCCTACTTTACGAATAAAAGTCTCCTAAAACATAATATGTACTGAATCAATATAAGTGCTGTGTAATGTAAGTGCTTGATGTACCGTTGGTTTCTTCGGTGATTTGTGATCATCTTAGGCATGATTATTAATGTAGTATAGTCAATGAACAAGACATTAACAAACAAAACTTATACGAGGCTATATAATATAAACGAGGTTGAAACTATATATTGATTCAATACATATACAGTCAAACCTGTTATAGCGGTCACCTCTATACAGCGGCCACCTTTCTATAGTGGTTCCTCTTTCAATGTCTAAAATAATATTGTCCATTGAATCAAACCTGTATTTAAAGGCCACCTGTATATAGTGGTCAATTTATCTACGTCTCTTAGCTGGCCGTTATATACAGGTTTCACTGTATATAGTTTGAAGTAGAAGACACACATAAGTAGTATAAATGTATCCAAATCCACAGGTAATCAGGTACGTCATAACCTCTTATTTAATTCTTTTTTTGACCCACCTTGACGATGCCGGAATCTACTGTGTCCATTTTCTTGATATCTCTATAGGTTGCTGTTGGTCGAAATGTCTGCTGTTTCTTCTATGAAAATTAATAAGTCATAAAATTGTTATTATAGTCATTTTATGGGGAAAACTTACGAATTATAGTAGGATACATATGCAGGTCAACATAATGCCAATTTATAATACGCCTTTATAATATATCATCATCATCATCATCATCATCATCATTTATTGAGTTACCTATTAAGCCACCACCTTGGTGATGGCTTTTTTTCAAAGCACTCATACATAGTTATACAAATAATTAAGAATGAAATAATTGGTCATACATACATAATTTTAAATAAAGTTTATGAAGGGTTTCTTACAAAGATACGTGTAGTTTTATCTGAGTCTGAACCCTACACGATGGTCCTTCATAAAATACTGTGTCGTGTCTTACTCAGGGACCGGCCCTTGTCGACCCTGACCCTTGTCACCCCTGACCCTTATCGCCCTTGCGTCTATCCAATACGATTAGTCTACTTCTCAGCTCTAATATAGATAAACAGTTATGTGAATATTTTGAGTATACGTACAGGATTAAAACCAGAATATTTTACGAGTAAAAAGATGTTCTGAGTGTCACGCCATTTGGACTAGGAAAAGTATTATCTGTCTCTATTAAGTAACTTATTATACACAATTACTACCCAAAATAATCAGTCGAGTTATAATCAAATCTAACACAGGTCCGAATAATACCAGAAATGTGCTAAGTGAAACAAGAAAAAAGCGTATACCAAACATAAACGAGCCCCTAGAATCCAAGAATTCGTTGGTATAACTTTAGAGGTTTAGACTTCCAGTAAAAGAGAATTTTACTTTCTTGGTTGTGATATTACTAGTGTGTAGTTAGTCAGCTTGCCAAGTCCTCGTCCTGTCGTCTATAGACGCTATATATAATTTACACACAATGGTACGTACACGCTTTGTAGACGACATGACTTGAATTGGTAAGCTGATTAGGCGGAGGTTAGAAGCAGGGAAGAAAAGCCACAAGGTGTAATTTAAAAACAGATATAGTAAAATATTTTCGACGTACCATTCCACGATTAATGAATTTGATGCCATTAGGAAATCTAATTTCATAGAACAAAAACAGGAAACACAATATAACACCAGAAAGTAAGAATACATAAACACCAGCCATACTTCGTAGTTCTAAAGATGGATTCATATCTTCTTTTACATTTGAAGACGGACATTCTGATCTTTCATCCCACCATTTTAAACGCAGCTCTTCGACGAGACCCTTTTCTCTCAACTAAAAACACAACATGATAAATATATCAAAATATCATTTTGCCCCCGGGGGGGGTAACTTCCATACTTTGGGTATACGGGGACGTTCAAATATTAAAGGGTACCTTTTTCAAAATCCTTAAAAAAATTTTTAGGGTATGCTTAGTGATAATGTTTTTGAGGTATCCTTTTGACGCCTTAGCAAGTTTTTCATGGTTCAAAACAAATTTCGCCCATGTAATTTTCTTTTCCATCTCTGCCACTTATAAAAATATATTTGGGGTATCTTTTTCATCATGTGAAAAATTTTTATGGTCATTCTGCCAAAGTTTCATTTGAACGACCCCGTCGAAGCGCAATGGAAGTTACCTCCCGGGCATTTTGCACAATTACTGCATAATGAATAGCGGGAGATATGAATTACTAATTTCATGATTCTGATCAGAGCCATCTATTCACAAATAGTAAATATAATAAATTATAAATAGATGGCTCTGATTCTGATGTCCTTTTCTCGTGTTATTGCACTTATCACATCGACGTGCTTTGTACAATCAGTAGACGGTAATTCATACTGAACGCTATGATTGATTACCTATATACCTGAAGTATTTTCACAGAGAAATGATTGGTCCATTGCGAATCTGATTTCAGTGCAAATCCATAACTTTTAGCTTCTAGTAGATTCTTTAATAAATAGCTATTACATGGAGATCTTTGATTGTAGTAACTCAAAACGGGATCTTCAGTTAGGTAAGCATAACCACCAGAGCGAACACGTTTCATAGCTAATGTAGTTGATTTAAAGAATGTATCTTTTGCAACCATTTGAGCCCACATTTTACGATATAGAGATACGTCTGATGATTTAAAGAAATCGTATGTTTGTCCTCCTTCGTAGATACCATATTCAAGTTCTTCTTGTTTTGCTAAATCTTCCAATGATGTTATACTTGTAGATACACGCCCAGCTGAGAATAACATTGAAGTATTAAATATTTATAAAACGCAGAAAAACCTATGCGGTGGTCTGGATTAGATATATATATATATATATATATTCAGTTCTTTATTTGAGAAATATTTTAATCAAAAACATGCATATATAGGATTTCAAAGAAAATATGTACTTAAAATACGAAAATGCTTTCTGGTTATATCTTCATGGTTAAGTTTAAATGTTTTGTTTCAAATTAAAAATTGCTTATTTCGAGAAAATGGTTTCTTGTATTTTCAAGCACAAATAATGAATTTCCTATAAAATTTATCATGTAAAAATCTGATGGCCCATTCTACACTTGGGGAGGGACTCATATCTTTAGAGTGAAGGAATCTTGAATTGAAAAAATTATTTCTGCAAAAACAGATAAGCTATTACATTTCTTTAAGGTGATATGCCAAATGACGAAGTCCTATATGCTATAGTCTATCTATTTATGGGTTATAGACTGATACTTTGGTTACGAATAACTGCACGAGTTGGCTGTGCAATGAACGAGAAATTGTATAATCCAAAGACCGCCTCTTGGATTATACAATTTGAAGTTCATTAGACAACCAACATTAATTAAGTGTACCATCAAATTACGTATTCAATTTTAGCTAATGAGTGGCTAGAATTTTGTCCATTGAAAGAAGTGTGAGTACTAATAATGACTAATGCATATACAATTACGAAATAGCCCTGAAAATTGAGGTTATAAAATTCAGACATCTTCCCAGTATTTACTTTACTCCATTCGCACAACTTTAAAACTACTGACACTGGAAACTTTAGGGACATGTATCACTACTTCATATACATAATATTAACTAACTTGAAATAATTCAAAATTATTTTCTACTGCCAAATAATCGGATCAAAGTCGTAACCTCATGTCTCTGGCAAGTATTTGTCAATTTGAGACTTCAGTGCTGTAATACCTTTGAAATTGCACGATTTTAGCTATCTTTTGAGTCAACATTTTTTTTTTGGGGGGAGGAGTGTCACTCTGGGTGTCACATCCCGGCCAACACCCCTCCCCCTACATGATTCACGGCTGCGCATCATGTATCCCCATCTTGAGTGCCAGTAAGAGAACATACACCGTCCAATCGATGCTATATCAAACTAAAATCTACGATCAGCGGATCTAAAAATAGAGTACGTGTTAGGATATATACATAGGTATACAACTTACTGGTAAAGAATGCAGCTAAATTCGCTGTATATGTTGAAACAATAATCAGAATGAAAAACCAAAAGACAGCAGATAAAATTCGCGTTGGGAAATTCTTTGGTGTTGAATCTGGACCTTGTTGTAACATAGAACCAGTCGCAAACCAAACACAATTTGAAAAGTTAAATTCGTCACCGTTGTCTTGACCATTTTCTTCAGATTTACGACGAAATCCGCCTGGACTGTAGTAGTCGAGCAGGTAGATAAAGAACGCAACGGTAAACAGCTAAAAAAGAAAATATCATTACGCATAAAATTATGTCACCTTATTCAAGTATCATTTTCCGCGCACAGAAGATATAGCTTTGGAGTGTCGACTGCTTATTGGATCGTTCAAACTAAATAAAGTGATGTTGACGGAGTCTCCCAACTGAAGATTGTTAAGCCAGAACCACATTTATAAATCTAGAGGGAGGGAGAATGTTATGGATATCGTGAATGTATTTTATACTCTCAGAGATATGATAATGGGTATTATTACTGATATTGACTGACCAACTAAAGCAAAATGATACACAATCATCCGAATGCAGCTATAGGTCTTCTCTTGCAGCATTTACTTCATGATGCAGCTCGTTTATATTACCGAATTTTTATTAACATCAATCAATTCTCATGCTGAGAAATATTACTTACAGATTCGGAGGTCGACCTACAATACATCCAACGTCTTTTGCCTTACAACAGGCATTTTCCCTTTCGAAATAGATCTGTATTTTATGCCACTACAGCAAATACGTTAAATGATTATGATTTATAAAGATTGGATGATTTTGCCTGCAGATTTCAATTCTGTATCGTCTTCCATATAAATTTCAAACGTGACAAGCAATAACAAAAATTTTTGACTTTCGCGAGTTTATCGAGTTTGACCATAGAACCAGGTCCCGACAAAAAGTTCAACCGTTAAATCCATTGGGAGGCAAATCAATAGTTGTATTCTGGGTTGCTTTGTTGATGTTTGACCAGAAAATAAATCATTGAAAATATCAATATTCTACTGAACTTGCTCTAACTTTTTAGAATCTAGGATTTCAGGATCCCTACTTTTGTCAGACACTAAACTGTAGATATAGAGCAGGATGGAGATACAGACTGTCAAACTATATAGTTGAATATCTTAATTAATTACCACTCCAACCACTGATAACCATAATTCTCCTTTGAATGGTTTCAAAAATGTAAATATATCAACTTCTGTTTCAGCAGGTTTACGCAAAATCAGTGACATTGTAAAATCAAGAAAGGGTTTTGTAAAATCCACAGCAGTTTCTCTCGAGGATGTAATAGTTAAGGAGCCAACAGCCAAATCAGCTTTCTAATAGATAAATAACAGAAGAATGATATTATTCATGTACTTTAAACAATGCTTGGGGAATATCAAAAGTCAGTTGAGCTTTTCCCACAGTCAAAATCATAACAAATTTGCATTCCTTTTGCATTTATGCTCAGTAAATGTATATCAAAAATGCAAAAGTCAAATATTAAACATCTAATTCACATATTTTAAGTATGTGTTGTAGCAAAAAGATTACATATTTGTATATATACTGCAAGCTGGATAAGCAACCCTCAAAATTTGGTATTTTTGACATTTTTGATATCAGGATTTAGCCTCACAACTTATCATTACAAAAAAAATGATAGACGGAAAGAACGATATAGCGCACGGTTTTAGCAATTACGAGGAGAGGCAGCGTGACATACGTATAGAATTATGCTTTTGAATGCAGAGGGGGAAGGGAACAATATAATTGATTCGGTGGAGATGTGAATTTTTATTTTAACTAATTAATTCACAATTCTGATCAGGCTAGTCTTGGCTAGATCAGGGGTACATTTTACGACTTTTTATCGCTGCTTTCATTTGTATTAAATTCATTTTATGCATTATAGATTTGTAATAAATGTACAAAGGTACCAGATGCAAAAATAATTTTGGAAATCCGTTGAAAAAAAAATTTAATACAAATTCAAGCAGCGATAAGAAGTCATAAAATGTCCTTGAGTTACCCCTGATCTAGCCACGACCAGGGTTGGTGTCCTGCATGATTGACTGTGTACTTAGCCCCCTAATGTTTAAGAGAGGTTTGGCAATGGCTCGGAATGTAAGATGAGATGATAAATATATTAGCCTTACCTCGATGATCAAATCTCTTATCATTCCATCCCATGATTCATTTCGCTTCGTTCCAAATGTTCTATCTTCAACGATATACATGGTGTAGGTGAAATTCAGTTCCTTTGATAATAAATCCAAAAGATCTTTACAAAACCCAGTGAAACGACCATTGCCTTCTTTCGTTTCGTCAACAAATATCAAAGGTGGATCCTAAAAGATCAATAAATATAGCGACCTGTTAATATGACCACCTCTATATGTGGTCATTCCTTGGAAAGTGAAACTATTAGAAGTTTATTATCTGGTTTTTACATAAGAAAGAGTAAATAATCAAAATAAAAATATAATTGAAAAACGTGTTCATCTTGAAGATACAAAAGCTGCATTGCATTGTAATACAAAGTATTCTCATAATCTCATTTAGAATTTGAAAGTCATTCTTTCATTACGTCATCACTAGTAGATACTACGTATTATACTATGACGTATTATATATTACGTCACAATGGGTATATCTCTTCGACATTTGTGTCTTTCTTCGATTGAAGATAGAACAAAACTTTACTTGTGCTATTTGAAGATAGCATTACTGATTATTTATTACCGAGTTGGAAACTCATTATCATAGAAATATTGAGGTAAGCACTTTATCTATTTGATGTTATTTTTATTTAATTAATTCATCTGAAATTACGAGTAATACTACGATAGATCTCTCTCGGCCTTTGACCGGTTTTATAAATACTTTAGTTTCAACACAATAAAAGTGAATGAAGGGTAGAACGGTGCAGTAGAAATAAGATAAAAGCCTAATGGATGCGAGGGTTTTTCACGCAACATTATATAGAGACATCATTTATTTACATAGGTGTGCCAGGATAGTTTTCGTTTGCAAATTACAAGTTTGTAGCTTCTCCATTAAACGATTCCACTCGGCTCAAGTTTACTTTTTATTTTCCTTTTCAGTTGAACACGATGGCAGCATTGGATATTAAATATTTATTGCATACCACTGTTCATGAGGATTTACTATACATTACATCTGATGAAGATTATTCAAACGATGAATCAGAAATCGGTGAAAGCCAAACCGCACCCTCTAGGTTAAAAGAGGAACAATTGCTTATCAAAATGGCTCGACTTGAAATAGAATTACAAGAAAAATCCAAAAACGAACAACTACTGCTTGAAAAAATCAATAATCTCACAAAAGAGAATGCTTTATTGAAAGCAGTAAGTTATCCTGCTACCACAGAAGAAGAAAACCAAAGTTGTTGTTTAATTGCATTCTGTGGCAAGAAGCGAAAGAAGCAAACATTTAAAAAGAAAATCAAAGAGGAAATTGTTGTCCTTCGAAAAGAAAATGTGATCATGAAACAACAAATTGATGCATCTGCTGTGAAATTGCAAGCTGCAAATGATGAAATTAAAAATCTAAAGAAACGACTTACGAACACTTTTGTAAAGACAGGGAATGAAAGACGTTGCAGAAAAGTAGAAATCACCAATTTAGAAAATCAAAACTCACATCTAGAACGCAATCTAATGCTAGCAAATCAGCAAGCAGCAGAAGTGAAAAGAAAGTTGAAATTTAATATTTCTTCGTTAAAAGTAGACGTGGACATTCGTGATAATAGGATTGAGTATTTGCATAAGCAACAATATGAAAAAGAACAACATATTGAAGATCTACTAGAGCAATTAGGTCATCCAAAGGTAACCATCGAACAAATACAACTGGGCAAAAGAAAAGCAGAAGAACTCATTTCAGATTGGCTCAAAAGTGATCCACCTGATTTGACCTTCTGCTGAAAGATAATAAATTTGTTTGAGGAGTTAACTAAACCATTTAAAATCAATCCGAACATTTATATACAAATATAATTTCATCATCTACATGTTTGTGTGTGTCTATAACATCTTAATTTAAATCGTAAACCATCTTGATATAAATTAGATTGAAAATTAAAATGGTCAAATAACATCATAATTATATATCTATCTTCGCATCAAACATCATCATTCGATGCATGATAATAAAACTCCTCAAACAACTAACTCTTCTTAATGTATTTATCTCTCACTCTCTCGAACATCTTTATCGTTATGAGTCATTATCGTAATTAGCTCCCTCGGAAATTTTTCTGCAGCATTTATTCTTTTATATTTCCCAAGAGAAAACTGGGGGATAATATCTGTATATGTTTTCAAGTAAAATAAGTGTGGTTTTTGTTGTTCATTTACTACATTAGTTAGGTTTGTATTTTCGAATTAATCCGCATCGAGTAAGAGAACGGTCGCCATGGTAATTATTTTATGGACAATTTTTACATGGACCCGGTCGACGGGCGATTCCTGATCAAGCTCAGTTTGGGCAAATAAGAATTTCTACGTATAAAAAAAAAATTCTCATAAAATATCATCACTAAATCAAAATGTTCTTAATTTGTTTAGAAAATTTCACAGAATCTGAGTATCAATGTTCTTATGATATGAAGAATTTATCCTCTACATTAAACATGGATTTTAAATGATACTAACATGCAAAGTTGTAATATGGAGGTGGCGGCTATCCGGATGAAATGAATTATCCATTTTCTTTTCTTCACGTTTGCAATTAACTTGTTCCCTTTGTAATCCTGTTTTTGCAGACGTTTTCATAGTAATTGTTTGACATGAAACTGACCAAATACCAAGCTATAAACAATTAAAAACATTAAAAAAAACTAGTAAAACTTTCAAATATTGATTTAATCCTATCGAAATTTTTAATTACCTTCTTATCAACTCCTTGCTCAACTGAAACTACTTCTAAATCCGTCACACCTCTATAGCCATGTTTATTGAACCTCACTCTTCCAGTCAAACCATCAAAGCTAAGCTGAAATTCAAACAACGGAGAGCGCTATAACAGCACAACACCTAAATGAATAAGTTTATCATTAAAGATGGTCGTTGGCACTAGTGCTTGGAAGCATACATATCACCGACATAGCGTCTTAATAAATCATATACGAGGATGCCTCTAAAAGCCTTCGATAGAACTTCTCAAATAATACGATTGACACAATTTGATTGACAGTTGCCTTTTTAATTGCGAATGTTTTTGTAATTAGCTTGGTCTACAGCATTTCTACATACTTTGTTGATTGGATAGGGGCTGCCAAGATCCAGTCATCCAAGACACATTCCCAGTTCTATAACTGGTGAATATTAAGAGGGCATTATTTTCTGATAGATTACGTGAAAAGAGATTGGGTAAAACGCTTATGTCCGTTTTTCCACTTCATACATCAGCTTTACATTACCTGAGATCATTTGGAAATTAATCCTATATAGCGTGGCTGTTTTAAGCATTAGGAAAGATCAGGAAAATCAAAAGAAAATAATGCAGCGCATGGACAGACTGCAGTGCTAAGATCATAGAGTAGGAACACATTCTTTTGTAGTTTATAATAATTAATAATACTAATATTTACAACGTCTTTAAACTATGGCTAAGATCAGCAACTTTGCAACACACATACGGTTTCCAAAGCTGTGCACAATATTAACCATTCTGTGGAAAAAGCGCTTTATAACGAGTCTACCTGCCTTCACCTGCCTTATATGTGTGCAATGTGAAAACTATACAATACCATTTTGGCTGTGTTGAAAATGTTATCCCCATTGTCGTTGCTCCTTCTCAGTGGACAAGGGTTGATATAATTTCCAACAGTCACAATTCTTTTATCTTTGACATCAGTCAATCTTGCTCGATCTGCTGCCATGGCAATTGTTGTTAGAGCGTCATGAATGAGAGGGTCAATCTATGGAGGTATTATAAACTTCATAATAACAAGGTCCTGCAGGGTTCTGTTAGTTTCAAACAGATCGTTGGTGCTGTGTAATAGCTCCTTGAGGAAGTTCAAAAGATCAACTATTCAATGTATCCATTCATCTGCACCCGACATTCAAAACGGGTCTAGAGAGATGTATCATTTTGTATTTGATTATATTCAAAGATATTTTCACTTGGAAAAGAAGCAAGTATGATTGTCAGCAATGATTGAATGAGAATCGGGCTTTCGTGTTTTTCAGCAAGGCTTGAGTTGACAAATCTTATATGGTCCGTCGGACCCTTTTTGTACACATTTAGCTAACGGAGGTTGTGATTGCAAATAGTATAGTTTTCCAGATATATGTATATATCGTTGATGCTTAACCCAGCTGTTTTATGAATATTATATCAGAACGAATGCCTCTATACGACTAATGTACCTATATATGAATACATTAGTATCTATTGTAGCAAATTTATTTTAATCAATGTTGAGATAACCATATTACCGGGTTTTCATCTTCCCCTGGAAACCGTCCAACATTGGGTACTTGAGATTTCATTTCGCTCCAAGCATCTACATCATAAGGTATTCGCAGACCAACAAATGGCGCCAATTTTCCCATCTTCCTTGTAATTGACAAATCCTAGAACATGTTCAACATGAAATTAAATCAACCGTATACCCCCTCACAGATAATAATACAACAAAATTAAGTTATGATTGAACACCGTCTTGTTGATAATTGTTGTGTATCTGTTTTAGGTTTATATATCTTGCCAAATAATTGCTACTATCTTGGTCCGTTGAACCGGAGTTTATCGAGTATATGTTCTAGCAATCGTATTCTACAGCAGCTAGGTGACATTGTTAAGCTGCAGGTTGATCAAATAACAATATCCAAGTATTAAATTAATTTCACTTTCAAATTAGACAACTCACAGCCCAGGGAGCAAACCATTTGTAACTATTCCAAGCGAGACCTTGATTCTCTGCCTGAAAAATCAACAACAAGAACGAATAACCAAGTTATCCAGAAATATTCAAGTTATGCAATATTTTATTGTAGCGTGCATGCGTTATTATATATCCTATAGTCTTTGCAATCGTACTTTCTGTAAAGCCCCGGCCAAATGACTTTTTTATTTTCGCCAACATTCATCGGATTTTGTTGAATTCATTTTCGTCAACGGCGGTTGGTATTTTGAGGCTTGGAAACCGTCAATCGAGCCGGCCAATCCTGAGTCAAGCTACGTCATTGTTGACCGATTAGAACAAGGCTCATATTTTCAACAAAATCCGGTGACTATGATCCGATGAATGTCGGCGAAATAAAAAGTCATTTGGCCACTTCGCCAACATCGATAGAGAACAATAGAACTCAACAAAATCCGATGAATGTTGGCGAAATTTCTGAATGTATTCAAAATCCAAAAAAGTGAAATTCAGCATCAGCCAACAAAATCCGAAAAGGTGAGGGTGGCCAAATGACTTTTTATTTCGCCAACATTCATCGGATTTTGTTGAATTCATGAATGTTGGCGAAATAAAAAGTCATTTGGCCGGGGCTTAAATCTGTATTTGTCAACTGTCTATATGATGTAAATCATTGTTTTCGTCTTTGACCATCACCGCATAAGGTTGGTCCAGTCACATAGAGGCTCTGTCATTATGTTATAACACGTATCAAAGTCATCCTCTCTCTGACAGTGGCCAATTTATGTTTGAATTCCTTAAAAGTTTGGTAAAATTGCACTCTCTGCGCACGTTCTTGGCTCGTACAACAAAATAAAACAAAGAGATCAGTATTACCTCTTGCAAGACGATTGGAATATGATGTGTTCTTACAAGCAGCAAAACACGAAATATCTTCGGTGACAGCCTCACTTCTGTAATAGCATCTGATATCGTTTGTGAATTATTGAAATCGAGGACAGCCGTCAATTGGAAAGAGAGTCGTTTGTTGAATTGATCAAGAGAGATGAATTTTATTGCATTTTCAGACTGAGAAGCTAAAAACAGTCAAAATATTTCATTTCTTATATTCAGTATATCTAGTATGTTTACAAAACCTTTTTCGAATCATATGGCTCGAGAAAAAAAAGTTTATTTACAGGCTCTATTAACATGTAATATCATATATTTACAGACAATAATGTCCTGATCACCTGTTTATAAGCAACCAGCTAATCGCGAAAGGCATTCGAGACAACACCTATAATGAAACCTGTATATAGCAGCCAGCCATATGGGAGGTAGATAAATTGACCACTATCTGCAAGTTGACTTAGGGTTAATTCAATAGAAGATGGTTTAGACATTTCAAGAGTGACCACCGCTGTATATAAATGACCTGATCAACTGTGGTTCAAATCTCCCAAAGGTCAACTCGATCTTGATTTTATTTAAAACATCAAATTAGTACCATATTCTTATGGCGGATGGAATGTTCCAGATGATAGCTATTGTGATTATAGCTGAGGCGCATCGTTGCGCATTGACAATCGAGACCCATTTGCTATGAAATCTGTTGAAATTGATCTGCAATGTCGTGGATGAGATCAGTAAAGAGTATTTACAACACGAGTGCCTTCGATAGGGCGATGACGTCTCAAGAGATTTTACTTTACTATAAACGTGTTTGCACAATGTTTACCTTCGCATATAACAGCAATCATCCTTGGTTTCAACTGCCTTAGCATAGCCATTGCACCAACAAATAGATCCCCATTACTTGGCCTGAAGCTCAACGTATGTCGACATCGTTTTGGAAATGTTTCAGTGAGTATAACATGTGGAATACTTAACATGTCTGCTAGATGACATGTGTTTGGGCTGACGGAGTATGGTTCAAGAAGAAACGACGCTGTACTGAGATTCTTGCCAAATAACGTGGCTGTTGGAAGATAATAATATTGAGTTGATTTATTTCCATATTGAAAACTGATTTTTACAATATATAAAGTTAAATACTATAGCTAACAAATACAAAATAATTTATAATTATCAAGTATAAAATTCAGTAAGTAACTTTGTTAAAAGTATAGGATCCAATTTAAAATAAGTTCTGAGCATTCAGGTGTTAATTTAAAATCAACAGTTAAAGTCCCTTTAAAAAATTAATTCAATATCAGATGTAGATACTCCGGTGAAGAGCTAGTCGTCATCAAGTTAACCACCAGAGGGCGTTCTGCTATGTGAATGGTCAGGTCAGGTAAAAACTGTTCTGTCTCGAGCGCATTCCTTTTCATTTTCAAATTTTGTTTCGGCCCTCACCGGAGTGCCTGCGTATGCGTAAAAAAGGGTATGTGCGGAGCCAGACGGCGGAGCCGTATACGATTCTTTTTGGAGCTGCGTTTTGAGAGAAAGAAAACTTGCATTCTAATTTATACCGTTTATCTGCAGTTTAACGAGATGCCAATCAACGCAATCATTTCTTTTATAGACGCTGTATAAACTTTTCCAAATCTTTTGAAGATAAAGATTAGATTATTAGAAGTGGATATCTTGGTTACTATTCTATAGATATGCTGTATTCGGATACTGATGTACCTTAAGATATACCATTTGATATGTTACAAACAAAAATACAAAATTATAAAATCAAATCCACCTTATAAGTTCAGCCATTAAATGACTGATTTCTACACGCACCGTCACTAAAGAGCTGCTTCTCTTTGACAACAACTCGAAATACGTTCAGACGAACACCTGAATTCTTTGAGCGTAAATCTTTGTTAATGAGATCGAGGCTGTTCTGTAGGATATGATAATTGATATTTTCATGCGGAGGAACGATTAACGCTAAATCATAGAAGAAAGTATCATATGTTATAAGAGCATATACAGAATATATAAACTACAAGAGCTGTGCACTGCTATACTGTGAGAGAAATTGCTTTAGTTAAATTAAAGTTTATATAAAATGCTTCGAATTATCATTTCGCATCTTTTGCAAAAGCGTTTGAAAATTGAACATCTAGCCCCAATGTGTGTATTTATAGAATCTGGCCTGCAAAAACTACAGTGTTCGTGAAACTGAATATTCATTATTAGATGAGATGAGGTATCAACTATATGCTATTCGATGCCCGATATTGGTCGGCCTGATAGACTACACCTTGTCAACGTGATAGAGTTTTTATTATGCATAAGTTCTTACCGATATTAACGAACATCGTTGATGGTTTTGATGATGGTAGCCTGTCCGTAGATTCATCTGCTTGTGCTGAGACCAACACCAGTTTAAAACAACAAACTAGCAATAAAATTGTTACCGCTGTCCTGTTCATCTTCAGAAACTCAAACCTATATAGAACATAAGAAAATATTGATTATCAAGCTTTGCAGACTTTATAATACTTCATTTTAACTATCTCATTAAGATCAAAGCATTTCAACTTTGCGTTTGACTGATGTTTTACATTTGGAGGTTAAATAAATTTTTTATCAACACTGAAGTTGTTGAAATAACATCATTACTTTTAAATAAACGGATATAATTCTAATTAACGTGTAAAAACCTAATTAAGTAAGAATTTCTTACCTAGCCTGCGTATAATTGACAATCTTCCTAAGTAACACTGAAAAATAGGATACTTAGTATATACAGAAGTGTTCTATATATGTCCAGCTATATACGTCTTTTCGTTCCATCATTTGAGAGTTAAATCACGATGAAGAATCTACAGCCTAATAAAAAACAGATTTCATCGTTGTTCCCCAGCTGTAAACATCTTTGCTTTGTTTATAACGGATTGTGAATAGGATAATCATTGAAGACATAAGCAGACGATGTCATAACTACCATCAAATGACATCTAAATAAACCAACAGATGGAATGATAAACACAATTGTGGTCAAATCAAAAACAATAAATCTTCATTTTTTAAAGACCTGTTCGGGACTTTCTGTCACACTATATAATATTTTACTGTTAACCGTAACGAAGTAAAATGTAAATTTCTTATCATTTCTTAGATATAATAGGACAGTATTCTACTTCGATGAAAACATAGTATTCATAGAGATTGCATTGCCGCATCGATGTAATAGTATGTGCGGGAGTATGTGTATAGCTTTAGACGTCTCTCGTTTGATTAGCCTGTCTTATAAGGCATTCCGTTGCTCACAGCAAATTTTACTCTCAACCAAGCGAGGGTTGTATTTGAATGAGGCTGTTCAAGTAACGACGTCGACATGGGTCAGCTCTCTCTATATATCTTTCAAAATAGAAAGCCAAACGGCAATATATTGATATAGCAGCATCACGTGCAAAATGACATACCGTAAACTCAAATATAAATTCTGCTTCTCACGTATATACCCCCGTCTCTTCTTAACCTATACTCCCGTCATCCACAATTGGAACGAGGCTTGAGCGAAGAAAGGAATGTATGTATGTATTTTTGTAGCACAATGGCTAACAGGCAAATGAACAAAGGAGGATATTATTAAATGTATCAATTTACTTGCACTGCAGAGTTATGGCATTTGGAGATTTGCAGAAGGCTGGTGCTGAATGAAAAGTAAGAATTGAGTATCGTAATGTTAAGTTTGGAAGGCTCTAAATTCGATAAGAACTTGAGTCAACGTGCTCTATACCATCTCAGTTAATCTCCCCTTTGAGATAACAACATCAAAAGACAGACACCTGTCAATAACGGCCATCATAAAAACACTGACCACTATAGACAGGTGATACATTTCGTTACGAGTTCATATCAATAGAATATTAGCTGTGACTTGATCTCTATATCAGATTTGATTGCAATCTTTATGATCAGACAAGATGTTGAATCTTCCATCAAGAATTATGATGCATTGTTGTATCTTAATTAATAATAAAATTTAAATTGTATTCAAATATGTTAATTGGACTAAGCATCGAAATGTTCATTATTTACAATTAAGTTTGCGGAAACCAACTGTACTCCTTCCATGGGGCTGATCTGATCTGACAAGTGGTTCATCCCGACCAAGGGACCCGTCATGCACAGAGCCTAAATAAGTCACGCTCTGAAAAGACTGAAAAGAATGAATGCAAGGCAGCACAACGGATGATATTGTGAAATTTTGTGAAATATATATGTTGCATCGTTCACATATCGTGTAATCCAAAGATTTTGAATGTGTAGCTGTGGTTTATCTTGTAATCACATGAATTGTGATCGCCTTGGTGTCAATGGATTCTATCAATTTATTAAAGTATTATACTCTCTGTCATACTTTAGATGTTTTCAAAATTAAATGAGTCTATTGTTAACATCTATTTTTCTCCCATCAGCTGCAGTCGCCAATTTTAAGCTTATGAATCGCGTCATGATCTTCTAGCTATGAAGTTATCTTACAATAACACAGTAGGCCTACAACATCATTTTATAATGATAACAATACCGTTATTGTTGTGTAGATTTAAGATCACAGACTTGAAGAGAATCGATGGAGGATGCAGTTTTCAAAGAATCTCTCTTCATGTTGCGTTTACATATTATAAAAACATCTCTGACTTTTATATAGAAAAACAGTCAGTCGATGACAAGCTCAAGTGAATACTTCGATGGTCTCATTGACTTCAAGGAGGAGAGTAGCATGTTATATTTCTTGGTGGATTAAAATTAGTAAAAAAGAAACATTTATGAACAGCAGACCTATCAGTTGTGAAATCTTTGATATTTACAATAGAGTGGAGAAAGTGGAGAATATTTAGTTACATAAAACATCTGTTAACTCGTGCGTGGTTTGCTTTCGAGAATTTTGTTTGGATTCGAAGTATTTTGATTAGAAGACCTAAACTGGAGTTTATGTTATACCATTTTTAATTTTATAAAGATGAAAAAACTTTGAACATCATATAAAGTAATCAGAGTGTATACAATGAATTTGTATTGGATATCTATATTTTTATTTTTACAATTTTCAAATGAAACGTTAGCAAAAGGTTAGTATACAATTTACAAATTATTATTTAATTTTGATGATTCATAAAAGTAAAAAAGCATTCAATAAGCAATTATAACAACATTGAAACAACAACAAAAAGTATTTAGAACTGTAACCATTTTGTATTATATATAGATAAGAATTTTGAAAGTCACACTCAATGACTATGTATTGTTGTTATGTTATCAATTGCGCTTAAAAGTTAATTTCATTTGAAGGCAGATTTAACAAATGCAGTTATATAGAAACATTTTGATTTAATAATAAATATTAGAAACATTTATTTAAAGTTAAAACTAATTAGTTTACGAATTTTACAAAGCTAAAATATGGATTTAAAGAGCATTAATGAACCAAGGAATGTTACAAGGTTAAGCTTAGCTATCAATTTAGATCATATCAATTGAGATCATTTCAACTTTCCCACAATAATTTACATCGTACAAGATAGAAATAAACTCAATATTTGTTTATAAAATCTTGATAAATAATTATTTATAAAGAGTCGAGTGATATAATAACTTCATAAACTAAAACAATATACATTTTAAGATGAGGAATACCCCTTTGTAAGAAAATTTATCTAACCAATAATTATAATAGTCATATCTTTATAATTTATGTAACCGTTTATGTGAAAAAAGTAGCTATAGCTTATCAGTTTGAATCATTTTAAATCTTTACGTACACGAATGAAGATTACATAGGTCTACACATAATATTATTACCATAACAAGGTTACTATATAATCGTACTGGTTAAACGTTATTTGATAGTTGAATAAATTAAATGAAATAACAATGATGTAATTATTTAGCTTACAGCAAGAGCTTTGCTGTTTGATAAAACCCATTGTGGCTTTTAATTAAGATTATTTACAGTATTCTGAACTTTAAATGTGCCACATTTTTTAACTTGAATATCAGATCGTTCTTTTTATTCGAAATAGTCGATTTGATTTGAGTAAAAAATAATTCATATAAAATTTAATATGATAATTTTTTAGTTTTTAGTTCTTGTTACCTTACAGCGTGCAATTCTGATAAAGACTGCGGGTTTAATTCACAGTGTCTGTCATCCCAATGCCGTTGCAAAGGCAACTATTCGAGTCAAGAAGATGGCGTAAACTGTACACATGGTAAGTTGCAACATTAATTATCGTCAGATTCCTATGTAGCAGAGTAAATGATATGCATGATAATATAGCATTATTAATTATTGAATTAATTAATTAATCAATATTTGTTAATAATTAATTATTTCTATTTTAGGCAGCCAATATTTAACTTAATTTGTCTTGACGAAAATAGTAACTATTTTATTGGTTACGCTTTTACAGATATTTGTGGATTGAAAGACTGTAGGCAATGCCTGAATGAAGTCAAATGTAAACGGTAAGTTATTGTCTGTATCATCGAGTTCCTTGATATAATTATGTGCTCCGCGTTCGATACATTTAAAAGTAAACGTGACCGGTATTAATCATTGATGGCTCTCGTATTGTCACAAACACCTGTAGGTCACATTGTCAGGGTAGCTCTTAACTTTTACACGCATTTGCAAGACGAAATAATATTTATCGTTTTCTTAATATGAAATTCAGCCAACAGAATTTTGATGATACGACATCAAATTGTAAATGTTAACACACTAAAACATGTTATAGCGATCGCCTCTATTATACAGGGGCCACCTGTCTATAGTGGTCACTCTTGGTACGTCTAATATAGAATTTTCTATTGAATCAACCCTGTATAAAAGTCACCTGCGTATAGTGGTCAGTGTTTCTACATCTCAAAGATTGATGTTACATATACTGCTAATATGAACTTGTGTTTGCCAACTAGTATGTAACATGATGTAATATGTCATTCCTTATAGATGTCGGTACGCGTTATCAGACTCAACATCCGAATGCCTATCATCTTGTAATGGCGATTTACATTTTGAAATCAATAACGAAAGAGAGGGCTTGATATGTACAGAAGGTATGCAAATTCCATATGGTAATTTTTCAACCATTATAAGTAAAATTAATTATAGAGTAAATGAAGAAGTGATCCTTAACTCAGGTAAAGGTCACGACCGACAGGTAAATCAAAATAGCTAACTTCTTGTGTTGTGTTTTTATTTTAGCAAACAAAATACCTGATAAGGATGATGACATTTCTTACGTATTGATCGCAGTAATCGCCGTCTTATTTATATCGATTGTCGTAGTCGTAGTTATCACCGTTTATTTATGTTGCCGATACAAAAGATCTCAGTCAAGGTATACTAATCAATTCTTTAAATTTTGTTGTCCGTTAATGATGCAGGTCGTTTTTACTCAATTGAAAATGGCGCTGTGACGAAGCTTCGAAATTTTGGTCGATGAAGAACAAGTTTAAAGTTCTGATAAGTTCTGATGAGAAATGAAAAGATATTTCGTCGAGGAATAGGCTACCTTACCGCTCCTCAAAATTTATCAAAACAACATGAAAATTTGAAACGTTATCCAAAATAAAACCTCTATTGATTCAAGTCAATCTAGATCTTATAGACGGCTGATATGAACAGGTGGCCGTTATGAACAGGTTTGAGGTTATAATTTGATTTTAACTGTATCGATTGTTTAATTGGACAGAGATGACGAGAATACAATGGGAACAGAAGGAGAATTAAGAAAGCGTAATTCAGATGATTTTCAGCCAGCAGTAGAAGTCATTGAAAATAAACAGGTAAGCAGTTACTCTGAATAAATTAAATATGACATATCTCAACAGAACATTAGCGTCGTAGCCACTCTAAGCCAATCAGATTGATAGAATCAATTTCGTTATTATACAATATATATTAGTGTTATTCGATATACTGTATTCTACTTGGCTGGTACGAACCAATAAGAATTATTTGTACAATAAATTGAGCAATTATAAACTGTTTGCCGTTCTTAGTTGGATTATTTAATGCATAAGAGATGCGTAATGAGACAAGAGAACGGCATCAGTAGTCACAAGCCGGCGATGATTTCAGAATTTCGAGCGAGCGTCTTATATAGCATCTCGGATGTTACAATTTAGTTATTGTGATACAATACTGTACGATGTAGATTACGAATGTTTCTTAATTATTTTGTAGGCAATCAATGAAAGTGAAAATCTGAACAGTAAGTTAATGATGAGTTTATCATTAGGCCTGATTTTGGACTTTGTATAGCTATGAAATTAGATACAAAATCACAAGGAATAGTGAATCGCGAAATTAACGCCGTAGGGAATTATAGTCAAAACCAAGAGATAAGGAGTGAATTTGGCTAGTTGGCTGGTTGGCTAGTTGTAAATTGCAATGAGAGATCACCTGTAGGAATTTTGTTATTATAGTTTCATATAGTTGACTTTGGATGGTGTACATAAGATATTACGATGATAAAAATTCTGCACTGATCAGAACCGGGGGTCAGAAATAAGAAATATAAGCTTTATTAGATGCGCATGTGCGTACTGATATATAAATGACAATGATATAATAATATTTTACAAAACCAGTTTTTCAGGTTTTTAAATTTAAAAAGAGCATTTGATTTTGAAGAAAAGTTTATCCAAGAAAGAATGCGTTACAATTGAAAACAATCACATTTAAAATAAATTTAAATCCGTAATATAGTTTTGTCTCTAGCGATCAAAACGCTGCTGAATAGATTTCGCGTCAAAATAAATGATATTGCGTGTTTTTGATTTTAGTTTCTACACAAGCGCCAGTAATAACACGGGAAACATTTGATGACCTTCATCATGAAATGCAAGTTTACATACCAAATCTAGAAGATCTTCTTGATGACGTCATGCAAAAACGAAGACGGTTCGAAGAAGATCTTGCTGCGTTAGACGGGATCGGATATGCCAGTCTACAAATCCAAAAGTTAGATAAAGTGGCTAGTGATTTAAATGCAGTTTGTAATTTATTAGAAAGAAAAATAGCTGATATACAAATCAAAGAACAAGATGCTATGTTATTAAAATGGGCCAGGCAAATGATTGATCCGAAATTACATTGGAACAAACAGGTGAGGACAGACGATAATAAACGGATTATCCGATTGTAATTTTCAATCTGCATTTCACACTAAGTCTACAAAGGAAAATCTATAATGTGCGGAGATGTATCAACAATGTTGCAATGTTTGCCCATGCAGTCGAACGTAGTTGGATGGTCGATAATTGATCCTAATTGCCGTCTCAACTGGTCGAACGTTGGAATAAAGTTGGATCGTTTGCTCGGGCAAATTCTTCATTTTTGATTCACTGAGGTTTAGGTTCTAGGTCACCCCATTAGAGAGTTTCAGATTGCATGAACGACGACGTTAGAAGGGTGCGCAGTGCGTCTGCGCATCTCTTTGGGGAATCACCTCTGTGCAAGAACCGTTCACGTGAACGGTTCATGAGCAATCTATCGTCGTCGTGAACGATAGCGAAGCTCAACTTTGAAATACGACAAATATAGCATAGAAAGTGCATTCAATACAATCTTAGTACTGCTATATCAATCAGATATGCAGTGAATTCTTTTTCTATCAGAATTTATTGATAAATACACTTAAAAAATATATACTACCTTTGGCTACATAAACATGTTGAAAACAACACCATAAGGTTTAAAGTAAGCTGAGGTTTGATTATTTTGACATGGAATTATAGATTTTGTTCTTGTTGAAACTTGAAGTTTAAAATACAGAATTAAATTATATTTCTACCGCTGTTTGTTGTATGTTATTTGAATAAGATTTGGCCGAAATGATTTTGTTCCTTTAGTCTTTATTTACAACATTAGTTGATTATTTCATTTAAACATGATTTAAAAGAAATCTTCTTCCAATGATGTTTCATTAACGATTGCTTTAGACCTTTGCAATATGTAGCGTTGTTTTATCTTCAAAATCCATAACATACAAAATGCGTATTCGCCAGATTGACATTATCAAAATGATGGTTTTCATGTTTTGCAATGAAATGGAACTGCCGTCGATGGCCAAAATAATCTGAAATGTAAACTGCGTGAGTACGACGATCAGAACAGGAAGTTGTAAATGACGTGATCCTACCGTCGTCGTTCAACGAGATCTGAAACTCCCTATTATCTTTTTATCGGCGACTATACAGTAAGGCTACTAACACACGTATAACAAATTCGGACACGCAGTGACGCACGTAGAAGCTACTCTAACATCATACCTTCCAAAATTATACGTTTTCATCGAACTTCAATTTTCATAATAATGACGATCAGTAATTTGTTTGCTTTTTTGCAGAGGAAATCATTTACATCATTTCTTCCAGAGCAACAGCCATCCTTTGAAATTGTTTAAGAAACAAACACTGCACTGCTGTTATCCTTAATATAAATACGCTACTCAATAATGATGTTGGTTGGCCGGGGGCTCATTTCAAAACAGTCCATCGGATACATCGGATACATCGGATACCAGCCTATCGAAACAGCCATTTAACGTATTAAAGGCGAACAATTTCTCTGCTTCTCTACTCTACACAAGGAAAAACAATCGTTTCCTCTCTCCGACCTTCAAGTTTCGTAGAGCAAATTTAAGATTTATATACTGTCATTCGATGAAATCTTATGATTGAGACACTTTGATAAAGAACGTGGACAATTTGAATGCAATTTTGTAAAAAACATAATTATATAGTATATAGAATTCAAAACAAATTATTGTAATTAAATAGATATTGATAAATTACTTTGATTAAAAATCAATTAAAAATTAATTAATATTAGCCATAGTATAAAGTAAATTGAAAAATCATTAAATGTGTTTAATATGGATTTAATCTTGATCTGATCATATCAATTTGGATTAATTTTATGAACTCTTATCTGAAAGTAATTGTGAAGCACCATTGGGTGATATTGCCCTATCGAAGTGCCAGCATTTCACTGAACTTATTTCCAAAGGTAAATAGTACCTATTGGCAGGGTCAGACATAATAAGAATCCTGGAATCCTAGATTCCGGAAGGATAAAACAAATTCAGAAGAAAATTGATATTTTAATGATTCATTGGTCAAATTTCAACGAAAAAATTCAGAAGAAAATGTTGAAATGTCTCTAGGATTCCAGAAGGCTGAAACTTTTGTCGGACCTTGCCTATTGGTGATCAAAAATAAAATAGAATTGATAGCAGGGCGCAGTTAAGGCGCAGCTCTTTCTAATTCAACCCTCTGGATTGTTTTGTCCACCAACCCGAATATTGTACTCCCTCATGCTCGAAAGTCAAGGCCAAGTTGAAAATGCGTGGATTTGAACCATACCTAATCAGTTCTGAGAAATTATCCAACTTGAGCAAATCCCACTTCAAAAGTAGGTTAGCTATAACTATCATAGCCATCTATTTATAGGAGTTCGGACACGCAACTTTTAGGGCTCGAAAATCACCATCTTCGTGGTTTCGCTTTTGAACAAAAAAGTTTTCCGTATTCATGATATTATTTTCGCGCGCTTTGTTCAAATTTCGCGAGCCTGGATTTGACGGAGCGAAAATGGCGTCTATAAAATCACGTGACTTGGCATCTGTCTAATTGGAGCAAATGAAGGAGTGTCCGAACTCTTGTATATAGATGGCTTTGATAACTATAGTTGAATTAAGTGTGACCACTGAAACCAC
This sequence comes from Haliclystus octoradiatus, assembly GCA_916610825.1. NCBI lineage: Eukaryota > Metazoa > Cnidaria > Staurozoa > Stauromedusae > Haliclystidae > Haliclystus > Haliclystus octoradiatus. Next base: position 27,720,358 of record OU744449.1, read on the forward strand.
CGCAGTTCAATAATGTATAAACAACAGATTGTGTGACACAAAAAAGAAACGTTATCATAAAAATACACGTTGTGATTGATTTGGCAAGAAAATATGCACATCAACCATCACTATAGATAGATACAATCAGTCAACGCATCATCCGTATACAAGACCAGATTATCTGATCAACATTATCTTTTCTATAAATTCCATTAAATATTATTTTCTCTACAATGAATTCTATAACAATTAAAAAATAACATTATCTTGATTTTCTCAATGAACGAGATTTAATTTTTGAGTTCTGTTTTTGTGATTTGGTTTTATTTTTTGATTTCGTGGTGTCTTTCGTCGTACTCTGTTTTTTCAGTTTGTTTGGCGGGTAACTATTTAACGGCATGTTCAGAAGAGAACCAGATGACCGTTCTCTGCCTTCTTCATCACGACGACGGCCTCGCGGAGAGGCTGGAGCAGAACGCGAGGCACCTTGTATTGGTCTGTAATAGTCAACACCATCTAGATGGGTCAATTCAAGGCAGTTCACGATTGAATGGATACCATTTTCTGTATTAGGCTTATTTGGTTGACCGCCTGGACAGTGTATTGCATTTTCACCTTCTAACATTTCTTCTCCTTCTTCCACGGAAAATGTTCTTTTAATTAAAACTTGCTCGTCGGTCGGTTCAGATAAGACATTTGCCAATGCCTCCGCTTGTGTCTGCCTAGATTTACTATTTTTAGGTGGCGGAGTATCCATTGCAAACGAGGGTCGTACAATTACTTCAGATTGAGGTTTTAGTTCAGGATTGTCAGGCGAAGGGGATAACCCAGATTTTCCCTTCTTTCGTAATATTTCTGTATGTTTAGGGGATATAGGTAAACCACGTTGAGATGAGCTACTACCTGCAGCTGGAGTTAATCGGCTTGCCTCTGTTGTGATGGCGTCGTGAAATGTCGACCGTGACGATGACGGGATCTGTGTATAGGCTCGAAGCGATGGTGACCACACCTGGTTGGTTGATCCGTCTGAGCTATCATAGGGAGCGAGAGAATAAAAATGTGATGGGGGTGCAGCCATCGATGGTAATTCCAGAAGACGAGCGATATTGGTCATTTTACGTAAACGTAATTCACTCCTTCGACGTTGTAAGCGTTGACGGGCTGACATGCAACGTATATAATCATCAAACACAAATTTAGCTGATAATAGAGGTATGGAAACGACTTGCCCGCCTGATGGTCCAACAACATTCCGGTTCCGACCGAACGGCCGATGGATGATGACATGGATGGCACGTGTATCGTTCTTATCAGCTGTCGCTTCAACATCCTTAAAACACAAAGAAAAAGGTTGGCAAAATAGTGGTCAAAATAGTAATATATGTACAGCCACCACACACGAGCAGATGCATCAGTCTAAATAAAATGGATTCAAACGTGTCCGTATTTAGTGGTTAGGTTAGGGTGTTGAACATTTACCCACAGGGATTAACCGACAATATTTGACTTTTAAGACACTACTAAATCACGACAAGAACGGCTTATAAGGATGTTTTTAATGTTTAAATATCATATTGATAAATTAGCTGATGGATGGTACCCGGAGCATAAGATAAAAGTGGCCAGATAGAAAAATCAGAGACGTGAAATCATTAGAACGCACTCTCAAGTATTCCGATGTAGATCGTTCGAAGATTGACACAAAAAGAAATTAGTTCAGCATTCTCATATAGGAAACAACTTTCCATAAACTTTTAATAATCTTTTCACAATAGTTTTACCTGTAAAAGGGCGACAAATTTGACAACACCCCAACCGAGTTTATTTGTATCGGGTTCAACAAGGATAAACTGGTTAGCATCAATGACAAGGAATCGACGGACATTATGCCTAGAATAGAAAATAGAAAATACAGTAATATTCGGTTGATACTGCCAGCGCAATGCGCATGCGGGATGCACTGAGGTTGTCACCATCCGTATACTATTCGTTAGCGGGACTTCAAGCGCGATCCCTGGCGAGCTACAACATCAGAAAGGTCTCTGATGAGTCCCTTGGCAGGGACGAAACACGTGTCAGACAAGCCTCATAAATTGATTAATCAATCACTTATTTATTCAACCGGGGCACGATGCCGGGGAGCTACGACACCAGACATGATACGGAACTTTAGGGATCATTTTTTTACATGAACCCCTTTTTATCTGTTACCCTCTGACGCATCGTTTGCCCCCACCCCATTCCTAACAATAGCACTTAATGAATTGCAGATAAGGTATGACACCCTGAATAATCAATAAACAAAATAATTTATAGCCTCTCTGGACAGTGGCAGATTGATGTTCACATATTTCGAGATATTGCCACAAGCTGTCTAAGTTCTAAATTGTGAAAAATGAATCGATGAGCGTGTTTAATTTAAGTTTTTATTACCTGTCTGGCGTGATAATGGTACAAGCAATCAAATCGCTATTATCTAGAAAATCAAGAAACACGAAGTAGTAATAGTAATGATTTAGACGGGGAACACTCTTTACTCTCTAGAAGCTCTTATCTGTTTACTGCGGATCAGTCAGATCCCATGTGAGGTAGTCACCAGAGGTGTCTTTAATGCGGATTCGAATGCAGTTTAGAATGTAGTTCTCTCTGGACCATTCCAGTCCACCAAGGTAAACCTCCAAGGTGATTGAACAACATAACATTAGATCTAAGCTTGAGATTCTTGGTTGGAAATGAAAATCGGGCTCAACAGATTATCGGAGTAGTCGCAAGTGCTGTTCACGGCGTGTCCATTATATTTATATGTATTACAAAATCAAATGTTTAGATGGCACTTACTTAAATCTAAGACATCATTTTCTTTGACTGGTCTTTCGATTTTACTGAGTGGTAATTCAGTTTCATCTTCATTGCGTAGAAGTAAAGATAATTGTCGAGTTAGAAGGAAGACACGAATGGCCTATCGGATGAAAAAGAAGTTACAGCTTATACAGTTAACAGTCAAGGTGAAGTATTCAACACATCATCTTTGAGCATCAAGTAGAGAGTATCTCAAGGGAGCATACCAACCCAACCACCCTACACAAATATTATCACAATGGAGCCTGTACCTAAAAGCCAGCTACGAGAGGTAGATAAATTGACTGCTATATACAGGTGGCCTTTATAAACATGGTTGATTCAATAAAAAATACTTTGTTAAACACTGCTAGAGTGACCACTATACACAGGTGGCCACTGTACAGAGGTGACCGTTGTTGCAGGTTTCATTGTATAATTTAACAGAAAACTGAACACAGGTTATCACAATATAGGATCGACTATGTACTGAAGTAGTTTATTTTAGTTGAAAATCCTTTCCGAGACCCTAGTACGACCAACAGTTGCAAGACGTGCCTTTCCTAGATATTTGGAAATACTCACCCTCCTAGCACGTTCTTCTTCACCACATGGTAACCTTTTAGGGAACTCAATCCCTGTTAAGGGTGTGGCAGTTGGAGGTAACAACAATGCAGAATCCATCATGATATACTGTACATTCATTGGTTTATTCTGAAAACAACATAAAAGAAAAGATCTGCTAAGACACATGGGTTAATCAATTACATAGCTTCAATACTCATTTGCATATCATCTCCTCTTTATTGTTTGTATTTACTTCGATGTTCTAATAAGCAACAACGAAGAAGAACTTTATCAAGAGTGTATTGTTTAAAGAATCAAAAATCCTACACTTATTTTTCAATAATCCACTTTAAAATCAATTCATCTAATTCCATTTCTTAATTCAAATCTTGATTTCTATTTATTTCCTCTGACAAACAAGCCGCATTGCAATGATTGTAATAACTTATCTATCTACAGTGAAACCTGTATATGACAATCAGCTATGAGAAGAGGTAGATAAGTTGACCACTATGTGCAGGTGGCCTTTATATACAGGGTTGATTCAATAGAAAATACTATTTTCGATATTGCTAGAGTGACCACTATAGACAGGTGACCGTTATAACAGGATTGACTGTATGTATTTGATATTATATAAATATATTGGATAGAGTTCAATGCTAGTGAATAGCAGAGCGTAAATATTAAATAATGAGAAGGTCAAGAAAGACACATTCTTTGGTTGTAACTCCAAGTTTCATGTTGTTAAACGATCATCAGACAACAAATATATTTCAAAATATTAATTTGTTTAAGAAAACCAATTCTCAATAAAATTTGATTGGCTTACCTTCATATGGTGATATTCATCTTCGAACATGTCAACAAAAATATCATCGTTCTGTAGGTTGGAAAATAATCTTTGATAAATAAATTACATAATGCAGAAAACAAAGTATAACATTTTTAAATAATGGGCTCAGATATTTTAATGATCATAGAAAATAAAAACTAAGGAATACGATTTTTAAAATTTAAAAACATTATCAAAACATTCTATTTAACACTTCATTATAGCCTACATTAGTATTTCAAAACACTTTTTAATGTTTATATGTTTATAGAATATCAAGTACAGTGTAACCTGTATATAACAGCCAACGACAAGAGGTAGATAAACTGACCATTATAGACAGGTGGCATTTATATACAGGTTTGATTCAATAGAAAATACTATTTTAGACATTGCAAGAGTGACCACTATAGACAGGTGGCCACTTTATAGAGGTGACCGTTATAACAGGTTTGACTGTAGAGTGTACACAATTCCAATACTTGATCATATTTACTGCCTCATATGCTATTCACAGAACAGGACCAGCAAGTATCTATCAACTGTTCAAATGTGTGCTTCTCAAGTAAAAAGTAAATTTCTATTGGGACCGATGGCATTATTGTCATCAATATCTGTTATCCAGTTTACAAAAGCTATTCAAGTTTGGAAAATACAATTCACAGGAATAAAACTGTCACTAGAGTTGGTTTAGTTATACCTTATAGAAGTTTCGAAGTTGAAGTGTGCTGGCTTCTCGGACATTCTAGGGAACAGGGAAACAACGCAATTGATAAAATTGTCATTATCAAAACTATTGTTATTAATTTTTTATGACTTTTGAACAGTTCTATCTTATACCTCAACCATGGCCAAATGATGATCTTTAAGGTAAGATATAAAATCACACATAACTAACAGCCGTAAAACATTGATAGCCATTTCGTAGGTTACTAACCGAACACAAGAGCCTATAGAAATAAACAATAATGATAAACAATAATTAATAAATAATAATAATAATAATAATAATAATAATAATAATAATAATAATAATAATAATAATAATAATAATAATAATAATAATAATAATAATAATAATAATAATAATAATAATAATAATAATAATAATAATAATAATAATAATAAGCGGCATACCATCTCTTGCGCCAAACTCTAACACGCTGATCAATCTCTCAATCAAGACATCATTGTAAGGAGCGGCATCCTACAAAACGAAAACAATAAACATTTCTAATCACTATTGACCGTTTGTAGCGGTGAAGGCTCCCTTAATGATAATGACTTTGAATAACAAGGGCAGGGAGTTACAAAACAACATAATCAAAACTGTAATGCAGTTGAGTTATAATATGAAACCAACTAAAGCTGTGAAGTGCCAGAAGACTCTCTATTATTTCTTGCTCGTCGCAGTATTTAATGTTTAAGAGATCGTATTAGTTGTTTGTTCAGAGATACAGTACCATTATTATTTTTGGGCGAGTCGCCACTTAATGTTGTATTCCGTCATTTATATAAGCCACATCACATCAAATATTAATCTGAGGAGCTCTACCATCTGTGATAATCGCCCTCTTGAAAAGCTTGTAAATGACAATGTGTGAACATTGTTATAATGTATATAAAAATTGTTAAATAATTTGTTCGCTGGATTTACGGAATCTGGAACTTGAAGACTATTGTAACATTTGTTGTTAGCTCTAACAACATCGAAGCGGGACAGATGATGAAATGGAAAGCTTGGTCTATTAATCAGAAGAAATTACAGATGGTAGTTACATACTTGAGGAAGAGAAATTCCCATTGTTGTTAGAAGATCCTTGTCAACGCCTACAAAATAAATGTTATTTTATTTTATGTATCATATCAAAAACGTTTCAACTTATCAAACATAAGCATGATATTATTACAAATATTATTTACCAGTGTTTTTGAGTAGAGCATAAATCAGACAGATAGCGAAAAAAGCTTCGTCGTCACTACACGAACAATCGATGGCATCAAAAATATCATTGATAAATATCCTAAGGACAAAAAACAATTCTACATTAATCTCAAAATTGATATATAATAACGTAGCAAGATATATTGTCAAAACAATTTAATAATTATTTTTTCAATCTGGCACAAATTTACTTATTAAAGTAAGTAATGTAGATGGTGTTGCCCTACTGAAGACACCCGTATCACTGCTCTATTTCTAGAGGAGTGGCTCTTTTCGCTAAGAGCAATGATTTTAAACGCTTTTTACTGATCCCAGCCGCGACACTGCAGATCAACTTCAACAGATTTCATGGCAGCTAGGTCTCGCTTGTCAATGTACAACGATGCACCGCAGCTACTCATGGTACTCATTTGATGTTTTAAATAAAGTCAATGCTAAGTTGATCTCAGGGGGGATTTGAACCACAGTCCATCAGATATGATCCGGTCTGAAGTTTGGTTGCTCTGCCATCTCAGCTAATCCTCCTCTCAATATTCTCAACATTTGTTAATAACTATTCTTACCTATTGGTTGATGATAATTCTGAGCATTTTGATTGATTTTGAATCTAAACCAAAACAAGGAATGTCAACAACAGTTAATAGAAAACATCTAAGTAAATAATAGAAGCAAGAATATTATATCACAACCAAAGAATATATTTCTGGAATCTCAGCCCTGGATAACTCATTTTACTGAAGCCTTTTTGAATTTGATTTGATTTGATTTTTCTTTGCATGATGATTTGATTGATTTGATATTCTATTGAATTTGATTTCAATTGGTTTATTTTGAATATTATATTATTCACCATGAGTCCAAGCGTAGCGGAGCTATTTTTTTAATTATTGTTTTCTTTATCTCAATAATAACTGAAAAATATAAATATACCTTGTCTAATGATTCCATTGATGTGTCAATGCTTGGTTCATCTGTGCTAGTCACTGAACCATTTGTTAAATCTACAAATGAAAAAGTTTCATAAAAACAATAATACCCCAATGTACTACATTGTTGCCCGATTGAGTGCCCAGGTGGCTGTGATGTCAACTGACAGGTAGGCTCCATATACAGAGTTGATTGTAACAGAATATTGGTATCATACCTAACGCTGTGTCTGCTTGATTGGCACCATCTTCAGTATCCCTCATGTCAATTAAATCTATTGAATTAGGTGAATTGACAAATGGTTGCGGACTTTGTCTTGCACTTGATCCGGCTGATGATGATTTTGATGTTTTCCAACTATTTTTCTTACCACGATTTGTACTTTCTTTATTAATATAAAACCAAATTCATAGATTAAACTTGAATTGTCGTTATCAATACAGTGTGTCCCGTTGAAGTAAAAATTCCCGATGATTGTCCTTGCCCATTTATCCGAATGTGCACTTATCCAAAATTTTTACAAAATAGTTTACAGGGTTTCAAAGAAAGGTCTGAATGCTGATCAACATAATGAAGTTAAAGTATACGGGTAATAAACATATCAATGAATTATTGTTCCAATTGACCACTAGACAGGTGGCTGCAGTATAGAGATGATAGTTGTAGGTTTGACTGTAGCAAAAAACAATATAAAAAGTATTATTTTGAGCGTACCTCCAACATAAAACGTAGAGTTATTTCTTTTCTGTGATAATCGATCTTTTGATAATTGTTGTAATTTGTGATTTAGATTATAGCTATCTTTTGTGATGCCAGATGCCTCAAGTTGCGACTCAAGAGTATCAGATGGAGGTATGAACGCACGGATGCTGCCGACAGAACCATTCTTAGAATGACCCTATTAAGAATACAATCAAATATAATGTAATGATAGATAGTTGGTTAGACTGTTTGGTTTAATTTCTTAATAATTTGCAAGGCACAACCGAGTTGTTGAACCGATCAAACAATAGAATCACAGCAGGGCAGCTTTTACAAAATTAAATAATTTACAATCAGACCCTATTTCGCTCAAATGCATATGAAATCATCATAGAAATGGGAAAAAAGATTGCAAAAACGCTAAACAATGTCTACATGTTTATACATTACAATCCTATTCTCAAAAATATACTGGTTCGACTTTCAACAGAGTCAAAAATGGGATTAGAATGTATAATATTTAGCGAATGTTTGAGCTGTGCTTCACCTGTCGTTACATCTAATGAATTGATGTTGTATCATAAATAACATTTACCTTTTTGCAACTTTTTGGTGAACCAGTTTTGATTGATACTTCGGACATATCTTCGCAGCAAATGACGCTGACTAATGATGACATCAGGTGTTTGTGACTCATGATAAGAAGATGCTGAAATGGATATAGTAAACAAATTATTTTCTTTTATTATCTTAATTCTGTCATATATAGCTGAGATCAAACAGCAATTTTCCATATTTTTGTTTGGTTTAGAAAACAGAAGAAACTCAATAACTTGATACAATAGTGCAGGCATTTAGACCATTATATTTTTACCCAAGAATTTTCCCAAACAGGAGGTTGACTCCACGATTAATAAGTTATGACAAATATTTAGCAATGCTTGTAACGCTTTCTCGCTCAGAAGTTAGAAAACTAAAACTATGCCATCCCTGATAGTAGAATGATGAGGTCAGTCATGTAGTCAAACATGTAGACCTATCAATGATTTATGGGAAACAATCAACATCTTGTAAAACGTACTTCCGTGATAGCCATGGGGATCATGGGATTCTAAATTTTGGAAGGTCAGAGCAATTTCAGAAACTTGACATTTTTCTGATTTATAAGGCAAACATCAAGAAACAATTCAAAAGAAAATAGTTGAACTGTTCTAGGATTCAGGAATGCTAGAAGTTTTGTTAGAACTGGATAAACAACCCTTTTTGCAGCCTCTGGTGCCTAATAATCCTTTTTGATATAAGATAATAAGATAAGAAAATATGATTCAAAAATGCTTGTCGTCTTTACCTGTGATAATAGAAAAAGAGCAACTTTTCGACTGACACGAAGCCGATCATTTTTCTGCATAAAAAATTGAAAAGATTTTAGTTTATGTTCATAATTATATTAAAAAAATGATTTAGTCAATAAATCTACAAACCTTATCTTCGCTAACATCTGGTAACGAGTAAACGTAAAGGGGTACAAGTAAACGGTTGAGAAGATGATCAGTTAAAATACTATTCATGTGTCCGTTGTCTAGTAAAAGAATATCTTGGAGGTAATGTAGATGATCAAGGTGGTCTGCTACGATGTCTTTTAATTTGCTGCATTTCAAATGACTGAAATATAAAAAAAATATATATAATAGTAATTGAGTTAAACTAGTCGCAATATCTCAAACATGAAAGTACCATCAAATAATTGTTAAATAATAAAATAATAATAATAATAATTATATGCACAAATAAAAGAAAAGGTAATAATATGAATAAGATGAAATTACAAATTATCTTGATGGCAACTTCTTCAGAGAGGACATACTGTAATTAATAACACACACATTCTGAATTTCAGTCAAAAAGATAACAAGCTATGCTTGGAATTAGGGGACTCCAGTGAAAGACGGCAGTTTGTTGGTTTGTATTAATTTATATATATATATATATATATATAAAAATATTTATGTTTATGTTATATCAGTGTCAATTCAAATATATCTATGTATTCACTAGTAAATACAACATTCCAATTTCTTGATGACTTGCAAAATTCAGAACGTCACCATTCTGTTGACAACGGATTTTCAAATTTGAGTTACCATGAAATATGATGTTCAGCGAGTAACATGCAAGAAAGGATTTAGAAGGGCTTCGGAAACTGAGTGAACGTTCCTCAATCTCTTGACCTTCTCAATCAAATAAATAATAATGTTTAGAATTGGTAGAAATTTAGGAAGATGCGTTTTATAAAATTATTGTATTCTAGTGGCAAAATACTTGATTGGACCATCTTTATCGATTGATCAGTGATTGTATTTGATTATAGCTTTTGAAATGATTAATTAATTAATTATGTGATACATACTCTGATTCCTTGACAACGCAATCGTCTAATTCAATTGCATGTTTACCAATAAACCAAACAAGATTTGAAAAGTAAGGGTCGGCAGTTTTATCACAAATGAAACGCAGCATCGCATCATTACCAACTAAAAATAAAATGATGGAAAATCAAAATAAAAAATTTACCAAAATAATTGTTTTTATCACATTAACCAAATGTTTTGATGACAGAATAAATAAAATATTGAACATAAAGAAGATTGCCATTGGTCAGGGTCTGACTAAGACTGGAAACTTGGAAACTTGGCTTGTGGAAGGCTAGCAAAATTCAAAACGAAAAAGCAAAATGCTGGATATAAAGCTAAAGTAATTAGAAAAATGTGAAAATAAAATTTTGGTTTTACGTTGTTATGTCAGGTCAGTAAAATTACTCAAATGTTTATCTAAACAGTTGAGGTTTGCGGAAGGTGAAACATTTTGTCGGACCCTACCATTGATCAAAAGTTTGGAATTAATATTATTCAAACCTGTTTGATACGAGTTGAATTTGGATGCACGCACATGATATCCTATCTGGCGCAGATCAAGAATTATAAGTAAGGCATTAAGAGAGTAGGATAATTTTTTTTGTAATCAGTCCAGAATACCGTATTGAATAATTCAGATTGGTTTATTTCCATTAACCATGCAATAGCTAGTGTGTCACTGTGCTTGGTTGAGCACTTCTTTCTATACAACTACAGTAGCAACTGTCTCTAACGGCACCCCTAGGGAACTTCCAAAAAGTATGTGACGCTATAGCCAATTATTTATAAGAAGTAAGACACCAAATTTTACCAGGAGCATCGGTAAATTCAGTATGTTATAAAAAGTATTCTGTTATAGAAGGTGACGTTATAAACAGTTTGTTAAACTGTATACAGTCAGACCTGTTATAACGGTCACCTCTATAAAGCGGCCACCTGTATATAGTGGTCACTCTTGCAATGTCTACAATGGTATTTTATATTGAATTAAACCTGTATATAAAGGCCAGCTGTCTATAATGGTCAATTTATCTACCTCTTGTAGCTGGCTGTTATATACAGGTTTCACCGTACTATTATTATAAGATTCAAGATTTTCAGTTCTAGGGTTTCAGTAGATGATAACATTTGAATCAATTCACCTTTGTATACATTGAGTGTGAGAGTTCGCACTGCAATTCGCACCATGCCTTCCGGATGATTGAAGAATTTGATACCTTCGGTGTAGAGAGGGAAATCACTTTGTTGCTGAAACAAACAATAAAATTACGTAACTCAACAATACTATAACACAAGCACATGTGATATAATGTCAGTTTCTTTCTTTCCAAATGTAAACACTTACCGCGTTAAAGAAGAAATTAATTGTATGAAGATTTAATTTTAAGGAAAGAGTCTTCAGAAATGAGATATAATAAGCAAGGACCTGAATAAAAAAAATAGAAAATTAAACGACTGAAGACCCACATGAAAAGGTGGTGATATTAAAGTATTATAATAAATTGTTAAGTTGTTGCATATTTAAATAATAATAATAATAAACTTTATTTATTTATAGAGCGCTATTTCCAATAGTTGCTCAATAGCGCTTTACATGTTATAATATTATAAATATATATATATTTTATTTTATTTTTTTATTTCTTCAAACAGTAGTGTAAATAAGTTAAAAGTTGGTTAAGAAATATACTGTAAATACTTTAACATTTAAAAGCAATTTTAAAAAGACTCGTTTTTATTAGTTGTTTAAAAGTTTCAGTTGTTATTGCATATTTTGCTTCTACTGCGAGATTGTTCCACACGGCGGGGGCAGCATGGCTAAAAATTCTTCCGCCATAACGGCATAGTTTGTACAATTTAAAATTCAGAGTATTACTGTTTTTAGACCTTAGTGATCTTCTAGGTTTATAAAGAGTAACAAGTTCTGAAATGTATGTAGGTGCCAGATTGTGAATTGCTGTGAACGTTATCACTAACACTTTGAATACAATTCTTTGTTCTATTGGTAGCCAATGTAAACTTTGTAATATTGGTGTAATATGATTGTATTTTCCAGCAAGGGCTACAATTCTCGCTGCTGTGTTTTGAGTTCTTTGCAGTTTTTCGATGTATTTTTTTGGGACACCATATAGCAACGCATTGCAAAAATCCAGCCGAGTAGTTATCAGAGCATGGATCAGAGATTCTGTTGATTTTTTTGTGAGATATCTCCTGATTCTACTGACATTGCATATTTAAATGAAGCCATCAGCTACATTACATACATTAACAGTCCAACAGATAATATTCCATCTCGCTTAATATTACAACCAATAATCGATTTGCAGTTTTCCTACTCCATATACAAACTCTCATACCTATCTCGCTTAATATCTAACCTTGCTTGACGAGACCATTTTGTAAAATGATACAGTTTAGAGTTTAATATGGCACGATTCCCAATTACTTTAAAGTAAGGGCAAACAAACGTTTAAATTGGCTGATAAGAGAAATTATTTGAATGAGATCTAATTGATGCTATATGAATTAATAGGATGCTACATTTGTCCTCTTACGTATCACATAGAAAGAAAATAAGAAACTCAGATCACATGAAAACAAAGTTATATCCTACCTCTTCGTTTGAAAAGTCAAATTTATGAACAATGATTGAGTTCACGTGATTATTTGACAATAAAAAATCTGTAAAAAGAAAAACTGGGATGAGTTTGTGTTTCTCAACAACGTAACTGCTTATACTTCAGCATGTAAAATTCCTACTCGGATACGCTTCGGATTCAAGGAGAGATTCTATACAGTTCAAATTTTTGATTTTAAAATATAAGATCAACAATAATTTGATCAATCGATAAAGTGGCTGGTCTAACACATCTTTCTTCCCTGCCAATAATAATTTGATGACTTACATAATGACGTTTCATGCCGAATGTTTTCAAACAAAATATTCAAAGTTTGCAACAGTTGCACAGTGACATATGTTCCACAATCTTGCATCATTATTTTCAAAAAGAACAGAAGCATGTTCTTTTCCAAGAAGAAACTTAAAATTAAAAAAAAACAAAACAATATTAACTCAGAGGATCAACACAATAAGTAGGTCTAGAATTAAAAGCTTGTTTACTTGTAAGTCATTCAACATTCTTAAACACAAGTTGAAAACATTTTTATTCAAGAAAGCACAAGATGAGGCAAAAGCCTTTTCTGTTACTCGGAGTTTCACACGTTCACTTTGCGTTCATCAGACATCGTTGTAAACCGTCTGAAACATTTGAAAATGCCTGTGACACAAGTTGCAATATAATCCAGGGTTGAACAAGAAATTATATGATTACTTTCTAATCACATACCAGTAACCATCTCTATAAATCTAGCAGAGAAATACATGGAATAATGTTTGTGAGAAAGAAAAAAGAAGTGATCATGTCACTAATGACATTTTTAATTTTACATTAAACAACCATGTCATTTTTCTCACTCTGTCTTCCTTGACTAGTTTCTTGTCCGATTATTCAATAAGCAATGGTTTTTAAATTTTGCTTTTTGCACGGTAGTCCAATTTTGAAAATTTCTCCTCCAAATTGCACTTTTGCTAGCCAATCAGAATAATTTTTTGCAGGGATGTGATTATTGAATAAATTCAACTCCATGGATTACTCCTCTCTCTCTATTTGGCTATGATTAGATTTCATTTTAAATTTTTTCTCAAAACATTATCAAAAATGTCATTTTTACAAATTTATAAATCCTTCAATTACATACATCACGAACTGGGAAAGAGCTCAAAATACCACTTCAAACAAAACATCTATAGCAAGTGTAGCCTACCCCTACACAATATTATATAACTCCACAAATAAATTCAAACATTATTTCCAGCCTAACAAGTTAAATGTAATATCAAATATGCCGTATTGAAAAAGATGGAGATAAGAAAGTGGAGGGATTTGGTATTAATATTGAACTTATTAATGGTGCTGCAGTTAGTAATTCTTGTACATTGAATGAATAAAAATTCTCTTACTCAAAAACTGTGGAGTCATTTTGATCACCCCAGATAAGAATTTCAGCAATAGAACGTAGCGTTTCAACAAGAAGACCTTTGTTATTCTCATTTACGGTTGTGTTTCGTGTAAGAACATAATGGAGATATCTAAAATCCAAAAAGAATAAGAGTTGTTAGCATAAAGGCTTCCCTATTATAAAACAAATGTAGACTAGCCTATTTGATAAATTGTAGCCTAAACAATGATTGGCAATTTCAATTGCATGGGCTTAATCTTGAGAAAAGATATGTAAATGTCTTGCTATTATTATTGTTGGTGAGGCATTTTGAAGGGTTGACGTAAAGCCTACAAACATAAAAATTGTTCTACTTTTTGTTAAAGTTGATCTTTTACAGCAATGAAGCTGAACAAATCCTATCGCTAGTTTCCAGTTTCAAAATGCCGACTGGAGTAGACCGACTACTAGACCTATTCAATAATAACAAAGCCAAGCAGTATGTCTAGAGAAGGGCAATACAGTATTTAATTAATTTTATACCTAAGGTGTTCCAATGAATGAGGCTTTTTAGGTTTCCAGATCGTCTCATTCAACCAATTCCGCGACTTTTGCAGCATGACTCCGTGTCAGACTTTGTCCATTACCTCTCATTAAAACTTGTATATCTCAAGCGCTAAGACAAGTATACGACTAAAATGTGGTCAATATCAATAATAAAGCAATAGCTTCATTTAAGAAATAATTTCTTTCCATTAAATGTCATAAATTCGGGTTATTATGATAGTATTTTTCGTTTATTTTGATCATACGACGAAGTGATGAACTTTTCAATCAATCGAAGTTGTGTCACATTCGAGACGAGGTAGCCTCGTATTAAAAAAGATGGGATGTGACGTAATAGCAATAATCAGTAGTACTCTCAATACTACTTCTATACTAGGACAATTGAGTTTTGTGCCAAAGGCACCATCGAAATTGAAACAAATGCGATAAATATTTCACTATGAATAAATATTCAAATTCAACAAATCAGGTGTTTTTCAAAATTTGCAGGAAACAAAAAAATAATAATCATATCACTATGATCAAAGATCTCCATTGAAATATTGAGTAATCCGTGTGAGCAAAATCGGAAGACAAAATGTTCTCTACAACACTAAAAATGAAATGATAAAAATCCGTATAAGCTTAGAGATTTATCGAAGAACAATTTTTCGTCACTTTCACATCAGATTTTATAAAATAACCTGAAAGCTATATTTTAATTTTATGCTTCATTTAAACATTTTCAAGCTGATCAATTCTTCAAGATATTTCAAATAATTATGCGAATAACGTAAACTAGAAAACACAAAACAAAGTAATGATTTAATGTATATTCTTTTGCCTTTCATAAATTAAGGCATAATCGTCAAGTATATATATACAAACTATTTACATGTTTAAATAAAAAATTTACATCCATTATTTTGAGCTTTAATAATTATATATGTACGAATGCTAATAGGAATAGCAATAAGAATTAGTTTGCGGTGCGATGTTTGTGATAAATTACACGTTATTTATTTGATGAGAAAATTAATTACCGAAAAGTTTAGGGGAGCAAGATATATATTTCATAGATCCATTGTCAGAAAAAAATTATTCAAATGCGAGAAGAGGAACTGTAGATTATTATAGAGAGTCCTATGATTTGAATTTAGGTTGAGCGCACGAATATTGAACGTAAGATAACATCAAAGGTTCAAAAGTTCGTCAAAGAGGGGTTTCGGTCAATGTTAAACCATACATTTGACTTCGAGTTTGTCTTTCCATGGCACCGTAAAATTCATCACGGCGTATTTCCTCGCGATCTTGTTCAGCTACCATATCTGCTAATGAGTGTGGTGGTCCACCATTACCATTAGCGTTACCGTTACCAGTATAATTCCATTGATCGTTAGTTGAGAATACACGTGATTGGACGAAGAGGTTTCCCTGTTGATTTTGAGTTTGGGTCGAAGCAGGGGTCGACGATATTTCAGAGAAACCAACATTTCCAATCTGAAAAATAAAATAAATATATAATTAATACAATTTGTCAAATAGAATCAAGGTGTAATTATTATTGTTCAAAACACGGACTATTAAATCAGCCCTTGTTCTGAGTGATATTAACTATTTATCCGCCTCCATCATTCAGGACCATTATAACAGAAACGGCAACACGAATTAAGCACGGTTTCCATAAAGAATCGGAAGGCACCGGAGGTATACGATACTTATACTTCTATGCCCGCAGCCACTGTTGATAAAATTCGAGCACACACGATATGAATGGAACGCAAATCGAAAGCATCCATCGCCGGTCCTCTCCTGAAATCAAACATTGCCGCATGGTTTCACAAAAATAATTTCAAAATGAGGCTTATGATAATTTCTTCTTATAATGCAACATTAAAAAGGGCAATTGTTCAGGGAGCTTATAGCTACTAAGAGCTAAAAATGAACTGAAATCAATCAAACAAAAGCTTGATAGTCATCTTGTCTGTGAATGAAAGAAGTTTTAATTCTGTTTGTATGATTGGACTTACTTTTCCAGTCATTCTTCTCCAGATATAAACCATTAGTAATCGATCTTTATTATCTGCTTGTCTTGGATATGAGCGATGGAAATCTTTGAATGCTAACGCACAAAATGCTGAGATGTAGGTTAGAATAACACCAATATACATTGAATACAACATAAAGTTCCATGTAATGGCATAGATATAATGATACGTTGAAAACCGCCAACGATTGTCCGATGACCAAGATAACAGAATTCGATCAAAGACCGAATCCAAGGGATTTTCACGATATCGATAACTGTCATCAAACATCTGAAATAAACAACAAAATAAATTATAGTAAAAATAATAGTAATTACTTAACGCCTATAATATAAATTAATCAGGCGTTGTACTAGAGGGGACAGCCTCTCGCCGGGAAGAACATTTTGACTGTTGGGACATATCTGTTCTATTTCTTTATTTGAAAACAGTGCTCATAAGTGGAACGATCTACCGTCTACAATAAAGGACGTGTCAAACAGGCCAACTTTCAAACGTCTCCTTGGGAAGCACTTACACGGAATAACATAATTAAGTTAATCAAATCGTTCTTCAAATATCTATCCTGTAAAGTATATTGTTGTAAAATTTTATTGTTATTATATGTATATCTATATATTTATAAATCAGTCTTGTGAAAAAAAGCTTTTAGCTTATTCAAGTCCTGAATAAATGATGATGATGATGAATGATATTATATGTAATTGCTACAAGTCATCAGAGGTTCGGAGATGGCTTCGGTGGAATTTGAACACCAGAACGATCAGATTTCAGCTTTATATATGCCATGCTCAATACCATGCAATACCTGATCGATTTACACGTCCAGATAAAAGAGTAGGCCTAACTGTCTTATAAATATATAAAGTTTTACATCGATCTACTTACAGCGTATCCATAAGAAGTGAACCCAACAGCAAGCAAAGTGACAAAGAAAGCTGTCAGGAATAAATAGCCTACAGCTTTCTTGTAAGAGAATGATACGAGGACATAATTACGAAGCCAGCTCAACAGTTGGACAACCTGAAAATAAAAAAATGCACAACACAATTGTAAGAAAATTAACAAAGTCATCGAGTGAGGTTTTTGAGTTGACCAATCAGCATCTTACCTTGAACAAAATAAGAATGGCAATGATACCAAGTACAACAGTTACAGTGGCAGCCACAGCATCAGGAAGAGACGGTTCCCAATCAAGCGGATATCCACTTTTTAAATCCGATCTCATTTTTGCTAACATGGCAACTCGATATATAGATATAACAATATAAACCAATGATAGAATACACATGCCAAGTAAGAATATCATAGAATGTCGACGAATAGATATCTTGAATCCATATTTGAAAAATGAGATGATCAATTTCAACCATAAATATAAAAAGATCAAAGAAGCGGCCACCTCACAGGCTAATTTGAAATAATCCAAATTTACAGAATATAATTCAGATACAATAATTCGAACTTCAATTTTGGTAAATACAAAACCAGATAATGAATTTTCCATTAATAACGACACAACTGCATAAGTGTCTGTGATGTTACGATTATGTAATATCAAATCAATAAAAACAGCATTCGAATAGCTATCAATCCAGTTCAAATTCTTCAAAGTTGTCCATTCAGCCTTTGCACCAGCAAAATTATCATCAGAAAACGAATATAAGTATCCTCGATCACTCGGATAGGATTGATATGTGCCCGATATCGTTCTCGATTCTCCGTTATCTGTTTTGTACGACCATGCAGGATTTTTTACAGCTCCCGAACCTGAATGATACGCCACAGCCCAGTTACCATTTATGACGTCATTAGTTTGCTCACTGTTATCATCTAACAACACGTGACATGTGAGCTGACTTGATGGATCACATGATACATTTGAACCAATCCGCAGTTGTCTTAGTTGAGCTGAGCCAATCATAGCCCATTCTTCATTCGGATTTGTTGTTGACTCAAGGAATGGCCAAAGAGTATTTTCAGACCACGACCAAAATTCTGAAGTGCTATAGAAAGAAAAACGAAAAAGAATTTTGAAAATTGTCAACATAATTTGTTGGCAGACTCTCACAAAGTGCGAGATCCTGGAAACATAAGCTTTTTTTTCTAATTTAACATGATGATTTTTTGATTTCATACTTTCAATGTTTAAAACCACGTCATCATGTTTCAAAGTAAGTCCAACTTAATATATTTTGATAACATTTCTTTATAATTATAACGAAGCATTTTAAATTCAATCCAAGAAGATTTTCAATGTGACAACATGGTCCTGGGAGACTAAAACCTTTGTGACACCCTGGTCCATTAGCGAAAGGTTAGTTTGGCCTGGGCGAGAATGAGAGTTATTACACAAGGATGAAGTGTCAAATGCGAATTTATAGGCAAAGCAAATAATAAGTCAGGATGCGCGATTAGGCATGAAAATGGTGACACTGTCCGGCGGGTGAAATGATTATTGATCTTGCTAGATTGTATTCTTCTAATATAGATTTGAATCAAGTCTTCCTAAAATATTCATTTGTTCGTGCCTTGATCATCCTAACTATATTATATTTATTGATTCAAATTGAAATTATTATAACATAGGTATTTTTGAATCAAACCTATCTTAAATAATTGATATTTCTGCTTATAATTTCAAAGTAAGACAGAAAATAATTTTTGTCAGGGTCGTAATAGTCTTTTTAAAAAGCAAGACTCATTTCCCATCATGCATTTAACCAGGTTTTCTTTTGAATTTGCTCCAGCCTTCCGAGATCTAGGATCGCAGGATCCCCATTTTTGTCAGACCCTGACTACACCCATATATATATTAGCACACGACAATAATATATATATATATATATATACATTGATACAACCAACAAAGAGAGCGATAGATGATAGATTCTTTTTCTTACTTCCTTATTGATGTAAATGTTACGTCACCACTGTCAAGATCATTTATGATTCGTGATTTTAAGTCTACTGTCGTTGGTTGAAATGAAGTAATGAAAACAGATAACACAAGCCAACTGAACACCAATAAGAATGCAGCACGTTTAACAATAACACGTAAACGATGTTTTCTTAATCCTTCGCGTTTAGCTGATTGTAAAGCCAAGCCACGAAGTGGATTTACTACGTTGTCTTTGAGTTTAGTTAGGCCTGGTACAACGGGACTGTAGAGAGATGATATCAAACAAAATTTACATACTGTATATATCAAGCACAATAAAGTTTTCAATGTACATAAGAGATATAAGCATTTGGAGAATACCACGTCTCACAGTGTGTAGACAGTACAAAGTGCTGTTTGCTGAGGAGTAAATGAAAAATGTATAGGTTAAGTTGTGTTGTAGGTACGGAGAATTGTTACACACTTCAGATGTATAATTCTTCATAAGTTTACTAAATATATAAGCAAAAGTCCATGTCCTATCCTTTGCTCTATAAATTAAAAGTCCACAAGCCATCCTAGAAACAAGTTATCTACCCTATATATATATATATATCTTGCTAACTTCTAGGCAGATTTATGAGCCTGTTAAAGGCCCGGTTAAAGGTGAGCACATCGGACAACGGCCTGTTGCAGTGTTGATGATGAACAGTCATATACTAGATTGTTAGAAAGGTTCAAACAAAATAATAATACTTAAATACTTATGAATCACAGAACTGCTACATGATTTAAGTTGAAACTGCATTTTCTATGGCATATTGAGCAATTAGACTTACCATTCAACAAAATCGCCGTAATCCAAATTAGTCGGTTTAACAATGAGCGCCATAATCGCAGCACCAGTGACAAGCTGAAATAGAACAAGAAGAATTTACAATGTCGTTCGATAGAGCCTTCCATATGGGTGCAGTGTCGTGGGAGTAAAACGTACTCCTCGAATACAAGTTCTGTAAGTTCTTTAACAGTGGAGATAGCTGTTCACATATTATCATTTATAGTATTTGTTTTGACGATATTTTAATGTCATCGTCGTGGAGCGTTTGAGTAATGCAAGAACGTTTCATGATTTTGTTAAAATAAACAGAAATTTAATATATTTCTGCGGATGCTTCGCATAGTGACTTGAAGACCCGGGGGGAGTTTCTTCCATACTTCTGGTATATCAGGACGTTCAAATATCAAAGGAACCTTTTTCAAAATCCGGAAAAAACAATTAGGGTATGCTTTGCATGAACATTTTTTGAGGTATCCTTTTGACGCTTTGCAATTTTTCAATTTGCAAAACAAATTTTACCCATAAAACATTTATTTTCATTCATTTTGTTTGAATATATTATTCATAAAAAAATATATTTGGAGTATCTTTTTTATTATGTGGAAAATTTTATGATCATTCTGCCGAAGTTCCATTTGAACAATCCCGTTGAAGCGCAATGGAAGTTATCCCCCGGGCATAAAGATGTAGAGATTTAACAGTGTAGAAATGAAGAGACATATCGTTAATAGATCGTTAACAGACTTACAATAACAGGATAAGTAATGAACATATCTTGTAACAGACCAACGAGCAATGCAGTCACCCATTTGACAGCTTTTTTTCTACCAAAACCTTGTCCGTAGATCAAAATAAGTACGATTGAAAACCCAGAAATACCAAGACAGAGAAAATAAGCAACGAGGTTACACCATGATGGCAAAGGACCATGCATATTAGATGGCCGTTCATATACATCTAAAATAGAAAGAAAATAAATTAGAAAAAGAAAAACAAATGCTAGACTTTAAAAACTTTAAATTAATAAAGCGAAACTGCAATACAGTAATGTAACACCTGACACATCATTCTGGGTGGTCGTCAACTCCAGGGAGGGGACTGTGCCTCGACGAGATCGTTCAAATATAGAACTTGGCAGAATGATCATAAAAAATGTCAGGTCATGACAAAGATACCAAATAATGTTTTACACATTAAATATTACAGTAGAAAAGTTAGAGGATGAGAATGAAAAATCATGAAAAAAAGAAAAAAGAAAATGATCATGGCAAAAAAAATTTCATTTTGAACATTGAATAAGGTACCCTTTGATAGTTGAACGTCCCAGTATACCAAAAGTGTGCGAATATTCCCCTTGGACATGCTTTTAGATTAGAACGAGATAGTGGGATGATAACAGATCCTAGAACATTTTCAACTTTTTATGAATTTTTGTTGAGGATTTTGAGCTATACGTCAGGAAATATCAATTTTCTTCTGAATTGAAATTGGTGCCTCTGTTTGCTAGTCTTGTAATTGGCATTTGGTGCTTGGCTGATGGGGTGATCTGTGTAAGTTGTACGTAGTAGGCAATGAGGCCTGTCATCACCCCATCAGCAAGCCCCAGTTACACTGCTAAGTCAGTGGAATTCGTAATCATACTTATTACTTACGCATAAAATATGTGAAGTGGAGGGTGGGAGTTAAATCATCGAAACATTGGAATGTAATTTTCCAAGGCGAATAGCTATTGTAGCAGTTGTATTGACCCAATGCATTGAGCGCATTAGGGAGTATTAGTATGTAATTGGGTTACTAAGTAATATGATCTCAGGATCCCTACTATTGTTGCACCCTAGATAGTAGAGTTGTAAAAAGATCAACTTACCAGGTAAATCATCCATTTCATCAAGATACTTTTTATGCTGTACACTATATTCAACTTCAGGTAAATCATGAAACCGATTTTGTGAACGTTCAACATTTTCAGTTTCACTTCCAGACGTTGATTGGCCAGATATAGAGCCAGATTGAAATTGCTCAAAGAGACGACGCATTTCTTGTCTAAGATACACAAATAAATATCAGATGATTAATCAAATACAGACAAATGTTCTCTTGAAGGGTTTTTAGCCCCAATAAATAACAAATTGACTCGACCAAAACATTCAAGTTTTGAACGTGAGAGGTATCTGCAGTGGAGGAATCTCATTAAAGAAAGGGCTATAAGCGAAATCCGAAGTGCACACTCCAGAACCGGTAGTAGCACTCAGCTTCTAAAGTAACTTCGCACATATATCGAACCTGTGATTTGTAGCTAATATAACTTTTTCGGATCTTAAGCCAAACGTATAATCTGCCCAGATGTTTTTTAAACTCTGATTTTGAACGGAAATAAATATATCGGATTCGGATTCAGATTTAAAAATCGTAAATTCCCACGCATAAAGACAATAACAACAAACAATATATTAAACATACTGTGTTTCAGGATTGACGCTATTTGATGTTTCATTTGACTCAATTGCCTCTGCTGTTTCACTAAAAACACAAGAAAATATCGGTCAAGATTAACACTCTTCCATGTTCAGATTCATGGATTACATCAGATAATATAATTGTAATATTAAAATCTGTAAGCCCGATCCAATCACTTTTTTTTGATTGACCATCCGAAAAAATTCCGATAAAAATAGACACACTAATACGTACAATTCAAACAAGATAAAAATTATAAAAATTACATTTATATGAAAATTAAGACTTACGCCTCTTCAACTACTTGGCTGACTTCGCGAGCATGTTCCACAGCACGGCAAAACAATTCAAAATTCTCTGCCATTTCTTCGTCTCTATCCCTCGTTCTATAATAAAAAGGCTATGATGAATATCGTATTCAGTATCAATTACCTATATGTAGCGGTCACCTCTCTGTAGTGGTCAACTCCGAAAGACAGCAATATAGGGACGATCAACTTTTTAAGGTTGTTTATTTCTCAAGTCTATCAAAACAATATTCTAAGATATTGAGTAATTTATTGATACGAAAACAGTTTACCAATATTTCGGTAAGCATAAAGGATAACCAATAAAAACCAATGACATGCTTAAACACAGAACCTTTTGTACAGGGAGCGTTCACTCATTACGATGAAATTATGAATAACTGTTTTGAATTAAATACAGGTGAGCAATAACCATAATCAGATATATAACCAGAACCATATACTCAAGTTACCTGTTGATCAATGTATCTGAGATGTCTTCTGGTGGTGGTGCTGGCATTAAAGGCGTTTCAAGATCTGGATCCGTGTCAACGAACTGAACATGAGGGCCACTTAGAGATCTATAGACCGACAACAACATATATACTTTTTATATTATCAGATGTTATGTAATAGCAAAGAAGAATGCCATGATCAATGCCACATGACAGAACAGTTAATAATAATAATAATAGAAATAGAGAGGAGTCAAAGACCACACATTCTAATAATACTGTTATTTTAAGTTTCATGCTTTCATAGCAATCATCAAATTATCAGATGTTCTCACCCGGTTGTCCAATTCCAAGAACACATATGCTATTTAAATTAAAACCCTAATCTCGAAACGCTTTATGACGAACAGTAACCCAAGTGATTCTTCGACAAGGCGATTCGTGATTTTCTTACGCATTCCTCGTGCCTCATGACGTGTTATACAGTATAACCCATGTTGCATAGAAAATGTTTAATAATTTTTGTATAATAGTGGTCAATTGTCCAGATCTTATAGGTGGTCGTTATATACAGGTTTTACTGTATTCTATTGAATCAACCCTGCATATAAAGGTCACCTGTTTGAAGGGGGCAGTTGTCCAGATCTTATAGGTGGTCGTTATACACGGGTTTCACACTATAAAAGTTATACTCCTTTAAATTTTAAAATTGTAGTTGAGGGTTGAATCGTTCGTAGCGTATCCACAAGTGTGACAATAAATTAAACAAACAAACCTGTCTCTTGTTCGTGATGTGTTATTATCAGTATGAGGCTCATTCGGTTCATCAAACACCTTTAGAATAGAAATGAAATCATCAATGATTCGCTTGACATTCAGGTCTCAAGTATTTGTATATAGCGAGTGTTGTTTCTATGTAGATGACTTACTGGTTGATCGGCATCGATGTCTGTAATGTTGCTTTCAGGTAAAACGGAGTAATATTGATCACCTATACGATTAATTGATAGATAATGAAATCAAATTGAGACAAAGATGAGGCAAAGCCTTTCCGTAACTCCAAGTTTCACGTGTTTATTTCACGATCATCAGACGGTATGAAAGTTTTGAAAGCCTCATCTTTGTCTCAATTTTATATCATGCTCTGTTTTAATTTGCACATTGAGCATCACTTTCACATATATGTGTTTCACCTCATATTACATTATTATAGATAATGAAATCAGAGTACATTCTAACAAGTATTGATATTGATGAGAGACTATTTATAAGCTTCAATTTCTGAAATGTCGATTAAAGATATATCAAAATCAAAAACATGGTCTCTCGATTTCTAATGGGTATCGTTTATATCTAAAATAGGTCAATCAATTATACCTAAAATGGACTAATCGATCATGATATATTGCTAGTCATGCTTTCGGAATGATTATAGTAAAGTATACAACAGCTTAGGAAGTATAGTAAAGTATACGATTTGAATTTAATTCAGGCGTAGTTTCTTAGGATTTCAAAATAGAGAAAAATCTCCGATATATATCTGCAGCACAGAACAAGACATAAGACTATTAGTGCATTACGTTATCTCTATTTAAAACGTACCACGGTAGAGAAGAGGTAAACGGAATGCCCCAAGATTGATTTTTGTTTTGCAACGTCGTAAAGGTTCTTCAAGCTCTTCACTTGCTTCCGATGGTTTCCGACGCAAATCATCAACTTCTATCGATTCTAAAGAATATCGTCGGCGTCCTTTTAACGTGAACATTTTCACTTCACCAAATGCGTCATATTTCTATATAAAACAAAATCATAGAAACAAGTTAATTTAACAAATTAATGTTGGTGAAGCGGTTAGGGTTTTGGACCCAAGCACGTGAGATCTTGAGTTCAATCCCTGGTAGGAGCGCCATGGTGGTTGGCCAAAAATGGTATCAAATGCACCCCGGTGAAGAAAATGTCTAAACTTACCCGGTTTGGGGATAAACGACAATTAAAAAAAAATCGAAATTAAAATATAGTAGTCAGTTGCTGTGATTGAACAAAGATCATTCGCTATCCTCGTATGCCTATTGAATCAATCTATTCAAACAATCGCAAATCAGAAGAGTTTCTAGTTAAGGTGAACATTATTCATAGATCGAAAGACAGAAATACCTGGCACAATTATTCTAATTTCTCCACCTATTCATACTTGGTGTTGTACTACGCTTCAAGATTCGATTTGATAACTAAAAACAATCAGAGTTTCCGCACATTACGTACCTTGTATCCTCTTGGTTTTGATTTACGGAAAAGAAAGACCAAAAATATATTTAACGGAAACACCATCAATGAGCTGATAATACCGATAAAAACTTCTTCGTACGAGAAACCACGAAAGCCCAGAAATATATCCACGTCGCCATCTGGTGCAACACCAAACCACATTGCATTAATTGCCATGTAACTCAAAATCAACGTGAAACAACATGCAACACGTTGCACGCGTGTAAAACTGAAAGAAAACACGCAATAAGCGTTAAACTATGATGGAATAATTATGATAGATAAAATTAAGTAATTCAAATAATAAAATGCACATTTGATTTTTACACAGAAAAATTCATGACCTATAGGATGCATTTTTGTCTTCATTTAAGAAAAAATGTACAGCAAAATAGTAAGCTTTCAAAATACAAATTAAATCCATGAAATTACGTAGTAGCCCCTCTGTATCTTCCGAGCCTCCGAGCTTTACAATGTAAATAAATATGACGTTTATTGTATAAACTCATTAAACAAAGACAATAATTTAAATTGCCATTCTTGTTGACAAGATAGTTGTTAATTCAAGTACATAATTACCAACTGTGATAAAATAATTATTAATCTTCATTTCAATCACATTATATGACTGATGTTCTTTCATCTCTCGTATGCACAATCCCCTTGTCAGGCTTGTCTATTTAAGGCACGTGATTTAACAATGAGTTGAAATTACAATCATGAAAATGTACATGTTGCACCGACAAGAAATTGAACCCCGGTATCCCGCATGTGATGATGCAGGAGTTATGCTAATGCACAACAGTTTATCACAATATTAATTATTCTGAGTATTAATATACCTGCTTAGAGTGGGTCTTTGCAAAACAGACAACCATAGATGGTGATCGTGAAACGCACGGCCAACAACATTATCAAATATCAATGAAAATTGACGTATCATTTGTTTACTAGCAACAGAAAAGTCTTTCTCAATTACTCCACCTTCTGTATCAAGAGCTAACCAACTGAAAAACCAAACAAAATATTACATAAGATCTCATTGAAGGAGTCTGATGCATGTCGAACAAAAACACATTGAAACATTTCCAACAAGAACTAATTCCAGTAATATTTGGTATTAAGATTAATCATAAAACCGGGCATAAAACTATGTTTTCGATTTTGCTACTATTAGTCAAAGTGTTTATAAATTGCGCATGCACCATACACCAAAAGTTTCACCATCATTATAACTTCATTATCTAAGATGGCTTATGATATCCTGACTATAATTGGTTATAATTTTATAATTAACAGAAATAGACCAAATAGAGATTAGGATATCAACAAAATCAAAATTATTTTCGACATGGTATTAAAACAACGTACGTACCTATTACAGAAAAAGAAATATTTTCTTCCATCCAAAAGATTTTTAATAATAATACTTTTAACATGCCATGATGGATCAGCTCCAGAATTATCATGCCAAACGCGAATCTTATGAATATTACCAAGACTAAAATAGAAATATTACATCCTCAAACACTACAGTCATTATCCCCTCTTTTACTGTCCCATTAATTTAAGTCCCGTTTTTCATAGGTATCACATGGAGATAATATAAGCAAGTTCGACCGTAGTTGAAAGATGAAAGGCAAAAAATTTATGATCTCGAATGCTAAATATGTTTTAAATTTGATATCATATTGTTGCTTATCCAACTTTCTAATCAATGAAAAATCTTTAATTTCGCTAAATATTGACAGGTTTGTTTGTTATGATAAGAATTGAAATTCACCGTACAAATTTATCGAGCTCGTTGAATTTCTCTTTTTACGGTTTGCAGACAATACGAAGAACAGACTTAACTAGTAAAACATCACTTGTAAAACAGACCGATATCTAGGAAATCGATTTTACATTTTGAAAATGTATAGAAGTATTGCAGTACCAATCGCAAGTGACTTTGCCACATTTTGACAGAAGTTACAATTTTCGTTTTAAATTTTGATTATGAGACTTGTACAATGTTTAAGAATGTATAAGAACAATCAGCCTCGATTTAAATTAACTGGATCTATAAAAATGTAGTTGATAATATCATTATAATTCTCATTTGTAGATATGAGACAATTAAATTATCGCCCACTTACCCTTTTCCAGATGCAAATTGGAATATGTCAACTGAGTTTCGTTTCAAGCCTCCATCTTTAAATA
Organism: Haliclystus octoradiatus; assembly: GCA_916610825.1. Classification (NCBI taxonomy): domain Eukaryota; kingdom Metazoa; phylum Cnidaria; class Staurozoa; order Stauromedusae; family Haliclystidae; genus Haliclystus; species Haliclystus octoradiatus. Next base: position 27,748,543 of record OU744449.1, read on the forward strand.
ACAGTCTCGATTTCGTGCGTGCCCTGCGACCAAATATTTGTATTCCCACCCTAGCCGTTGTACCTGCAACAACAATTAATATTCAATTAAATAACATCCTTTATATTAAATTATAGTTGATGAAGGAAGTTTCATCAACATGATTATCTTTATCATCATCATTTATTCGAATCATTTGAATTACTTTTCTTTTAAAAAAACTATTTTGAACTAAATTTTTAGAATTAAATATTTTAAGTCCTAATTTATGGTAGCCGAATATACTTTTCCTTTGTAACTCAAACTATGTTTTTAATCTTTTAATTTATATTTATATACCTGATGATGCCAAAATCCCGTGTTTTTATCGCTGTCATTTGTTACAAAAATAACTTTATTGGTGGCAAAACATCAATGGAGTAATCAATCGATAAGAGTCCGAAAAAAGTAGGAATCCTAGATTCCAGAAAGTCAGGGTCTGATAAAAGATTTTGCCTTCCGAAATCCAAAGATTTTCGAATTGAAACCTTCAGATTTTTCCCCCGAATTATAATGAGAAAATCGGTCTGCTATTGGTTTCATATATTGTCAATGCTCAATCTAGTTTAGACATGAACTTGTAAAGAAACAGTTCAGAGCTTGCTGTAAACATAAACAAACACTGATAATCGATTTGTGAATTTACAAAGAAGATAGTTAATTCTTAGTAGTAATCTTATTAAAAAAAATTGATTATTTGCTGCCTTCGGATTTCAGCTCAGCCTTCCGTAATCTAGGATCGCAGGATCACAACTTTTATCAAACCCTGCAGAAGGTTAAAACAAATTCAGAAGAAATTGTCGGAAATTGTGCTCGATGCAGGTATGCTTAACAGTATATAACTTAAGTTAAAAGTAGACAACGGAGACAACGTCTTTTCTTTGACTCTATTTCTATCATTGCATCTATATACACGCAATGCCACGTGACGTATCCAGATGTTTATATATGTCACACCCAGTTTCGGAAAAGCAGTTTCACACCCTCTTTGCAATCAGCGACCGGATGTAAGTAGTTACGACCTAGCCTCATTCCATCACGGCCCTCATTTCCGCGCGGCGCTTTCTCACTGGAGCGCCACGCGGAAATGAGGGCCGTGATGGAATGAGGCTAGTTACGACCGTTTACATCTCTCCAGTCAATTTGAATTATAAGGATTAATTATAAGATGCACTTACCAGCTCCAATTTGACCTCCTGTTGTGACTTTAATTTCATATTTGAAGAACTCGTCAGGGCCGAGGAAGGGAATATAATGATCATTTCGTCTTTCTTTTTCATCCGTACGAAATGAGATGGCAAATATTATGAAAAACAATGCAATGACACCAAGGCAGACCGATAAGGCAACAGGGTTTGAGGCAATATCCAATTTCTGTTTAAAAGAAAAGTAAAAATAAATATATACATTAAAAATCCAGTTTAAGAGGAGCGAGCCTCAATAACCAAGCACTTGTGCTTACGAGGTAACTGTCGATCACAAATATATATGATTGAAGATGTAATATCATTATTTTTATATTAATATGAATTACGAGGTATTAGATTGCATACGATTAATCCAAATAGATCAAATAATAGTTGTCAGTCACAAACTCGCAGGCATTTGTAGCTTATTAAAGTCTGACGGCGTTCGTTTCAAAAGCACTACATGCAAATGTGGACAGGCAGAAATGCAACAACAACCACAAAAGCTAAATGAGTGTTCTGGATGGGTTTCCTTTACGAGTTGAAATAGAAAACGAGGATATCTCTCAACTCAGAAATGAAAATTAAAATCGGTCTTATTTTATTTGTTCAAGACTGATCACTGCAATGACCAATATCATTACAACGAAGATTTCAGGAACTCAATGTGTACGCTGACAACAGTGTTTTAAACGACCAAATTCTTCGGTATCTCAGTATTTAAGTGACCGTGAGTTAATTGTGATCTACCTTTGGCACCAAAACATTTGACTATCAAGTGAGCTAAATTTGATAAAAAAAAAACCAATTTCGAAGGTGGGGAAAATGGAGAGCAGCAACTGACGTCATAGAATGCGTCATAGAACGGGACAGACATCACATAACATAAAAGTAAACATTAAAGTAAAACGTTAAAGTAAAACGTTAAAGTAAACATAACATATGTATTTATCATGATTATTATACATTCACACTTTGAATGCTTTTGTTAGTGAGTTATACAAGACTAGAGCGTTTAATTATTTAATCAGCTTAACAAACAGGACGTTGATAACTTCCTCAAAATTAATGTTTAAAAACGGACGATTGATTTTTGTAAGCATATACACATGGTATACTGTCTCTCAAACATCAACATTGTCTCAAAATGGGTTTTCTACAGTTGGTAATAGTGTGTGGTTGTCTTGGCATATGTTTGGCTGTTTCTGTTTCATTGCCTGATGGTAGAGATGTTCCAACAGATGGCGGGTCTGGAATAGAACCACCTACGCCAGGAACAGCACCACCAGGTAAGTGCAGTACTGATTGCTGTTAACAACTAAATGAAATCAGAATGGAGAATTATCAGCGTTAAATGATCCTTTCGCCTGCTGATATTGATGTTAAATATTGAATATTGATGTGGGCTAGTCTAGTCTTAAATGTATATGTGCAGCTTACTCCTTGTGTAACACTGATTTATTACATGGCTTGTGAATTGTCTTGGCTGAGATAAAAATGAAAGAAATATTACAACCATATACAGACAAGAATCCCAACTATGATATGAGATTTGGTTGAGGCTCTTTGGTTGTGGTACCCTCTTTGTCCTTCTAGGTCATGGGTGTCGTACAGAAGAATACCATTGCAAAATATTACACATATCATTTGTAATCGATTTGAAAAGCAACAATTAGAGCTCAAAAGGGTGAAAATAGTCTCAAGTCAGCTAAAAGTCGGACAATTCTCGTATCTGTGACCTGTGATAGTGACATGTTTTTCTCTCTATCGAATTCAGGCCAATGTCATCGATCATGTGGTGAAGGAGTATTCCATGCCACTGGCAAATGTAAGAATGGTTCATGTCATTGCATTTACGGATGGACTGGACCAAACGCTGAATATATCCCATCAACACCTAACAAGTTGAAGGTAAAATCCAATCCAATCCAATCCAATCCAACCACGAAAATGAATTATATTTTATAGTATCCATAGCCCATCGTCAGTTCCTTTCACAGCAATCATTAAGTCATTCCCTGGTCCCAAGATATCTCCGGTACCATAACTATTGCCCACTTTTTAAACCATCTCATATTGATTTCAATCTCGGATTGGTAGGCCGATCGACAGTGACCGATTGTTTGCGACCGATTACCCCTTCAATGTATAATACGAGGCATCTGATTGCGTATGATTAGTCCAACAAAGATTCCATAACTGTCAATCACATACTCACAGGTGTGTGTGTATAGCAATCAGATTAACGTTGTGTGTTCCATATCCACTAAGTCATGTGAATTTCAATCTTTTTTATTTGTTTGTTCAAGGCTCTTCACTGCAACGATCCATGTACATACAACAAAGATTTCAGGAACAAACAGTGTGTGAAACAATAAGATAAACAATTTTGTTTTAACAGTAAATCTTAATCTGTCAGTTTTGGTATTATATACGGCATACATATTTGATGCATGGCTAAAGAATATAAATTTTGTAATTGATGACGTTTATTAATTTAAATTATTTATAATCTATCTCGTATTGAAGATTATGATTCGATTTTTGTTGACAAATAAATCTTCAACATAAATTGTAAAACTTGTCGCTCTCTTGTTTTATTATTTTTTTTATTGCCTGTTTCATGCACGTGATATGAATTATGGCCATGCAAGTTAGTGCTTACAAAAAACCGCTTGTAAATATATTACTGAGTCACCCTTTGATTTTGATGCTGCATACATGAAGGAGTATAGCTGACACTATCGACATTGTAATTTCAAATGTCTTCTACATGGTATATACATAGCTTCTCTTGGTTGTCTATCGGGAAAATTAACTATTTATGTGGTAAATGCCAAAAAGGTTACACCACTACTATACTATTTTAAATATTATCTTCCAAACACAACGCGAGGAATAAAGATACCGCTAAAACCACTACTCAGATACGGGGGTATAGAGAAGCAGGAATCAGAGAATTATTTGATCAGCTTCACATACAGGATGTAGAGAACTTCCTCGTATTATATTGCTTATATTAAGAAGGAGCAATAAAGAATATTAGGTACTCATATACTGGGTCTCAGACAACGAAGACAATGATGGGTGTTCTACAATTGGCAGTAGTTTGTACTTTTATTGGCATATGTTTGGCTGTATCAGTTCCATTGCCTGACGGACGAGATGTTGGAGTAGACGGCGGATCAGGAATAGTCCCAGTGGGTCTAACAACACCACAACCAAGTAAGTACCATTATGTCAATAGAAAGTATATGATATATGGAGCGGGCTATGGAGCTTGGACACAGAGAGAACCAGAAAATATAGAATTACACTGCCGTATGAAGTGTTTTACATGGCTATAGGTGGAATAGAAGGACGATGAAAACGATAACGTATTCAACGAATTAGCAATTAGACAGCTAAATCAAATTATCCACCATAGAAAAACCAATGAAATCCACCGAAGACCGAATGAATGTAAGCTATATTTTCTATTACAGTACTCGATTACTGCACTACTTGATTCTCTGTATTCTTATTGGTTGCTCAATCATTAACTAATTTTTTAAAAGATTATGATTGTCAGAATTGATTGAAATCGATTGATATCTCACATGTTAATTGTTATTAAAGAAACAAATGTTTTTGTAATTACTCTCTGTGTATGACTGCTCGATTTCTACTGACATATTTTATTCTATATCTAGATGGATGTAGTCCACTGTGTGGTCAAGGAGTGTTCAGTAAAACTGGTAAATGTGTTAACGGTTCATGCCATTGTGTTTACGGATGGAATGGGCCAGAGGCAGAATATATCCCAAATACAAGAAACAAGATCAAGGTAACACAAAACCATGGAAATTAACTATTAATTGTAGATCTTCTATAAGTCTGTTATAAGCGCCATTGGTTTCACATAGATGATTTGAAAGATTGAATGAAGACTTGGCAGTTTAAGAAAACTGTTGTAACACACAACGGGTTTAGATATCAACAGACAGAAACACAATGATAGAGGCTTTCGAAGAACAACGGAATATTGCAAAGAATTCACCATACAAACTTTTTCAAGACAATTTTTAAAGATTTAAGAACGTAGTTAGAAGATGTCCAGATATCGAATATTTTGAATTGCAGTCCACCATAAAAAAATTATGAAAGACACCTTCACCGTCAAAAATGCACCCAAAAACAAATCCCAGTGAAATCCCATGCTTTCTATACCGCTGTCATTTGTTTAGGATTAGCTCAGATTTGAGGAGGATTAGCTCAGATGGCAGAGCAACCGAACTTCAGATCGGATCATATCTGAACGTCCGTGGTTCAAATCCCCCTAAGGTCAACTCAGCCTTGACTTTATGTGAAACATCAAATGAGTACCATCCTCAGATGGCGGATGGAATGGTCCAGAGGGAATTGCATTGTGAGTAGCTGCGGCGCATCGTTGCGCATTGACAATCAAGACCTATCTGCCATGAAATCTGTTGAAATTGATCTGCAGTGTCGCGGCTGAGAACAACAAAGAGCGTTTAAAATCATTGCTCTCAGCGAAAAAAGCCACTCAGCTAGAAATAGAGGAGTGGTACGGGTGCCTTCGGTAGGGCGACACCGTCTACATTACATTATTTTCATTTGTTTGTTACAAGTTTAAATAATCAAGAATATATTAATTATAATTGTAATGCTACAGTAGTAAAACTCAATTGTTTTTTAATCATTTCAGGCTGTCCATTGTAACGACCCTTGCTTCTACAGCAAAAGAAGAAGAAACAGAATGTGTGAACGAAAGAAGAAATCGAAATCAACGTAGATGTAATTTGTAGCATCCAACTACGTCCGTTTTGCCCAGTCAATATCGTATAATGTTATTTATCATATATTACTCAGTGAAAAATTAAAGTTTGTTTTCTTCTGTAACTATAAAAAATATCTAATTTATTATGTGATTGAATGATGGTATATGATTGGATGAAGTTGTAACATACGTCATAATTATATTAACACATCTTGAATATTTTAGTCATACATTAAAATGTCTCAGTGACAAAAACAACAGAACTGCACTATAACGCGTAAATATTTTCATAGAAAGGAAAGTTCTATCAGAGTCGATTCACCCAGCAAAACCATGTCAGGCTATGACTGTTTCTGGTTATTGTCTATCGATGACATTGTATGATAAAGGCCTTGTGTATAATTGAAGCCAGAATTGCAAGTGTGGTCACACGAGAGCAAATTTCAGATATTCTTTTTATTAAGTTATGTTCAGCAACAATAAAAAGGTATTTGTTATAAGGATTTATACAAAAGGTTGACCAGGGTCCGACAAAAGTGGGGATCCTTAGATCCTAGATATCAGAAGGGTATAGAAAAATCATACAAAATTGATATTTTCCTGATTTTTAAACCAAACCTCAACAAAAACAGTAAAACGTTGCATGATTCCATAAGGCTAAACCTTTTGTCATACTCTGATCTTGGTAACTGTGAATGGTTGCATAGACCTTTAAGAATTAATATTATCTATGGTGACAATCATAAAAACAGAAACTCTCTCTGACAAAACTTACCAACAACAGTGAAAAGTCAATGGGATTGGGTTTGAGTTTGAACAAGGCAGAAAATGACGTCAGATGGTTACATATACATTTGGTTTGTTCCCTTGACGACGCATTTGATACATAACAGCCACTTGTGTCCCAATCTGTTAATGTTGTATTCCAAAATAAACATGACGATGTGTATACTGAAGCGGAGATGGTCACGTCTGCCGTGAAATTGTTGGTTATCCGTAACGAATGGATAAGATCAGGATTGAAATCACTAAAACATTAAACACATCAAACAGTCAGCGAAAAATAGCCTTATTTGATGCAATGATTAACCATATCTCAAATACCATATATACAGAGGTCACCTGTATATAATGGCCACCTGTCTGTAACGACCAGGGCTCAATGAATTGACAGCTATGTGCAGGGGGTTGATTCAATAGAAAACACTATTTTTGACATACTGTATCATATTTTGAGTGACCACTATAGACAGGTGGTTGTATAGAGGTGACTGTTATAACAGGTTTGACTACATCTAAGGGAGCTGAAATTACATGTATTATTTCAAGCCTTACCTCTGAGGAATAAAAATCATAAATGAGCCATCACTTTCATAGTACATCCTTTCTTGCAACACAATTGATGTATTTAAACTCTCTCCTTCATTGCGGGTTAAGACTTCAAATAAAACTGAGCCGTTTACGCTTTGACTTGTGTATTTGATTTCAATATGAACAGCTTCTCCTTTAACACTATCTATTAGATTCAAGCCACCATTACGAATTCCACCACTTGAGACGTTCACACTAACAATTGAGTCATTTACAATAGGTGCTTTAGTTTGACTGATAATAATTTCTATAGCTTTATCATCTGGTAGATCTTTGACTTGAATTGCTTGTTTGTTAGGTTGGTAATAAGCTAATCTACACAATTGTGAGGAAGGCTGTGAGACATTGTCAATATTTGGGAATTGATCAACTGAGCTTGACTCAAATATTTCCAAGACATCTTCAAATTTATTCAAAGTATCAATATCTGAACGAATATTGCAACCATTTCTAGAACGTTCTTTGGCTATCTCGTTTGGTTTTGATCTTTGAAGGCGACTGTAAATATTTGGAGATTCTAATATACGAGCATTTTCTCCAATGGAAATTGTTTGCAGTTGAGATTTGTAAAACTCCAGAAGACTATGGCTGCTCTTAAGTAAAAGTGACTGTTTACGTTTGCCAAATTGTTCCAAACCACCAAAATTATTTGAGAAAATATCAAACACTGCTTCAGAAGCGATTTCACTAGTTTGGAACCCTCTGCTTGAAAATTCACTTAGCTTTGTTACAACTTCATCTAAACTGTTTGTGAGTAATGTACGCGTATCAAAATCTAATGATTGTTCTCTTCCAGCATTGACGGCTATCTTTGCAGTTCTCATTGTCTGTTCAATGCCTTCCATTGATGAACTTCGAATACCAGCAGCAGCTTTAACTAAATTTGATAGAACATATGAATTATCATCCCCTTTACCTAACAATGTTGCTCCAGATTGGACAAAAGCTAAAACTTTATTTGAATCCTTCGCTTCAGCAAGTCCAAGTAATTCATTGTTGATTTTTGCTTCAAGAAATTCATTTACATTGACAACATTGGGAGGCGGAAATACTTGGACAGATCTGAAAATATTCAAATAATATAATTAAAATAATATCTTCAAAGGTGATATGAATATAGTATATTACAATAAGTCTAGAAGCTATTGACTACATTAGAATACTGGCTACAACTTTACAATTTGAGTAAACTAATATTATATTGAATGTAGCCTATTGCTAACTGGCATAAGAAATGCAGTGAATTTGAAGTCACTAACTCACTATTATTGCAATGAAGGTTCACTTGTAATTCAAGACAATATTTCATCGACTAAGAAACATGAAAAAGCGTTGAGAGTTATCCACCGTGATATTCTGAATTGATTAGATTAGAAAAAAGTGTTAATATTAGACCATTTTAGACCATTTCCAATACATATTAAATGTCCATATGATTGCTTGTTTTTTTTTTGTGGCACTATCGGCAGATTGTAGATATGTGTCATCTTACATGAGAATGTGCTCAATTACCTAACTCAGCTGGCCCCTTGCCCCTCTAGATAAAAGCGCTAGTATCCCTAAATTTAAAAATTAAAATTGCATACCCGTTGTATCCCACTGTCAATGCACCAAATGCATCCTCGATAAGTATTGTGATGCCAACCGTTCCATTCAAACTTGTATTTCCACTACTTAATTGTGTACCAATAGTTGATTGAATACCTCTGTATACAATTGCCTTTCCTGCAGCACTATCTGCAATAATCCATGTCAAAAATGGCGTATCGGTGTTATCAACATCTTGCCAATCATAGCATGTAAAATTAAACATTGTCACAAAGCTATAACCAATTGATGGCGATACAATACAGCTGCCATTTTGAGGTGATTGATTTGGAAATAACGTAACAGATGATGATCCAGTGACACTGCCGAGACTTAACTCAATTTGGAATTGGTAATCTTGTGTACCGTCGAGTACTCCAGAATTAATAATCAAAAGTTGAGATGATAAACCAGTTGTAGTCTCGTTATCAGCAAGTATTAACATTTGACCTGCATCGTCAAGAATTGTCCATTTAAATGATAAAAAACTTGCATCAAATCCACCACAGTTTATGCAGTTACTACTAAACTTCAATGATCGTGATTTTGCGTATTTCAGAGTCTTGTATGCACTACATGTGATGCATGTGATATCAATCAAAGGAACAGTACCAAACTCAATTATCACCTATAAACATAAACAAATGAATATAAATGAATAGTTAATAAAACGTAGATTGATTAAAATCAACATCAACATTATGAAACACAATTACAGTATTCAATTAAATGTGAAAAATAAGTTGGCAAAATGTGAAAGTAGAAGATAAAAAAAAATTGTTGATGCCTTCATTCTTTTCTGAATGAATAAAATTAAACCTGTCGTAAAGGCCACCTGTATACACCAGCCACTTGTCCATAAGGATGACTTTAATAATGCCTGAGCGTCACTACAATAGAAAGAAACTCCCTTACCCTGTAATAACCACAGCAGGTCTACAGTGTACAGGATAATCGAGCTCATGGAAAAAAGTCCCTCTCAATCAAAAAATTAAAAAGAGTTTGATCAACTGCAAAACTACCAACTTTGACAAGCTGTGACTGCATGTTTTCTTGATCGGCATAACACATCACCGTCCCTTACCAACCTGTACAATAGGGGATCCACTGAGAAATTATTTTTCAAATAAATTAAATTCTGACTGAAAAATTAATTAGTAAAAGTTTTGAAGCCAATTCGATAAAAAACGATGCCAATATTCAATTTTGGCTAGATATTGAAATTTTGAAAATTGACGCCACAAAACTAAATGCGCCGCAGAATAGATGCGTAAAACATCTAACATCTCAGTCATTTCCTATCGGATAAGCTACAAACTTTTACCAATCAATATTTTCAATTGATGTACATCAGAATCCCCTATTAGTACTTTCAGTAAAAGTATCTTCGAAAAACAATTCAAGATAAAGGATATCGACAAAAATCAACAGGTTTAAAAATCGTTTTGCAGTAGCTTAATCGCATCTTCATTGTTTAAACTAAAGTCTGTTAATTTTTTGTCGCTATCCTTCAATCTTGAAATCCCCTGTTGAGAGGATAATAAAAAATTATGAATGCACAAATACTATAGACTTACTGTTTGTGATGTATGTTCAACTTTGTCTCGTCCTTTGCGTCTTACAAACATATCAACTTTATAAGCTCGACCAGGTAAAATATTATTTGGTGGTAGTACCATTGAACTTCTATTAGACCAAGATGTGTTAAATCGTACAGTTAATGGAGCAATAACACTTGATGCATTTATGTAATCAGACACCCAACGATATTCTAAATCAGCAACTCCATTTATTTCCAAATCAGGATCAATTGTCTGTGAGCCATCAACTACAATTGTATCGTTATGTGCGTATTTGCGTTTATTGCCACCAATGATACGTGGCACAAGAGGTGTAGGTAATACCTCAATGCGTATACCAACCATACGTTCAAACTGCCCTGTTGATCCGTAGATCATTGTATATCGTGTACAATAAATACCAAGAGCAAAAGAACCAGGTGGGATAGCAAGCAATGGCGAAGATACCACTAAATCATCCCGAGGCATTATATACAGGGCTAAATTCTGGTCGTATTGGCAACGTGTGTTTTCATCAGCAACATGAAACGTCCATGATGAAACCGGAGAGTATGCAGAGCAATTAAAATCAACTTTGGCTTCTGTATACAGCCATGATGATTTTGTCATCCGTCTCTCTGTACTGCCTTGAACACTTAAGATCGGTGGTGGACACTCAATTGGTTTAACAGAAACAGTGATTTCCCTGACAATGGGTTCTAACAGTAAATCATTGATTACAGATGCTGTTATTGTGTGATTACCAACCACTGTAAACCTTCTGATAACTGTGTCGACATTTCCAACATTCAACGGCTGACCATTAAGTGCCCATGTATATCTTAGTCCTGTCCCAGATCTTGTGAGATAGCTCAGTGTGACTTCCTCTCCGAGTGGTATAATACTCTGTGATGTCCACAATTCAGCGTCAGTGATTTCATCCAAAACAAGAAATGAATAGATACGTGTAACGTTTCCTACAGCGTTGAAAGCTAGTAATTCAACAGTTACATTACCGCTTACACCTGAGCTTATCTCAATTTGTTTTCCTGTATAATATGATATGTTACCATCTCCATGAGTGACTGTCCAATTGTATGTGACATTTGAACCAGACAACACATCCCCTTTCAATACAATATTTTTGTTAGAATGAGTCAGGTTACAACATTCTTCAATGATTGGTTGATCAGGGGGATTAAACACACCAACTTTAATCACTTTCTCTTCCGTTGTTGATAGTCCATTAGAAGCGGTAACACCAATACTGTATTCGCCATCTAACAATAACATTATTCGAAGCATTGGGCCAGTTTCATTTGCTACAACATCTCCATTGATAGTCCATGCATATGTCAAATCAGCCCCAATTATATCAGCATAAAACACAGCATAATCTCCAGTTGGTAAAACAGGCGTAGAAGTTTCAACTTTCACTTTTTTTAGACTTGGTTTTGCTGTGATGTTAAACATTTTAGTCATATTACTAATTTTATTCCATGCGGTTACAGTAAAGATGAATGGCCCAGGATCAGACGCTAAAATTGTTGCTGAAATACCAGGTAATGAACGTTGATCAATAAACCACGAAAAAGAGACATCTGTTCCGGCTGAAACAGAGGCATTTAAAACAGTTGATATGTTAATAAGAACTTCTGTTGGTGTGATCATCAAACTCAAAATAGGTTGCTGGGCAGTGATTACAAGAGAGGCAGCGTGTTGATTAGATACAGGACTAAACGTAATGACCTTAACGCTATAATTCCTTGCGGCTGTGTACATTCTGTTGAAAAGATGAGAAGGACCTTGCTGCTCCATCATACCGTCAACAAACCATCGAAAAGAAACATTATCTCCAACATCAAAGATAGCTTCAAGTTGATTCAATTCCTCGGTTGATACAAATTGCTGTGAATTTCCTTTAATTCTTAAACCAGATAGCATATCTAAAGATTGTATATTAACATCCACTACTTTTGATGTAACATTATTAAATACTTTCAGCTGCAAGGAATATACACCTGTGTTAGTGAGATTGATGTTGACTCCACGATCATTTGAAACAATGACATTATTTAATCTCCATTCAAAATTCAGGCTAGTACCACTTGTTGTTATAGCTTGAAATCCCCATACACCACTTGCAACAATCAAGTCTTTACTATTATCAAGGTTTGAACCATTAAATCTAACTGATATTCCACCAACAGCATTTTCAACTCTAATTGTGCGTTCTATTGAAACCCTACTCACTTTGTTTGACATGATTAATCGGATAGGAAATTCGCCAGCTTTGAAAAATGTTACAACAGCTTGTGCAGCATTCGTTTGTCTTTGTTGACGATCTAAATTGCCGTGCGAAGGGTCGATCTGCCAGTTATATGTAATTGAATTTGTAGCTGAAATGCCAGTAACAAGAATTGTTGCTTGCCTTGCTATAGCTACTTGAACTATAGTGCTAATTCTAATAGAGGCCAACTTTAAATCAACTTGAACATCAATTTTGAATTGATTAGTTAAATTAGAGACATTGTTAAACCCTATAACTGTTACTTCTGTTAATCCTAGTGTGCTGAACATATGACTTGCAACAGATTGACTTGATATTGTGTTGTCGTCAAAGACTAATTCAAAAGATGAATTTGTGCCCTTTTTACTACCAGGTGTAAACGTAGCAGTACTGTTCTGCATCACATAGCCAATATCTGTAACTTTTTCCAATATTTGCTGAGAAGAATTAATAGTTAAAGTAATATCTTCAACCGGCGCTTGTACAAATATTTGAGAAGAAAAGCTGGTAGCACTTGCTTCATTCCATGTTGTGATATTAATATGGACAGCACCAATGGATGAAAACAGGACAAGTTCAGTACGTCTTGCTAAATTTGTTTTGTTGGTTACTAAGCCATCATAATTGTAAAAGAACAATGTATTATTTGGATAGACAAGTATAATAGGCATAGGAACGTTAATTGCAACAAAAGGAGAATGTTCAATTTTGAAACCAAGTACTGAGTTACGAATGCTGATAACTTGATTGAGAATTATAGTTGGAGTAACCCTGTTATAAAATGACAATGTGACATTAAAATCACCTTCCGTGTTGAATATATGCGATGCTTGCCTTGGTGTTGTTGTTGAAAATGACTCAATTAACTGACTACCATCGTCAAAATCCCACGTGAAAAAAGAATTAGTTCCTGAATTATGCTGAACAGGGATGATCACTTCTGAACCAACTAAACCAAAATTTGGCGGAGACCATACAATGTCTATAGTTTCCTGTATATCATAAATAGCACAAAGCCTCGATCGACTCACAGCATTTTGGGCTTCCACACAAATAGTATAATTACCGGCTAAGTTGAACTTTGTAGAGAAAATAAAGCTTTTATTATTATTAAGAAGAGGACTCCATAGGCCAGAATTAATGCGGTATGCAAAACATGGGGCACTCCCGGATGCAATTGTTCCCTCAATGATGATATTCTCAGTAGTACTGATAACAATCCTAGAAAAATTCACGTCAAATGATTTGATCTCGTCAAAAGCAGCTACAATTAGAACATTGTTCTTGCTGTTTATACTGTTATTTGCTGTTAAACTGACATTGAATCGACCAGCCGTTGAATAAATATGAGTAACTTCTTTTGCAAATGGAGCATGAATTACTGAAGTACCATCCCCAAATGACCATTGTGTGTCAACATCAACTCCACCACATAATTGACCTTTAAACAATGTTGTTTTGTTAACAGTTACAACAATGACACCACTTGGAGGTATAAAACATTTGACATCAATGCGTGGTATAGCTTTCTCTTCAACTAATATTGAAATTCCATGAATATATCCATTACTAGATGGGAAAAATAGTTTTGATGCTGTTTTATTTGAAATATTATTTTGAGCAAACACAGAAACATTCATAGCAGTACTTTCTTTGATTTCAATTGTTAAGATATTATTGCTTGCAGTAACTAGTTGTCCGTTAATAATCCATTGGTAATTAACATTATTACCATCTGTTGAAGCTACAAAAGTTTTGTTTTCTCCAACAACAAGTTCTGTGCTGCATTGTGGATCGATCACTATACTTGTGATTTTTCTTTCTACGGTGATCTCCCATTGGATAGTATGCGTAACATCCATAACAGTGCTACGTATGATTGCAGTAACTATTTGAAATGCTACAAAATTAAATGTTATATTCTCTGAAAAATAACACACGGCATCCGGTAATAACAGACAATCGATTCCAGGTTGACATACAGCGTTACAAGTCCATGGACGAGGTTTTCCGTCAATTGATCTTAACGTTGCATCAACAGCACTTGTATTAACAGCTACAATAAAACTTCTTGTTTCACCCACACCAAAGTAAGAATTCTTGATAGGTATAAATGCAACATTATCTGCGCTTACAACATCAACAAATGTAAAATTGACTGTTAAATGATTGATGTAATTACCATCGGTTAATTGACCAAACAGTTTAAATGATGTTGGATTCTTAATGTTTAATGTTAGACTTGACACTACAGATGCATCATCAAATAAAGCGCAAATAACAGTACCATAAGACAAACACGTTGTTGATGTTGAAGATAGAGATATTACTTTATTTGATGATGTCCATTCGATTGTACCCGAAGATATATTGTGAGCTAATGCAATTTTAATATCAATATTGGTAGGCAGTATAATATGATCAGTATCAGTGACAATGCGTCCTAGAGATCTGGTAATACTCAACGTATCACTTCTTACAAAATATTGCCTCACATCAAATGAATCTTCGTAGGAAATAGTTAACGCAACATGTGGAATTATTTGACTGGGATTTTCTGTGACAACAGATATTTCGTTGTTGGCTACGAGTCGGAGGGATTGTGGCAATAAAGCAACGTGTGTTACTTCAGATGTAAATGGAAATTCCTCAGTACTGCATCCATTGCTTCCTGGATTACTACCGGTACACCGTAGTTGACACCTTATGTCATTATGTGTCGGACCTACGGCATCACCGCAATGACATGTGTCACCATTTCTTGAATAATATTCTTTTTGAATTAGTCGACAAAATATTTCACAACTATTGTTTGAAAGAGATGGAGACGAACTTCTTGTGAAGAGAACAACTTTAGGTGAACCTTGAGTGTCGTTATTATCGATGCAGCTCCAAAGACGAGTTCCATCGTCTACGAAAAAGCAATAAAACAAATCAAAAGTTAATTTCATTTTCAAATGCCACAATTGTCACAATTTACTTAGCAAACTGCCATACAAAACCGTAAACAGTGCAATCAAATGTATATCATTTCTAAAACTTCTAGAAGCGTCTAGTGCTATAGACGATATATAAACGCACTGATCTAATAATGTATTACCGAATATGTCGTTAATACAAAATTGTCGTTAAATTCAGTTTTGATTGATTGAATAAATTGAATAAATAATCAATGTATAGATCAACGCATACGTAACAACTACAAATTAAGTCTGAGATGTGATTATAAAATGCAGCATCAAATGTTTTTGTATAGGATGTAATTAGGTATTCCACCTTTAAATAGCCAACAGCACATACATGCATTCTGAGATGTGATTATAAATGCAGTACCGGGTATACATTATCTGTTATAGGGTGTAATTAATGAAATTCTTTCTAGCTAGTCATTTTTATTCCAAATCTTATCATCTACAATCATCTATTTTCAGCCGTAAGTACTCGTTGGTTTTGTTTTTATTAAGCAAATGCAATGGAATTCTGTTTGTAATTTCTGATAAAATCCTAGAATAAAACAATTGGTACTTTGGTGTTGCTTTGACTTTTCATAATTTAAAAGTCAAGATACAAACAGGGTCCGACAAAAGTAGGAATCCTGAAATCATAGATTTAGTAAGGCTAGAGCAAATCCAGAAGAAAATTAATACTTTTTTTGATTTATTGGTCCAACTTCGACAAAATAGAATTCAGAAGAAAATGTTGGAATGCATCTAGAAATCCAGAAGGCTGAACCTTTATGTTGGACCCCCCTGGATATGGGTAGCTGCTTGAATAGTTGAGCAAATCTTCTTCCGCGAATAGTAAGCAATGTACGAGAAAAAAAGTCGGGATCCCGGTAATCCCGGATAGCTCAGCTAAATAGACCAAAAACCAGAAGTTTGTAATTTTTGTAAAACAAATTTAGTAACATTTCTATAGACACCCCATTTCTGATTTTGAAAAACTTTTTCCGGTCCCAAAGCTAGATACCAATATTTTGTAAATTGGATTTCCCAGAAGGTAAAATCTTTTCTCTGAATCTGATCAGAATGAGTTTGTAGACTGTTATTTGAAATGTGCACATACAGCAAACATAATGAGGATAATAATTACCGTCAGAATCTCTTCGAAAACGATTCAGTTTATTTTTGCATGAATCTAAAATTATAAGATAGAAATAAAGTCAATATCACATATACGTTTGAAACCTAGATCATTCAAAATGAAACTGCTTTGATGGCTATATTGAAATGTTCGACAATTTTAAATGTTCAAGCAATATTGGGAAGGGAAATGTTTTGCTGAGAAAGAAAATTATATAATGATAATGTACAGTGTACAGCATAACTACTTTATAGAAAATAATAAGAACAGGAATTCTATCTTTCTTGCAAAAAAAATAATACACAAAAGTTGCTAAATGTGTTTAGTGAACAGTGAGACACTCAAACTGGATATTGTGTTAAAAAAAGATGTTTATTGCTTCATTCCATTATGTACGCTGTGGGGCAAAATTCCAAAGAAAATATTTTAAAAACCTGTAGGATTCTGGAAGGTAAAATGGTTGTCAGGTAAAATGTTTGTAACGGTCACTTCAAATACACATGTGTAATACAGTCAAACCTGTTATAACGGTCATCTCTATACAGTGGCCACCTGTCCATAGTGGACACTCTTGCAATGTCTAAAATAGTATTTTCTATTAAATCAAACCGGTATATAAAGGCCACCTGTCTATAGTGGTCAATTTATCTACATTTCACAGCTGGCTGTTATATACAGGTGTCAGTGTACAGGGAATGTGTTAGGTTGGCTTATGAAATAATGAGTTATAATGCATAATTCCGTATACTAATGTGTGTAAAGATAATAATTTGAACAAACAAAATAAACAAATCGGTTTCTAAAAAGATGATAGAGATAAACATCAGCTATTGGCAGAAAAGAATAATATCAATGATGAAATGTGAATCCGTTACGCATGCAACATGTGGCATGTTAAAAAATAAGCTTCACAGAAAGGGAATAACTAACCATGTTTGATTGTATTTAGAATTGAATTAAAATTATCAATTACCTTTGAATTCAGCATTTGTGTGTATATATGCAACAGAATGTCCACTTAAATGCAAAGGTGATGCACATTGTATTCTATCTTGTTTATTTTGATTAATAATTAATTTCCCGTGTGATGATAATAACCATTCTGATAGCCATAATAAATGACAGTCACAATGAAAAGGATTATTTTCTAATGATCTGTAAACAAAAGAAATAAAAAAGCTACAGTCAAACCTGTTGTCACGGTAACCCCTATACATTATCATCATCGTCATTTATTCAGAATTTCCTGAGAAGTATACACAAGCCAATAACAGTAGTAAGACACTTTTTTAACAGAACTGATTTACTAACATTACATATAAAAAGATCAAATTACAAACAATATAATCTTCTCAAGGAGACACTTAAAATTGGTCCTTCTTGAATCATCCTCCATTGTTGACGGGAGATCGTTCCATTTATGCACACCAGCATTTTTGAACAATCGGTGATGTCTTGACTTGACGTACATTTCATTGTGGATGTGGGATCTTTTTGGTGGTATGTGGTTGTTGAAATATATTGGGCGACCACATGAAAATAGTGGACACCCTTCCGCTGTCCAAATAGAATTTTCTATTGAATTAAACCAGTATATAAAGTCCACCTGTATATAACGATCATTTTCTCTATAGCTGACTGTTATTATATGTTGGGAACAAAGCGAGCAAGTGATTTTCAGCTCCCCAAGTTTCATGAACTATGATTTCATGAACACCCTTTCGACAAATCAGAATGCAGAAAACTATTTGAGGTTTGTTGAAAACAGTGTTTTAACATTGAAGGATTTTGTAAAGGGGCAAGTTTGACCGGCAGCCAGAGCTCAAGTTGAAACAGTTTTCAAAATCCTGGCTCTGAGTTTCAAGATTCAGATATCAAAATAGCACAACAACCGCAATGTAAACGACATTGCTGTTAGATTAGTTTGGTGATGCTTATCAGGCTTTGATAGTAAGGGGGATTCTGGGACTGAGAATTCCAGAGGCTGAAATCATTTACATGATGTAATCACTGGCAAAATCTCGGAACAAAAAATTAGAATTTAGGAAGGAGAAATATTTAATTGAACCCTGCCGCTGGTCAACGTAATGTTCAACAAAAAATGGATTACAACACATGAAAATAGCATCATGATACAATTGAATAAAACGTACAATGTTTTAATATTTCCCATTGTGCTAAGAAATGATTTGCCGATGGTTTGCACTCCATTATCTGATAAATCACTGCAACGAGAAACAACTCAAATATTGCAAAACAAAAGTAATATCGGATCGGACTGTCACAATCTACATGATCCTGATAATCTAGAACAATGATTTTGTTTTGTAATTTAAATACTCAAATACTAGATTTTTAGTTAGCTTTACTTGATCTTCATGTCATTAAGTTCAAAACAGGGCCAAATAAAAAATTAACGGGTTCTCGTCAGAAAAAATGAGGCAGGCGGCTTTTATTTTTATTTTTTTCTAGGGTGAGGCAACCCAAAATATACAATGTCAGGCATAATATATATTTATAGAATTGTTATAATTGTTATTAATTGCTTAATGCGCTTTGCTTCGACTGGAGATTACCTGTATTTTGAAAAGTGATCAATATTTTCGTTACATTAACATTATAACTTTAAAAAATAAAAAAGTCAACTTTTTAACAAATAAAAATAAAATAAAATGCGAAGGCAAATTTGACATGAGTACGTTGACAACAAACTGTAAATTTTCCTTTTCTGGTCAATTCTTCAAATCAGTTTTGCAACATGCAAAGACTTTTAAAGCCAGCTTGCAGATGATTGTGAATTTTACTTATCGGAATTGCATTTAAGCGGGTTACACTTTAAATAAACTAATAAATAAACTTACAGATGTTGAAGTGAAGTCGATGTTGATAATATATTTTCTAATAGTGTAGTTACATTTTTCAACTTCCTGCAAAACAATAACAAAGACATATCATCTATGGACAAACTTAAAACAAATCGTAGCATAGGGGAGAGTGAGATGAATTATTAACCCCACTCTCCCCTAGTTATACTGGCATCGAACATCAACATATCTAGTAGGCCTATGCATTCTACAGCAAAAAACGTCGCCACAAAGATACAAAAATCAAAGCATTATCAAATTGCTTTCATTTCCAATATGTCAAAGAAAAACGTTAGTCTATGATTAATTTCTTAAGAATATCAATAATTATAATAATAATAAATATTATCCAATAGCAGTAAAACAGTGCTCAATGTCTGTTGACAGAGCTGTAAATATAAATAGAGGAGTCAAAGACTACACATTTTGTTACTGCAACTTAAAGTTTCACGCTTTATTGCGATCATCAGACAGTTAAAACTAGAATATCAAAAAAATATCAGAAAAACAGAATATCAATAATTTTGTATTGATGTACTTACAGAGATTGAAGCTTCGTTAATTTTGATAAATAATATAATTCTTTTAAATTCAATTCAAAATTGAATAATTCTCTAAAAATAAATAATAATAACGGAAAAATTAAAAATCAATTTGGAATTAATATTTATAATAACTTGCTGTCACAAGTGTAATTCTTATATCACAATAGGCAAGTAGGCCTACATTTTGGATATTCATATAATGCGTCATAAGGGTCCTATATTCATACATGATGCGTTATTGGCCTATATTTTGTGCGTGAAAATGCATTTTCGACCTTGTTATTTCAACCGTGATTGTAAGCTAAAAAGAAATTCATTGAAAAAATATTGCAACATGTTTGTGTGAAAACCACAACAACATTTGCTATAGTGGTCAGACCTTCCAAGTCTCACGCTTTTACATTGATTCTCACGGTCTCACAGCTTCTCTCACATTCTCATGTCAAAATCCAATCTTAATCTGAAGAAAATCCAATCTACTTTCAGTGTAAAAAACCCTTTGATAATCCGGAATTTCAAAAATGTCACTGTTTTTTCAAATCTCAAGTTGGAAGGTCTGATGGTGGCGCACTTCAAAGTTGTATTATGTTTTGCGTGAAATTGTGACAATTGAGTGTGTGAATGCTTTTTCACAACTTCACGCACAAAATACAGGCGAATCACATGCCACATATAAACATGGGGACATTGTGGTACTATGACAGATTATGTAAATGGCCAAATATCCATTAAATCAATGTTTCAACTTATAATTGAGAGATCGGTTCAGTTTAGGGTTATTAGGCCTATATAGTTAGTGACCTCACATTGCGGACGAGTAATATGAAAATAGGAGTTATTAAGAAATATAGTTCAACAGTACCGGCATTATTCAGTTTGAAGAGTATGGCATTGCCGCATTGAATTCCACAAGATAACATTTTCAAAGACGCTCGAGCTGCCAGCAAAAATTAACCCTTTATTCTTAGAATGATAGGCCTACATTTTGTTGTTTTTTTACGTTAAAATCTGAAAAATCTCGCTTGGAGAGGGAGAAGATACAGATTCGTTAAAGAATCCGAATATTATATGGCTGCCCCTGTGATCTTGTCAAAAAGTGCTTATCTTTGTAAACTGATTACCTTGACAGATTCATACTGTAATGACTTGTACTTGAGGAAGGGGAGTTTTTTTATGCTTGTTTGAGGATTTCTAAATATCCCAGTACTGGAATTTGTTTAGTACAGTTGCTAAGTGTTACGTTTGTAAGTCAATGATAAAAATTTTTAACGGGAGGGGGGGCAACGTTAGCATATTTCATAATTATTTAAATGAGTAGCCTGATATATTTTGAAACCACTGGTGCTTGGTCTTAAAAGTGTTTGACTTAAATGCTAAGACCAAACCTTTAAATAGATGATTGGGGCGGGGAGAGTATCACACGGGACTTTAGTTCGAAGTAGGCTATAGCAATTCACATCGAAAATCATTGTGTGTTCAAGATTTAGCAGTTAAGCCCTTTCGCAAATGTATTCCAGATTTCCAGGATGAACTCTTTAGTAAACAAACTCGGCTTCAAGTTTAATCCACAATAAATCTCAATAGGATGTGTTTTATCGATATAAAATCCGATAAATAATACTTACAATGTTTGAATACGTTGATTTAGTTTAAAATCCAAAGATAATTCAATAAATGAATCTTTGTTATAGCATTTTGCTATCGACGAGAACAGTTCACAGCCATTGTAAAAATGGCCGCCGAAATGATCAAGTTCATTTTTCTTCGTTTGTTTAGTACTACTTAATGTATAAACGATACAAAATAATAATATAACCCAACCATAATAGTTCAAATTCCTTTTAGTCATATTCTGTAGTTGTAAAAACGTTGCTTGAACATTATTTGGCTCCAAACTTTGAGTACAATGTAATAAAAAAGACCACCTGTCCAAACTTACAGATGAAATAAACGAAACAACTTTGGACTAATAAATATTCAAAAGATCGCAAAAAACGATAACGGCATGATGATATGAACAGTAAAATACCAGTTAGATAATAAAATATATCTTCTTGTTAGCTTGTTTCTAAGTATTTAGCCAATTGAAGAGGTAATTTGAAGCCGGTATGTCAAGATCTGCGTAGGCCTAGAAGAGGAAACAAAAAAACGACAAATGTTCTACACAACAAAGAGAATTATTAGCATGACGATAATCACGAAAAAGTCAATAACATAGAAAGTTTGATAATACTAGTGTAATCATGGCGCAATAAAGTATCATAGATCAGGTGAAACAGGTTAAGATAGACTTCACAGTTAATAAGTTACCATATCATTAAAAGCAAGTCATCGTATCTTATGAAACTGGCGAGAAACTTGGCTTTGCTAGAAAGCCAAAACAATTAAACTTATTTTGGGAATCCGAGAAGTAATTTGACAAACAAAACAACACAGATATAAAACGTGCATTAAAATTGAAATCAGATAGTATCAGCCAACGGTATGCGGAAAAATCGTAACAGATAGGTTGGAATAAACGACTAAACTTGTTACTCGAGGAATTCAGTTGGAATAAATTTACAATAAATAGGCCTACCTTAGAATTCCAAACCAGAAAGTAAAAAACGAGTAAAATTTCAAAAGCAATTGAATAACTCTTTGATGATGTCCGTGTGAATTTAAAGAAATAAAAACGATGTATAGTATAAATCCGCTATCATAAAACTCTGCAATATCATCAAAAATTTCAAAGCAGAGAGATATTTCGTCACGGTTGGATTCATATTTTGCTTTCAAATAAAACAATCGTTGGTTTTGTTTCGTCCAACAAGATCGTGTTGTCTTTGTCCATCTCCAAGGTAACATATTTGATTGTCTTTGATCAACAAGAATTGCAACAGAATTTAAAAACTGTTCTTTTCGATGGTTAGAGTAGATTATGTTATTGCTCTTTAATAAATTTATATAAAGGAAGAATCTGATGTACATATGTAGAAACGTTTAGATTTTATTTTCCTGAAATGTCAAAATGTTGACATATAAGATAATTCGGACAATAGAAATCCTAATCGTCAGGATGACCGTCATTCACTAAAATATTCTATATAAATTATCAAAGGGATGACCGATGCTACGATTTATCGGCCAAGGTTTACCAACACTAATTAGGCCTAATTAGTAATTACACTAATAAACGTTTGTATTCGAATACATTTGTAGTGATGTGCTAAAATGTGTTGCAAATCTGAACTATATGCAGTATTTCGTCTTCGCAAAGCTCGCAAGCTCTCTGGTATAGCCATTCTGAAACATTGGATGGCAAACAAAATCGAAGAGGCGAAACGGAAATGCGTGGGACAGTATTTTAGGATGCCATGAAGGAGATCTCCACCCATTTATACGCCTATCTTATATGCTACAACATACTACATTGAAAACCCGATTTTATGTTTATTCTCTATTCTATTACGTAAATCAGTCCTGTGAAAAAAGTTATTGTAAAACTTATCAGGTTCTGAATGAATGAATGATGATGGATGATGATGATGGTTGTAAATACTCTTTACTGATCTCATCATCTCAGCCGCGACACTGCAGATCAATTTCAACAGATTTCATGGCAGATAGGTCTCAATTGTCAATGCACAACGATGAGCTGCAGCTACTCACAATGCAATTCCCTCTTGACCAGTCCATCCGCCATCCTCAAATGGTACTCATTTGATGTATTAGATTAAGTCAAGCCCTTTGGGGGATTTGAACCACAACCGATCAGATATGAGCCGGCCATAGTGGATTTCATGTATGTTACGCCGAATATATCCGGCGTAAAATGTAGCTGATTTTCCGAAAATTTGGCGTACGGATTCTCAAATCCTGGTATTTTCCTATAGTTTTCAACTAATTGTTGGCGTATTTTGGCGTGGTGTAAAATTTGCGGTCTGAGTTCGGCTGCTCTGCCATCTGAGCTAAAAAATTCTCCTAGATAAGGTAGATATCCGAAAACTAAACAAATAGGCCTACAAATGTTACTAGGAGAAATACATTTTAACTGGAGTTAAGTAAATAATATAGAATATAAATTTATAAAACTAATACATGTGCTATATTTATAGCATATAATTAATATATAAATCTTTACATCTTCAGAAAGGTTGACTCAAGATTACCAGTTTAGTCCGTTTGGTGAGTTTAACTTGCAATCTTTGAGTCAACTTTTCTATATCGCTCTGCATTTAGCATGGAGCACTTTTAATGATGTTTTGCCTAGTATATTTATAATTATATCAATCTTTATATATTACCCTTCGTTCATGAATAAAACCCCAAGAGGCATAAATTTGAGATTAATCTAAGGCGAATAAGTGTATCATTGTAATCCGTATATGGTATAAAGTACAAAACAGAGAAAATGTTGGCTATATGTATAGACTTGGCCCCAATTGTATATCCAAAATATTTATATAAGTGTATATGGTCTACTTTGCAGTATCGTTTTATCCTTATTAACATGTTCTTCAAAATAAACAGAATTGAATCGTTTACGCCTCTCACAGTGACGTTTCGTAAAATACGTGCGTATCAAACATCGTTAATAATTCTTCTTTTGAACGTGAAAATCTAATATCACTTCCAGGATAAGACTGCGGATTTCTAGCCAATTCATCTCTGCGTTCTGCAGCTGAAAACCGAGCGATTTGTTCCAAGCGAGATGATTCAATGCGACCGGTTTGATTGACCAATTTCTTGAAAACACCATCTTCTTGTGATAGAAGTTCTAAGGGTTCATCGAACTGAACAATTTTACCAGCATCTAAAACCTATCAAGTCACGTCAAAAAATAAACACAAATTAATGTCACCATATCAAAGTGATGTAATAGTATGCAGTGAAACCTGTATATAACAGCCAGCTACTAGAGATAGATAAATTGACCATTATAGACAGGTGGCCTTTATATACAGGTTTGGTTCAATAGAAAATAATGTTCAAGACATTGCAAGAGTGGCCACTATAGACAGGTGGCCGCTGTATAGAGGTAACCGTTAGAACAGGTTTGACTGTACTAAGGAGGATTAGCTCAGATGGCAGAGCAATCGAACTTCAGATCGGATCATATCTGATCGACCGTGGTTCAAATCCCCTTAAGGTCAACTCAGCCTTGACTTTATCTGAAACATCAAATGAGTACCATCTGAGGATGGCGGATGGAATGGTCCAGAGGGAATTGCATTGTGAGTAGCTGCGGCGCATCGTTGCGCATTGACAATCGAGACCTATCTGCCATGAAATCTGTTGAAATTGATCTGCAGTGTCGCGGCTGAGATCAACAAAGAGCGTTTAAAATCATTGCTCTCAGCGAAAAAAAGCCACTCATCTAGAAATAGAGGAGTGGTACGGGTGCCTTCGGTAGGGCGACACCGTCTACATTAATTATTACTGTACTAAGAAATTCAACCAAAGTGAGGGTTCCTGCTGGAAGTAGTAATTGTAATTGAGACGGAATCGTCCTACCGCATGCGTCCGTACCACTCTTCTATTCCTACATGGAGGGCTCTTTTCGCTAAGAGCAATGATTATAAATGAAATTTACTGACCTCATCCGTGAAACTGCGGACTAATTTCAACAGATTCATAACAGATGGGCGTCGACTGTCAATGCGCAACAATGAGTCGAAGCTATTCACAATGCAATTCCCTCTGGACCATTCCATCTGCCATCAGAAGATGGTACTCATTTGATGTTTTGATCAAAGTCAAGGCTGAGTTGACATTCGGGAGATTTGAGCTTCAATGGATATTCAGGGGGCACCCCTTCGATATTCAGTAACTTCCCGACTAAGTTGGTATTTATAGCGTAGTTTGGATCCCGGTCCCGGGGGTAACTTCCATTACGCCTCAACGGGGTTATTCAAATAAAATTGCGGTAGAATGACCATATAAATGTTTCACTTCATGAAAAAGATAACACAAATATTTTTTAAAAAGGACAGATTCAACCATAAAAATGAGGAAAAAATTTGTAAGCGAGAAAACGTTTTGCAAAGTTAAGTTAACAAATTACAAAGGTGTTTAAAAGTATACCTCAAACAAATTTTCATGACAAAGGATACCTTAAAATTGCTTTCTAAACTTTGAAAAAGGCATTCTTAATAGATGTATTTGTATCTTTGTACAGAGATGGATAGAATTATATCTGCAAAGAGTTACTGAGTAATCTTACATGAGTTTAATTACTTTTATAGTCCATTTTATTATAATTCTTACCATAATCCTATCAGAATCCATGATTGTATTTAAGCGATGAGCCACAGTCAAGACAGTACAATCTTTGAATTTCTCTCTGAGAGTTCCTTGGATCAGCTTGTCGGTTCTATCGTAAAAAAAATTAAATAAAAATATATCATTTGCATTTTTTGAGGCATTCTTACTTATGTGCAAGACGAGTTTTACAATCTGAGATTTACAATCCTAATGCAGCATAAAAGTTAAATGAGTTACACATAGAGTCACGGCTCAAAATCAAGAAGGTCGAAGCACTCGTCGTGAACACTGTTCCACATTTATCCTGAACAATCAAATCCCCCTTTAGCAGTTTGTAATTAAAGATGTGTTACTTACGCCATATCAACATTCGCTGTTCCTTCATCAATCACCAAAATCTTATTCTTTCTTAATATAGCTCTTCCTAAACAAAGCAACTGTCGTTGACCAACGCTGAAATTTGAACCAGCCTCAGCTAATTCAGAATAAAGTTGATGTGGTAATTCAAGAACCAGGTCTCTCAGCTGAACCTTGAATGAAAGAAAACATTATTTTAATAAATCAAAAAGATTAAAACAAAAGATGTATCATAGATAAAAAATAAATTCCGTAAGCCTATCTATCAGATTTAATGGTGTTCGATAGATTGACATGAACGGTTAAGGTACTCACTGGCTGCAAACAATGAAAGTCAAATCTGTTATAGCGGTCACCTCTATAAAGCAGTTACCTGTCTATAATAGTCACTCTAGCAATTTCCCTAAATAGTATTTTCTATTGAATTAACTCTGTAGATAATGACCACCTGCATATAGCGGTCAATTTATCTACCTCTCATAGCTGGCTGTTATATACAGGCTTCACTGTACCTGAAACAGTGTACAAACGCACTGTTTTCAAGCATAAACTGTCATCAATTAACTTGATGGAAAAGCATTATAAAGCATCTCCATTACCTTGGTATAAAAATGTTACTATAATACAGGTTAAGACGGGAAATCTATTTTTACCAACGGATGATTCAAGTATCAATAAGGAGTTCATAATAAGATATATAATAGATATATACAGAGCCATCTATTTACAAGAGTTGGGACACTTCTGCCATTTTTGTATCTTTTCGCCTGGACCCGAGCACGTTTTTAACAGTGCGCATGTGCAGGAGAATGTTGTGTGTTTTTTCAGCCATATTGTATTGTATTTTTTCGCGCGTTTCACTTGAAATGATTGAGAACCTGTTTTCAAAAGAACAAAGATGGCATCCAAAAATCACGTGACTGGCATCTGTCCAATTGGAGACGATAGCGGCACATGAAAGCGTGTCCCAACTCTTGTAAATAGATGGCTCTGGATATATCTATTATATTATGATTGTATTGATTTTCTTACTTCATCGAGTGCATCCCATATATCACTGTCAGCATAATCATCAAAAGGATCCAAATTATAACGAAGGCTTCCACTGAACAACACAGGATCCTGAACACGACAAAAATAAAACATTGAAAAATGATTCAAATATGAATTTTATGGCCTCTCTACTAACGTTACTTTCAAATTGCATGTACAGCCGATATTTATCGAGATAGCAATACTCTTTCACCCAACAAGGAACACCACAAATCACGGGCAGAATTAGCTGACAAAGACAATTGTAAACATTACCAAGGTAGCCACAACGTGTGTATATATATATATATATATATATATATATATGTAATGTTTGGCCTCACTCCATAACGGCCCTCAACTCCACGCACACGCTACGATGAGGATTTGCATGGAGTCGAGGGCCGTTATGAAATTAGGCCAAATAATTCTCATAAACTTATAAACATCTGATAGAGGCTGATATTTGCTACGAATATACATGTGTTATTGCTAAATTGCTTGAAAGGTCTAAAGGCCATTCCAGTGGTTTGCATTTAATACAGGAAATTGTCACTCAACAGAGGTATATCGAATTGATATTATCCCTCGATTGTAATATTGTCTGCAAGTACAACTAAAATTCCGATTTTTTCATAAAAACGGAGCGAAGTCAACAACTATCGATAATACTTTTGCAGCTACAGTCGACGCTGGAAATCGAAAATAGTTCGTTTCGAATCCCGAACGTCAACAGTTTCAACTTCTAATGTATATATCTGTTAGGAAACGAAATGTACTGATTTATTGACTGCAAAGCGTTGCCGATTGGGCTCTATTATTATTAATTATTGAAAGAGTATACATCACCTGTGGTATAACCGAGATTCGTTTTCTCAAATCAAGTAAGCTTAAATCTTGAACATCAATGCCGTCGATTCTCAAACAGCCACTTGAATGAGCCATTCGAAATAACATCGAAAGGAGTGATGATTTCCCTGCCCCAGTACGACCAACAATGCCAACCTAATTATGAAACATATATACATTCATTGAATTGAATAACGATGCAATGAAAATGAAAGACTTCTGCTACATCACGCCCTAAGTTCGTAACATACAGTATTAGAATATTGTTCCCCTATGGTCACCTGCAAAGGCATTATCCATCGGTGACCTGGAAAATGCCCAAAGAATGTTTACAAGACGCTTGATCGGAATTCGTGGTATGGACCAGCCTAGCTACAGGGAAAGACTACAAAAGCTAAACATGTACAGCCTCCAGAGACGGAGAGATCGCTTTTGCGTAATTTATGTTTGGAAATACATCCATGGATACACTCCAAACAAGTTTTAAGTATTTAATTAGCCCTCGAACCGGCATTCGAATCATCTTGCCCAAAATTAACCATTGCATTGCAACAAACGTCAAACGATTGCAAGAAGCATCTATCCTATTATTGTTATATCATGGTGCAGAAATATTTAATGTCTTTCCATATAACTTGAGTGGATGGAGCACTTTCAAGAATCCTCCAGATTTTAAGTATCATTTAGATCAATTTTTGACATCAATTCTAGATCAACAAACAGTTCTGAACTCATCATCTTCTCCATCTAGTAACCTAATTGATCAAGTGCGTCAGACGAAGTACCGTAATTAATATGTTACGCTTATCACTATGACTTCAAATAAACACTTAATTTTGTTCAAAAAATCCAAACAGCTAAATTTAGCTCCACCTTACTTTTTCATTTGCTCTCAAACAAAAATATAAATTTTTCAAGACAGGAGGCAGAGATTCATGGTATGTAAATGAGGCTTTCTCTGCTGTTATTAAACCAAATCGAGGCCAATTCGATGGTAATTCAACCGAGGTTGGGTGATCTGGTTCTGGTTTGATTTGCGAATATTCAACCACTCTTTCAGCTGACGTCATCTGCGGAGAAAAAATGGCAAATAATCAATATATATGCATAACAAAATATATGTTGATGCAAATTATATGTTAAATTAAAAAAATCAATGTTAAATCTGAAACAAATAATGGTTGGAATAAAGTATAAAATGATTCATTACAGTATTTGGTTTTATTGAAACGATTTTCATTTTGTGTTGTCGTATCAATTCGGATACAAAAATTTTGTACTGCATTGTAAATTCAGGATTCATTTTAATCATATCATAATTGTTAACTTCGAACTCTTCAAATTGAAATTGAATTAGAATTTAATGGTTAACATCATTCGAAAGCAGCCCCTCTGAGCAGTATTTATGACCCTTAATAGACAGAAGAAAATGCTTGTCAAGGAACGACACAAATCACGGGCAGACATAGCTCAAAAGGAAAATTGTAAACAAAGGTAGCTGCAACGTGTATGTACATGTAATTCCCGTAAACTTATAAACAACAGATAGACTGATACTTGCTACGAACACATGCGTATTATAAACTATAAAACTATAGACAGCTTTAATAAATACTTTGACTAGCTCCCAGTTCCTTTCATTACGTCATCATTACCAGTACACTATATGACGTCACAATGAGTATATCTCTCCGACATTTGTGTCATTCTTCGACTGAAGACAGAACAAAACTTTACTTGTGCTATTTGAAGATAGCATTACTGATTATTTATTACCGAGTTGGAAACTCATTATCATAGAAATATTGAGGTAAGCACTTTATCCATTTGATGTTATATTTATTTTAATTAATTAATTCTCAATTCTGATAAGTACCGAGATAAATATCGTTGCTCAATTGACTTTATAAATCTATTAATTAATTGCAACAAAGGATGGTGCGGTGTACAGTAGTAGGACAGTGCAGTGTTAACAATTAGATGTAATTGATGGATAGAACAGGTTTCTTACGCAGCCATAGAGAGACATTATTTATTTGTATACTGTGACGAGACATGCTTTTTCACATACAATTTAAAAGCTTGAAACTTTTCCATTAAACGATTCAAGACTCACGACTTTTTATACTACCTTTCAGTTGAATAAGATGGCAGCATTGGATATTAGATATTTATTGCATACCACTGTTCATGAGGATTTACTATATATTACATCTGATGAAGATTATTCAAACGATGAATCAGAAATCGGTGAAAGCCAAACCGCACCCTCTAGGTTAAAAGAGGAACAATTGCTTATCAAAATTGCTCGACTTGAAATAGAACTACAAAGAAAATGCAAAAACGAACAACTACTGCTTGAAAAAATCGATAATCTCACAAAAGAGAATGCTTTATTGAAAGCAGTCAGTTATCCTGCTACCACAGAAGAAGAAAACCAAAGTTGTTGTTTAATTGCATTCTGTGGCAAGAAGCGAAAGAAGCAAACATTTAAAAAGAAAATCAAAGAGGAAATTGTTGTCCTTCGAAAAGAAAATGTGATCATGAAACAACAAATTGATGCATCTGCTGTGAAATTGCAAGCTGCAAATGATGAAATTAAAAATCTAAAGAAACGACTTACCAACACTCTTGTAAAGACAGGGAATGAAAGACGTTGCAGAAAAGTAGAAATCAGCAATTTAGAAAATCAAAACTCACATCTAGAACGCAATCTAATGCTAGCAAATCAGCAAGCAGCAGAAGTGAAAAGAAAGTTGAAATTTAATATTTCTTCGTTGAAAGTAGACGTGGACATTCGTGATAATAGGATTGAGTATTTGCATAAGCAACAATATGAAAAAGAACAACATATTGAAGATCTACTAGAGCAATTAGGTCATCCAAAGGTAACCATCGAACAAATACAACTGGGCAAAAGAAAAGCAGAAGAACTCATTTCAGATTGGCTCAAAAGTGATCCACCTGATTTGACCTTCTGCTGAAAGATAATAAATTTGTTTGAGGAGTTGACCAAGCCATTTAAAATCAATCCGAACATTTATATACAAACATAATTTCATCATCTACATGTTAGTTTGTATCTGTCAATAACATCTTAATTTAAATCGTAAACCATCTTGATATAAATTAGATTGATTAAAATGGCCAAATAACATCATAAGTACATATCTACTTGCATCAAACATCATCATTCGATGCACAATAAAACTCCTCAAACAACAACAATTTTGTTTTTATTTACATTGTTATATCTAGAAACAAAGTGACATAATGCATAAATATGTTTAAAAGGATCCACTATGCTTTTAACTTTTCGTGCGACCGATGCATACTTTAATTATTCTCAATACCTGCTTAAGCGGACATGCGTAATTATTCTCAATACCTGCTTAAGCGGACATGCGCTTAGCCATCAATGATAACAGTACGGTTTGTAGCTCTTGTAATAGCACAGCGGTATCTGGTGCAGGAAATAATGTAAGAGAATAACATATACACTGTGTGGACGACCACCACCCGTATAAGCCTGAGCCATCTATCTATAATTGGTAAATAGATTGCTCTGGTAAAACTGGCTCTGGTATAAGCGACTAAACTCTATCTATTGAAATCGACTGACTTTGAGTTGATATGAAGCGTATAAAACGGACCATGCCTCAGCATTCAACTTACCAAGTTCTCAACCTGGCTACTTTGTCTAACTGCCCACTGAAACAAGCCGCTGAGTGTTATGGTGTACATAATTGAGACGCCAACTAACGAACGATCAAGATCTGAAGAAAAAGAAAGACCAAACAAATTTAAATCACTTACTTTTATTCAACTTGAAATTATCAACCAACAGGGATATTTTCATAGCAAAGCAGAAAATACTGTAATACAGAGAGCATCGCCCTATCGAAGAAGGCCACTCTTGTTACAGAGGAGTGGCTATTATTACTCAGAGTGTATCGAACCACCGAACAGAACGTTATTCAGATCAATTGCAAAACAGCAACGCGATTTAATTTGGAATTATCCAGTTAGCAATTTCAATGTATTCATGTTAATTATTATAATGTATGTTAATTATTAGTTAAGTTATGGTTGAAATCTTTCAAAAATAAATTGTCTGGCCTAAATTATTGGATGTTGATGGAATGCCGGTAGAAAAACTTTAGTTTCAAATACTGCAGTTCCGATGGTTAAATGAACACGAACAACACTTTTTGTCTTAAAAGCAAATTTTCTAAAACAGATATTACAATAACAGTGATAACTTTATTGGTGGTAAAACACCAACAGAGTGCTCGATGCAGATATACAGAGCAGTACAGGAATAAAGTCAAAGAGCTCTGTGTAACACCCGGTGTAACGGAGACAACATCCAATCTTCGATTTTATTTCTAATAATAATAGCGGATGTGTTCCACATTAGTTTTCGATAGAGTCCACAGTGGGATATTTATTCAGAACATTTACATCATTTACTCAAAGTGTTTTAGTTGAAATAAGATCAGAATTCGAATCAGATGTCAAGGTCTGTAAGTACAGCTGTGGTCTAAACATTTTCCATACATTGAAGGAGGAACAAAGTTTAGAAGGTTTCACAATTTATATAAGAAAAACAAGATATTCCAAGCCTGATAGACAGGCCTAGCAACATAGATTGCTGAATTTTTTTACTTCAGTTGAGTTGTATTTATAATTTTGTTACTTTAAAAATATAGTGTCCCCAATTAGTTTAATGTAAAGCTAAATCATTGAAACTCAAATGAAGTTATTGAATTGAATTAAATTATATGACGTCTCACAGCTTGACTAGAAATTAATTAGGAGGGACATTACTATAGTAGCATACCAGTGTAAGAAGTAAGAACAATTGGTGCGAAGCATGCGCAAGAGACAAATACTGCTGTCATGCTATCCAGACGTTGACCAAACCATCGCGAGCATTCAAGAAATAAAAAGACCCCTTCTGTCTGATGATCTTGACAATCATACATTTGATTAATAGCCTCTTGTTCGTATTGATATGCTCGGATACAAGAGAGGCCTTGAATCGTTGCTGACACATGACTATAGAGTGGTCCACGAGCTAAAAATAAAGTGAAATAAGACACTAGTAAAAATCATTAAAGCAATATTAATCATCCTTATCTTGGGAATATAAGATAATCTTTTGAGAAAATATTTGAATATTAAATTATACAGCTCAAAATTTGAATATATTATAGAACATTGAAAATAAAATAATTATATAACATAAAATACAGTGAAACCTGTATATACAATTGACCACTATATACAGGTTGCCTTTATATACATGGTTGATTCAATAGAAAATATTAGTTTAGACATTGCTAGAGTAACTAATATATAGGTGGCTGGCATATAAAGGTGACCGTTATAACATGTTTGACTGTACAAATATTTTTTTGAAATCAAGGGAAGGTAAGTTGAGTTACTAGGAAAAATGAGCTCGTAGCTCATCTTGATTGGTTTGAGTTTTGGTATGTTCAGAAAGACTACTCGAATTGAGTAATTTGATTTACCAGTACAGTAGTATGAAAAGGATGCTTCTTGGACAATAGAGATTTTCACAGGTAGGGAGTCCCCTGATAATTATTCAAACAAAAGATTGATATCCCTGCTGGTGTATTTTGAAATGCCCCTATGATCCCCAGAGCCATCTATTTACAAGAGTTGGGACACGCTTTCATGTGCCGCTATCGTCTCCAATTGGACAGATGCCAGTCACGTGATTTTTGGATGCCATCTTTGTTCTTTTGAAAACAGGTTCTCAATCATTTCAAGCGAAACGCGCGAAAAAATACAATACAATATGGCTGAAAAAACACACAACATTCTCCTGCACATGCGCACTGTTAAAAACGTGCTCGGGTCCAGGCAAAAAGATACAAAAATGGCAGAAGTGTCCCAACTCTTGTAAATAGATGGCTCTGATGATCCCTTGTTAAGCAACACCAACATTGCTGACGTGAAACAGCCCTATAATATAAGGATGTGCATTGAGTTGAACGATCCGGAATATAAAGGATTGTGAAACGGAAATGTTTCATATAATCAAAAACTGCCCTTTTGCTCCTTGAGGTACTGTAGGAACCTTCATGGAACATCTAGAACATTCCAGAACATAGCAGAACCTACATGACTCCCTGCATGATCCACAATGACCATGCGTGGTATAGCACCTTCTAGCATTTATCTAAACATTATAAATACAGTAAATGAGAACTATGAGAACTTAATGTACAGTCTACTGTCAACATGTCAACTTGGAATTAATATTATTATTTATAAGAAGAAATAAACAAATCAATTCAACCTACGTTGTTATTATTATTTCTTCAACATAATTCTACAGTTGTCATCAGTACCCACTTGTTTGTATACATAGTAGGCGAGTAACTCAACTCATTTACCTATAGGTAACCTGCCCCAAAGTTTTCCCCATTGAAATATTTGCCCATAAAAGTAGAAAATACAAAACATGATGCCCTTCAAATTCATTGTGTTCAGGTGGTTAATCTATGCTGATATTTTCACTTCGGGGGTAATGTTGAAATGACCATTATAGACACCGTAGACAGGTGGTCTTTCAATACAAGGTAGATATGATCGGACATGGCTTAAAGTGACCAGAATAGACAGGTGGTCATTGTATTGAGGTGATTTTTAAACATTGATTTGTATCATGGATTTAAAATTCTACTTACAGATAGCTTCAATTCGTTTCACATCTCTTGATGTCCTTACAAAATACCTTCTTAAAATACCCAAGACAATCAGTAATGGTAAGACGACAACAAGAAGATATGGAACATTGTAAACATTGACAAGAAGGATATTGATAGAGATGAACATCAGCTATTTGCAGAAAAGAATAATATAAATGATGAAACATCCCCCCTGTTAAAACATGTGGCAACAATTTTCATGGAAGGTTCATGAACAGCTTATGGATGCTTGTTTATTTATTTATTTATTTATTTATTTATTTATTTATTTATTTATTTATTTATTTATTTATTTATTTATTTATTTATTCATTCATTCATTCATTCATTCATTCATTCATTCATTCATTCATTCATTCATTCATTCATTCATTCATTCATTCATTCATTCATTCATTCATTCATTCATTCATTCATTCATTCATTCATTCATTCATTCATTCATTCATTCATTCATTCATTCATTCATTCATTCATTCATTCATTCATTCATTCATTCATTCATTCATTCATTCATTCATTATTCATATCATTGGAGGGGTGATTAGCTCAGTTGGCAGAGCAACCGAACTTCAGATCGTATCATATCTGATCGACTGTGGTTCAAATCCCCCTCAGGTCAACTCAGCCTTGGCTTTATCTGAAACATCAAATGAGTACCATCTAAGGATGGCGGATGGAATGGTTCAGAAGGAATTGCATTGTGAGTAGCTGCGGCGCATCGTTGCGCATTGACAATCAAGGCCTATCTGCCATGAAATCTGTTGAAATTGATCTGCAGTGTCGCGGCTGAGATCTAAGGAGCGTTTAACATCATTGCTCTTAGCGAAAAGAGCCACTCCTCTAGAAATAGAGGAGTGGTACGGGTGCCTTCGGTAGGGCGACACCGTCCACATTACTTTTTTTATTCATTCATTCATTCATTCATTCATTCATTCATTCATTCATTCATTCATTCATTCATTCATTCATTCATTCATTCATTCATTCATTCATTCATTCATTCATTCATTCATTCATTCATTCATTCATTCATTCATTCATTCATTCATTCATTCATTCATTTATTCATTCATTCATTCATTCATTCATTCATTCATTCATTCATTCATTCATTCATTCATTCATTCATTCATTCATTCATTCATTCATTCATTCATTCATTCATTCATTCATTCATTTATTTATTTATTTATTTATTTATTTATTTATTTATTTATTTATTTATTTATTTATTTATTTTTATTTTTTATCTTTATTTAACGAAGGTTACTTGGTAACCTCGTGAAAGCTTACCTTCTAAATAATCTAAATGTCTATATAAAAGGGTTGGTATATGCGCATTTGGGAGCGTTGGTACTGTAATACCTTCAAACTAACACTAACTTGTGTTTTTACGTCTAAACATTTTTCATGTAAGGATTTACGGCCATCCATTATTTGAAGTCCTCTCCCATTGTCGTGTGTACTTAGCTTTTGACAACTTGACAATCGTCCTTTGTGTACGCATTTCAAAATTTTACACACTCCTTTTATCTCTGGTCTTTAAAGATACCAAGCACGACATGGAACATTGGAAATTCCCGTCAACATGATTCAGCTGCATTACAGTGGATTTCTTACAAATTCAGGTGAAGCCATTTTCTTAGAAATATAATTGCTATGTTTTTGTTTATAAACTTACATAAATAAAATCGAAAAATGTCCATGGTAATTCATCATCCAAGAAATAAATATCTTTTGAGAAGCGATTTAAAATCCTTCCTGGAATAAAAGAACAAATAGAAGACTGTTAGTTAAACTCATGCAATTTTTTCATGCTCATATGTAAAAATTGTTATTCAATTGCATTGACATCTCCCTTATGAAAACAGCTCAAGAATATTACATAGCCTGATTTTTATGAACAGTTCATGAACAGTTCATCATGGACGGTTATTTATGAACG
Organism: Haliclystus octoradiatus; assembly: GCA_916610825.1. NCBI lineage: Eukaryota > Metazoa > Cnidaria > Staurozoa > Stauromedusae > Haliclystidae > Haliclystus > Haliclystus octoradiatus. Next base: position 27,786,002 of record OU744449.1, read on the forward strand.
GGTATTGAACAAATCATGAATGATCGTAAACTTCATGAATGTTAAATGCCCTAACTTCTAGTTCACTTCATGAACAATTCATGAAATCAATGAGCCTTTTCGTATAGACCTCATGCCCAAATGATGAGTATAGAAAAATGTATCATTTCTTTTGAAATTTTATTCAATGGAATCAACATGAAAAAATGGTTCAAAAATCTCTGTTTTATTGACCTGTTATTCCTATGTCTGCATCTACTTTTGGGAAAGTTTTTTGTTTCTTGCTGGTAACAAAAACGTATATTCTTGTATTCTTTATTCTTGGATACTGGAATATGATCTATATGAACAAAACCGTGTGATGAGCGCCAATCCTAGATACTCCTTAAAAGAGAAAATGCATCTTTCTTAATGTATTCCTATTATATATGTAGCTTATAGCCTGCGGGTAGACCAGAGTCAAATCTTTCTTTGAGGATCAGTAGGGTCAGCGTAATATTGGCAGAAAGCTGAAACATGAGAAAACAATTGTTTGTCAATTGTTCATCAGCCAATTGCTAACAAGTTCTTACAAAGTAGAGCCAGATTGTGATTTGTTGATGAACAATAGGTTCAATGGTTTTATCATGTTCCAGCCACTCCCCCAATTCATCCCAGCACAAGCTTTCTGTCAGTATTAAGGAGACGCTACTGATCCTTAAAAAAAGATTTGGGTCTGAGCGCAGGCTATATGTAGCCACTGAGCACCATATTGATGACTTGCTTCCAATCAATTATTTCAGTTTAATAAATAGATAAATAGTTTAGAAGAATCTGTTAAACAAAATATAAGCAACTGGAATGCGCTTGGATCCATAAGCAGATTAAAGATTAATCTTCTTACCAACAGGATTAGAATCAAAGAAGTAGACAGGAGCAGCAAGAACAGCTTTCATCATACGATCGTGCAAAATACGACTTGCATTGATAAATACGTTGAAAAACGTGATTGATCGAATAATGCAAATCAATATTGCTCCAAAGGTCAATGCGATAAATATGTAGACATTCATATTACGATCTTCCGTGTTGTAATACCTAATGGTTGTGTTGGTAGGATTATGAAATTCTAGTTCGCCAGTTGCCCTGGGATAAAAACAAAATGATGCTTGTAAACGTAAGGCGTCATACATAAATCTACCTATATAATTTCCTGGGCTAGCAAGTAATATCAGTCATGTTGAAAATCAAATGCTAGCAAATTTCAATAAACATTAATCAATGAAAAATCTAACATAGAAGTTCACCTGTTGACTAATGACTTTGACAGAGACAATCAACCGATTACATTTAAGATAAATTAGCTAGCTAATTATAGTTTAAGGAAGGGGAGGATACTGTTTCAAGAATTCCCTGTAACATAATTACTCACCAGATAGATAACCATATGTCAATAGAAAATACGCTGAGCTGAAAACAAAATTAATGTCAATATTATTAAGATGGCATCTAAATAAATAAATAAATAAATAAATAAATAAATAAATAAATAAATAAATAAATAAATAAATAAATAAATAAATAAATAAATAAATAAATAAATAAATAAATAAATAAATAAATAAATAAATAAATGAATAAATAAATAAATAAATAAATAAATAAATAAATAAATAAATAAATAAATAAATAAATAAATAAATAAATAAATAAATAAATAAATAAATAAATAAATAAATAAATAAATAAATAAATAAATAAATAAATAAATAAATAAATAAATAAATAAATAAATAAATAAATAAATAAATAAATAAATAAATAAATAAATAAATAAATAAATAAATAAATAAATAAATAAATAAATAAATAAATAAATAAATAAATAAATAAATAAATAAATAAATAAATAAATAAATAAATAAATAAATAAATAAATAAATAAATAAATAAATAAATAAATAAATAAATAAATAAATAAATAAATAAATAAATAAATAAATAAATAAATAAATAAATAAATAAATAAATAAATAAATAAATAAATAAATAAATAAATAAATAAATAAATAAATAAAGAAAGAAAGAAAAAGAGCGATACCATATGTCAGTTATAAACATACCTGCCCAAGAATTCCAAGTAAGATAAGCAAGATAGTGCCGACAAAACCAGCGCCAGCCATAAAATATTTGACATATAATTTAGCTGATATCTGCCCGCGTTGGACATCTTCTGTTTCATTCATAATCTCAACATTTTCTTTAGTTTTATTTTTTTCAGGGGATTTCAATAGGGGATCACTCAGAATGTCCTTAAAAATAAATTGAAATTTTGATATGTTAATTACACATCTTGATTGAATGACAATTGGAGACCCTGTTGGAAAAATTTGTATAAATGATTTAATATTTGCAAAAAAAACATTCTGTCAAATTATTTCTGAATCATAAATTAATTTTCTTCTGAATAAATTTCAGTATTTTGCATAAAAAAATGGCATGCGATCGCCACAGGAAGAAAATTGGACCATATTCGTTCATTGGCTATGTTGTTTGTGAGAAAGTAGCGTATGGTAACTCTTTAATCAAATTGTCTTGGAATGGACCAAAGCAACATGGTTCATATCTTTGCTGCTTCTGCTTCCAGTCTTAGAGTTGTCTTCGATGTTTCATTTTGTGACAGCTAGTCTAATTGGAAAATCAATTCTTACGATAAAAGAATAAACTAGAATGTATCTACTTCACACTTAGCTGTGCTACATGGCTGACAACTAAACTTTTTACAAACCTGTTCTTTAAATATAATATCCTCATCAACGTCAGGGTCAATCGCAGAATGGCTGCTACAGAATGATAATGAGCGCATATATGAAGCAGAGGTAACAGAATATGCGTGGCTTGAGTGACGCTCGTAATTATGCTGCTGCAAAGTATGAAGGTCTGAATCAATGGCACTGTCGGCATCTGGGGATTTTGTTGAGGGGTCATGGGACACAAGAGAGATAAGATCAAATCCTTGTTCTTCTAAATCTGAATACGTTCCCTGACCAACAACTTGACCCTAGAAAGAATAGAGAATATCAAAATAAAATGGTAGAATTCTGAAATGAAAAATAAAGACAGGGAAATATTATAGAATCAAAACACGCCAATCAACAATCAATTTCATCAATTTATAAACCTATTTGGGCTGCAAATGAAAAACATGTTTTCCAGTAGCTTAAAGCACCGTTTACTTACCACTGATAAAAGCACCTGTTAGTACAGAAAGGTGAAATGAAATGAAAGACATTAATAAGATTATAAATATTAATAAAGAGTGATATGGACGCCAGGCGATTATTGAAATTAAATGTTGACAAATTAAAAACACTCTTTCCAATTTATTTAAAAGGATTGCAGTAGTAGAAATAGTTTAACTGCTGCAGCCCAAAATATAATTCAAATTGTAATAAAAAAACCAACAACCCAAAATAAAACAAATCCTAATACCATGTAACTCCAATAATTTCACTAGATTTTCAGAACCAGATACTATTAAACTCAAGTATTTCACTTTGGTTCATCTCATACTCCCATTGACATTTACATCGAGTCAAGCCATTTTGCCATTCATTTCAAAATGTTGATGCGCACAAGTGGAACGAGCTACCGTCTATAATGAAGGAGGTTTCCAAACGGACAAGTTTCAAGAGTCTCCTTGAGAAGCATTCAAATGCCAACACCAGCATTGGCTCTTAATTATTTTGTGAATTAAACTTATTTGACATTACTGCGTATAATTTAATGTTTGTTACTATATGAATATCATATATTTTGGTTTAATAATCAGTCCTATGAAAAAAAGTTCTATATGAAATTATCAGGTCCTGAATAAATGATGATGATATTGAGGACGATGGTTGATATTGCAACCCAATTATTATCGCAATGTTTGGCTGCACCAGGACAGAATGATGATGACAGTGATATTAACAAGGTTACAGTGTTACCTTGCCTAGTTGAAGTAACGTGTGAAATCTAACAAACTCAATTATTTCAAATTTCAACTTACATCTTTCATGAGAGTGACATTTGATGCATGTCGTAAGTATTGAATTTGATGTGTAACCAAAATACATAATTTGTTAGAAAGGTAGCCATTGATGCATCTACAGGAGAAAAACGAATAATAAACTGTCAAAAATCATTCAAACAATATTTAACCTTCAAGCAAAATCGTAAACAAAACTGTAAACATTTGTGAAAACATCTTGAAAAAGAATTGAATTTAATTTCAAATATTTTTACAAAATGAATTACAAAAGTATTGTTTCTATGATTTGAATGATTTTGAGATGGTGAATGCGAAAATGCAGTGTCATAATTTTATCGTCATATTCGTTGTATGACGACCATGACCATGTCACATGCATGATCGTGATTGTGACATTAAACTACTATATCAAGGAACAGAATATTTAGAAATATGTAATTTCAGGTTTATGCAGCTGCAAAAATTACACTTTCTCAATAAGCAATCTATTTATTTACATTATTTTATTTTATATTATTTTAAACGTTATTTTACAATGCATTACAATCAAGTAACATACTAAAATATTTTGTCACTGGCAGAATTGATGTCAAAAACAACTAAATATTACAATATGATACATGTATGTTGTTACATAGTGTGTTTTATTTGCATGATGTACTCTAGACATGTTAACCAAAAGAATGTTTCTGCATAATACCACAATATTTCTGTAGGCAGGGTCCGACAAAAGTGGGGATCCTGGGATCCTAGATACCGGAAGGCTAGAGCAAATTAAGAAGAAAAAAGATAATTTCTGATTTATAGGCCAAACCGCACCAAAAATGAAGAAGAAGATATACAATACTGTTCAAGATTCCGGAAGGCCAAACTTTTTGTCGGCAACTGTCTGAAGGCTATAAGTTTTTTATTTAGTGGTCTGTATGTTTACAACAATTATAACCCTTTTGTTGTTTATTGTTGTAGTAGTATTGTACCGTGACTGTAATCATTGTTGTAACTTCCTGTAACGTCATATTACTAGTTATTGTCCATTCATTGTAACTCACGTAAATACCGTCTCTCAACACTTGTAAACTCATTCCTTGCTTGGTGCTCTCGCGAATAACATCTCAATTCAATCTGTTGTGTCATATATCTTAATCCTGCTCACACAGTATTCTCATACTATTACAATTGTGTACCCTTTCAAATCGGGTATAATGCTAATATTGTATTTTGGGGGGATTCAATGACATATCATGCGATACTGACAGCATTTTATTTCTATTAAATAGCAGCTACCATCTCATCATAATGCTGCAATCGGACAAATGAGAATTAATTCTTACTTTTCAAAGAGAACTTTGCCGACTTTTGTATCCACAGCACTCAATGGATCGTCCAGTATATAAATATCGGCGTCATGATAAATTGCCCTAAAAAATAGTTAGAGAAATAGAAAATAAGAAGGTTCTTAGTCCAGAATAATCTTAATTCATTTTCAAGTATGTCAACAAAGGTAAAACTAATTTGTGTGACTTTTGATCTTCATCCCATACTAATACATACCGTAATTATCGGTAATAATAATGTTTAGATAATAGATCAACTATAACAGGTTACTACTACAAGCAAACCTGTTATAATGGTCACCTGTATAATGGTCACCCTTGCAATGTCTAGCGAACTTCTATTGAATCAACTCTGTATATAAAGGTCACCTGCATATAGTGGTCAATTTATCTACATCTCTCAGCTGGCTGTTTTATACAGACTTCACTGACATAGATAAACAAAACTTACCTAGCAAGACTGATGCGTGCCTTTTGACCTCCACTCAATGACACACCTCGTTCACCGACTAATGTTCCATCGCCAGCATAAAATTGACTAATATCCTAAAATGTTTAAAATTCAAGAAGTGAACCAAATTGATAAGGTAACAACAATAGTACTTTATAAATCAGTGTTTAATTGGGATCGTGCATTTACAATATGACACCACACACTTGCGGAATACTTGATGTTCACAGTGAACATCATTCAGCATTCATTAATAACCCTTTTTATTTCAAGGGAATGAAAATATTCAATAATTTTAATTAATCGATTCCAATTATCAACATCATTACCTCCACAGCCATTAAAGAAAGGTTGAGATATTTATAACTTATGTCAGTTAAATGTTGCTGAACAAGCATTCATTTAGAATGTTTGGTTAACGGCTCAAAAGTTTACTGTAGATTTCAGCTTGATTTCATAATTCATGCAAAGAAGAGTTGGAATACATTTAAACAGAAACACACTGATTTAAAACAGACTGAATATAGGTACAGTGTAACATTGTTGTGCAGCTGAAAACTAAGCGATAAAATTAAGATGATAAAAATAAAAATTAAGATGATAAGCGGGTCGTAATGTTTTTAACATGGTACGGTACAAGGTTGGCAGTGTCATTAATGACATTCTTACCTCTACAAGAGAACATACTTCCAAAACTTTATGATACTTGGCTGAATTAAATTCCTGTCCAAACAAAATGTTTTCTTTTACGGTTCCTGAGTAAATCCATGGCAGTTGCGGAGCGTATGCGATTTTGCCATTTGTGATGATATTGCCTTCGTAGATTGGTAGTTCTTTGAGAATGGCGAGTAAAATAGATGTCTGTGAAAAATAGAAGAAACGTCAAGAGATTTATTACAATTTAATTGACATGAAAGAAATTGTTTCTGATTTGTATTGATCCCTACGGAAAAGTTTGTGCATAAAGTAACATTTCACAAATTAAACAGGGTTGACGCGGGTTACAGTGTACAGTGAAACATGTATGTATATAACAGCCAGCTTTTATGAAAGGTAGATACATTGACCACTATATTCAGGTGACCTATATTAACAGGGTTGATTCAATAGAAAATCCCATTTCAGACATTGCTAGAGTGACCACTATAGAAAGGGGACTTCTGTGTTGAGGTGACCGCTATAACAGTTTTGACTGTACAGCTGTGTAACTCGCTTAAGTGCAAGTCAAACTTGCCAACGCATATGCACTTGTAAACACATACCTTCCCTGCACCAACAGGCCCAGCAATCATCAAGAGAGGAAACTGAAATTATAACAACATATCATTTTGAATAATCTAAACTGTGGAAGTCTGTGTATGTGTGATTCATTTTTCCACAGTTTTTTCACAGCCATCTAGGACAAGAGTATTCTCAAATCATGACATCATCCATTATCTTCATTCCAGGAATACTAGTGGTGGGTTCAATTCATTGATTAATAGATTACTTTTGCATGAATCAATTCATAGCTTTTTCTTTGACGGTTGTTTACAGGGGTCGCAAAGAGGACAAAGGTAGGCGGAGCAATTGCCCCCAAGGCCCCGCCAATTTACAGGATCTGCCAGATTTTACTATTATCTTTATTGTGAGTTTGAGGTTGATTGCGGGTATATTTTGGGATATAAATTATTTTGGAATATAAATAAAAATTAATTTTCAGGGCCTATTTGAAAAAAACATTCCTATGACCCAAAACTTTTCCCTTTGCTGCTCAGGTCGTTTGTGTAATAATAAAATAATTTAATATGACTCACCTCCTGAGATACTTCGACTGAAACATCTCTTAGTGTTGGCTCGCCACTCTGTAAAATCAAATGAGGCATATTTGTAACCGACAGAATTCGATTACATGTGGTGCAGTTTTTAATGGGAAAGAAATACAAGAGAATCTTTCTATATATCACTGTTTTTCTAAACAACAATCAACAACAACAATTAATAAAATACAACATACTGATCAAATTACTTAATTACAAGGCAACTACAATTACCTTCGGTGTTGCGCTGCACCATTAATACTCTTTTTATTTAATTCAGTTTCGATAAGTGCTCACAGCAAACCACAACTCGACTGAGTAAAGTGTTCCGGACTCCGGTATGCTTTTCATTAATACAACAATAGTTAACATTTAACAATAGTGACAATACAACAATAAAATATTAAACAATCAAGTAAAACAAATGTTCACGCATGGTCGGTAACATATTGTTACAAAGAAAAACATATTTAAACAAAATAGATAAATCTAGCCTTTTGTAAACTATTATCTATCTAAACATTTTGAATTTGGAACTTTAAAAGATTTTGAAAACCCGGGTTTTTGCTCGTGTAAATACAGCCTATTATAATCAAAAATTTATAATACAGAATTAAAAAGCAACAATAATAACAATAATCCTGCTATAATCCATATGTTCTGGTTATAATATGTATATACCTCACTCCATCTAGCACAGACGCCATTACACTTGACATGAGATTTACGAGATGGATCATTAGTATGATTGACAGATTCAGAGGACATTTCATCCATCAAAAGAAATTTCTAGATGAAAAATTAATCAAATATATATATATAACAAATTGATACAATAATATATATATCAACCCAGCTGGGATTTATTGTAAATTGTTCCTTTTTTCTAATTGTGAATGAAGGAACTGTTAATGATATGATAAGAGCGCTTTGACAAACCTTCATTTTATTATTTCTATTATTAAGGAGGATTAGCTCAGATAGCAGAGCAACCGAACTTCAGGTCGGATCATATCTGATCGTCCGTGGTTCAAATCCCCCTAAGGTCAACTCAGCCTTGACTTTATCTGAAACATCAAATGAGTACCATCTGAGGATGGCGGATGGAATGGTCCAGAGCGAATTGCATTGTGATTAGCTGCGGCGCATCGTTGCGCATTGACAATTAAGACGTATCTACCATGAAATCTGTTGACATTGATCTGCAGTGTCGCGGCTGAGATCAACAAAGAGCGTTTAAAATCATTGCTCTCAGCGAAAAAAGCCACTCATCTAGAAATAGAAGAGTGGTACGGGTGCCTTCGGTAGGGCGACACCGTCTACATAACTATTTATAATATTAATGCTGATAACATAGATAATTGTGATTGACAGTCACCCTGTTGCTGGTAAGCACAAGCGCGTGTTGTTTTTTGGTTTTTTTTTTGGATTTATCATTTTACCACAAACCTTTTTCTGCAACTGAGCTACCATGGTTACACTGGCCAGTGCACCAATGGATAATGAAATCAGAGTGAAAAGTAATGAGGCAAAGCTATTTCCATAACTCAGACATCGAATAGAATAGAATCATAACGCATAAAAAAGTAGGTGTTGTATTGTGTCGTATTCGCTGTCTTTTCCAATTATACATGATCCAGTTTACATGCATTCAAAGTAAAAGCAGGAAAATCTTGTCTATCAAGAATAGAATAATGAAAATTTGAATTTATTATAAGATTGTAGGACTTTTGAAAGCAGAGAAATCTGTTGATTGAAGAACCCCTTGCAAAAATTAACTACTTAGTTAATGATTTGTTTATGGACATTATAAAACATTCATGAACTGCACATGAACAGCTCAACGCCTTATTAACAGTTAGGTACTACATATATTACTAAGGTCTACTGTTCATTTAACGTCCATGAACTGTTTTCACAGATTAAAACTCTCTTATGCCCGAAACAAGAACATTAATTTACCTGAATCCTTCTCAAAGATACAAATCCTTCGCTGACTTGTTGAACTGAATTTGGGAAAAATATCATAATTGAAACTCTCAATTGTTGGAACATGGTCATAACTGTGAAAACTTTTGTTGGTGTTAGTTTGTCATCGGTTAAGTAATAAACAATTAAGAACGTTGCCAAGCCAGCAAGGTATGGAATAGTCAACATCAGGGCTACATTTGTTGCACGTATGTTAGCAACTAACGCAACTTTGGCTGTTTCACGCCTACAAAGATACAATATTAATATACATAACATTAATGTTACATTATGCATCAATAAGGAAATCTATTTCTTCTAGCGTAATGCTATAATTGACTAGATGAGCTTTTGAAAAAGGAAGTATTTTAAAAGGGATGTGAAGCAGGGATAAATTGCTTTAAAGGAACACCAATATGGTTGAATGTGAAAATGCTGTGTTGGATCAAACATCAGTTGATACACAATTCATCAATGTCAACTTACTTTCTCAAGTTTTTGATTGCTTTTGCGAAAGATTGCTCCCAGCCATACATTTTGATAACACGCATACCAGATATCAATTCACTCATAATCTTCACACGTTCATCAGTTAATTTGATAATTTTGGTCCTGCAAATTGATAAACAATCATACATAAAAAAAATCAGATAATTGATAATTTAACTTTTAGGCCATGAAAATCTCAGTGAACATCTTCTGAATTTGCTTCAGCTGTCTACGAGGCTAAGAACGACAACATTTCTCTGACAAAACATAATTTCTGATCAATGCATGATCAATATGAATTGGCTTTGCAGTAATCCTATTAATTATAACACTATTACAAAGGGGGTGTTTATATGAGGTGAACCAGCCCAACAAGGTGAGGGGACACCTCTGAATGAGTTTAACATCCACTATTATTGTTATCTATTGTTCTAACGGTTGTTGCGTTTATATGGTTGCCAGAATAGCCCACTCAGGTGGGATCTCATCTGACGAGCAGTGGAATCCTACCTGGGTGAGACAGACATTTTCCATATAAACACACTTTGGAGGCCAGCCCGGGTGGTCGCTTCGTCTGGGCAATCAGATAGACAACATTGAAATTAAATCAGTATTCACAATAAATCTAACCTTTCAGATAGAAACATTGAGATCAAATTTAGCTGTAATTTATTATTATTATTTTCGTTCGGCAAACTTGAATATATGAAAATGACATTGATAAGAGCCTGGTAAAGCGAGGCAGGCCCGGCGACTTATGCCTGGCTGAACGTGGGATGAAACTGCCATGTAACAGACGGCATAAACAGCCCGTCTCACCGCCAACCGGGCTAGCCCAACTCATATAAATACCCTCTAACACATAGCCGTTATAACACTTAAAGATGGAACTTAATATTACGAAGGAAAAAAAACATTGCTACCGGCCTACCCATGAAAGAAAGTTTTTAAAGAATTTCATAATATTCAAATTCATAAAAGGTGACATAGATCTCAGATTCTCAGAGAAATATTATATTTAAAAAATAAACTGTAACTATTCAAAATCATTGTAGATGAATGACTTGAATCATATGTTTTACCTAAATTTAACAAATAAACGCGACAGTATGCCTTGAGATGGCATCAAGACGAGTAAGATACCAAATCCAGCAAGACACGCACAACCAATTACTTGCCACATTATTACAATACCAATAATTAACATAACCGGCGCAAGGAAAAGATATGAAGCAAACATCACCATCTGAAAGAAAGAAAGAGCAAATAATTTGATTTCTCATCTTACTCACAAACATGGTAGATTATCCCTATGAAAACGGTTTCTGAACATTAAATGGCCTAATGTTGAAGAAATGTTCATGAAAGACTATTTAATATATGTAAACAGTTAAACTATTCCTGGCGAGCTTCGGCATCGAAAAGGTATCTGATGAGCAGGGTCCAACAAAACTCAGCAACCTGGCAACTAGGTTTCCGGAAGGCTGGCCAAAATTCAAAAGAAAATTCATTTTGATCATTTTTTTCCTCAAATTTAGAGAAATGACAATATTATAAGGAGCGTTTCAGATGAAAAGTTTACATAAGTTGTTTGAATAAAATGTCAAGTTTCCAGAAGGATAAAACATTTGTTAGACCCTGCTGATGAGTCCCTCGCCAGGGATGAAACATGTGTCATATCATCTCATCAATTAATTTATCAATTATTCAAGCATATGATAAAATATTAGGAATTTTGAATTAATAAAAATTACGTTTTGTACTCTTTCGACATCTGTTGACACTAGATTGACCATTTGTCCCGTTGATGTGCTCATCAATGCCGACGAGCTGAGCCTCAAAATCTATAAAAAAAATGTTACACCAAATGATAGAACTGTAGACAAAGAAGTTTAAATAAATTGACCATGATTAACAGGCGACCTTTGTTCATTTAATAACAAAATTCAATAGAAACAGAATTTTATTCATCAAGTCACACCTTTACTTATCACATCAGCAGGATTATCGTGTTGCTAGTAGTACTATAGATCTTGTGATATATGTGGAATGTGGACATTATGCTAGTTGCTGTGGAAAGTCCAAAAGTAAACGAGGATTACAACATTAAGAAAGGATATAGTCAGTAATATGGCAGATAAAATGGGGGATTATGTGACTCAGAGTCCTGGAAAGCAAACAGAAAATCAGAAGAAAGGGGAGAGAAATAGTGGGATTCAAGATCTTATAATTAGAAAACAAATAATGTGCTCCTTTTCTTTGGAAGATAAGTAAAATGTTGCAGTTGTTACCATGTTTTTATGGCAATAATCGTTAATAACAAACTGTGAAAACGGAACAGTAAAAACGCTTATGATGTAAAATTTGAAAGTTTTTGGAAGCAACAATCATAATCCTCCCCTGTGAAAACAGTTCAGGAGCTCATGAACAGTTCATGAACAATTTGTGAACGTTAAATGACCCCAAATTTTCAGAAACAGTTCAGGAAAATCGGAGCCATTTAACGTCCATGAACTGTTCATGAACTGTTCATGAACTCCTGAACTGTTTTTCGAAGGGGATGGAAGAAAAAATATTTTATCAGATTTTGAACTGGGAGAGCAGAGTTCGACAAAGTTAATTGACTGAAACTTAGGTTCACTACTGACACCAAAACCATGAAAAAACTGTGAAATTTCATTGCGTTTTCATGGCATTTTCACAATTTAATATCGTGAATAATTGGATGTTTTCATACAATAAATTTAAGTCTAAAAAATTTGTGGTTATCACAATTTTACATTTTCATGGTGTTTTCACAACACTTTTGTTGCAAATGCCTAGATTATAAACTTTAAAATGTCGTTAAATGTCAACTGAATCGCTAATTTGATATATCATTCACTAAATAAAGACAAACACAATGGAATTAAGAAAGCTGTAGATATAAACTAATGTACAAGACATTATAATGATAAGGAATAGAGCCTTACATCTGTGGCATTTACTTCAATGACGGCTGATATTCTTCTGATGTCAATTGTCACTTTGATTTCTTTGCTTGTTCTGTTGTAACGGCATTGGTGGCAACTATTCTATTCTGATGTTTATACATTTTAATGCCGCTTACAAATATGTTTTTATAATACAAGAAAAAAAGTTTATAAATAAAATTTCAGAGTTCCAGACAGAATTTTTTGTTGTTGTCTGACCCTATTGCAGATTGATTTATCATCACACTCATCATTCAATCAAATGTTCAAAAACTTTAGATTATGTTAAAAAAATACTTGTTTATGTCCAGACATAAGCTTCCAAGTTCAAAACCCAATATTTTCAGTGTTTAACAGTAACATTTATGGAAGCTCCAGCATAGTTAGAGTTTATTAGTTACGATTTATCAGATTTCACAAGAAGTGGTACTCCAAGGGGTTGCTAATTAGTCAACTTGTTTTTTGCATCAATAAATAATTCATAGGTATGGTATACAACAAACCTTGTGGTAAACCAACGCAGCTGTTGAAGAACGCATTCTTAATCCAATAATCAACACTTGAAAGAAATATGGATGATGAACAACAACAGCTAAGAATGTACATAACGATATTCCCATGGCGTATAAATAAGCATTTGTACTTGACACGTCTGATCCAACTGAGAAGTACGATACTAACCAACCCACAAAGAGAGGAATTGCAAGGCGCACAGATTCCTGCGAAACAAAAACAATGATAAAAAGGGCATAAAAGCAGGGTATAGAATTCCGCACAATAATAATAATAATAATAATAATAATAATAATAATAATAATAATAATAATAATAATAATAATAATAATAATAATAATAATAATAATAATAATAATAATAATAATAATAATAATAATAATAATAATAATAATAATAATAATAATAATAATAATAATAATAATAATAATAATAATAATAATAATAATAATAATAATAATAATAATAATAATAATAATAATAATAATAATAATAATAATAATAATAATAATAATAATAATAATAATAATAATAATAATAATAATAATAATAATAATAATAATAATAATAATAATAATAATAATAATAATAATAATAATAATAATAATAATAATAATAATAATAATAATAATAATAATAATAATAATAATAATAATAATAATAATAATAATAATAATAATAATAATAATCACTTATATACATAATACTGTCTGTTTATATATCACTATATTTCTGTGTCTGTCCGCGACTTATGTACGTCTTACTGGCGAAATAATACGGGTAATCCGTTGTCGGGAAATTATGCAAACATTTGTGTCGAGATAACCGTGTACAGTAACAAATTTGTTGTATGAAAAGTATGGGTCTATGACGTTGTTTTAAAATAATATACTTCATCTGATATTTTATTTGATATCATTGCATTAAAAAATTCAGAGATTTTGAAAAATTTAATAGGTCGATAATCTAGCGGGCAGCCAAATCGAATTCAAATTGAAATCTCCAGAACAAAAATATTTTGCTTTGAATTTAAAAGCTGCGTGTAAATTGTTTGAACAAGTGAAACTTGAAACTGAATCAGTTTTATGATAATTAAAAAAATACGAAATACTGAATTACATTGAATTACCAGTATAACTAGGCCAGACAAAATATGTTTTGAAATCAAAGAAACGTAGACATATTTCATGTAGTGTTGATATCAGCATTACATATAGCGCGGCACAAACGCTATGAAATTAAAGAGACTTTAGGTCTTAATTTAATTTATTAATGAAACAAAATGCCGTTCATTACTTTTCTCAAAATAAAGATACAAAACATTTCACTTTTAAAAAGGCTATTTTGATATATAATTTGTGAGAACACTGAGCAAACAATCTGTTTTGAAATGAATAATCTATCGCGGAGCATAAAAACAAATTAACTTGCAAGAATTTTCAAAATGACGTTGGCGTTCGACTAATTCGAAAAATATTCAAAGTTCGAATAGATTATCTGTCTACAGCATAAAATTATAGAGTTTAGAATTAATCAAGGCATTGCACAAAAGTATTTCTATAATTTATTATTTAATATAAAAATATGAATCATTTGGTTTTGAGCAAGCAGGCTTTTATTTTCAGATTTTGCTTCCATAATTAACGAAGGAATTGTAAATATCGATTAAAATTAAAAATTCATTTTGTTGACTTGCTATAAGAATAAGACACAGTATGTTACTACAGTTTCGAGAATAAAAATAGCGGTGTCTTGTTATTATCGTTGATCAACATTTAATAAAGTTAATTTCAGGTATATCAAATTCAACAACGTTAAATTGAATTGAGCGTATGATTTGTGAAAAATAATAATAATTATAATATTTTCAGCGTTCAACAAATTTTCTTTGAAATTAAAAGCACAAAAACATCAATCAAAAACATTTTTAAATAGTTAATACAGTTTGGATGAGTGTAACAAACCTTCTGTTACAATAATAAAAAGCGAAAAGGTTGCATGAAATAATCGATCATAGCAAACAATATTTATTAAAATACAACTTACCATTTTCCAAATGAGATCCAAATAAAAACTATACGAGCGGCATAATCTCCGAACAACATTTAAATACATAATAGCGGGTTCTCTGAGTTAATACACCAATCAATAATAAGTTAACAACCATATTTTATCGAAGGAGAATGTAAGCCCGATAAGAATAAAATATAAATTGTTTTTTATTCGAAATAATTCTGACAAAAATGATCATTTCATATCGCGATCAAATGCAAGGTAAAGTAGATTCATTTTCTATATAAGTAAATCCTTTTCATCAGACATCATAACATGAGCATTTAAATACTACCATCAGCTATGGTATTTTATATCTTTGAAGCTGCACTAAACATTTTCACTCTATAAACCATCGCGTCCGTTTCAATAAATTCTGAATAAATATGCATATCACGAATCTGGCAAAATGAGTTGTTTTCGTTTTTCTATCAAAATAATTAATTTATTCATAATCGTCTTTCTTTCATTCGACATTCTGTAATGTATTATAAATAGCGCGTAGAAATATTGACAACAAGATGTAACATGATATCAATATCAAATTAGTATAGCGATTTATTATAGAACTTTATTTCCTTTTAAAAGAATGTTGATGCTATTATTCTGGAAAATTTGATAACAAGAAGCACTATCAGGCCAATTTTTCACATCTTTTTTCTACTTACAAATTTTTATTTTCAACGAACTCTTGATATTTTGATAGACTGCCATGAAAATCACAGGCCTGCTTGCTGAGATTGCAAAGATCAAAAATATATAGGCTCATATACAATCATATCATAATATTTTCAGATTATATATAATTTGATTTTCAATACACGTGCGTGGGTCGGCCTTGTTCAATAATACGTTGTCGAAGCAGTAGGTTTGTTGACCACTTAAGTTAAAGCACCGATAACAAAAAGTAAGGTAGTGACCGATTGGTTAATGCCCTGGTATTACAATAACAGGGTCGTCAGTTCAAATCCGCCATTCAGCAATTTTTATCAACGATTTTTCTGATTTTTTTTTAATATGAAGCAGTAAATCATTGTTAATTAACAAAAGATATCGTTTGATCATGTTAATAACAGAAATTAGTGACCCATGTGTCTTGTCGAAGCTAAATTAATTTAATATTGAATATATTACATGCGATGCCACGAGTTTGACAGGCCTCACCTTGACGGCGTTATTTTGTGAACACCACATTAGTGTTGTATGTATTGCAATGAAGATTTATCAATCCGAACCGAACGCGATTTGATCGTATCGGGTCAGATTCGGGTTAATATTTTAGGTCTTCGGATCGGATCGGATTTGCAGTGATTTTTTATGGAAAGTTTCAGATTTCGAAATTTGACTGAGTATTTGTAATTTATTATAATTAATGTGTTCTGGCTTCCTTTCAGCACATAAAATAAAGTTTTTCTATCTAGACAAAGCTACGTTAATTATACATTTCAATCGACTCAATTGATGTGAAATAAATTAAACTTTTATTAAAGGAATGATTAAGATGTATTGATTAACGCTACATCGTTTCAATGCGTATTGTGTCTCATGTTCTCCTCCAGAGTTCATAGTCCGTATTATACAGCGATAGTCAGCTTAGTCAATTGTTTAATTATAAGTGATCTGAAAGTTTTATCATAGAAGGTCCATTATGGACTACACTCATTGCTAGTAATAATAATAATAATAATAATAATAATAATAATAATAATAATAATAATAATAATAATAATAATAATAATAATAATAATAATAATAATAATAATAATAATAATAATAATAATAATAATAATAATAATAATAATAATAATAATAATAATAATAATAATAATAATAATAATAATAATAATAATAATAATAATAATAATAATAGGCCTATTGAATAATTTTAAATCACAATGTTTTCATCATCATCATCATCATCATTTATTCGGAAACCTTTAACTTATACATAACTTTTTTTCAAAGGACTGATACATGTTGCATACATATACATAGCTAAGTTAACAGAAAAACAGACGTTAAGTAATAAAGGATTTAAATAACAGGAACAAGTGGTAAGTATAAATGATCTTAAAGTGGGATTAAACCCCCAGACCATCTTTACATATGTAGTAGAACCCGACGTGAAAAAAACAATGGCGTAATTTTTTTTTCGATCTGGAAATTATTTCTTGGTGAAAAGCGCCTTCAAAGTGGTGTTTTGACCAAATGTCGCTGAGAAAAAAAAGGGATTGGATCTAGCTTTATGACGACAAAGTCACAAGTCGTGCGGTTTGTCTAACAGACTCAAGAGTGGGCTGATCACGCGACGTAATCTTTGAGGTGACCTAGCTCCGAGAAGTCACGCAAAAAACATTTCTGACAAGGCTGAGCCATGAACAAACATATAAACTGGCGAATTACGTAAAAAAGATGCAATTTGTGATTTCAGGAGCAGAATAAAATCTATTGAAACGCTCGGTCGAAATAATTTCTTGTAGCGTCATTAAGCGCGATGAATCTGATATAGATTGCGGATTAATACAAATGTCAGGCGGTGCGACTGTTCCTTTGTGACTAGTCTAGTGACACATATTAGTTACGTATTCTGTGTGACCGCAGTACTTCTCAAATCTTAATTAGTAGACACGTACCCTTCAAAATAGCTTGATCTTACGCTATATAAGTTTTAACTATTTTTAACTCTATGATCTGGAAGTTGTTCTTGAGTAAACATTTCTACAAGATATCCTTTTCATGATCTAAATGTGAATGTAAACTGATTTGATTTGCACGGGCATGCACAGACGTTTTTCCTGGAGTATGGTACTGCAAAGTATTAATTGTACTGGAGTTGGTACTGCAAAGTATTAATTGTACTTTTTCGGATTTATTTAACTATCGGTACTACTAAATTATTAAATAGACATTTTTCAACTATCATTTCAACGTTTAAGTTTGAAATTGATGTTCGTCTAGTAAAATTTAAACCATGTAATCGTATAGTTTATACGACTGTATAGATAGATATATTATACTCAATAGTCTAACAAAGTGTTCATCATTAATTCACCAAGCATTCAATATTTAAAAAACCATTGAGAATTCTTCAGTACATCACACTATAAAATTCTATAAAATATCGGAAAATAGTACAAACATGATAGAGGGCTCGGACGTTCTTATTCAAGTTTACAGCCGTTACAAAATTAGGGTTTTGCAATGTGAAGTCTCGTTCCTTATTTTACATACGCCACAAAATTATTTTACCAGTCTAGTATTCATTCCTTCGGCTATAAAGTGGAACATGTTAGCATCATGTCGTCACAATCTGTAATTTATAGGATGTAGTAATACAGTGCAGAAGTTACTTTGCACAAAATACCTTTCTACAGAGACGCGAAATCAGATGGACAGATTTCGCTTCTGTGAAAAGAGGACTATAAAACCGACGGCTATGGTGTTCTTAATAGCGTTTCCCACCATACATTATGATTTCTACCCTCAAAAGAACACTCCATTTTCAGTGCAGACATATGCTTACAACAATAAATTCTACTTAGCTAGCTTTTGTGGTCACCAGAGAATCTTTTGATATGTGTTAAATATGTGTGAGAATGATATGTCAAAATATAATCTGTATAACGCGCGCTACGAATGAAATATTTTCTGATTTTTATTTTCTTCAAATTCGTGAACTTTAAAATCATTAAATCATCTGGAATTTTGCTACTCTTGAGTTTATATGTTCTTCCTTACCTCAGTTTTGTGGGAGAGAAAAATAGAATGCCGTTACAGAGCTACGCCATCTCAAACGTAACATCGCGTGATTAGTCCGATCTAAAGTCTATTAGAAAAACCACACGACTTGTGACTTTGTCGTCATAAAGCTAGATCCAATCCCTTTTTTTCCCTCAGCGACATTTGGGCCAAAACACCACTTTGAAGGCGCTTTTCACCAAGAAATAATTTCCAGATCGAAAAAAAAATTACGCCATTGTTTTTTTCACGTCGGGTTCTACTATATATGTAAAGATAGTCTGGGGGTTTATTCCCACTTTAAGAATGTAAGTGCTTCTCAAGGAGACATTTGAAAAGTAGTCCTGCTTTGGACTTTCTTCATTGCAGACGGTAGATCGTTCCACTTATGCACACCAGCATCTTGAAATGAATGGCGATGGCATGACTAGATGTAAAGAGGAGGATTAGCTCAGATGGCAGAGCAACTGAACTTCAGATCGGATCACATCTGATCGACCGTGGTTCAAATCCCCCTAAGGTCAACTCAGCCTTGACTTTATCTGAAACATCAAATGAGTACCATCTGAGGATGGCGGATGGAATGGTCCAGAGGGAATTGCATTGTGAGTAGCTGCGGCGCATCGTTGCGCATTGACAATCGAGACCTATCTGCCATGAAATCTGTTGAAATTGATCTGCAGTGTCGCGGCTGAGATCAACCAAGAGCGTTTAAAATCATTGCTCTCAGCGAAAAAAGCCACTCGTCTAGAAATGGAGGAGTGGTACGGGTGCCTTCGGTAGGGCGACACCGTCTACATTACTTTTATTAGATGTAAATGTCATTGCGGGCGTGAGATCTTGTTCTGGTGGAATACAGCAGTTGGAAAAAGTTGAAAAGCAAAGGAGGAGCTAGTTTGAATTTAATTTTACGAGTGAACATTAGTTGAGCGATGTTATTCTGTCTCTAATAGAAAGCCGACCTAGCTGACTTTGCATATCAGAAACACGAGTGCGATAGTTACAAAATGTGTTACAGTCACTCCCCTGCGAAAAAATTAGTTGAGTTCATGAACTTCAAAAATTTTGAAGTTAAACATAATATAAAACAGTTCTTACTCACCTCAATTGTAATTAGAGTCAAAGCAACAAGGAATTTTCGCCAATGAGTTTTCACAAGGGCTAAGAAAAGACTAGGGTTAGTTTTCTTAAGCTGCTCTTTCCATCGGCTAGAAAGAAAAAATCAAATCAACATTCAAATATTAAAAACAGAATAGAATGAGAGTCAAATAGGAAACATGCTAGATTACACTAATTCAAGTTTCACACAATAACGTGGTCATCAGGCGATTTATTTCAAGCAACTGACCGTGTGAAATTTGATGTAGTGCTACAACCTAGCTTCATTTTTGACCAATGTCTATAAATGCTCCGAATAAACGTGCTTTTCATTGAGCACTGTACCAAGAACTGGTGTGGAACAATCCCACTAAATTGTTAGAATTTTACAGTATTTATATTATATTTAAAAATATATCTTACTTATAAGAACTTATATACTACAATTAATTAATTTAGCCTAATGCTTGCTACTTTAATGAAAAATATTAGGCCTACAATTCTTTACCAAAAATTGCTAGAAATTTTAGCTCGGAAAATATCAGATTTAAATGATGGCTCAATGGGGAATAGACTCAAAATTAATTTTTATTTAATAACATCAGCAAAGAATGGTTGGTTAATTTGTTAGTATTTTGAAACTTGTGTGTGTTTAATAACCGGAATACCCTTCCTAATGCCAACCTATAGGCTAGTGCTCCGGCCAGGGATTGAACCTGAGACCCTGCGGGCTGTGGTCCAACGCCCTAGCCACTACACCAAGGCTGCACCAAGGCTAGCTTAATGTTGATTGATATTACTTTCATTTGTATTTGGTTGATGTAAATTAATAGTTGTGTGTGCTTCTTAGTGCGTAGTAATCGAGACAGTATCGCCAAACTAAAGGCGTCTGTACCACTCTTAAATTTCTAGAGGAGTCCATTCTTTTCCTGAAGAGCAATAACTGTAAATGCTCTTACTGTTCTCTGCAGAACAGAACAATTTCAACAGATTAAATAGCAGACGGGTCACGATTCTCAATGCTCAGCGATACACCGTATCTTCTTATAATGCAATTCCTTCTGAACATTTCATCTGCCATCATAAATGATGTTACTTCATTTGATGTTTTAGATAAAGTCAAGACTGAGTTAACATTCTGGTGATTTGATCTCCTCAGTGCGTACATCCATCCATATGGAACCTACAGATTGATTTGAAAAAGTAGACCTACAGAAGAATAATAGCAACAACAACATACGTATCTATAATATTCCATGTGGTTTCTGTAGACATGTCGCTTGCAACTTTGAAGAAGTCATCGGAAGTAAGCTTGCCATCGTATCCTTTCTTGAATATACCATGGAGATACCTGCACAAATTCAATAAAATTAACTCACATAAATAATTGGCAGAATCAGAATAGTGTGGATAAAAATGTGTTTTGCTTTCCAGGGCAATGAGCTCCACGCATTACATATAAGCATTACATTGCCTTTTGGGTTTTTAATCACTGATGCAATATATTCTTGCATATTTTATATTCAGAATTATCAAAAATACTTGTGTTATGTAAGGCTAGCTAGCTGTCACTTTAAAGATGCGGTAATTTAATTACCACGTTTTTTTGTTCGTATCATAATAACATATTTTAAAATTGATAGTTTTGGCATCCAAGGGAGCTGAGGGTTGGAAAAAGCCATCTGAAATGGACAATCAGATCAGAATCCAGGCACAAGCAGAATTGAATGGAAACAAAGATATTTAACTATAATAGCACAGCGAGTAGAAAGACAACAAGGTGAGCTATTGCGGGCGGAGTCTGAAAAAAAGGGTCGGTATTGACTGCTTTCTAATAGAATCAAAGTTTGATAACCAGAATTTTGATGTAACAACTTCTTAACTCACCAATATGCTTCTCTTTTGAGAAATGAACATTTCTCTCTTTGATTTTGAGTCCGATTTACAGCTGGCATCGACTTCATATTCGCAAAATCAATATATTTATATAACAATAATTACTACCAGATAGCTGATGCCTGTTGTAATAGCATTACGAAGAGATATAACAAGTCGGAGAAACTTGAAAGAAGTTGATGAGGTTTTGAGCACATGAGCATCCAAATCGTTCTGTTTGCGATTTATGAAAGTTTGAATCCATGCTTGCAAATAGAAGACTGGGTAATACCTATTGTGACATGTTCCATGCGCCTTTTCTGGATAATTCGCGTACTTCCTTTTGTGAAACCAGCATAAAATTATAGGCCGTGTGAATCTGATATTTGCTTTTTACACAAATGACATGCGTTACTATGGTAATAATAAGATTCGCTAAATATAAATACAGTTTTACAATTTAACTCATCAAATTATTAGGTGAATAGTTATAAGGATTAAAAAAAAATCAGTTCCGTGTTGCATTCTAACAAATTGGAGTAAATAATTTCTCATCTGCCTTCAAACATCGCAAGCAAATACTGCCTTTCACATCGTAGTCGGCAAATCCATACCTTGACTGAACGATTTGCAAATTTTATAATAGCCGTCGATCAAAGAATACAGAGCAATCACATGTAGGTTTATACGTGGGAGGTGTGTTATATAACCTGGAGCAACCCCACAGCGCAGCCCCAATAATTAAGGGTATATTCCCAAACCCAAATATGTAACCGTATGATATTATAAGGTTTATAGCAATGATCAAGAATGCTAGAACGGACGACGTATAAACAATGCAGAGAACAATAATCTTTCGTCGAGTTTATGGCTGATAATTGGCTAGCCTGCGTGCAGACTAATAATTGGCAAATTGGCGTGAAATTGAAAATCGATTTTTGCAAACGGAATGGAGCAATTTTGGAATGCGCGAGGCTTAATTAAGCACTTTTAAAGTTTGGACAATTATAGAACCATCAACTAAATTCATCATCATCATCATTATTTATTCAGAAACCTGATAAGTTCACACAGAACGTTTTTTACAGGGGTGATTATAAAACTAAAATATATGATATACAGTAATAAAAATCAAATTATGTCCATGCACAGTAATACAAATTTGTATAATCTTAAACAAAATTAAGAGCCAATGCTTATGTTGGCGTTTAAATGCTTCTCAAGGAGACTTTTGAAACATGTCCGTCTGGAACCCTCCTTATTGTAGACGCCCATCCAAGCCCGCCCCGAAGTCCGCATCCAAACAGAGACTTAAACCCAGAATTCAAAATGGGATATAGCCCAGACACTAGGTATTCCATATATCGTCTGAAGATGTATCAGAACTCTTTTATCTCTAATTAATACACAATGGCATGCAGTTGTTATTAAACCACGGTGTGTAACTGTGCCACATAAAGCGTGTTTACGTTAGATAAAATCCATTTATAATTCGATTTGATGTTGGCATAAGTCATAAATACATCAGTAAGAATGTCACTAACAAATAAAACGTTGAAAAGTGCATGTCACACAATGATAGATGTCGATCTTGTGGCCGTGGGTTGATAGGATTAAATTCACACAGCGAAACCCGAAATTTGTGTGGTCTCAAAATATGAATTGCGGGTAGGATTGCGATTTAAATGGGGTTACTATATGTACTGTATTACCCGGCGATAAATGTATTTTTAAAGGTTGGTCACTGCTGCTCTGTGGGGAAGAGAATGACTTTGTTAATTGCGTGTACATTCGAACTTGCTTAATATCCCCCTCTGGTACAGATAAAAAGCGGGACATTAAGCGAGGTGGGATATTAAGCGTGGTAAGAATACGAGAGTTTGTATGGAGAATTGAAAATGGAAATCAGTTTTAAGTGGGGATATTAAAGCAAGGTGGGACATTAAAAGAGGGGAAATTAACCGAGTTCAGCTGTATAACAAACGGGAGTCTCTAATCGTCCCTCTACTATATATGACAGGACCAAACCAACGTAATTACTTACGGATAACTGCAAAGAAAGATATACGGATTTACAGGGAGTTCATTTAATGACTACGATATGTAGGAACCTTCCTGAACCATCTAGAACATTCTAGAACATAGGAGAACCTACATGACTCCCCGCATGACTCACAATGACCGTGCATGATCTAGCAGCTTCTAGCATTTATCTAAACACTATAAATACAGTAAATGAAAACTATGAAAACTATGAGAACTTAATGTACAGTCTACTATCAACATGTCAACTTGGAATTAATATTATTATTCATAAGAAGAAATATACCATACAAA
This sequence comes from Haliclystus octoradiatus, assembly GCA_916610825.1. Lineage (NCBI taxonomy): Eukaryota > Metazoa > Cnidaria > Staurozoa > Stauromedusae > Haliclystidae > Haliclystus > Haliclystus octoradiatus. The sequence continues at coordinate 27,810,622 of OU744449.1, forward strand.
TCAATTCAACCTACGTTGTTATTATCATTTCTTCAACATAATTCTACAGTTCTCATCAGATATAATATATATATATATATATTATATGTTCTTGATTTGCCAGTCAAAATAACGAAATATATCATATCATATTATATACCCATGGCACGACCATATATAGACTGGCCCGGACGAAATTAGAAAGTAGTCCAGGTACATAGCTTCGAAAATGAAGAAAATTTAAAAGGAGCTTCGAAAATGGCATTACTAGTGCAACTGTATAGCTAGTATATTGGTATCTGAAATATTTAAAAGTGATGACCTCCACGATGCGGACGGTATAATAGTTTCGTCAGGTTTCATGCAGGGGTTGGTTGGAAAAGGAGGCAAACCAGAACAACATAGCCTGCCTTCAGATCTCACAGGATCAAAATTTAACTTACTGATGGAAGGTGGAAGCTATGATTCTATTTTATTTTCTTTATAAGAAAAGAGACATAATTTACATATGATACCTACAAGTCATTAACAGATTTTTTTAAGGTGCTGATTTTCAATGTTAAGGTAAAAAATAATTTGAGCAATTAAGACGTAAAACAATTTGAGATAAATGACAGCGATAAAGTCCTGACGATGTTATTATGAAGATAACGAAATATTGCCAATTATGTCTCTTTTATTGCTGTCATTTATCTCAAATTTAAACAATTTGAGCAGGAAAAAATTTGCAACATATAAGTGTAAAGAATTTACAATATAATAAGTAGAATAAGAGACAAAGATGAGGCAAAAGCTTTTTACGTTATACTCTGAGTTTCACGCGGTTGATTGATATAATTTATTATAATTGTAGTTAGTTGATTGGTTGGAGATATTGGAGCATACATCACTTGAAAGAATTATAGCACTCACATGTTGAGTATTCAAAGAATAAAGAAATCTACTAAAGTTATGTTTGTGTAGCAAACATATATCGTACAAATATAGGGCCACTTATCACTTCCTCTATCGGCCCTTTGTATCGGACCCTGGTCGGACGTACTTGTCAGGACTGTCTGCAGAGTGAGTGATCGGATAATCTTTACAACACCAAAATGATTGATGACAACAGCATGCTGAATTACCCAAAAAGTTATATTGGCCTGTATCTGGAAAAATAACGATGTTATGCAGTATTTTTAATTTAAACGTACAATGTATATTATATACGATTTCAAATTCAATTATTCAGGTGCAACCGTGCAAGACAGTAGACAGTCAATTAATTGAGTTGAAACCCTCCCCAAGAATGCTACTTCTATTCTCCATTCATTGAAATCATATTTCTTTATCTATATTTGGAATTTCATTTTTGGAATGAAGAAAAGATCAAGCATGTCGACATTATGTCGTATTTCTATTATATTTGTGGACAGGTCATGCGGCCAGGCCAACGAAAGTATTTATCCATTTGTCATATTAATTCTAGGTCGAGCGAGACCACACTTTGCTCAAGTAAGGGTATATGTTGCATGTTTTACTTAAATAATGTAAATTAAAGTACCATAAAGTAATCATACATGTTTCAAATTGCATTCCTATGAGAGAGAATAGTTCAGTTTTATTGTTCGGTTTTACCAAGATTTGAATTCATTGCGTAAAATGTCGAAGGGTCTATCCATTGGTAAATCTGAATGGATGACGTCAATACATTTTCATTCAAGATAACAAACAACAAATTCTCGAACCCTCCGCATCATAACTTCCTGTGCATCCTTATTAGGGCTTTCAATTCACACTACTATTGTGTCGTGAGTAGGAAGTCTGGGGTTGGATGCATGTTTACGTCATGCGAAAAAACTTTACATCAAGGAAAAAACCGACACAAAAAAATAAAATTTTGATGTAATTTCCTCATCAATTTTGAACTATTAAAGAATGATTTAAAATGACCAGTTGATTGAGCGTTTAAAATTTTTTGAATATCAGAAATAGTGAACCATTGAGAAATCATAATTGTGTGATTTTCAAGTTAATATGTCAATATATTTCGCTACTTCCGAATTAATCAGCACGATTTCTGCTGGACGTGGTCACATTTTCATGATACGCTCGACTGCGCATCATACAGCCGGCAAATATCAGTCACGATAATTGTCGATGACATGTTCCACGCAACCCCGTCCTCTTTTTAGAGCCTCAACATTGGAATGCCATTATTTTTAGGACCTTGTGAAACTGTGCAGGATATTGTTCCAGTTCATTTTCAGCATGCCTGTATCTGATTGGTTAATTTTTCATCATGTGTCACTCAGAATCCAGCAGGTAGCCAATCATTTTTGAGTATTTATCCAAATCCAGAAGTAGGCGTTCTATTCGATCTAGAGGGTGGAATGCTTGCTGACGTCGCGTGGAAATTAAAATTTCTCTTCGCCTGTCTGGAACAACATCAGAGAAGTGAAGGACACATTTTCTCTGCAATAATCGCGACAGAGAAAATTCTCTATTGACAAATCATCTCATAATAGTACCAAAAGAATTTAGCTGTTAATTATCAGCAGAATTAAGCATCATCATGAGCAAACAGCTCTCAAAGGATCCTGATTTGAAATGTCTTGTGGTGGACCGTGCATCGGTTGCTGATCCTGTAGCTCAAGCCGAATGGACTTCTAAAAAACTTGTTTGGGTACCAAGTGAAGAACATGGCTTTATCGCTGCAAGCATCAAAGATGAGAAGGGTGAAAAAGTGGTTTGTGAATTGGAAGGTGGAAAAAGAGCTACCTTCAACAAGGATGATGTTCAAAGGATGAACCCACCCAAATTTGCCAAAGCAGAAGATATGGCTGATTTGACTTGCCTAAATGAAGCTAGTGTACTCCATAATTTGAGAGACAGATATTATTCTGATTTAATTTACGTAAGTATCATATGTTTTATACTCAATTTACTTTTTTCTTCTCCTGAAAAATACTCATGTTTTTCAAAAAGTGCTACCTGCCAATTGACCGGAAGTTAATGTTTTTCCTTGTTTTCATTTCGATCTTACTTATAATCAGCAAGAATTTTCTGTATGGCAACTGATAGTTCTCAAATTAATACGAATATTGACAGTTTTTGTTGCGGATATTGCTGTTGTGTTATTATCAACGCTGTTTTTACCTATTGGTTTTTACCCAAGGATTAACTAAAGTCTGAAATGTGAAGGTTCTTATATACTGACCCCTCCCTACTGAACACTATCGCGATAATTTCAAACTCAAATAATGTGATAATGTAAATTTGTGATATTTTCTCCCTAAATACGCAAGTATTTGATTACCCAGCTTAGCATATTAAAGTGGCAATTAAAACGAATAATTACATTTTGAAGTTTCATCACTATAATTCGTATTGCGTTCCAAAATGTTTTTATCTCCGTTGCCAAATTAGCCTATCGTATTCTTTATCAATTAATTTACTTAGCGATCAATCAAAATGTCTTGGCTTAAACCCTCTGCCATAATGTAATCTTGTACGTGCCAACTTTTGATAAATATGATAATTTCCTTAGTATTGATCATCCGCTACTTTTTGTTGTGATCAACATTTCAAAACAAAACAAGACGATTTGTGAAAAGCAAAATTTATGAAAGCGCTTCTTTATGATTTATGGATTAAAAAACAGGTTGAAAAGAATTCGTGCTATTGTGGTTGATAAGTTTACCATTTGGTAACTATTAAAATGAGCAGTCCTTTGTCTCGGTGACCATAATACTGCAGTAAGCTAATTCATAAGCATACGAAGATTATCGTTGCTGGACCCATACCGATTTTTTTCCGCAGCAGAATGACACACCCTTATTTACGTGGTACTTTATATCTCATTACCCAAGCTAATTGTTTGTTTATTTTTAATTCTTTTTCAATATTTAGACTTATTCTGGTCTGTTTTGCGTCGTTGTGAATCCATACAAACGTTTGCCAATTTATGCTGATAAAGTTGTTGAACATTATAAAGGCAAAAAACGACATGAAGTTCCCCCTCATGTTTTCGCTGTTGCTGATAATTCATACAGAAACATGTTGCAAGGTTCGTTGATGATATATTATCACGTTAACTTGTTATTGTTCTATATATGAACCACAACAATTTGCTTTGTTCAGAATGTCTAAACAATTGTTTTTCATTGTTACAGATCGTGAAAATCAATCTATTCTTTGCACGTAAGTCTGATTTATTAAAGCTATCTGATCTCTGAATATTTACTTGTTCTGTGGAATATCACTTTGACCTATACAACCTATCATAAGTAATTGTCTTCTAGTTTCAATGATATGAACAGTGTCTGACAATGAAGTGGGCATGCAGCAATGCGAGGCTCCAGAAGGCCGAAACTCATAAAAAATGGCTATAATTGCTAAGCCAAAATCCAGAATAAAATGTTAAATTGGTTTTGATAGGCTTTTGGCAGATTGACCCTAGATGTGATTTTGATGTGGCATGTATAAATTTTTTCATAATAAGTTTATAATATAAACTTTATATAGTCATCATTAAGCAAATCCGTTCTTGAAGTATCATTTTTGACTGCCTGTTTTGTTTGCGATAATACCCCCTTTCAGTCTGTTGACTTGTTCCTAGAGTATATATATTTATAATGTAGGAGTAGGGTTGGAAACCCTGCTAAATTGCTAAAGGTTTTGATAAAACTAAGCACAACTATGGGGAATGTATCAGATTATTCATCTATTACAGTTTAGATGTTCAATCTTTTCTTATGTTAACCAAATTTTTGACCCATATTTTGATTTTATCGATGTAGTGGTGAATCTGGTGCTGGTAAAACTGAGAATACCAAAAAAGTTATCCAATACCTCACTGCCATTGCTGGTCGTCATCAAAAAGACGACGCTCAAAAGAATCAAGTAAAACTTGAAGTACAACTCTTGCAAGCCAATCCAATTTTGGAAGCCTTTGGTAACGCCAAGACAGTAAAGAATGACAATTCTTCACGTTTCGTAAGTATATTCTAAACAAGCAACACCTGACCTCAACAGATAGTGTCAAGTTTCTTATGCAGTTATGCATGCTCCAGAGATCTTTAATATTGGCATAAACACATGTTTATACATTTGAATTTCTAAAGTTTATGGAATTCAGACTATTTCTGCCCTTTTGAACCCTGGTTATTTCCTTTTAATTGAACTACATAATACTACCACACAAATAAATAAATACACAAATATCCTTGATTCAAACAATTTTTGAAATTATCATGTCTGTTCCGCTGTTATATGTCTGTTCCGCTATTCTATAACTATGATTTGTAAATGTGTCTCTTTTTATGATAGGGTAAATTCATCAGAATCAAGTTTGATAATTCTGGTTTCATAGCTGGTGCAAATATCGAGTCATGTATCCTCTTCTATAAAATTGTTTTTGTTAGGGTAGCTAATTTAACTGTATCTCGCATATTTATTTACCTGTAACTGCAATTTTGCTGTCCTTAATTGTTATTGCAAGCAAGCAAATACATTAATAAATGATTATGTTAATCTGTGAGCGCATTTCATGCATGATTTGACAAAAGTGGGGTTCCAGGGATCCTAGATCCTGGAAATCTAGAGAAAATTCAAAAGAAGGTTGATAACTTTGCTATTTATAGGCCAAACCTCCACAAAAACTCATAAAAAAATATTGGCATGGTTTTTAAGATTCTGGAAAGCTAAATTTTTTGTCAGACACTGATTTCATGATATCAGCAGCTAATTGTTGTTTGCATCTGAAAGTTGTTAATGAGTTTGAAGCACCTTAATGCCTTGTTAGATCTTTTGGAAAAGGCACGTGTTGTTCGCCAAGCTGAAGATGAACGATTGTTTCATATATTCTACCAACTTCTCAATGGTGCAAGCCCTGAAGTCAAAAGTAAGAACATTATTATCAATCATAATCCTTTTCTTGTCTTAAAATTGTATTGGTTGTTGAAAGGGAGGATTAGCTCAGGTGGCAAAGCAACCAGTCTTAGGATATGATCATATATGGTCGTCTGTGGCTCAAATCCGCTGAAGGTCAACACTGCCTTTGACATCATCTGAATTGGTATAGTATCAATGACTATCAACTATGGATTGTTGTGATTAATTGATTTGTTTTGCACTTTCAGAACAATTCCTTCTTGGTGAACCTGAGTCATACAAATTCATGTCATTTGGAAATGTCCAAGTTGCCAACATGGATGATCGCATGGAATTCAAATGCACTCTTGTATGTTAAAGTAGATGTCTATTTTCATAACATGTTTAATTATTTATAAATGCTAACTGATTCTAACACTAAAACATTTTTTTCCTTCCCTACATATTAATATATTAATCAGGGTGCCACCTTTTTTCATTCAAATCAATCACTAAATATCTATGAGATATGAGCTAAATTATCTGAGATAAAATTCAAAATATAACATTTGTTTTCTCCAATTTTAACAGCAATAGGGTATAGGACGGATATATTTGTAATAATAAGTCAAGTGTTTTGGGCCCAGTAAACAAATAAAGCAAATCCTTATCAAAATTAAAGTAAAATGTTAACAAAAGAACATGGTTATGGATAATTCATTTTTGTTACATTCAACTTTTATTCTGCTTGATGTGTGCATTACAACCGATGATACTACCTTCTTTCGGGTATATCACATACTTGTCAACCATTTTCTGTCAGACATTTTATCTACCTCAAACATTTTCCATAAAACTATCTATTTTGTTATTTTCTATTACTGATTAATTGTAATTAACTGACTTATTTATTTCTTTGTTCTTAGGAAGCTATGAAAGACATGGGTATCACTCAAGAAGAACTTGATGGTAAGTTATAGGTTTGTCATTTAATTTTGTCACCAAATCATATTAACGTAGGTCATGATAGTCCTACAGACAAGAACTGTTCTAACAAAATATGCACATTACATTTTTCTGTTAATGGTCACACATGAATTTGTTCTGTCTTTTTGGCAGATTCCAGTCTTTTTCTGCCTTCATAAACTCCAAAATTTTGTCTTTTTCAGTCTAAATCATTAGTATCAGACCATTTTTACATCCATGTCGGAATAGTTATTTGATCCAACTCAATCATATCTATGTAAATAATGCATGTCAGTGTCTTGAACGTTATTATTATTGTGGCTATAGTTAAATATACAGGTTACTATATTCATAGTTATTGTTGTGTGTAGTTGATTATTAACTTTTATTCTTTTCTTTTTCAGCTGTTTTCAAGGTCATCTCTGCTGTATTGTTATTCGGTAACATGCAGTTCAAGTCAGACCGTAACTCAGATCAAGCTTTGCTCCCTAACAACGAAGGTACGCATACATGTAGATAAACAGTGGAAAGGGCAATTTCTGCTCTTTAGTGTGTGGGTTAGGAGTTTTAGTCTAAATAATATTTTATGGTCAGCCATAATGTGGATTACTGCGATATAAATAGCAAGCATCTGGTAAACTTCAACTTACTTAGATCACAATGTGTTGACAGTTACACCTTTGTTTATATTGCTCTTTAATTTCAATAACCTCACATCATTGTATTTGAAATTACAGTTGCCCAAAAGATCTGCCATCTCCTCGGAATGGCTGTGGTTGATTTCACAAAGAGTTTATTGAAACCAAAGGTCAAAGTAGGAAGGGAATTTGTCCACAAAGCACAAAGTGTGGAGCAGGTAACAAAATTTAATTGTCATTTTATTTAATTCAATTTATTACTGTTTCATATGAATTTGAGCTATGAAGGGGTTGACTATGAAACCATTGGAGTTCCTGTCAATACTGTCCTGCTGTTTTGTTATTTTGAAATTTTGTCTAATATCGCTTAACTTGGTATTACAGAAGAGACTTACATATTTTTCTTTTTCTTTTCTATTTAGGTCGAGTATGCTGTCCAAGCAATGTCTAAAGCGGTCTATGAGCGTCTTTTCAAATGGCTTGTTGCCCGTATCAACAAGACTCTTGATCGTTCGAAACGCGAAGGTGCATCATTTATTGGTATTTTGGATATTGCTGGTTTTGAAATCTTCAAGGTATGTTTTTACATTGACAGTATCTAGTTTGCGCTTTGACAGATAAATATACAAATTATTTTGTTTGTATACAATTTCATGTAAACTCTATTTTTGTTGTTGGTAAATGATTGTATTTATTCCTTCCAACCCTAAATAATTAAATATTGACATATTTTGTATATATATACATATATATTGTTTTTGTAGTTGAATTCCTTCGAACAATTATGTATCAATTACACCAATGAGAAACTTCAGCAGCTCTTCAATCACACTATGTTCATTCTTGAACAGGTAAATTAATTATATTCCAATCATTAACTGTAAATAACACTACCCTATTAGATGTATTTACATTGATCACTATGTCGGGTCTGGCCACAGAGCCGAAAATAATTGCAACCAGGACTCCGTGAGGCTGACTATTTTAAATTTAGTGAAAGCATATGAAGGATAATTTAGAGTATATGTTTTATAAAACTGTTGGATTCCACAAGGCAACCTATCGTATCATACCATACTGCCTGGTCCAAAATTTCAACTTTTGTAAGTTTTTCATGAAAAAATGTTTATAAATATGCATAAAATTGATTTTTATATCCCCTACCGGACGTATTTCAATGTTTTGACGGCTTTTCCAGCACATTTTCAGACGTATTTCAATGTTTTGACGGCTTTTCCAGCACATTTTCAGTAAATTGTCAATTTTTGCATCCTTTCTCGACAATATCATTTTGTTGTTAAAACGTTGTGTAAGATTTTGCTCAATCTGTGTCAGAAATGGCGATTTTTTGGTGCGTTTTATATAAATGATGCTATTTTTAGTTCTAAAATTGCGTATGTCACAGAATACTTTGAACAGAATGTGATTTTAACAAGACAGTGACTTTAATAGGTGGTTAACAGAAACTGTTTTTCATGAAACTATTATCATAATATCCAAATGATATTAGATCAAATATTAACCTGCTTGCTGTGAATACTGCTTACAATTATATAAGCGTAGACCGTATTCCATTAAATATAGACTTAAGTATTTCAAAATCCCTTCTTGTTTGGTGTAATTTTACAGCTCTTGTTTATGCCAATTCGACTACTGTATTTATAACCGTTTTTCATTGATAGGAAGAGTACCAAAAGGAAGGAATTGAATGGAAATTCATTGACTTCGGTTTGGACTTGCAACCAACAATCGACTTGATTGAAAAGGTAAGCTGTCTTCAATGTTTATCATTTCACTATGCACAAGGACACAATCCATACTCCAACTAGTGCATCTTCGCACTTTGCAATTTCTATAACTGTTTCAACGTTGTTATTATAAGTTTTAAGTAGTGTGATTTTTGTTGATTTCATTGGCATAAAAATATCTATTGTCCCAAAATCTGTGTATAACTCCGTTATTGTCACATTCGACTCCGTTAATATCACATTCGGCTCAATACAGTACAGTGAAACCTGTAGGCCTATATAACGGCCAGCTAAGAGAGGTAGATAAATTTGACCACTATAGACAGGTGGCCGCTGTATGGAGGTGACGGTTATACAGGTTTTACTGTATCACACCTGTTTCTACCATTCAACTCGACTATCTCACTCCAGCATTTTATGACAGCCTGTTTCATTGTTAACTTACAAATGTAATTTTTGTTTGTTCAGAGCATGGGTGTCTTGGCTCTTTTGGATGAAGAATGTTGGTTCCCTAAAGCAACTGACAAATCTTTCACTGAGAAATTGATTGCCACCCACGCCAACCATCCAAAATTCTTGAAACCTGATTTCCGTGCCACTGCTGATTTCTGGATTATCCATTATGCTGGAAGAGTAAGTCAATTTACCTTATTATATTACAACATGCATAGTAGAGGAAAAACTAAATGTTATACTTTTCAATCTTAGGTCGATTACTCTGCTGCCCAGTGGCTTATTAAAAACATGGATCCCCTCAATGATAATATTGTTGGATTATTGGCTGAGTCAACTGAAACATTTGTTGCCGGTCTATGGAAAGACACAAGTACGAAAACACTAATTTTTTATTTTATAATGCTACATTGTTTATGAAAACAAAGTATCAATGTTGCCTCTACTCCTATGTGAAATATCTTTCAATGTCTAATACATAACATATATTTTTCTCAGTGAATGTTGTTGGTCTTCAAGCAACTACCACATCAGATTCTCCATTTGGTGGTGGAAGCAAGGCAAAGAAGGGCATGTTCCGTACTGTCTCCCAATTATACAAAGTAAGTACAAATGATGACATGTTTCATTCACAAAAATCGTTTAATGTGTTGTTGACTATTTAATAGGAACATCCATGGATAGTTCATAGACTAGAAACTATTAATTTTTTTTCTACATTTTTGTTTTGTTAGGAACAACTTGGTAATTTGATGGGAACGTTAAACAGCACAAGCCCAAGTTTTGTTCGTTGTATCATTCCAAATCACGAGAAGAGAGTAAGTCAAAGAAGATATAAGCCTATCTATATTTGATTGGTTTGTTTTATTAAATAATTTTTCATTTTGTTAATAATTTATCTTGATCAGGCTGGAAAAATTGATGCAAACCTCGTACTTGATCAGTTGCGTTGCAATGGTGTTTTGGAAGGTATCCGTATCTGCCGTCAAGGTTTCCCAAACAGAATTTTGTTCCAAGAATTCCGACAGAGGTAATTAGATAACTACTATAATTCGGTATTATTATGCTCCAGTATAGACATTTATTTGGTTGTAATATTTGCTTTATTGTTACACAGATATGAAATTCTTTGTCCCGGTATTGTCCCAAAAGGCTTCATGGATGGCCGAAAAGCCACCCAAAAAATGGTTAGTTACATCATAGTAATCATAAATTTAATATTTACTGAGTATTTTCTATCCCATACATTCACCTTTTATTGTGTGATTTTTTTAGATTGAAAATCTTGATTTGGATGCCAACATGTACCGTATTGGTCAGTCAAAAATCTTTTTCCGAGCTGGTGTTCTTGCTCGACTTGAAGAAGACCGTGATGCTAAACTTACTGAAATCATTACCATCTTCCAAGCATTCTGTCGCGGTAACATTGCAAGAAGGAATTACAAGAAACGCATACAGCAGCTTTCTGCCATCCGTGTTATTCAACGTAATGGCCGTGCTTACCTCAAACTTCGCAACTGGCAATGGTGGCGACTATTCACCAAGGTCAAACCATTATTAAATGTCACCAGGCAAGAAGACGAACTTATCCAAAGAGAGGATGAACTTAAAAAGGTTAGTATATAGAAACTGTAATACAAGCCTCAAAGTTAACACAACTAAAACACATAGAAACTGCTAAACTTACTTTATAAAATTGAGTCATGAGAAAAACTGAAAAATAAGCTACCTTTTCCCAATCATTCTTGATATAAACCAATGTTTACAACAAAATGTTGTCTGACTACAGTAGTGCATGTAACGTTTTTATATATTTTCCAGATCAAAGAGGTCCAAGAAAAGGTGGAAGTTGAACTCGTTGATTTGCAGAAAAAACACAACCAAATTCTCGACGAGAAAAACACATTAGCTGAACAGTTGCAAGCTGAAACTGAGTTATGCCAAGAAGCAGAAGAAGCTCGAAATCGTTTACAGGGTAAAAAGAATGAACTTGAAGATATTATCACTGACTTAGAAATGAAGGTGGGCGAAGAGGAGGAAAAGGTCAATCGACATGTCGCAGAAAGAAAGAAGTTACAAGCCGGCATTCAAGATTTAGAAGAGAGGTAATTATAAACATCATAAATTAATGGCCTATTGGATATATGAATGCTGATTAAAATTACCTCATAAATTTAAGCACACGGAAGCTCTAACTTGTTAGAAGCAGGCATTTGTTTTCTAAAAGTAGTCATAAACCACTGGTGTTTTATAATTGTTATTAACTTCTCCTGTTCTGACTTGAGTTGATGATTGCAGACATTTTTTAGCCTGTTATTTAAAATCTGTTGACTTTAAATCAGTGATCTGTTTGGCTTTAATACAATTACTAATGCTTGAGATATTTCAACTTGTTAGTCTGGAAGAAGAAGAAGGTCAACGTCAAAAACTTCAAATTGAAAAAGTGCAAGTTGAAGCAAAGCTAAAGAAAACAGAAGAAGATCTCGCACAAGTAGAAGATACAAATAACAAGGTATGTATTTATTGCTTACTTTAGCTTTCAAATGAAAATTGCCTCTAATTTCAAAGTTGACGAACAATCATTTTCATTTTTATTTAGCTTGGGCGCGAAAAAAATACTCTGGAAGAGAAGGTTACAAAGATGTCTCAAGAATTAGCCGAAGAAGAAGAAAAAGGAAAAACACTCACAAAAGCCAAAGCGAAACATGAAGCATTAATTGCTGACTTAGAGGAACAATTATCTAAGGGAAATAAGTCTCGAACTGATGTAGAGAAAGATAGACGCAAGCTAGAACAAGAACTAAGTGATCTTCGTAATCAATTGGCTGAAGCTAAAGAGAAGATAGTAGAATTAGAAACTGCCCTCGCCAAAAAAGAAGCTGAGCTGATTGAAGCTAACAAGAGGTAAATACCTGATCCATTATTTTTTTGGTTAACTCATGTTTTACATACATTTAATTTTTGATATTTTTCTTATTTCTTCAAAGGAATGAGGAAGAGGTAGCGAAGCGACATGATGTAGAGAAACAAAAGCGTGATTTACAAGTCCAACTCGATGAACTCCGTGAAGATTTCGACTCTGAAAGAACGGCACGTGACAAAACAGAAAAACAGAAACGTGAATTAAGCCAGGTATGTCTTCATTCTGCCCTCTTATCATGCATTTGTTTATAAAGATGCAACAAATTATGTATGATAAATGTTTGTTTGTTATCGTTTTTGTAGGAGCTTGAACTCTTGCAATCTGAACTCGAAATGTCTCTCGATAGTACAACTGTGCAAAAAGAAATGCAATCCAGGAGGGAGTCCGAACTTAGTGAACTTAAAAAAAATATCGAAGAGGAAACTAAGCAACACGAAGCTCAAATGGGTCAACTCAGACATAAACACACATCGCTAGTGGAAGAGCTTAACGAACAACTGGATAATATCAAACGCGTAAGTTTTATATTTTGATCTGCTACTCTGAGAAATGAGATAAAGAAAAATAGTGTATCTAACGTGATATTTTCTCTTCCGCAGGCGCGAACATCATTAGAGAAAAGTAAACATGCTCTGGAAGAAGAGAATGCCGAAATGGCACAAGAATTACAAAAGATCGGTCAAGGAAAATCAGATGTTGATCGTAAAGCAAGAAACCTTGAACAACAGTTAAGTGAGGGCAACGCAGCCCGTGCCAATCAGGAAGAAGCATTACAGCGAATTGAAAGTCAATCAGCAAAGTTGCAGAAAGAATGTGATTCTGCAAACAATCAACTTGAAGAGTTTGAAACGAAATGCGGTAATCTTGAGCGTGTCAAATCTAATTTGGAAACAAATCTAAATGACGTCCAGGACCAACTCGAAGAAGAGACAAGACAGAAGCTTCAAATTAACGTGAGATTACGAGAAGCAAGCGATGAAATCAATCGATTACAAGAGCAACTCGAAGATGAGGACGATGAAAAGGAAGCTCTCAAGAAACAACTTCAAACAGTACAGAGCTCTGGTGATCAATCCAAGAAGCAACTCGAAGAGGCTAAAGGTGCCTTAGAGGATGCCGAAGCTGGCAAGAAGAAGGTTCAACGTGAGTTGGAAGCAAAGGTTCAACGCGAAGAAGAGTTATTGGCTGAGAATTCGAAACTTGACAAGAGCAAACACAAACTTCAAAATGAAGTTGATGATCTCAACTTAAATCTCGACAAACAGAGAACAAGTATTCTTTCACTAGAAAAGAAGCAAAAGAAATTTGATCAAATGTTAAATGATGAGAAAATCGTTTCTGCCAGTCTGGCTCAAGAGAGGGATAACGCTGAGAAGAATGCCCGTCAAAACGAAACCAAGGTGCTATCCTTAAATAACCAAGTTGAAGAATTAGAAGATAAATTGATGGAGAGCGACAGAGTGCGCAAACAGCTTCAACTCGAACTTGCAGAATTAATTGACAGTAAAGATGATGTTGGCAAAAATGTCCACGGCCTTGAAAAATCTAAACGTTTGTTGGATCAACAAGTTCAAGAACAAAAGACACAAATTGAAGAGCTCGAAGATGAATTACAAGCAACAGAAGACGCAAAATTGCGACTTGAGGTGAGTATGCGTAGTTATGACTAGTACAGGTAGATAAATTGATCACTATAGACAGGTGGCCTTTATACATAAGTTTGATTCAATTAAAAATACTATTTTAGACATTGCAAGAGTGACCACTATAGACAGGTGGCCGCTTTAAAGGGGTGACCGACCGTTATAACAGGTTTAACTGTACGAGAGTTCTCAGATAAACTTATTTCCATTATTGTCAATCCGCCTAGAATCATGCAATGTTTATCTCTCTGCTCCACACTTGTTTATGATATTGTTTCCACAAATTTCTTTTGACCGAATGAGAGTCTCATGTGACACGTTAGTCACCATTGTTCTGCAAATTGCTTTGCAAAGTAATAAATTGTAATAGATTAAATGACAAATTTAATGTTACTTGATGAGAAGGAACAGAATCAGAGTACTAATTTTAACAAATATTCAATTTTTTGTATAGGTTAACATGCAAGCCCAGAAGACAGCGTTTGAACGTGACCTTGCAGGACGTGATGACCAATTAGAAGAAGGAAGAAGAGGTCTTGTCAAACAGGTACAATGATACTATGACCACATCGAATACCACAGAAATAGCAGAGCATTTAGTTCAGCAGCTATACAGCACTCAAAGATACAACAGCCAGATTGTTGTCCTATTCAACGCAGAGATTCAGACCGTTTTCAAATCATTAAGTTAAACAAATTATTACTTACATAACAACTCCAACTAACCTCTTGATCAAATTTTCTTGGTCAACCACCCATTACCAACTCAGGGAAATGGTCTAAATTTGTAACAACATGTTAAACAACAGTCAAGCTTTACCCCCAACACTACACAACTCTTAACTTGTTCTCTCTCTCGAGAAATGACCTGCTGTAACGCAATAACTTGCTTATTTTTGTTATTAGCTGCGTGATATGGAAGTTGAACTTGATGAAGAACGCAAATCTAAGGCTGTTGCTATCAGTGCAAGGAAGAAGTTGGAAACAGAAATGAAAGACATGGAAGATCAACTCGACCAATCCAATCGCATCAAAGAGGATGGTATTAAACAATTGAAGAAATATCAAGCCCAAATGAAGGAAGTTCAACGAGATCTAGACGAAACGAGACAATCTCGAGATGACCTTGCCAACCAAATCAAAGAGAATGAGAAGAAATTGAAAGCTCTTGAAGCAGATTTCATGCAAATGCAGGAAGACCTCAGTACAGCTGAACGTGCTAGACGGTCTGTCGAATCAGAGAGAGATGAATTACTTGAAGAAATCAACAATGGTCAGATTGGCAAGTAAGTATTTGTTATTTTATATTCTAAAATGTTGTATTACACAGCAAACTCACATACAGAACAAGATGGCATTATTATTAATTTTGAATTTGTTCTCTTTTGTGATCAAGAAATGCCATGGCTGAGGAAAAGAAACGCCTTGAAGCAGCAATTTCTCTCCTAGAGGAAGATCTCGAAGAAGAGAGAACGCAAAATGAGATAATGCTTGAAAAAGTCAAGAAAGCTAATCTTAATGTTGATCAAATGGCAACTGATTTGGCAGCTGAAAGAAATGAATCTCAGAAATTAGATAACTCTAGAATGATGCTTGAGAGACAAGTAAGTTTTACCGACATAACAACTTTCAACTCTAATTAATTTGAAATATCATGGTGAATAATTGTAGACGATTATCAACAACAATCTAATAGTCAAAGTGCCTATATTAGTTTTTGTGCATTTTACAGTCAATCAATGCCTGAGAGTCACCCCGTAGGCACAAATTTACAAATACAAATGCTACAATTACGACAATAAGCATATGTGCACCGACGAGAAATCGAATCGCAGCCTCCTGCACAGAGTCACTTGCCACAGAGCTACTAGTGCACAAATTGTAGTTATACTACTACACAAATTGATTTGCAAATTTTTTTCTGATAATTTGCAGCCTGTTTGACCCTACATGTGCCAGATGTTGTTGTGGTAACACTATATCTGTCCTCGACTAACTTGTGTGCAAGTAATTTGTTACACTGACACATGTAGCGGAGATAAGTGCTGATTTATATTGTTTTCTGATGAATGGTCTTTTTTTACCAGAACAAAGAATTGAAAGCGAAAATGGCAGATCTCGAATCCAGTGCTAGGTCACGCAGCAAGACTACCCTCCAAGCCTTGGAAGCTAAAATTGTCAACTTGGAAGACCAACTTGATGTAGAATCAAAGTAAGTAACTGTTATCATCTCAATACGTTAAACAAACACACTTTGGTCCTCGGGTAATTGAGATGAATCTAACAACTTGCATCTGAACATGACAAATTAAAAATCTAGTTAACCTCAAACTTCCTTGGGGATATAAATCCCCCCACATTCTGTTGTCAGAAGGGGGCAGTAATTCTAACCTCTTCTATCTAACCTGTTTGACTTTCAACAGGGAGCGTGCCCAACTCAACAAATTAAATCGTCGTAATGATAAGAAGACCAAAGAGCTTCAACTTCAAGTCGAAGAAGAGCGTCGTAATGCTGATCAATTCAAAGAGCAAGCAGAAAAGATAAATGGACGCTTAAAACATCTGAAACGTCAATTGGATGAGACCGAAGAAGAGGTCACTCGTTTGAATGCTTCAAAAAGAAAGATTCAACGTGAATTAGATGAGCAGACTGAATCAAATGAAGCACTTCAACGTGAAGTCACTCAAATGCGCACAAGAATGAGGTAAGCACTGAATGGAATTATTTTTTAATTTTTTATTACTGTACATCATTTTTCTCAAACTACCTAATCTATACCACTCAAACATACAAAACATACTATAACGATACTGAATCTACCAGGCTAATCTTCATACCTCTCTAAGCGGTGCCCATAAGTATTCTGTTTATTATAGTTGATCAATTTATCATGCACTCAAGAAAAAACTAGATGCTGTATTGTTGATACTTTGATATTGCAGTCGAACTTGCTTAATATCCCCCCTCTGGTGTGGATGAAAAGCGGGACATTAAGCGAGGTGGGATATTAAGCGAGGTAGGATTATGAGAGTTTATATAGCGAATTAAAAATAGAAATCAGTTTTTTGTGGGGATATTAAAGGGAGAATACTGACCGGGGAACATTGCGCGCTCAACCAACTCATACGTCATCAATTTAAACAAAGCTTTGAGAAAAGCTGCCGTGCGTGTGAGTTCCGAGTGAGCTTCGTTTTATTATTCTGGCCGTATGTTGATTTTATGGTAAAGCATTTCAAATGAACAAATTAAAATCACAATTTGGGAGCTATACTACGTACTTATTTTATCACGTTCTGGACTTTAATGTATTGTTTACTATGTGATCAACAGTATAAAAAGTATGATGTGCAGAAGCGGTTTTAGTTCGATCAGTTCGATTGATATGTTGAACGAAAGTAACACTAAACAAGAACCTTGTTTAACATTTTTATTTTTGTTATAAAGCCAAATCCTTGTGTTTCTTGACATCTTAGGTCATCTTGCGTATCGACTATCGTTCTTTTTCATGTTTTTGATGTAACGGATCGGTCCATAAAAGCTTGCCAACTAATAACAAGGCAACTTCAGTAAATATAACCAAGGATAAATATACCAAAAGCAAACTAATGTGATAATTCAATAAAACTATGCGAATCTGAGTTAAATACATGGAATAAATCGTTGTTCAAAAACATTGATTCGTTGATGATTGTCACGAGTTCACGGCTTCGACATTTGTTCCTGTCTCGTGCTTTTGATTATTTCGTTCAAAACAATAGAATTAAGGCGAGGCCGACTCTGTTTCAAAACGAGTACTTGAATTTGGTATGAAGAATTCAAGTTCCGCGCGCAACGTTCCCCGGTCAGTATTCTCCCTTTAAGCAAGATGGGACATTAAAAGAGAGGATATTAACCGAGTTCTACTGTAACATGAATACAGTTAAGTCCTACATAGTGAACTTCCATATTTATTATTTAATCGCCTTAAAAATTGTTTGAATATGTTATTAATTTTTGTTTGTTTCATTCCAGACGTGGTGCTCCTGCCGCTACAACCACAGGGAGAGCAGGTCGCCGTAAAGATGCTGCTGATGATGATGATGACGAAGCTGCTGATGAAGAATGAATAATTTTTGATAACGTCATTTTTATGCTAGTCTTATCCACAAATACCCTACTATCATTATCAACAACATCTATAACATTGGGAAAACTATTACTAGTGATTATTATGTTTTATATATAAATTTCCTCAAATGCTGAATCATATATCAAAAGTCTCGTCTTTAATTGTCAATTTGTTGTACTGTATTGTAGAATGTATTACTAAAGTAATTTCTTTTCTCTTTTCAATAACAAATTAGTTGTCTAATCTATTATCATATTTTTGGGTGAAGTCAGACAAATTTCAATTTTGTTAAAAATACTAATATTTCTCATGTTTGCGATAGTTCTCTTTTGTGTTGCGCATCATCTAATTAGTGTTTGTCACAATTTCTAACATTTTTCTGTTCACTGCTATAGCCCATAGGTTCCCTCTGACGCATGTCAATGCCATTTCCCCAAGACCCGAGGGTAACTTCCATTAAAAATGACCATAAAAATGGTCAGATCATAAAGAGAACGACATTACCCAAAAAATTTAAATAAAAAGTACAAGACTTACACTATGTTAAATGTATACCTCAAAAATTGGTAAAGCATACATTAGAAAATGTTCTTGTATTTTGTATGATCATGGTATGATACATAGAATCGTCGCAATTCTCAGAGTTTTCTCTTTTCGCTATCCTTTACTTTAAAATCTTTGTATTTTAAACTTAGTAATAGGCACTTTTACGGCTGTATGTAAATGAATGCTAGCACCTTTCTGTATCTCTCTGCTAGTTAGTATTGCCTTTATTGACAAAAATACATCATACCCTGAAATTTTTTTTCTTCTGAGTTTTTAACGCAAGGTACCCTCTAATATTTGAACGTCCCCGTATACCTGGTGGGGCAAAAGTGTGGGAGCAGCTATTCCCTTCCCTTGTTTGTCCAGAGTATTAACCAATCAACATCAGAGCATCAACATGCGTAAAAGTCATGTGACAGAAAAATCCACATGCAAAACGCGCCAAAGTCTACACGTGAATAGCAAAATTACTTTGAAAGCATTCTTCAAGTGTCATTTGTACAGAAACGATCACGATTTATATACAAGACAAGACAACCTTGTAGTTTGAATTTAAAATGGCGTTCCAAAAGTTAAATGGCTATGTCCTACATGAGGAATTAGCAACCAATGACCCTGATATGTATGAATTAATCAAAGAAGAAAAACAGCGACAAGTAACTGGATTGGAATTAATTTCATCTGAAAACTTTACAAGTCGAGCTGTCTTGGAGGCATTAGGGTCATGCCTGACCAATAAATATTCTGAAGGAACTATTGGTATGCGATATTATGGTGGAAATCATGTCATTGATAAAATCGAGACTCTTTGTTCCCAAAGAGCGTTGGGAGTTTTTAGGTATGGCAATTCTGTAATAATGTTAAATAATAACATTTGGTAATAATATTAATAATTTTTACATAATTTGTACTACTAGCCTATTTTTAAACCAATACACTGCGACCTTATAATGAATAATTATGGCTATAAGTCAATCAGCTTATTTGAAAAAAGTAAATTTACTACACAAATTTAACTGATTCCAAAGTTTGGATGTATGTATGTTTTTGATTTGCAAATAGATACAGTTCACTAATTTTCTTGTTACAATTCTTTCAGGTTAGACAATGAGAAATGGGGTGTTAATGTCCAACCGCTTTCAGGTTCACCAGCTAACTTTGAAGTTTACACTGCGTTGCTGAATCCTCACGATCGCATCATGGGTCTAGATTTACCTGATGGTGGCCATTTGACGCATGGTTTCATGTCTGATAAAAAGCGTGTTTCTGCTACTTCGATTTATTTTGAATCAATGCCTTATAAAGTTGATCCAAGCACTGGTTTGATTGATTACGAGAAACTTGAAATGACGGCAAAACTTTTTCGTCCAAAAATGCTAATCTGTGGTGCAAGTGCATATGCTCGGAACATTGACTTTGAACGATTCCGCAAATTGGCAGATAATATTGGAGCAGTATTAATGTGTGATATGGCACACATAAGTGGGCTTGTTGCTGGAGGTGTTGTCCCCGCCCCCTTTGAATTCTGTGATATTGTAACAACAACGACTCATAAAAGTTTGAGAGGGCCCCGTGCTGGAATGATCTTTTACAGAAAAGGTGTTAAAAATACAGACAAACAAGGCAAAGCAGTGATGTACAACTTCGAATCAAGAATCAACCAGGCGGTGTTTCCTGCACTTCAAGGTGGACCTCACAATAATAACATAGGCGCATTGGCTGTGGCATTAAAACAAGCATCGTCTGAAGAATTTAAGAACTATGCAAAACAAATCATCAAAAATGCTCAAGCAATGGCGAGTCATTTCATCGAGAAAGGATTTACAGTTGTCTCAGGGGGAACAGACACCCATCATTTTCTGCTGGATCTTCGTCCTTGTGGTCTCGATGGGGCTAAAGCTGATCACATCATGGAGCATGCTAACATTAGTGGTGAGTTAAGTTTAGGGAGGTGACCATTGTGTTTCAATATTATGTAAAAATCAGTCCTTATTGATAGAAACAATAAGATTAAGATGGATGTTGATTCCTGATTTAGTTTAGAAATATTGACAGACATGACATAATGACAAACATGACATAATAGACGGAATGATGTGATGCTTGACTTCATTGGTATTACCTTGATCACATACCATCTTGTTTAGTTAGGGTGTTAGTGGAGAGTGCAGCTGTTATGTTGTTCTTATTTTTGTTCAAGGTATTCCACAGTGTGACTACGGTTGAAACTGCCCCTAGATGCAGGTGGTCGTTATATAGATATTTCCGTTTTAATAGAATTTATATTTTATATACGCTCTTTTTAATATTTGTTTTTAATAATTTTATTTCAGTTAATAAAAATACTTGTCCAGGCGATAAGAGCGCATTGAGACCTGGTGGTCTCCGTTTAGGAACACCTGCTCTCACATCAAGAAATATGATTGAAAAGGATATGGTTGTTGTTGCTGATATACTTATCGAAGCAATATCAATCGCTGAAGAAATCGAGAAAACTGTATCGATCGAAGGTAAAGCTGGACCTTTCAAAAACTTTGTCGCTAAAGCAGCACAACCAGAAGTTACTGAAAAGATCACAAATTTGAAAAAGAAAGTTGAGGAATTCGCTGTATCGTTCCCAATGCCTGGTTATGTTTGAATAACCAAACACTATTTTATAGTAATATATCTAGTGAAAGTTAAAAATACCCATAACATGCTATGGTTATGTATAGTGATAATCAGCCAATAAAATTTAGTATCAACAATATCTCTGTACATTTGATTTGGCAATGGTTGCTATTTTCAATGAAGAACATGGTATTTTTGTTCATCTAAATCCGAAACTGAAAATTTAGGATCCGATATCCTCAAATTTGATCGATGCACTTTTATCGTGGTTGGTTACCAATCCTTTTTACCTTTTAAGTCAATCAGATCATAACATGGCGGCTCATTTCAAAAAATTATGATCGAAAGATTGGATTTCAAATAAAAATAATCAATATATTTTCTACAGAAAAATGGGAGTAAATGAAATGAAGAGTATGAAAATGTTGGTGAAAATATATCTATCAAGAGATTTTACGTTGGTGTAGGCTATTAGCCTTAATTTATCGCGACCGTGAAAATTCACGTTTATATTTTTGGATTGTTCTTAATCGAACTTTCTTTCCTCCTTACTGAGCTTTCTCCACATGACATGAATAATCACACACTACAAATGTGTCACGACACAGAATCGTTACAATTATTTCCACAGGATTTATTTACACCTCAACAGTTGAATAATGGATTTATAAGTATGCATATCATCGGATCATTTGTTATTATCGGTGCTATGCTTATTATTGTCGAGGCGTATTTATTACCATCTTTGGATGTCACTGTTAAAAAATTACACCTAAGCGAGCCTATGCAAGCTTTATTATATGGTTGTGGTATATCTCTATCCGTTTCATTCCCTTCAGTTATTGCTATTTTATTTGGTCAAAGTGATGTTGGCATAACATTAATATTTGGTTCGAGCTGTTTCAATTGCTTGGTGTTACTTTCATGTGCTGCGGTTTATTCTATTAATAATGAATTAACTATTTTAGATTGTGATTGCCTTGCTGTAAAGCTAGAGTCTTTCTTTCTATGGGTTTCAATGGGTATTATAGTTGCATTGATACACTGGCCTGAGACATGGTATTTACCCATGGGACTACCAATTCTATATACATCCTATTTTATCATAAACTGTTGCTATAGTTACTTAGCTACAGTAGAAGTACCTTCCCATCAGACCAATGCTATTGATGAAGAAAATATGCCGATACTACAACATGAAGCAATCTCAGTTAGTTACAACGCAATCAATGATACTGATTCTCAACGTCGCTCAAGTCTCTCACACAGCACTAATGCTGCTTCTCCAGATATTATTGATCCAGAAATTGCTACAATGCCTATCCGTGGTTTGCCATTTTTTCAACCAAGCAACAACATGCCATTGCTAGATGAGGAAACCAGTGATGAGCATCAGCATTACGAGACTTTTCCTAGGCATCATGTGTTACCTATTTTTAATCACAATAGGAGACCGTTTTTTGTAACTGGAGAATTAGAAGGCTATGAATTTGGAGTCCAATCACCATTTTTAATGCCTGATTCTTGGTTCTTGAGATTTTTTTGGGTATTTTCAATTCCGTGTGTTTGTATGTTTCACATCACGATACCTGATTGTCGAGTTCGCTCTTGGAGGTCATGGTTTATGCTGACTTTGCTCATGAGTGTGATCTGGTTATTCATATTATCTTACTGTTTAATTTGGTTAATATTAACAATAGTTTTATTTTTTGAAATCCACAACCATTCAACTGGAACTATATTACTTGGTGTGATATGTAGTTTGCCTGGTACAGCTTCATCTATTATACGCTTTTTAAATGGCGATGTTAACTTATTGTTACGAAAATCCTATTCGGTTGGATTCTTTTCAATTTCGTTCAGTCTTGGTATGTCGTTAATGATTGCGCAACTTCTAGGTCGTCAAATCGATTACACAAATGGTATTCTTCATAACGCTATATCAGTATGTGTTATATTTCTTGTGTTATCGTTAATACTTGTAACAAATCAATGGAAATTATGCAAAAATGTTTGTTTGATATCCTTATTAATGTATATTTTATTTTTATGTTTTACTTTAATGATTGATTTTAGTCCGATTATTAGAAAAATTAAACAAAATTGTTACTTTAATTAGTTACAAAAAAAAACTTGAAGTTTTAAAAGTTATGTTTAAATAATGTAAATAGGTTAGCAGATTATATGTAGGCATACTATTTAATAATACTGTATAGTAAATTAGATTAATATTAACAAATTTCAAAAACGCAAATCTATGTTTATTTTTGGGCGCATGTGTTCGTAGTTTCCTAGTTTACACTCACGAATTCAGTTTTTTTTTTTTAATTTATGATCTATTCAATAATTTCATTCTTTATGCCTATTATGTTTAGCAAAAAACTTATTCCTATATCTATTGTCATTATCCCGATTTGGAGATTCGTTAAACCATAGCTAGTTCAACTTTGGTGGCATTAGTGTGCCATGTATAAATGTTGCTTTGGTGTGCAGGCACAGTGGTACGCCTTCTTATTAAAGCTTTTGTATGATATAATTCCTAATTTCCTCTGGACCTTTCTTCATGTCACCATGTTCAGACAAGGTCAAGTTTAAGTTGATCTTTGTGGGATAGAGTCACAATCAAACATGTCTGGTTGTTCTGCCTTCTGAGCTAATACCCCGTAAAGCAACAATAAAAGTAGAAAGAAGAATTACAGTATTATAATTTTCATTAATTATAAACATTAATACAATATTGAATTGGTTTATTAGAAATATTTATGATATAGAAATAAGACAATATATTCTGCTTTTAAATATAAACAAGATTTTATTGAACTAAAGAACATCTGATCTTGTTTTACCTCTCATTTTAACAAATTAAAAATGAAATAATATTACATAGGCTACCTGTAATATAATAGAATTCGAGAGCAAGTTTGGACAAAGATAGCCTGTGTACAGACAGAATTTTCCTTCGTATCGTCCGTCTGCGTATTGGAGCTGAGTATTGCATACTGAAAGTTTGTACTGAGTTCATATTAAATCAAATATTTACGTAGTGGGTTTTCCTGTCATTACTCAATTTTCATTATTTTACAATACTTGCCAATTGGTTCACATATTTTTTTAACCAATCACAAGATACTACCAAAAAAGTGATATTAGAAAGAATACAAGTATGATAAACTCAGAGCTAATAGACTATACGAAGAAAACGTCTGTCTGCACGCAGGCTAGGGCAATGAGAGCATTTACTTGGAACTTGACATTCATCTATTAATAAAATTTCTAGGGAATAATGTCCCTATTCTTAAAGAGTAAATTTTGTAAAATATTCGAGAAATAAATAAATTATTTGTCAATGTTGAGAAATATATATAGCTTCATTTGTCAATGTTATGAATTGTTTTTATCTTACAAAATTGTTGATATTTAACAGCATGATGGTTTTTCTTCCTTTTCTTGTACGTATGTACTTATATTAAATTTTCCTTCTTTTGTGTGTTGTGGTGATTTACTACCAAATCGACTTATTAATTCCCTTCAACAAAAATACACAATCAATGATTAAAATAACATACAATTGAATCACCTGCTAGTCAAGGTTCATAATATCTCAAATTATCAGACATGAGAATTTCCACACTCATAGCGGATTTCAAACTATTTTAGGCCTTGTGAAATTCTAGTTATTGCTTTTTGCCATTCAATTCCATTGAAATTTATCAATCTATTGTAGATTTGAGACTATTTTTGAAATTTCAAATCTCATGTCTGAATTATAATTTAAATGGTCTAAAAAAAAGCTTCCTTGTGAAACATTTCAGTAAGATGCCATGAAAGATGCATTAGACTGTCGAAACGTTGTTCAAATTAATAAAAAAAACATTTACTGTTGCCCTTGACCTTTCTACTGAAATATAATTAAATAGCTTTATAATTTTATATGGACTGGTAACCCAGTGGTAGAGTGTCCGCACTCTGTGCTGGAGGCCAGGGTTCGATTCCATGTCTGTGCTCACATGTAAATCGTGTGTAGCATAACCTGCATGTAAATTCGTTACCCAATAAACAGGCACTTGTGATTAAGGGGTGACTTTCAGTCATGAATGACTGTATATTTGTAAGTTAAAGATATACAGGGTTGATCTGATAGAAAATTTATACTATTTTAGACATTGCTAAACTGGCCACTATATATAGCTGGCTGCTATATAGAGGTGACCGTTAAAACAGGTTTGACTAAAAATAACCTGTCTATAAAGGTCACCTGTTTATAATGTTGAGGTGGCATAATCAATTTTTATTTTAGTAGGCTACCCGCTGTCAAAACTATGAGAAACTAGGTTAGTGGGTGTCCTACATTGCATTGTAAATAAAATTCAACATTATGTATTGCATTTGTCCGCAGAAAATAGTCTATTCCAACATTAAAACGCCAGACCTGTCCTTTTAAAACAGTTTAACAAGGAAATTGGCATTACCATGAAATTAAAAAAGTTATGTGCCCTCATTCACTTTGTGAAAAATTATTACAACTAAGCAGACAAAAAAAGGTTTATATTAACAAAGAAATAGCAGCTTCTGATTCACGTAACATTGTCTTTAATAAGATAAGATGACCGTGGGAGTTTAACATTTGCTAAGAATTAACTATCTGGGTTCTTCTGAGGGGTTAAGGGGTTACGAATTGACTGGTACATAATAATTAATGTAGATTATACTCAGCAGCTATCATTGAAGATTGTATAACACCAAAATATCAGATATTCTTATTTTAGTTTTAGTTTATACTCATAACAGAATAGATATAGAATAACAAACAGCAAATCAATAATCGGTAAACATAATCAGCAATATATCAAATTGGATTTCTATGAATGTCGATAATGAAGTTATAAACAGACGTGCAACTACCTTGACGCAGCTTCAAATGCTAAATCTACGTTCATTCCACTTTTGCAACTGGTTTCCATAAACGGTACATTGTAATCCTGTTGAAAAATAGAAAATAATAAAAAAATTCAGACTCAAACATTCATGGGATCAATTAAAATTGTAATAACGACACCTTATAGTATACAAAATCAATTTATCATAAGCTTCTGCGGCAAACATTGAAGAGTTAAAAACAATCAGTAGCACCATTTACATTTGTTCATTCATAATGTTTCCATTACAACTTGTACCAGTTATCAAGAACATTAATTTAAAATTACAAAATAAAAATCTAATAGCTTTATTGGTGTCAACAGCGTAGTACAGATAAGTGAAGTCCAAGATAAGACGTTGTCTCCGCTTACCCAGAGCACAAATTAGCTTCATATAAATATAACCAGGGTGTCACAAAAGTTTTGATCTTCCGGGAACTGTGTTATTCGATTGTAAACTTTCTGGGATTGAATTTATAATGCTTCATAGTTTGAAGAATTGATCTTAAAATTTCAGAAATTTGACTTACTTTGAAGCAAGATGCATGGATTTCAAAACATTAAAAATATGAATCCAAAAATAATAAATTTTGAATAAGAAAATAATCATGATAAGATTGGAAACCTTCTGATTTTGTGCTGGCCTTCGGGGAACCAGGTTCCCAGGATCCCGCATTTCGTGACAGCCTGAATATAACAATCTTTGTTATCTGTTAAGTCAATTGTTATTGATGTTTTGCCACCAATAAAGTTATTGATTTAATTTTTAATTAAAACTAGTTTCATTGATAATGTTTACAAGATGTAACGGACATATATAAATGTTGCTTCTGATAGTTATTACTGTTCAAAATCAATATAACATGAATAATAATCAGTTTTACAAAATTTAAGAAAGAATTCCTTTTTACTTTTGCTAGTTTTTCGCCATCCTCTCGTTTCACTAATCGCTCTTTAATATCTGCCTAAAGCAAAAGAAAAAAATTTGTCATTCAAAGACAATTGTAGAAAAACATTTTTTATTTTTATTCATAATTTATCAACGTCTACATACTTTATTGCCCAATAAAATTACAATGGCATCGTCTGTTGCATATTCTTTGATTTCCGACAGCCACGCCTACAGCAATAAAAACAAAAGGTCCAATTTTGCGTATGTCTGGCCAACATTTGAGGAGAACATCACAATCACAAATAGGTAAGACACTTTATAATTTATTGTAGTTGCTTTTACTTCAATATGCTATATAATATCTTGATTTGTAGGTAAAAATAGAATCTCATAGAACCGTAAGTCAAACATGACGAATTATAGTTAATCAGAAATGGAGCAACTCAGAACAAAACTTGCAAGTTTGCAACAGAATGAATGCAAAAATGAAACAAGTTTGCAGTATCTATGGGTGTTTATATATATGTTTAATATAAATTATTAGATGTTATCTAATAGCAAAGAATATAGTGCTCAATAGTCAATGTCATAAATGGCAGAGCTGTAAATAATAATAATAAAATTAGAAAGGAGTCAGAGACCACACATTCTTATACCGTTACTTTTTTAAGTTTCATGCTTATATAGCAATCATCAGACAGAAATAAACTATGTGTGGTCTCTGACTCAGACTTTTTATTTCTATTATTATTATTATTATGTTTAACATATAGCTACGGTATATAAGATTATAAGTATTGAATAGAATAATTATAATAAATTTTAAAATAATAGGACATATTACTAAGGATAGTATTGTTCAGTAGCCATAAAATCTGTCAACTTACTCGAATATTTTGGAAAGAACTTTTATTTGATACATCATACAATAGAATCAAGGCTGAAAAATAGAGAAACAGAAATATAATTTAGTATACAGAATAATAATACCCTTTCCGATTTCATTCATATGTTGATAAATCTACCTCAAAATTGAACAATTCATTGAAATAATTCATGAACGTTGAAGAATGATCTAATTTTTATAAACTATTTATAAACAGTTCATGAACGGTACATGAAAATCTTCGTAAAGCTTTGCTTATTAATGTTGATAAGCTGTTCAATGAACATGAACAGTGTTCATGGACAGTTCATGAAATCTTTTTCTTTAGATTTTACTCGTATGTTATCATTATTTAATACAGTGAAACCTGTATATAACAGCCATCTAAGAGAGGTAGATAAATTAGCCATTATAGACAGGTGGCCTTTATATACAGGTTTGATTAAATAGAAAATACTATTTTAGACATTGCAAAAGTGACCACTATAGACAGGTGGCCGCTGTACAGACGTGACCATTATAACAGGTTTGACTGTACTAGAAATTTCAAAGTCAAGATTTGTTTCTCAACAATTTGTTTTGTGACCATATATTAACATTGCAGAGGACGAGGAAGCTTTATGATTTCATTCCAGTTTTTGGTTGCAGAAATTGAATACCTACTTGTTACGTACCATGTATACCTTTTTATTTTATTTTTAGTACAACAGAATGAAATATATGGTAAACAGTCACCTCTATACAGCGGCCACCTGTCTATAGTGGTCACTCTTTCAATGTCTAATATAATATTTTCTATCGGATCAAACCTGTATATAAAGGCCACCTGTATATAGTGGTCAATTTATCTACCTCTCTTAGCAGGCCGTTTTATACAGGTTTCACTGTATATAGACTTTTTCTTTTCAACTCTATCTTTTTACCTTGCATGAAGATGATTTTAGACTAAATTGAAACCATTGCGTCAATTACTGTTTGTTTTTTATCGCACATGCAATAATGAAGTTTATAATAATAATAATCCTTTAAAAAGACATTATATATACAATTAAAGTAAGAAGACCGTAAAATTAATATCCTTAAAACTGCCTAGCTGTCATTTTGTTTGTAAGTTGCGTTCACTGGTAAATCAACTTTTCTCAGAATACGTTTGCGAGCGGCGCCTCCAACGGTTCCAGCTTTATGGAGCCCTAGATCTGACAAGAAATAGAGTTTATAAAGTTTTGAAACTTGATTGGAGTTCCCTTGAGCGAATAACGATGTATTACTCTGATAAATAGTTCAATTGCTTCGATGCCTCTCACCTTGTGCATCGCGATAGTACGAATGAGTCACACTTCTAAAACGCTCTTGTCCTGCAGTGTCCCATATCTGAAAATACATATGGGACGCATTTAGCAGACTGTTGAAAAGTCCAATAAATTCATAAATTGATAATGCATACACAACATGGATATAAAAGTGGTAAATGTTTGTTAAAACACAGCATAAATAGATTGAAAAAAACTGAAGTTATGGAAAAGGCTTAATTGCCTCATCAATTATTGTCTCAAATCTCAGAAATGAAAACCTTAGACAGAAATTTGCGGTTCCATACTATTTTCACCCTCATGAAACTGTATTTAAAGGATGTTTTTCAAATATATTTAAGAAATATCAGTACAGTATCTAGATTGCAGGCACGTATTAGTAAAATATATATGCAGACTGAGTTAACATAGTTTGTATGTAAATTCAAAATAGAAAACACAATTAAACACTTTTCTCACTGGGATTAAGCAAGATAAACTTGTCCACTGATATGTCTAATTCAACATAAAGGTGTCAGATTACACATTTTAGTTATTATAGGATATTGAAGTCCAATTGAAGACAGGGTTTGACAAAATGTTTAGCCTTCTGGAATCCTAGATGCATTTCAACTTTTCTTCTGCATTTTTGTTGAGGTTTGACCAATAAATCATAAAAATATCATCATTTTTCTTCTGGATTCGCCTTTAGCTTTACGTAATGTAGGATTGCAGAATTCCTATATTTGTCAGACCCTGATTTTATGCCTATCGATATATATGAAGATAGCTCACAACATTGCTAGTCATTAAATTGTGAAAGATATCGTACTTTGTAGCCTGATGTAGCTGTTTTTGTAATATTGCCGTAGAATTCATACGAGTAAAAATATGTAAAGATGATAATGTCATACATATCATGATGCTGGATCAAGAGGAGCATGGGGCTGGTAATGTCTTAAATATTAATTTATTTGGATTGCTTAGAACTGCATAAATTAGAGAGCTACTTTCTAAAATTTTGAATTCAGCAGATTTCTGTTTTTGTTCACAAATCGTTGAATTGTTTTTCAATGGGCAGGACAACCAACAACTGACAGTATGTCATATGACCCGCAAGTGCGCTGTGATTGAGCAGGTCATAACTTTGGCTTATGGCACAGTTTTCAGTCTTCCTTTTTATTAGGCTCTCAAGTGCTATTAAAGCAGAAATTTGAGGGTCTTGATGAAATCAGGCTAGTGATTTATTTTATAGTAACAGTTTTATGATAATGAGAAAATGTATCAACTTCTATTTATTTTAAATATCATATGTTTCAATCATTATTTCCTGTATCAAAAGGAGTCAATCCTGATTCTGCCTTATGAGTGTTGTATCATCAGTACAGGACCCATCTCCTGTCTGCAAAGCATGGCTGAAGTGCCCCTGAGATGAACATTTTTCACGTGATTGCCACCCTGAAGCTGCAATTTTCATCAAAAATCGGCAGTTAAAAATTAATTTTTAGTCATTTTCTTCATAATTTTTACTGAAATGATGGATTTTGGCGCCCCTGAAGTCAAATTTGATCAATTTCCCCCGTCTGTAACTTTTTAAGGCACTGCCACCCCGAGATCTCGTCGAGATTGCCATTATTTGCAGACAGGACCCACCCCCTCACCCCATCTACAGTACCTGCAGTTTGACTTTTGCACCATCGACCTCAATCGTTTTATTCTGAAGTAGAAAATAAACATTTTAATAGGGATGATCCTTCTCAGCTTGTAACTTATGGATTAGAGACGAATTATTGTTTATATTACGCACCCTAAAATCAATTCCGACAGTTGAAATGAAGCTGCCACTTAAAAAAGCACCATCTTTGAAACGAATTAGAAGACATGTTTTTCCAACCCCACTATCTCCGACTAGCATCACCTGCAAAAAATAAAATAAAACCGTTAATCAAGACAATGATACATTTGATTAAGTTTTGTACAAACTAATGCTTTGTTTATTCAATTAAATAGCCAACTATTCTCCACAAGATTTATATATCCCCAGCCCAGTGAAAACGACAAACAGAACTCGCCAGTTGAGGCAAGGAGCAAAAATGAGCGAATGAAAATTCAACATAATTGTTTTAAAACTATGCGTAACCTTGAATACGAAATAAGCGGTATAAGGTATGAGAGGATGGAGGTAAAATTTGAGTTTAGTATGATTGTATTTTCTAAAACCGCTAATAAAGGCAGATAATAATGAGTTTGCAAAAACAGGAAGAAAATCGTTCAGTCAATACAAGCAAGTGATGTGAATAAACATAAAATACAGCCTGGAACTTACCTTGAAAGCATACGTAAAAGCATTATTCTTAGCTTTATCAGTGTTACCATTGCTTGCATTGCTCGACATGACAACGAAGCGAATATTTTTTCTGCTAAACAACGTCAAATATTACCATTTGTTTTCATGATTTTTGAGGCATTGACCTGCCATGTTGAAGCTGCCCCTTTCATACGTCACAGCTATAGATCACAACAACAACAATTTTCACACATTAGATTACTGATGTGTTCATCAATGACAGGTGTCGTAAAAGCAACTGATTGTGGAGTCTGATAGGTTAAATCTATTATTCATAAGCCAATCACAAACAAGACTATTAGCATGGAAAGGGGCGGAAGTATTCATCATTCCATAAAACATCATTTGTTGTCTTGGATACAATTCATCATACAATGTAAAGTTTTTTGTGAACACAAATTTTACCACATCATTTGCAAATTGTATCATGTTGTGTGTCTCACAGTATATTTACATATGCACCATGTTAAACATTGTGCAAATAAATTAACAATCATTTTCATAAATGTCAACAGCATTTGAAAAGTAAGGATGACAGACAGCTGTAATATTAAAATTTAATACGCTGTGACCGACAATTGTAAATTGTAAGTTTGTAACAACGGTTTTTGTACCGATGAAATTTAACAAATCAGCAGGCTGTGATCAAAGTGTTGCGTTTTCTTTGAACTACATGCATGCTCATGGACATGACGCTCAGTGTGACTGCAGATTCTGTAAAAATTATACTAATTATAAAAATCAACTTCGAAACATGATATACTTTCGGAGTTGATACTTATCCGTCCGGATCTCAAAACCGTCTTTAAGATGTTCTCTTTTTCACGATCAACAGTAAAAAGAGGCTAATTTCTGCAGGTCATAAAGTCATAGTCTAGCAAACAAACTTAAAGATTTGAAGATTTACAAATTTGGATACACAAAGATATTTATCAATACCAGTTCACGGTTTTAATGAAGAAACAGAGGAATACATATAGTATATAATTCAAACACCGATATAATAAAATGCCGTAGTATTTTGTATCTTACACCATCCTCGAGTTCAATCTATTGAGAAAGAGATTGCTTCAAGATGAGAACATTCAAAAATCAAAATTGGAGTTATGTTTACAAATTAAACTTTATAGCAACAATGTTAAAATTTCTACAATTATCAACGGTATTCTTATCTCATGTTAAAGGAAATACATGGTCACCGTCTACTTATTCTTTTAAAAGATTCTTTCTATCGTCTAATGGCACTATGCTTAGAAATTTATCAAGTGGTAGTCTGCATGAAGTTTTGCCTAATTTTGATGCTGTAACTCCATCGTATGTGAAAAATGAAATACCGAAGAAGGTAGACAAACTAGAAGAACAATTTAAAAAATTTGAAAATTCAGTTAATGGTAAGATAAATTTTATGCCTTCCTTAAACAAGACTTTCCTGCAGTCTGGTTAGATAGCCTATCTCCCTACCCTATCAGCCCCCAGATTGAAAATATTGCAATTTGCGCGCCTGAGATTCAATCAAGTTAAGTTAAAATCCCACTTAGGAAAGTCTGCTGCGCGCCTGAGATCTCAGGCGCGCACAACAAACTTTTCAGTCTGGATCAGCCCATCATCATCTGATCTCGCCTGGCGGTCGTGGCCCTTATAACTGGGGGCTGCCCTTAGAAATATTGTTGAGGAAGAATGGTAGATCTCAGATGTCGAGTCATAAATCTGCTGACTTCACTGAAGTCTGAAGCGGATATTTAACCGTAGATTAGTAAGCAAGTTAGGATTCGGTTTCCGATTTCGTTCCCGATGCTGGAACTCGGATTAAATATGACAGAAATAGATTTGAGACAAATTTTGAGGTAAAAAAGCTTAGACTTCCAGCAGCGCCGTTGTGTAGAAACACAATAATCCTCCTGATGTGATAGGTATGTGCTTAATAGTGTTAAAACGAAAAATTACAACTTTGCAGGTAGGCCTAGATATATATAGCTCTTTAGATTGGAATATGTTAGAATGCAAGAAAAGTAGCTAGCAGGATCGGGATGAACAGCTAAATATTTAAATTAAAACTTAGGATATTGGCCAAAAATCACTCTCAAACTCTCTTGTGGTAGGTGATTGATGTGAAGGTTATTCTAGCCAGTCTTATCTTACTCATGGACATACTTTTGTTTATTTGATGAGGGTCCCGTTATCATACCTAAATCACGGGGAGGATAATTGAAATACAATAATTTGTTTATGTTATGACATTATGTATATCATTTTAGATTCTCTTGTTGAATCTGTTGACCCGACTTGGGTTGGTTTGATTGACCCAATGGAAACTATGTTTGATGATCTCAAAAATTCATGGAAGACAGTCTCTCATCTGAATAATGTCAAGAACACAGATCAATTCAGAAAGGCATACGAAAAGGTACAACAACAACAACAACAACACGTAAAACCAACTGCATGGGCTACTGATTGTCAGATGAGAATTTTCAGACTATTTCAGAAATCAAGTCAAATCTATCCTCATGTCTAAGTCAAATATGTCCACATTAGTGGTCTGTGAATCCGATCCAAATTTGATCCGATCGGAGTTTTGTCATATTCGGGATTACTTTTTTTACATTTCGGATCAGATCAGACCATTCTTCTCCTTGAGAAGTTCGGATCGCTTCTCCTTGAAAAGTTCTGATCGGATCGGATTCAGATTTTGTGCCTACATTCGGATTACTAATACCTAATCCGATCCGATGCAGACCTTTAGTCCACATCATTATGACACCTTTTCTGCTTGAAATAAATATAATTTACTAGATAAAAAGCTGCCGGATCTAGCACCTGCAGAGGGCCTTGTGGGCCTTCGGCCCAACGTTGTTACTTATTGAGAAGCTGTATTTCATTATATAGTATACAGTACTGGAATACAGGGGGATTGTGACATTTTAGTTTTAAGCATATACTGTATAGGCCTACATATATGCTGCATACATTTATGTTTTCAATTCTTTTTTGACTTTAATAAACATTGCTCATTTTGGTAACTGCATGAATTTGAAACATGATAGCTAAATTTTTAAAGTTATGTTCAATGTTGTTACTACTTATGTATTGAATGGTCAAATAGTGTGATTGAAATCCGGACCATGTCATGTTTAGCTCAAAATTTTCCAAAACGCTTCCGTAATCATCGTAACATTGTAGTCATTTTAACTTTAGCAAAGTATTTTTCAACATGATAGAGTCAATCTTTATTAAATACCGATCATGTTGCCAATAGATTTTTGATTCTGAAATCCATGCTATGTCTAGAGCGAAATCATCTCCTTAGTGAAGAAAATAGCATTTTACAGTTTAAAAGAAATCCTCCCATACCAGTAGTAGTAGTTCATGATTTGAAAATAAAAGTATGAACTAAAGTAAGATTTTACCAAATATTCTCAAGACTTCCAGTTGCAGTTTGATATTAATAATCTACTACAGATATCTAGCTCAATATGAACCATATAGAAAATATGTGATACATAAAATGCCATAAGAAAATGGAAACGTAACTATTTAAAGTGTGTTAATCAAAATGTCATAATCCTTCCATACCAGTCCTGCATCTACTAATAATATTTCATGATTTAGCAGTATTATTAAAGCAAAATTCTGCCAAGTATCATCAAGACTTTCAGTTGCAATTTCATATTAGGCCATATGTTGAATTATCCTTGGGACCAGGAGCCTGTAGAGATTTGAGAATTATTTATGTCTACATTTCATTATGATTTTCCTTGTCGCTGTTACTAAATACGTTTGATATAATTTGATACGGCGGATGTTTGGGATGTTTTTACAATTCAAACGGTTGAAA
Source organism: Haliclystus octoradiatus (assembly GCA_916610825.1). Lineage (NCBI taxonomy): Eukaryota > Metazoa > Cnidaria > Staurozoa > Stauromedusae > Haliclystidae > Haliclystus > Haliclystus octoradiatus. The sequence goes on from OU744449.1 coordinate 27,846,255, forward strand.
CCAAATATTGTTTAAAATTCATAGGTTTTTTTTAATTTCGTAAAAACACAGCACTCTCTGTAATGAAATTTATAAATGATTTTTAAGCTGAGAGCTACGTCTGGGAAAGTAGAATATAACTGACAGTTAATTAAACATAAATAATCACAAAAGTAGAAAGTAGTTTTCGTCATCATCCCGATTTATGTTTTTAATTTTGTTCGAGATTTCAAAACAATTGATCATATTCACGGATTATCGCCTGCACGGCTTTGCTCTGAATGGCGGCAGCTTTGATCTTTTACGGAAAACTTGATTTTTCAATTTTACGCCGAATTTAGTTGATTTTTCAAAATTAAATATATCCTATGTTCAGACCACAAAAGAGAGCTTTCGAATGATGTATGATGTTCAGGATTTCTTCGCGTACATTTTGAGATTAGCGCGTACAAAGTTTTGAAGATCATTTTTATATAGTAGTAGAGATTTAGAAATACATGAAATACAAGGTTTCATAGTTGTTGGATTTAATTTTTACTACCAAAAATATGTCAATCATCTTCCATGACCTGCAGTCTGGACCATGTAGGCCTACCCGCTGTTTTACGTACACATCACCTCCATTTGTGACAGGGTTTGGAATCTGGAATCCTAAGAAGCGTTTTAAAATTTCTTCTGAATTTTTTTGTTATAATAAAATATTAATTTTCTTCTGAATTTGCTCTAGCCTTCCGGAATCTAGGATCCCAGGAACTTCCTACTTTTGTCGGCCCGTTCTCTGGACTCTAGTCATTGCCTTTTTCCCATTGCAAGCCGTTACATATATTATGGATTTCCTTGATTTCATATAATTTGATTGTGTAATTATATAATTTTTGATAAATTTGTAACCTTGTAGGCCTACGTAAATTGAACTTTCAATTAATGATTGTGTTTATGTTCACAGACGTTGCCTTATGTTGTCAAAGTTATGACCAAAATGAGCCAAAGTAAACCAATATTTGAATCGATGACAGTAAGTAAACACCTTCTTCACTTCTGCAGGGTGGTAGCTAGATCTAGTAGCCTAGGCCTACTCTCTCCACATTTATGATTTTGTTTGTTTCATAAAAGAAAGAAATAAGGGCTTCTGTATTGAGTCAAAGTTTTCTCTGAATCTGAAAAATCCTATTAGAAGCATTTGACTCTAATGATGTCTCTCCAAAATATTTGAAAAAAACTCCTATAAAAAGTCTGAATCTAATTTATCAACCCAAAATTTAACAAACAAGCAAATGTACAAACAAATGAATAAAATCAAACGAAAGTTGAACATGATCTGATATCCAATATATAATTTTTCATTTCCAAGTAGCATTCATATAATAATAATAATAATAATAATATAATAATAATAATAATAATAATAATAATAATAATAATAATAATAATAATAATAATAATAATAATAATAATAATAATAATAATAATAATAATAATAATAATAATAATAATAATAATAATAATAATAATAATAATAATAATAATAATAATAATAATAATAATAATAATAATAATAATAATAATAATAATAATAATAATAATAATAATAATAATAATAATAATAATAATAATAATAATAATAATAATAATAATAATAATAATAATAATAATAATAATAATAATAATAATAATAATAATAATAATAATAAATAATAAAAATATTAATAATCACAAACTATTTTCTATAGCTAACGTCCCCTTTATTTGCAATAATAGTGCCGCAAATACAAAAAAGTTTTGTTTTTATCGATATTATTAATTTAATAAAAATACATGGCTATCTTGACTTTTGCGCCGTTTTCGTCAACGCCTCGGGATTAGTTTTTCCATGCCAAAAATAACGAGTCTCAACTAAAGTTGAGGCTAAATAATAATAGTAATATTTATGCCATCATTACACTAGTCACACGTAGTTGTACATTATGCAAACAGGAATGGATTGTACAGCGTTGTAAAACTAACACAGATATGACTTTGAATAATTTATTAGCGTTCCTCGATTATATCTGGATGTTTAGTCGTTTGTCTAATTACGTCCATAAATGGCTCAAGCTCAAAGTGTAACCAATAATATTGTTTATTTCAATTTGTACTGAAAATATGTGAACATTGCATTGGATTGGATTGCTAAAATATTGAAAAACTCAATTTTGCTGTTCTCTACAAGAGCATAATATTGTTAAGTTATTATTGTTTGAATTATGATTAGGTTTTAAAAGAAAAGACTCATGGATTAGATAATGCCCAATCACGCATATTAGCATCATCAATTCGTTCTGCTTATCTGAGTGGTGTCTCGTTAGAAGGTGATTCAAAAAAAGAATTTGGTAAACTCATTGGATCGCTTGCCAACTTAACAACACAGTTTAGGTATATAATGAGCCTAACTAATGCCATATTACGCTTACTAACTGTGAATCTATGATAGATAAGTTCAGGACTCATTAAAATGAACAGACACAGACACATTTGACATTTCTAATAACTTTCAAAATTAAACAAATTTCTGTATTTAAGGGGGGTTGTTTCAAAGTTTCCTGAACAAAGAACTGTTTGTCTTTTTTAATCATGCTGCTATCAATGTCATTTATCTCAAAAATAGCAAATATAATTTGCTGTAGAACCCTGTACAGCGTCCAATAAAAGCTGCAATATGTGACGTGATGTAGGCATTGCACGGCTGTGGGAACACTCAAATGCCAATTTAACTGATTCGCTAGGCGGCTTGTAATTTTCTAATGTTTTTCTTGTGTTCTCGATACTTCGCGATTGTAAAATTACCAGGCTGTATTTCACAGCTCCCTATTTATTATGAATTTCAAACTGTCTGTAAAAACCTGTCGTTTTAGATCTGTGGCATTTAATCTAAGGGTAGTAATTGATGCTCAAAAGCTGCTGAAACTGAGTTGACTTTATTAGGATTTGTACTTCAGTGTTTCCCTTTCTTTTCATATCCTGTTGAATTTCTCTAGATTTACCAGTTATCCCGCAGGTATTAGCATTCTAACTCTACATTCTCTACATTCTAACTTCACAATATAACACACATCTTCCAGCAATGACCCAGCTATGGAAAAATTCATGAGTTCATAAGCGCTTCCTTCAGGGTTCGTGAACAGTTCATAAACCGGTTCATGATGGAAAATTCTGCCCAAATTTTTTATGTTCATGAACTCATGGAATATTTTTCACAGGGAATCATTATAAACAGACATTGTTTAATCTTTTGATGGATTTCAGTCTTTTTTTCTGCCTTTAATAAACTCTACAATGTTGTCTTTTCCAGTCTATTTTCAATCCATATCCTTAGTTTCAGCATATTTTCAATCTATTTTCAAGATTTGTACTTCCATGTCTGATTAATTAGGTCATGAATTTTTTCACAGGGAATCCTCATTTAACCCTAAATTGCCTTTCTAAATGAGTTCAACTCAATGGAATATAGAAGAGCATCTAATGTTCTCTGTTTCGTTATAATAACTTCATTATATTATGTGTACTGGTAGCTCAGTGGCAGAGTGTAGAGTGCGGGAGGCCGGGGTTCGGTTCCTCGTCGGTGCACACATGTTTGTATTTCTCTGTAAATCTGTTCATGTCCCCCAAATAAACAAGCATGTGTGCTTACGGGGTGACTATCAGTTATATTATCTGTATTTAACTGAAAATGTATTATTATCATCTTATTATTATTTTTAACTCAACAGTAACAATGTCCTAGACTCAACAAAAGAATTTAGTATAACAATCACTGATCCATTACACACAAATGGTATACCTGTGCCATTTTTAAAACTATTTGCTGCTGCTGCCAATAATCAATCGTAAGTTATTATCAAGTGAATTATTAATTAATTAGTTATAATTATGCTAATTATTTGCCGCTGCTGCCAATAATCAATCGTAAGTTATTATCAAGTGAATCATTAATTAATTAGTTCATTCATTTCATTCATTTTATTTATTTGACCTCGTATTTCACTGTGGCAATACGAGAATGCCGCAGCTACCGCATGTGTACGTTTTACAAAATAGTAAATAGTAAATAGTAATTAGTTATAATTATGCTAATTATTTGCTCCTGCTGCCGATAATCAATCGTATATTATTATCAAGTGAATCATTAATTAATTAGTTATAATTATGCTAATTATTTGCATATGCAGCCAATTATAAATCATAATTAATTATTAAGCTAGTTATTAATTAATTAGTTATAATTATGCTAATCAGAATTTAAAATCCTGGAAGGAAAAATATTTTATCGAACCCTGTGTATGTTGTTACTTGCTGCTAGTTTATATGTCTCAAATAAATCTAAATTTTTTATTTCAGGAAAGATCCTGATTTTGAAAATGGTCCATGGAAAATAACCCTTGACCAGCCATCCTATGAAACCATCATGAAACACAGGCATTAAAATAATATACAATAACTTGTAACATCTAAACCCATAAAGTATTTCATCATATGGTTGAAATAAACTTAAACTATTTATTTCATTTTAGTCGTAATGCAACTCTAAGACAAACAGTATACCAGGCTCATATTGCCAGAGCATCTTCTGGATCGACTGATAACGGTCCCGTTCTCGAAAGCATCAGAGATCATAGGTTTGTACAAGCTATTTATGTTGTGTTCTGTTGAGTTTTACCTTACAGTGAAACCTGTATGTAACAGCCAGCTATGAAAAGTAAAGAAACTGACTGACTATTATATGCAGGTGATCTTTATATACAGGGTGTATTCAATAGAAAATACTATTTTATACATACCAAGAGTGACCACTATAGGCAGGTGGCTAATGTATAGAGGTGGTTGTTATAACATGTTTGACTGTAGTCAGGGTTTGATAAAAGTTGTGATCCTGTGATCCTAGATTGCGGAAGGCTGAGCTGAAATCCGAAGGCAGCCAATGATCAACTTTTTTGAATAAGATTTCTACTAAAAATTAAGAAAATATTATAACCTTTGGTGGACTTTTGAAGCTTATTTGTACATTCCCAAATCGATTATCAGTGTTTGTTTACAGTAAGCTCCAAAATATATCTTTACAAGTTCACGTCTAAACTGGATGGAGCATTGACAATGAAAACAACATCAGACCGAGCTTTCTTCATTATATGCCCAGGAAAAAATCTAAAGGTTTCACTTCGAAAATCTTTGGATCTCGGAAGGCAAAATTATTTATCGGACCCTGACTGTAGTTGATTATATCTTGTGTTCTCTTTCGTTCCACCGTACAGTAGAACCTATATGTAACAGTCAGCTATGAGATCAATTCTGTTTATAGGATGTTCATGAACTCAGTAAATTTGTTTGCAGATGGTGAAAGCTATTTATATGCAATGCTATCTTGACCATTCCATCCACCATCAGAATAGGGTACTCATTTGATGCTTCAGATAAAGTCAAGGCTGAGTTGACCTTCAATGAATTTGAACCAAAGTCGATCAGTTTGAAGTATGGTTACTCTCTCTTTAGCTAAAAAACATCTTAGACAAGAAAGCCTCAAGCCCAATTCCCTCCTCCATTTTTACATAATGATTACTTGAAATGATATCTTATCTGTTCTACTTTTATTAGGAGACAAATGGCAAAGCTTCTTGGGTTTAAAGATTTCGCAACAATGTCACTTCATTCTAAAATGGCGCAAAATGTGGATGCCGTTATGGAAATGATTGAGTCGTTAAAAGAAAAATGTAAATCAGTTGCTCAGAAAGAACTCAAAGATTTGCAAGTAAGTTAATTTTTTGTAGATACAAACCCACTTTAAACAGTATTTTAAAATCAACAGGGGTCGTTGAAATGTATAGGACTGATATTGCAAGCTACATTTTTCATAAAATATTTAAAAATAATTAAAAAATGTCCAATCTCTTGATGTTTGGTTAGATTGTTTATAGTGTTCCATATAGGCTACATTGTCAACGATCAGCAACTTTACAATCTGTGTATCTGTCTATTTGACTATAGGCTACCACTATACAGATTGTAGATTTGCTGTGATACACATTTTATGTGTGATCTTTGGATAATAATTAATTTATAATGATGTCACTGCCTAATACAGTTTGTTTCTATGGTGTTTGGAAATTTTTAAATAATTGATTTTGAATATTTGATTTAGGAATTTGCATCAAAACATGGACACATTGGTAAATTGAAAAATTGGGATGTTGGATTTTGGTCAGAGAGACAAAGAGAAGACTTATTCAAGTAACAATATTTATTCTAAATATATTTAAACAATTTTATTAAACAATTTAAGAATCAATTAATTATGTTTTGTTGTTAATTTATAGTTTGAAAGAAGAAGAACTCAGACCATACTTTCCACTTCCAAGGTAATCATCCAAGGCTTTTTTCTAGATGTATGATTTAGATACAATATTGTTTATGTTTTTCTCATCCCAAGTCATACATCTAGGTTGACTTGCCCAAGTCTCACTTTTACCTCGACGATTTTGATAGGTTGGTAAGTGAGACTTGTGTCCTTTGGCAATTCTATTGTTTTAGAAAACAAAGAAACCGCCAACAGAATCTCGTCGGTGACGTAGTTTATTTCAGTATTCCAGGGCGTCATGAGTCAAATGAACCAGACTTCCATAAGTTCAACTTCATTTCCTTTGGCTTTGAATATTTAATATTTACATCGCCTTCGCAGACAATACAAATCATTGAAGCGCTCGGAGACAAGAATTCTATTATTTTTCGAGGAGTAAAATTATTGTCGGCCGCCATATTTATCAATTCAATATTCCTATGGTAACTAATTTCTTTCGTTCGTGATCGAGGCGTTTTCTCAACAAAATTGCGCAGCGTGAACCCCCGTCTTTCCCTTCAGTTTGAACGCGTGATAATTTGTCAGAACAATACGATCAAACAGAATGCCGTTGTGCAGAATCCTGCACAACGCTGTACGAAGGGAATAAGTCCCGCTTACCGCTCGTCAAAGTGCGGTGTATCAAAGCGGGACTTATAGATCAGTCAAACATCTAGGTGAAGTGTTGTATTAGGATGTATGACATAAATAGACAGTTTCATCAGGTATTCAGGAGTTGTTCACACAATTGTATTGTTCAAGTGCATGTGATGCCATGTGATAATTGTATAATATAGTGAGACTGATTCCATCATTTTGATTGGTTTAAAGATACAACAAGAGATATCAAAAAACTAACATTAAAAAATCCATGTTCGAAATGTTTATTGTCATGTCGTTTTCCTTGTTGACGGAACTTGTCACTTGGAACATGCAATGAAGCTACTGTTGCCTCCTCCATGCCAACTGTGTAAGAATATTAAACTTGGATTGAAAGGGTATATTATTCCACCAACGTAAAACAATGTAATACATATATTTTCTTGTTTTTAGGGTATTGGAAGGATTATTTAAACTTTCAAAAGATTTGTTTGAAATCGATATTCAGGTATGAACATTTAAAACATATCACTAATTGATCTGTTAATTCAGTGAGCCACATCATCAAGATATTGGTCAATGCCGCGCAAGAGATAGAGGGTATTATGAAGAAATGGAAGAAAACAACGCAAAACTGACTGGATAATCTTTATAAAATCATAGAAATCCGAGTTACGGAAAAGGCTTTGCTTTGCTTTGTTTTTTATTGTTTTTTGTAGTTTGTTCTCTTTTATTTATTAATGTACTCTTCATTTCTCTTTAATGTCATCTAATTCAACTTGTGAATGACAGAGTGTGTGATTTAGAATTTGCTAAAAGGTTGAGGTATTCATAAAGTATTTCGGATTTGAGCATAGATAGATAGTGTTAGCTATACGTACGTTAATATTGCTATAAATGATTGCATCAAAGTGAAACTTCAATTAGCAATTATGACTGTATGATTCTCTGCCTATTATTAGTTTTAGCTATATCTATCCAAATCGGATTGAAATATTTAATTTAAAGATGAATTATAATTGATTTCATTCAGTAAATAAAATGAAAATAAAACCGCATTTGGAAATAATTTCCTCCAGTTTTCAATTCCCAACTAGAGACCAAATTTGAAGTAATGTATATTTTTGTAGCGTGTTGACGATGGAATCAATACATGGCACAAAGATGTTTCATTCTACCGAATCTTCAACTCAAGTGGTAAGTAAACTACGCCACATTTTGTTGACTTATCTCATTGTAGTCTATGAATCATATCTAAACTGTGACCAACTTTTTTGTGATCATATCTGAAATGTCGACGATATCTGGCAATTAAATGGTGAAGACATTTACCAAACTTTTTTGAATAACAGAAATAAAATGGTTTGCTCTTTTCTTAGATTTCAGTGTTTTGATACTTTGGTAAATACTAGAATGTGTCTTTTTCCTGATGAAATTCAAAAATAAATTCTCTGTATTCACAATATTAGTCTATTCCCAACATTTCTGCTTTTATGTGTGAATGAGAAACCTGGTTGTAAACTGTAACCGCAGTCAGTCTACTAATTTAAATAGTTGTATCTGTGTGTTCCAGCACAGATAACAATACCTATTAATAATATTTTACAATTCGTTCGAGTCAGCGTAGCTCTTCTCTATACTTTGGCTTTCTCCGACTGACTAACATTTACAATAATTTTACGTATTGAACACCAAAGGCGGAAAATATATTTATGATGACTAATTTTCGATCTTTCTAGATATTTACGTACAATAGATTAACTAGCTATTACTTGATGACTAAGATGACTAACTAGCTAATATGTCAAGAATAAGTGTCCCTTAGTAGGTATGGTAACGGCATCTGAATGTATAATGGCGCCAGCAAAAATATATAATATAATGAATTGTCGGCTACACTGGTTATAAATTGTAATCAAATAAATATTCAATGATCCGACGCAATAAGTTCATTCACAATGTTACACTGCTAACTTCTTTTCTAGGTCCTACTGAATATTTGTGAAAGCCAGCTATGCAATCTTAAATGGTGTCTTCTTTGATCACATACCCTTCTAGTAGGAGGGTTGATTACATTGAATGTACCAAAAGGAATGTACTATGTTACAGCCAACCCTGTATATAAAAGCCAACTATGAGAGGTAGATAAATAGACCACTATAGACAGGTGGCCTTTATATACAGGTTTGATATTTGATTCAATGGAAAATCCTGTGTTGGACATTGAAAGAATGACCACTATATAAACAGGTGGTTGCTATGTAGAGGTGTAGCTAGAACAGGTTTGTGACACTCGAAATATGACCATACCCCTAATATTCCTGTTGAATAAGGTCCCTTTTAGGTAAAAGATTTAACAACTGTGCTCTCAAGCGCTACTTCGGTAAAAAGGTTTACATGAGTTCATGAACGCGCCTCCATGAACTGTTTATGAATTTTTACCGTCGTGATATATTCAATAGAATGTTGGTGTATTTTTTTTTTTTTTTTTTTTTTTTTTTATTTATCATTTTTCCACGAACCGGGTAAGCTTACAGCTTTTTTTCACCGGGGTGGTTGGTTAATTTGTTAGTATTTTGAAGCTTGTGTGCGTTTAATAGCCGGATGCCCTTCCTGACGCCAACCTATAGTGCTTCGGACAGGGATTGAACCCGAGACCCTGCGGGCCGTGGTCCAACACCCTAGCCACTACACCAAGGCCGTGTTTGGGATAATTTGAAGTGTTGTTACTGTTTAGAGTGACTGTTATGTTTTTAATCTGGTTTTATAGGACATCATATTGCCTCGTTTTATCTTGATCCATTTTCAAGACCTGCAGAAAAACGTGGTGGTGCTTGGATGGATGGTGCAGTTGGTAAATAAAAAGAAAACAGTTTTAAATTATTTAAATAGTTTTTCATTTACTGTTATTTGTAGTTTGCTTCTTGGGTTTTTGAATTTTCATATTAATTTTGTTTTCAACAGCTTTAGCTTATATCCTCTGTGAAAAGAGTTCATGAACTGTTTACATCCATATTCATGAACCAATTCATTAAGCGGTTCATGAAGTGTTCGCAAACTCTTTGTGACTGTTCATGAACTATTCATGAACTCATGGATTTTCTTCACAGGGAAAATTCTCAGGCAACTCCCTTGAGTCAAATTTTCATTGAAGTTAACCAAATTGCTCTTTATCTTGAAGTTATTTAACAAGGACTTGAATTTAAAATAGTTTTACAGGTTTTCAAAGCCATGTTGCATGGGAATTTCTATAAACGTTAAATATACTACAGTGAAACCTGTATATAACAGCCAGCTAAGAAAGGTAGATAAATTGACCACTATAAACAGGTGGCCTTTATATACAGGTTTAATTCAATAGAAAATGCTATTTTAGACATTTAGAGAGTGACCACTATAGACACGTGGCTGCTCTATAGAGGTGACCGTTATAACAGGTTTGACTGTATATTATAAGTGACAGTTATTCACACGCTTCCATACCTTTCTCTTTAGACCGTAGTGAAGTGATGCATCGCATTCCCATTGCATACCTCAATTGTAATCAAATGCCAGCTGCTAACGATACACCCTCGTTAATGACATTCCGTGATGTAGAGACTTTATTCCACGAGGTAAGAACTACGAATTAAAGGTATTTGTTTTTGTGCACTATGAAATGTGTGATAGTATATAGCAGCTAGGTATGGTTTAGAAACATTGACCATTGAGACAGGTAGCTGTTTTAGAAACATTGACCATTTAGAAAGGTAGCTGGTTTAGAAACATTGACCATTGAGGACAGGTAGCATTTATGTGAAGTACACTTGCCGTGTTTGTATTCACATACAGTATATTAAACTCGAAAAAATTGGGAGACACTTAGGAAGCAAATGTAATATGGAATATAGATTGATGTCCATTTTTAAGTTAGGCTGATTTAGTATATCATTCAAATGTTAGCAAAGTCCAACAGAAATAGGAATCCTTGGACCCTCCCCTGCGAAAAAATTCCATGAGTTCATGAACAGTTCATGAAAAGTTCATGCACAGTTCATGAACAATTCATGAACTTTATGAACAGTTCATGAACATTTTTTTGTTGGTTCATGAACAGTTCATGAACAGTCACAAAGAGGTCATGAACACTTCATGAACCGGTTTATGAACTCATGAACTTTTTTTCGCAGGGGCTAGATCTTATTAGAGTGAATTCTGAACAAAATTGATATTTTTCTGATTCATAGCACAAAATGCAACAAAGTTGTGATGTGTGGTGTGTTTAGAAAATATGTTAGACTAAACAGGGACAACATATTATTCTTATTTTTCAGTCTATCCTACTTCTACTACAGCAAAGATTTGTTACTTGTTAGAAGGACTGTTTCTAGGGTTTTTCCGTCTAAATAACCATTCCATTTCTTGTTTGCTGTTTTCCTGAGCCGCATAGTTGTCTTGACATGTTAAAAGTTTTGAAAATGTTGAAAACTTTTGTTCAAAACTTTTGTAAAAGGGTATATTAAAAACTATGGGTCTAAAACACATGCTTCTAGTGCCTACAGTGTATAACAACCCTGGTTCTGTTACTATGACTTGACTTCAATAATCTTTATTTGTTTATAGTATGGCCATGGTCTCCAACATATGCTTACAACAGTGAAGTATTCTGATGCTGCTGGTATTAATAATATTGAATGGGATGCTGTAAGTATGTTATTCAACCCTCTTACTATCTTATCTAAGACGTAGATTGATTCAATGAGATCGCCTTGATTTTGACTCTAGTCAGATCATTAACAGTAGTTGATAAATTATGCAAGTTTGGATAATTTCTATCCAAAGTACTTGCTATGTCGACTTATACCTATATGCAAGTTTTTCCTTAAAAGATTATATTGAGTCACATCAAACATTCTAAATTTCAGCAGAATTATTTTTGAGAATTGACATTAATTAAAACATGTCCCTGTAAAACGTAATAAACATTTGATAAACATTTGATAAATATTTGATAAACATTTGATAAACATTTGATAAACATTTTATAAACAATTACAATTACAATACAAAATTAATGGATCTTAGACTTGAAATGTTGCACTTGTTACATTTCATGAACTCATCCCGTTGGAGAATGTACGTTCTTTCCACTGACCATAAAGGCCCAAGCAAACTATACAATTTTGTTGTATTTACTTTGTCAAATACATCGTCGAATGCTGTTGTATGCATGGGCAAAACCACAATTCCATTGTACAACCAATTGTGAATTTGCCAACATTTATTTATATAGTTCCAGTATTTAGCTTTTGAACTGAGGGTTTCTGATCATCTGAAATTGTTTATTGATTCTTAATATTTCGATTCAGAACAATCAACTGATTCTATGCCAAATGACAACATTTCTGAGAAATGCGACCGGAAAGTCTTCTGACTATTGCTCCTGCGTATACGCTCGCGTGTAATGTTCCAGACATATCAATAGGCCTACATGAAAGTCTATTCAATATTCCTCAGTTTCCGTCCAAGGCTAAGAAAGGCTTTGAACTGAATCAAAATCTTTTTAAATCCGTTCGACTAGTTGAGACCGCAGTTAACATCCATTATAGACCATTCGACTGCATCCTACTGCTTGGGCAAACAATCTGACTTTACTGGTCCTACAAAGTTGGATTGCTTGCTCGGGCCTTGAGTTCTAACTCTCCATCCTAAAATCCCCTTATCCCTCAAAACAGCAAATTTCAGAATATTTTCAAGGCATATACTCTCCTCTCAATGTTTCTTTTTCTTTTCGAAGGTTGAAATTCCTTCTCAATTTATGGAGAATTGGCTTTATGATTGGAGCACAATGCAGCTTGTCAGTAGCCATTATGAAACTGGTGCTATCTTACCTAAAGAATACTTCGATTCAGTTGTATTGGGTACGTTAATAAGGCAACCTTTATGATTTTCAGCTAGGTGATTCATTAAATTATGTCCATGAACAGAGCTATAAGTAAACGTTATTAAAGTAATTGATTACTGTAATTAATATTACTTTTCTAGTAATCTTTACTTGTAATCAATTACTTTTCTGAAAAAGTAATTTTATCTGTAATCATTGCTATTTTTGGTAACAGATTACTTTTTTGGTTGCCTAGCAATTTCTGATTACTTTCTTGGCACAGGAACAATAGCATAGCTTTCAGTGTTTTGAATGCTTTACAACTCTGTCACAATAAGTGTTGAGAAATATCTCTTTAAAAGTGACACAATATTAAATTTAATCACAGCAAAATAAGACCGGCAGTAGAAATACAGTAGAAACAATTGTAATCAGAATATCACAAACTACACTACACATTTGAAGGTATGATTTTTTAGCAACACAATTTCTGTAGCATGTTTGATTGTTTTTATTAGGATAAGATGATTCACATGGTTCAATTAATTCTACAAAAATTTAATGCTGATTTTGTATTGCATAAAGTTCAAACACGCAGAATTTCTAGTTAGCGTCACCATCGCCTTATAGTATGATATGTCTTTTGTATCATATATCACATAGCTATATATCACCTAGAAAACAGGATTATTGTTATTGGTAATTAAAGTAAGATTTGTTATGTGTTATTTTGTATTGAAACCGCTGTTATTCTCTCCGCCTTAAATTCTTAATTAAAATATCGTAATTTGTTTTTGAAGGAAGTAATTTTTCACTGGTAATTACTATTTTACTAGTAATTTTACAGCTCTGTCCATGAAGTATAACTAATAATCGTAAAGGATAAACATTTCTCAAGCCAAAATACGATCTGCCATTAGATTGTTGTGGTTATATACAGGCTACATGCAGGATACATGCTGTATCTAATGAATGATAAATATATGATACAACCAACAAACAACTAACCTTTGTCAAATGTCTATTGCTGTCATTGTTTCTGTTTAGGTCGGAAATTTATGGCTGGTTCACAAATGCTTCGTCAGTTATACCTTTCAGCACTTGACATGGATATGTATATAAGGTAGGTACTAGCAATGGGTTACCCATGTGGCCGGGTGATAATAATATACGCCGATGGCTGTTGTAATCGAATTGGGGAAAACCGTTCTTTTGATTGTTTCCAATCGGGAGCTGCAAAAGAAAGCTATGAAAAAGAGTTGTTTTGTTTCGCTACAAATATTATAAATCGAAAATAGAAGTACAAATATTTGTTTGAAAAATGACGAATTGATGGATGAATATACTGTTTCGAAACTCTCTTTTATATGTTAACATATATATTTTTGAGAGTAATAATAAACAGAATTTAAGTAAATTTTATCAGTTGTCAAGCTAAATAATAGTAAATAACTTGGATTATATTTTTCAGCAATGAACCTTGGCAAGATATTATGAAACGTGTTTCTGATGAGTTCACAATCATGAAACCTTTACCAGAAGACAGTTTCCCTTGTTCTTTCACACATATATTTTCATCTGGCTACGCTGCAGGATATTATTCATATAAATGGGCAGAGGTAAACAGTTATATGAATCTTATGTTTGCTCTATGCAACAACACATATAATTACTTTGACTTCGTCCCTTTTTGGTCTCTCTTTTTACTATGACGATTTTGATATGTTTGTAAGTGACGCTTACAACTCGTCAAATTGCAGCATATCAAAGCGGGATTTATAGATCAGTCAAATAATTACTTGACTGCAGTTATTTCATTTACTACCACTTTAAGCCTTGACATAACTGGAAACCATGTAGTACAGTTCCATCAATCAGGACTTGTGTGTATTTTAATATTGTTTGTTTGTTTTTATTGTTTTTTGTTTGTTTGTTTTGGAGGATTAGCTCAGATGGCAGAGCAACCGAACTTCAGATCAGATCATATCTGAAATCCCCCGAAGGTCAACTCAGCCTTGACTTTATCTGAAACATCAAATGAGTACCATCTGAGGATGGCGGACGGAGTGTTCCAGAGGGAATTGCATTGTGAGTAGCTGCAGCGCATCGTTGCGCATTGACAATCAACACCTATCTGCCATGAAATCTGTTGAAATTGATCTGCATTGTTGCAGCTGAGATCAACAAAGAGCGTTTAAAATCATTGCTCTCAGCGAAAAAAGCCATTCATCTAGAAATAGAGGAATGGTACGGGTGCCTTCGGTAGGGCGACACCGTCTACATTACTTTTTTTACTTTATTTGTTTGTAGGTGATGGCAGCTGATGCATTTTCAGCATTTACGGATGTTGGTCTCTCAGACAAGGATGCTGTATCTGAAATGGGTAGACGGTGAGTATCACAACTCAATTACGTATAATCAACAACACGATAGGTAACTGTCATCTATGAACCATATTGATCAAGAACCATGGAGGTATCTACAGAAATTTACTTTACAATCCAATGGCATTTCTTATGAACAATTAGTCGTCAAAGTAAATACATCTCAAAATCCTTCTACGTTGTTATTTGTTATTTTCCACAAAAAGATTTACATCAATCTGCTATTTTATCTCTCGTATAAAAAATCCAATCACTTTTAGAGCAAAATCATCCTTTTGTTATTGTTGGTGAATCAAATGTTGATCTATCTAATACAAATCTCATTATTGCAGTTCCGAGACCTGTTTTGAGTTTATTTTCATCATTTTACAATTTTATAACACATTGGGAAGGTACAAAATCTACCAGTGCAGAAAATAAAGTCAATATTACTATTGCTAACTGACAGTGCTCCTACCTGGGATTGAACCCAAGACCCTGCAGGCAAGGTTGCACTGAGTTCATGGGCAATTCATGAAGGGCCACCCACTCTTTAAGAATTATTCATGAATTCACCAAGTGCTGCTATTGTTCTCCCTACATGGAATGTGGTATCACAGCTTGAAGCAGACTAGAAAGGCTTCGATATTTGCGGTCAAATTCTTCTTACTTAAATAGCATATAAATCGGACAAGCATATAATTCAACACTATCAAAATTATGTGATGCTACGGTAAAAATATTTAGGAATCTAATTTTTTTTAAATGTTATCAAAATCGCCCGAAATGAGGTCTTGATGAGAACTGTAGAATTATGTTGAAGAAATGATAATAACAACGTAGGTTGAATTGATTTGTATGGTATATTTCTTCTTATGAATAATAATATTAATTCCAAGTTGACATGTTGATAGTAGACTGTACATTAAGTTCTCATAGTTTTCATAGTTTTCATTTACTGTATTTATAGTGTTTAGATAAATGCTAGAAGCTGCTAGATCATGCACGGTCATTGTGAGTCATGCGGGGAGTCATGTAGGTTCTCCTATGTTCTAGAATGTTCTAGATGGTTCAGGAAGGTTCCTACATAACTCCCCCCGCTAGATGGCGGAGCCATAAATAAAAATGCATGATATAGGCTAAAAATGAGAAATATTAATGCTTTAATATATGCTAAATTGTAAATAATAAATGTAGGTAAATATAAATGTAAGTAATTATGGTATAGTAGAAGCTATTAATGAAGGTTTTAGATATGCTTATAGACTAATTGCATAACAGTTAATGAGAAAATTCATTACAATTTTGGTGCATACCAATTTGTTTAATTGCTTTGGATTTCCAGAAAAAGAAATTTTCATACAAGTGTTATATTTGGTTTAATTTCAGTTTCTTCTATGAGCTTGGTAACCTTCAATGTTTCTTTTATAGTCATATTTTTTGCTTGTGAGTTTGATGAATTCAGTCTTTTCTTGAGTTGTTGCCTATTCTTGTGTGTTCAGTTTTAAACTCTGTTGTGTGTGCTAGTGTGTTTCTTATAGTTCGTTTAGTATTCTTAGTGTGTTCATTGTGTTTCAATATTTAAAAGTTTTATGATGTTGGAATGTCCAATGTTTAGTGTTCAATATTTAAAAGTTCCAAAATGTTGGAATGTTCAATGATTTATGTTCAGTATTTTAAAATCTTACTTTTTTAGTTCAGTCTCTTCAGTTTTGGGTAATCCAATTCCTTGTGTTCAGTTCCATTTCTTGTGCTTATTTCCATTTCTCGTGTGTAGTTCCATAGTTCCACTCTTGTGTTTAGTTCCATTTCTTGTGTTTAGTTCCATTTCTTGTGTTTTCTGCGTATTTTGATTAGTTACGTAAAATGCCATTGTTCTTCAGTGTGAAAATCAATCTAGTTATATTGTTTTTGATGCCGCGGTCGTGAATAAATGTTGTGTTCAATTCCATGTTGTAATAAAATACTTTCAGATTTTAAATTGTGTTGTAAAGTCTTGAAGATTATTCATAATTAGTTGTTTTTGTAATTCGACGGACCAATTGATGAGTTGTTCTTATAATTCGACGGACCAATTGATGAGTTGTTCTTATAATTCGACAGACCAATTGATGAGTTGTTCTTATAATTCGACGGACCAATTGATGAGTTGTTCTTATAATTTGACGGACCAATTGATGAGTTGTTCTTATAATTCGACGGACCAATTGATGAGAACTGTAGAATTATGTTGAAGAAATGATAATAACAACGTAGGTTGAATTGATTTGTATGGTATATTTCTTCTTATGAATAATAATATTAATTCCAAGTTGACATGTTGATAGTAGACTGTACATTAAGTTCTCATAGTTTTCATAGTTTTCATTTACTGTATTTATAGTGTTTAGATAAATGCTAGAAGCTGCTAGATCATGCACGGTCATTGTGAGTCATGCGGGGAGTCATGTAGGTTCTCCTATGTTCTAGAATGTTCTAGATGGTTCAGGAAGGTTCCTACAGTCTTGAACGTCATAACGGTATATCAGAAATAGTAAGTATTTGTATGGAATGGATTAAGAGCTTGCCGCTTACGTCAAGCTGTGCTTGGCATTGGATCGTGTTACCGCGCTTGGTGAATTGTCATGAAAAGTTTGGTAATTTCCCATTCATAATCACGTTCATGAACTCATGAACTTTTTATTAATAGGTCTTCATTTGATTTCAGATTTCGTGATTCGTTTCTTTCTCTGGGTGGCGGTATGAGTCCCCATGATGTTTTCAGACAATTCCGTGGTAGAAAGCCTCGTACTGATGCCTTATTGGCCATGTATGGTTTGAGTGAAAAGTAAAGTTATGATAAACATCATAATAAAGATTAAGAACAGCCAGCCATCAGGACTAGCGTCATTGGGCAATGTTGAATTTGATTTAATCAAAACAATGAGATATGTACATTACTTAAGAAGAGTAAATATCTTTAACAGATGATACGTCGCAAATATAGTTTGAATGATTTACCATCTTATGAAATCTTATGAAAAGTTCATGGACTGTTTAAGTGTTTATAAGGTGTTCATGAACAGTTCATGGGAAATGTGCACTTTAACGTTCATGAACTGTTTTCGCAGGGGATAGCTTTTGCATGTGATGTTGCAAACAATGGACATTAAAAATTATTTAAAGATGTTAGTATACGCCTCTTGAAACCCAATATTTTAAAACATATTAGAAAGTACAGTATCTGCTTTTATGAATTGAATTAAAACTGCAATTATACAAATTACAACTGTAAAATTTGAAATTAGAAATATTTTCTATTTATAATTTGTGCAAACTTTTATGATATAAATATATTTTCATCATTTGTTATTATGCAAACATAAATTATTTCCAAATCAAATCAAATCATATTGTCTTGTCTTTAAATGTCTATCCCTCCCCTAATTAACCTCTTTTTCATTTTCGATCCAATTCTCACATGTAAACAGAATTTTAGCATTTTATTTCATGATGGCGTTTTTTGGTTGCTCTCCGAATCGGATTCTCCTTTTGAAATTTGAGGTATTTTAATCTTCTTATTAAACTGAAGATATAATCTGCAATTATCATATATAGATGCTATTATTGGAATTTAGTATTCTGTTTACAAAACAAGGATGATGTGAACTGTAAACCGAAACATGATAGACTTCTTTTGTCTTGTCTACGAAGGTTTATTTAGCGTGCTACGTCCCGCGCTTTTCCCGCTTCATTGTTGAACTTCCTGGAAATGTAAATTCCTTATAAGATGGTTATCTCGTAAGCAAACAAACTAAATAGGCATCATTAATAATATCGAGTTAGTAATGAATTTCCATACATTGCAGCTTAGCCACTGGCGCGAGCTGTCCATGTTCCACTTGACTGGCAACTCTGCAAGTGGCAACTTAAGAAAATATTCTATTCATTATCTGAACAACATAAAGCGAGTAAGAATCTGTCTGAGAAACGTCACGTGATCTTCATGCGTTTGGAATGATTAATTAATCAATACATAAATAAGGACTTTGGAGATTGTTTTAGCTGTAGTCTCCTGTTGTAAGTTCAAAATGTTTCCTTAAACTTCCATCAATTCTTACTATTAATTCTTACTGTATTTTCTCTTATTTTTAATGATATCTATTTCATATTCTAAATAAATGTAATCTTGAGGCCCCGCGAAGCAAGGGGCGCAGCCCCGAGCTCAGGCAAGGGGCCGCGAAGCGGCCCCGACAGCCAGCTCAGATCCGCGCATACGGAGTCAAAATTCAACCAAGGATACTGGAGACCCAAATTTCAGCCGATAGTTTCTCCTGCGCGCTTTACAAAGATGGTGTCTGTGTCGCAAGAATGTTCCACTAGTTATTAGCATCGTGGTTCTGTTTTTATCAAGATCGATGATGTATTTTATTTTATATGAATTTTTAAACTTTTCCTTTTCTGTGATACCCTTTGTTCTACTCTTTTGTCTTTCACAGTTTTTTACAGTCACGTGGTCTTGCGATTTTGTCCGCTCGATGGTGTGTTGTGCTTCCGGGCACGTAGTTCTAACGCTGTCACGTTTACACATGGTTGTTAATTGTTACCCTCATTGTTGTTGCTTGCTGATTGCACCTATTGTTGTTTTTTATTCACTATGTTATGCTCTGTTAAATTCGTCAAGTTTAATCATTTTATGCACAAGGAAGTAGTGCTTTCTATCAACATTGGACGAGATTGTTTCTGCCTAAGTATGGAATCATTCTGTTAGGCTGATAGTGATTTTTTGCACTGAAAGGCGGTTATGAGGAAATGGGCTTTAAACTAGAGAGTTGTGCCTACTGGACTACATGTTTGACACCAACTATTGACTGTAAAATACTTTCTGGGGTTCAAATAGCTTCCTGGCGGATGGGGAAAGATCTCTGCTGTTTGTTTCTTTCTTTGCGTTTGTTTAATTCAACGTTAATTTTATTCTTGACAATCCTGTTTAAAGCCTCCCTGAAAAGACCAAAATTCTATGGGGTGGTGGGGCTGATAAGATTGGGAACACTGATATCGCCAGGTAGCATTCCAGAGAGCGTGTGCTCTGCATCAATAAATACATAAATACATCGTGATCAATTCAATCAAGCTATCAGGTCAACCCAGTCTATGAACAGTTATTTTACTAAATACTTATCAGGTTATAACTTTGTGGGCATATCGCTGTGTGACATTCTTATAATGAAGTTACTTTACTGGTTTTTCCGTACGCAAACACAAACGTAATTGAAAAAATGGCATTTAAACGAAGTTTTTCATCAAATAAAGTTGTTTAATCGTGTTGAATAGAGAGATATGCTTCGGAACTGGACTATGGATTATGAGAGTATCCTATGGAAGGACCCGTGAGGGTCCTTCCACACAACTATATCCCTGCTACTGGACCAGTTGTCGGATTAAAGTGATGATCAATGTTTATCTCATTGAGAATCACAGTTATGTGTACACACTGTCACACACATAACAGACTACAGCTAATTTGTCATTTGTGTGACATTTTCAATATCATAATTAGTGCGGCTGGATTTAGTTGAACACTTATAGAAAACTATAGTAAAGGCATGTTGAAATTCTTGTCATTTATTCCTACAACAACATTAATTCAAATTATCTACTTTTTCCAGGTTATCTTCCTGGCAATGGCCTCCATGTGATGCCTCATAGATTGACTTAACAATCCCATCATAGATGGAGAACCAACTTGTCAATGCATGCGTTGTCATTGGTGTTGATCAGAACACTGGTCTTCTACCTCCGATTAATTCTGAACGATTGTTAAATGACAACTCCGATGGTGTGACAGATGGGTTAATATTTACACGTGAACATCAGCTACATGTTCTTGGTGTATTTAATGAAAAGAAAGCATCATTTCCTTCAGCAATACATCAAATAAACGGTTTGTTATTTAAATTTAGCTTGCTTCTAATATAATAATCGTCAATATTTGTTATAACATAGTAACTCCGATAGAGCAGTCAATACTTCTCTTGCCATTTTCTTAATGTTTTTTTCGACTCCCGTTGAGAAGAACAGACAGCTATCTCTTAAACATAACACATGGTTATTTTAATGGTATTCAAATATCTCATCCTGTCAGAAACAGAAGTTAACAAGTTTCATAGTCTTAAATATTGTTATTTACAATTATAAAATTTTCACAAAAATATCAAGGATATTAAAAATCCGTTCCGAATACATCCTTGAAATATCCGGTTCAACCCGAAAATATGAAATCCAATTGATCTGAATCTGAAAAAGATCCGGTCGGGTCGGATCAGACTCATATTCACAGACGTCTACTTCATACTATTGAGTTTAACGTGTATGAAGTATTGAATTAAACCATATCAATGAAAAGACCAAATCCCAATTCTATAATGAAACTCCAGTTAATGCAATGTCTTGAAGCAGATGTCTGAGCTATAAAAAGTAATTTGCACACCTTAGGTAGGGTAATTCTTTACTTAGGTATAGCCTAACTATCAGCTCTCTTCTTTTAGGTAATGGTTTCTATGACGATAAAAATGTTTCCTGTCCACTTGCTGAAGAATCTAAAAAGGAATCATTCAATCGAAGTCGCTCGCTAGCTCCTTTATCAAATTTTGCTGCAGGTCCTCTTACAGCTGAGGTATTAGCAGGTCTACCGACATTCTGTATGCCACGTGGTGGATATGTGCATGCAATTCGACCACAACCTTACACGCATCATTTAGTATTAACTGATATTGATGGTAATCGATCGTATGCCACTTGTCTCGTAGCATACCGTGCATTTTTGGCATTACCAACAGCGAAAAATCGACGTGGCATTGTCAATTTAATTCCTGCTTTTGATAAAGTTGATAACGATGATCCTTTCTCTGAAGAACCGCATTGTATTTACGCTCCAATTCTTGTTTGCATAAGTTCTGGATATCCTTATTGTTCACTTCTGCGCGATTGTTTATCTCCACTTACAACCTTATTACAGTATTCAGATGATTTGTGGCCACACATTTTAAAATTTTCTTCTCATATTATGAGTATTCCTGTTCCACCTCCTGGCCCACTTTCGATTGAATTCAATTTGTTTAACGCCACACATATCATATATCCTTCAGACGAAGTTGGAAAACATGTCGTTGATACTGATCTTCATATACCATTATTACTATTATCGCTCGATAATATCATTGATATAATGGCAAGCATATTAACTCAACAACGAATAATCTTCCTAGGAAGTGATTATGGTATAATAACAATTTTCATTGAAACATTATTTGCATATATAAAACCATTTGCATGGCGTCTTACGTATGTTCCTGTTTTACCCGTTTGTTTGTCTGATCTTATCGAAGCGCCTGGTCCTTTCATAATGGGATGTCATAGTTCTATACAATTGCAAGTGAAACAAGTACGTAATATGGACGAAGTGCCAGGCATTGTTGTTGTCGACTTGGATAAAGGGAAAGTTGATTTTGATCCTAAATCACCCATCGCAAGGATTCCAGATTGGGTTGTGCAAGGCTTCAAAATTAGACTAAAGAAATTAAATTTTCAATTTGATTTACATTCTGTCTGTAACGTTGGATTCTCTACAATTACGGAATATAAATCACAACGTGAAATCTTTCAACGTAATGTAGATCAAACAATCAAAGCTGCCTGTGTCGATGTAATGGTTTCATTATTTGGTGATGTTATGTCGTATATGCGATTCGGAGAGATCTTTTTCGATAAAGATGCATACCTTCAAACACGATTACCCCAGGAAAAGACGTTCTATGAGGCAGTTTGTGCATCAGATTCATTTGAAAGATTTATAGAAGAAAGACTGCATAATCCACAGAAGAGAGATGTGTTTGCTGTCTTATCAGAAAGACTAGGTTCAAAGAAATCAAGCAGTCGCTCACGCAGTTCTTCATCAGTCACAAAATTAAGTAAAGTTTCATCTTTTGCAACAATGACACTTTTCAGTCCACCGGATACAACATTGAAAATTCCTGATCTACCAAATGAAGGCCTTCATACAGGTAATTATTATCAGACATTACGCAATACTCTTGATGAATGCGTTAGAGTGATGGACTCAAGATCAGTCTCACTCAGAGCATCCTATTTGTATTTACGTGGCATGGTTGAAGTAGCTTGTGACGAACCTATCCGTGCTCTACAAGACTTCCATCGGCTACATGCTGCAAGCCAAGAACTTGTGCCGAAGGATTATGTTTCAAAAATAATGTCGGTGTTGGATCCAGAAACAAAGGAGAAATTGGAGAAGCAAGAATTCTACGCTTCAATGAGTGCCTTCCGTCTCCATGCAAAACGAAGCGAAGAAAATCGTGTCTTAGGTCCCAAACGAAAAGTTCCTTCAGCCTCGTTGCCAATGGAGTCATTTGTACAACGTGTTCGGACTCTTCAAATAGCAACGACAGATCATACAGCAGAAACATTATTTTATATACTTGCTCACAGTGCAAGACCAAAAGTAGTTCGTGCAGATCAGTTTCTATCTTTATATAACACTTTAGCTGAAAAAGAAAATGAAGCAAATCGTTATGAAACGCCTGGATTAAAATTAAGCTTACATGATACTCCATTAAAGATATCGTCAATGATAAGTACTTCATTAGGAATGGGACGCTTGATTCTTAGCTATCACGAGTTGAGATTTGCTGCCGAAGGCGTCACAGAAACCATATCAATCATCAAGCTATTAGATATCAAAGAAATCATAAAATTTCAACATTATCTTGTCTTTCTTCCTGGTGTTCCTGCTCTGCGCATTGTCAATAAAGGTATGTTAGCTAACGCATATAGGTATTAAGAGGGAACAACTGAACAGTGGGATAAATTACTCAAATGTAACTCTCTTGTGACCATGAGTAAATCCTGGGACCCTAGAAAGCTCATAAAACATATTCAGAAGAAAATTTTATATTTCTCTTATTTATTGTTTAAACCTCAACAAAAATCCAATAGAGAAAAGTTGAAAATGTTCCCTGATTCCGGACGACACATTTTTCTGTGAGGCAATGCTTATAGTAGGCCTTCTATAAATATGATACAAATTCAAGTCACATAAATACTTCTTGGTTTTTTCTATGTTTAGTATCATCATCCTTTACTCAGAAAACCTGATAAGCTACAAGTTTTATCACAGGACTGATAGTATGACTTTATGCTGACTCTTTCTAATAAAAGGCGTATATATCGTCTTCATTGTCAAACAATTCTCATGAGCTCATGAACATGAAATTTCCTATTGTTCACAGACTTTTCACATACAGTTCATGAACACTTGAACAGTCCATGTAATGCTCATTAATTGTTTATGAGATATTGACAATTTGACATTCACGAACTGGTTCATGAACTCATAAACTTTATGACAGAGGCTGGATCTTACATTCCTTTATATTTTTACTATTACATTCAACCCTATTATAATGGTCACATCTGTACAGCAGCCACCGGTCTATAATGGTCACCACCTTAGTAATGTCTAAAATATATCAACCCTGTATATGAAGGCGACCTGCATATAGTGGTCAATTTATCAACATCTCATAGCTGGCTGCTATATCCGGTTTCACTGATACATCATTTTGCTACAGCAGTGATATTTTCATTTTTTTTTAGTCGGTCAGATGATAGGTTACTAATATTGTAATTGCCAAATTGTTGAGTACACATCTTCTTAATTGTTATGAATTTCAATTCAACACATTGTAAATACATTATACATGATGTATCCTGTTTTTTCTCTTAGATCGTAAAGTTGAGTCATTTTTTGCATGTTTGAAGACTGACCGGGACCTCTGGGTTTTGTTATTAAATGAGATGTCGAGTGGTCAGGAGCTAGCGCATCTGTTAAAAGATCCAAAAATAATTGAGCATGCTGCAAATAACACTATTTTAACGGATGTACTGTTCTCTATGAATCTACCAACCGAAGCTCTTTGTTTCAATTATAAACATCAAAATGCTGAATTAGAAACACTATCTCCTCAAACTAGAGATGCCTTGGTCAGACGTATTGATCCATGCGGGAGAGAAGCAAAGCGTTCAACTGTGATGACGATTTTATATTTACCAAAGAAGAGCAGAAGTGAAAATGCTACGTTATGGTGCGGAATGGCATCAGGGGCAATAATGGTATACGAAACAGATAGTTGGACATGTATCTCTGAGTTAAGGTAACTTTAATTATCATTTATCATATGTTTCTAACCTCAGTTAGGTTTGACAACTTGGGCTGGTTAAATGAATCTCATATGCAGAACACAAACAGTTCATCATTCTTTAAATATTCTTGTCAGGCTTTTGAAGCAGATTTCAGATTTCCGTCCTTGATAAATGAATGTTTGCTTCGACCACATAGTTGCACTTGTACAATACTAGCAATGGGTTTCCCGCATGGCTGGTTGATCTACAGAAATTGAGCAATGATGATATTCTCGAATTCCATGATGCATTGCCGTGCTTCTCGTAATCGAATAGGGGAACCCCTTCTTTTGATTGTTTGCAGTCGGGGGCGGCAAAAGAAAGCTATGGAAAAAATGTGATTTGTTTCACTACAAAAAAAGATAACTGAAAATAGAAACAAAACTTCTACTTTCTTCTGGTTTAAAAATCAGCAGATCTGATGATACTGTATACAAAATATTTGTTTGAAAAATGACAAATTGATGGATGAATATACTGTTTTTGAGGTGGAACAGTTGACAGGGTTGTAGGCCTATATGATTGTAGGCCTATGTAGTTGTTATGAGTCAAAAGTAGACCGAAGGGAATCTAAAATTCTGAGCCACCAATTGAGTTTTAGTTAATCCAATACCTAGATCTAGGCTGTACATGCAATTAAATCGTCTTGACTCTTACCCTTAATTTCTTCAGATGGTGTTCATTTTGCTCCTTCCTCCCTCTAATCAAACATGGTAGATTCTACTCTTTAAAATTATATTTGTATCTGTGAGCAGCACTTCTGATTGATTACTTTTATATTGTTTTAGGTACGCAAAGAATCGTATCAGCCGTTTGCTTGCTGTTGGTAACGGACATGTATGGGCTGGCTCATATGATACAATGATCTATGTAATTAGCACTGACCGTCGAAAGGCAGAACAGCAATTACAAAATCACAAAGATTTTATTTCAGATTTAGTAATTACAAATGTATGTCATCAGGATGATTGTAAATTAGAGAAAGATGAACTGCAATGTAAACATGGCGAAATAGTTTATAGTGCAAGCGTTAATGGACAGATAACGGAATGGGATTCGCAAGCATTGGAAGCTTTACGTACTATCCAACTTGAAAAGGTTTATACTTTACGTAAATTATTACTTGTTAACGAAGAACTTTGGTGTGTTACAAGCGATGCTATAATCGTGGTTGATCTTAAATCTGGAAAACAACTTAGTAAAAAACTACGTATTTTAAATGCAGATGGCTTGCCTATAGCAATTGAAAGTGCGTTGTATATACCAAGTCAACAATGTGTATGGAGTAGCTGTAGTACTAAAGGACAAATTGCAATTTGGGATATTGAAACGAGAAAGCATGAAATGCAGGCTATATCAGATAACGCTGTATTTACAGTCATGATGTATGTGTCTGGGTCAGTTTGGGCAGGGGACGAAGAGGGGAGGCTGATAACCATTGATGTTGTTCATTTTATGCCAATCAGAGAGTTGCACGCTCACACTGATTGTATTTCATGTATATGTCAAACTGACGAAGGTCACGTCGTTACTGGATCGGGTTCTGGTGAAGGGAAACTGTGTGTTTGGAATTCGATTAGGAGAAATAGAGTTGATAGTGCTAGATCATTGGGGTTTGAAGTTGTTGATGGTCGTAGGGTTTTTGGTAAACGAGTCGATTCAATAGACCATCACGAATAATACTAACTTGGATAGGGATAAAATAATTTTATTAATGGATAAATGTTAGATCTTTGGGGTTTGAAGTGTTGGTGGTTATAGCGTTTTGATAAACTATTTGATTCAATAGACTATTGTGAATAATACTAACTTGGATAGGGATAAAATAATTTTATTAATGCATGAATGTTAGATCTTTGGGGTTTGATTTGTTGGTCGTTATAGCGTTTTGTTAAACTATTTGGTTCAATAGACTATTGTGAATAATACTAACTTGGTTAGGATAAAATAATTGAATGGGTAAATATTAGATCTGTGGAGTTTAAAGTTTATTAATGGTTTAATTATTATTATTATTATTATATGCTTACTGATTGAACGAACATAAACGACTACTCAAATACTTTAATTAATATAAATGATTACTATGAAACAATTAAAGATTATATTGTAGATATTTTACGTTATTGTAAAATAATTTCTTATTTGTAATTCTTGTTATTAGTTTTGCAATATTAAAAGTTTTTAGTTTTTATGTAAGTAGGTTACTAATCAATTAATTAATGATATGATTATTGATTAGGAAAATATTATGAAATCAATTAGAAGCTATCAATACCTCATTTCATTTAGCTATATTCTATTACTGACAGTATACACCCTAACCTGTTGGCAGACTCACTGTCAGGTCAAAATATTAACTTTGTAGAACATTAGAACAGTAGAACTCTATTTTCGTTGGTTAATATTTTGTACGATTATTCTATCAATCAATCAGTTTTTGATTTCGGTTTTTTGAACTGAGTGCACTGAATTATCCAAAATGGCACTTCTTCAAGCCAATCAGAATTGAGTAATCTTTTCATGTGTATTATTAGGCCGAAAATGAGCGATTCATATTTGAGCATTTTCTCAAAGAACATTTCGGAATCCTTTTAGTTTTCATATCCACTACATCTATGGACTCTATTCCAATGAAAATATGGACGCTCAAAATGTTGATCATTTTAAAAATGCCTTAGTATAATCCATGCTTTTTTACAAAAAATGAGCGATTTTCGGGTTTTCATATTCGGGCATTTTCTCAAAGAACATTTCAGAATCCTTTTGGTTTTCATATCCACTGCATCTATAGACTCTATTCCAATGAAAATATGGACGTTTAAAATTTTGATCAATTTCAAAATGCTTTAGTATAATCCATGCTTTTTTACAAAAAATGAGCGATTTTCGGGTT
This sequence comes from Haliclystus octoradiatus, assembly GCA_916610825.1. NCBI lineage: Eukaryota > Metazoa > Cnidaria > Staurozoa > Stauromedusae > Haliclystidae > Haliclystus > Haliclystus octoradiatus. The sequence goes on from OU744449.1 coordinate 27,874,556, forward strand.
TTCACATTCGGGCATTTTCTCAAAGAACATTTCAGAATCCTTTTGGGTTTCATATCCACTGCATCTATGGACTCTATTCCAATGAAAATATGGACGTTTAAATTTTGATCATTTTCAAAATGCCTTAGTATAACCCATGCTTTTTACCAAAACTGAGCGATTTTCGGGTTTTCATATTTGAGCACTTTCTCAAAGAACATTTCGGAATCCTTTTGGGTTTCACATTGACTGCATCTATAGACTCTATTCCAATGAAAATATTGAAATTTAATTTTTTTTATCATTTTCAAAATGCCTTAGTATAGCCCATGCCTTTAGGCTAAAAATGAGCGATTTTCGGGTTTTCATATTTGAGCACTTTCTCAAAGAACATTTCGGAATCCTTTTGGGTTTCACATCGACTGCATCTATAGACTTCATTCAAATGAAAATATGGAAATTAAAAATTATTATCATTTCAAAATGCCTTAGTGTAGCCCATGCTTTTTTACAAAAAATGAGCGATTTTCGGGTTTTCATATGTTTCTCAAAGAACATTTCGGAATCCTGTTTGGTTTCACATCGACTGCATCTAGACTTTATTTCAATGAAAATATGGAAATTTAAAATTTTTATCATTTTCAAAATACCCTAGTATAGCCCATGCTTTTTACAAAAAATGAGCGATTTTCGGGTTTTCATATTTGGGCACTTTCTCAAAGAACATTTCGGAATCCTGTTGGGCTTCACATCGACTGCATCTAGACTTTATTTCAATGAAAATATGGAAATTTAAAATTTTTATCATTTTCAAAATGCCCTAGTGTAGCCCATGCTTTTTACAAAAAATGAGCGACTTTCGGGTTTTCATATTTGAGCACTTTCTCGAAGAACATTTCGGAATCCTGTTGGGTTTCAGATTGACTTCATGCATAGACTTCATTCCAATGAAAATATGGACATTTAAAATGTTATGATGTTCTAAACTGTTTATATAGGCCTGAGTAGGCTATTTATTTTATTCATACATTTTCCAGCAAGGAGCATGCTATACATCTAATTATACACATTGCGTTAATTTTCAAAATATCCAAAAAAGCGAGCGGAGCTGACGGTGCTGACCCAGAACATTAGAACATATATCGATCATATCGGGATATAAATGCAAAGGGCAGTAGAAACAGGTTTGGAGGCGATTAAGCGTTTAAAGATCATTGGAGATATCTGCGGGAGAATGTTGTAAACTATTCATTCTAAATAAGACCCCAACAGTGCAGAAATGAGGACACCAGTCTTTTCAAAGTTGGTTGATAAAAGTTAGGAGAACGTTAGAGCAGATGTGAAAGTATTGAAGGAAAGAAAGACACAAGTATTATCAAGATAATTTAAGGTAAGGAAAGAAGAACAAAATATCAAATAGATGCGATATATGATCATAATCAATTACTGATTAGTCAATAATATCTCATAATTATCCATACGCCATATTGTGGATCTCGTAAATTTATCAACCATCAATTTCATTGATTCTGCGTTGTTTCCCTTATAAACTTTATGAAATTATAATACGAAAATGTTTCACTACAGCCACATAAGAAGCACAGCGTTCAAATTGTGTATGCATTTATATCCGATCTACGCGCACTGATTTGAAGTAATTCTACTTTCTGATTAATTATTGTATAATTATAAGTAATATATGTGATGATATTATATTCTTTCAGAATTCCACAAGAAATAAAATGGCAACTAAAGTGTTTTTAATGCTGATTTCCATGGCTTTTTTATGCTATGTGGTTAACGGTAAGAACAATTCCAATCATGATGGCTCGTGTAAAATTCGACTGCAATCACGGTGAAATAATAAAAGACCGGTAGCCTACAACATTACAGACTCACAAATTTTATTTAAATATCACCAATTTACGAAAATTTAGATTTCAAATCAACCATCTACATTTGAAAATTCCTGATTATTTCCAGATATGATTTTAATGTGTTCAGTAAATAATTTAACACTTCTATCAAAATAAATGTTATGTTGAATTTAATTCTGACTACTTCAAATGAAACAAATCTGATTCATCCGGAATTTATGTCCTTCTTTGTAATTTTGTTGAATCACTTGAGAACTTATGAGTCTTACTTTAAATTATGTTTTAATTAATCAGGTAATCCCTTGCCTGAGCCATCAGAGGGAAGCGGAGAAGGAGACGAAGAAAAACCTGACGGTCCAAGAGAAAGTGCCAAAGAGGAAAGCCCAACAAACGATGAAGAGAATAAACCGCAACCAAATGTAAATGAAAAAGCGCCTGCTGCAGCACCACAGCCACAACCAAATCCAGCCCCAGCACCTGCCCCAGTAGCACCTGCCCCGGCTGCACAACCTAAACCAGTCGAAGACTCTGCCCCAGAAGTAAAACCAGTAGCCAACAAACCAAACAAACCACAAGCTGTAAAATCAGGAAAGAAAGGCAAAGAAAGCAGTGCAGAATCTGCCAAACACTCAAAGGGAAAACCAAGCAGAAAGCAAGCCAAAGCTGTTAAGTCAAGTAAACCAAAAGCAGATCGACCACCTCGTGAAGGTCAGATCAAAGCAGCAAACCACGAACAACCTCAAAAACAAAAGACAGAGACAAAAGCACAACAAAAACCAGCAAACTAAACCGAGAAAAACTACACACGTAATCAAAAACCAGCAAAATACACAAGTATATAAATAATTGTGTTCTATGTTGAGCATATCTGAATTATAAATTGTTCTATTAATTAACTACATAAAAATACAAAGTGTTGAAAAATGATATTTCTAAATGATATGAATGACAAACCATAGAATTTGCTGAGTCAGTTAATTGTACATGTCATTTACAACCCAACAAATAAGACCTAAAACCTCTTCAACTTATCAGCAAGAAGAAGTGTGCATGCAACGCCAACACCAAATAACTATTATTATTATTATTATTATTCTATAATTTTATTCATCATTATTATTAATCTGCAATGCTTGTCTGTTTGATTCGTGTTTTTAATTGAGCGATATAGCTGCACACCTTAAGAGCAGGACCAAGTTTGAGTCCTGCAAAGTCCATGAGTGCTTCTCGAGTTAACAGTAGCAAAGCCTTGCCGTCAATTTCCTATAAATCGATAAGATGAGAACGAATAAATCATTCAGATAATTACTCAAGTATTCAAGAGTATTATTGAGCGCTCTTGTCTAGATTTAAAATGTCATCTCTATGGGCTTGGTAAAACCTAGCAATCTGATTTGCGGGAGGTTACGAAAATTCAGAAGAAAAATAAATGCTGAATATAATATTATGGAAAATAAAATTTCAATTCAAGTATTAAAAGTGAAAACAGTGATACATTTTCTATTTTATCATTTTATAGCGGAAGGAAAAAATAGTTTCATTTCATTTCATTTCATTTTTTATATGTAAAAAATAAACCATAGGATGTACTTTTTTACAGGCAAGCAAAGGGAAATTATATATTAATATAAATTACACTGATGTGCAGCCTAATGGGAGTGCTACAGTAACTACTTAAATCAAACTTATCCAATCTCAAACTAAAATTTTCTAGGGAGGAAGAGGTCACAATGTCTTCCGTTAATTGGTTCCATAAGGGAATTATGCGATCAAAAAATGAGTAAAATATGCAATTATTTACAGGCGGTGAACATGCAACGAATTGCATGGAATGTCCAGATTACTGATGTTACGTTTTTTTAAAAAGTGATTAGGGAAGTCAATTAAATTATTAATAAATTTTGTAAACCATGCATAAATCATATTTAATCCTGCGAATTTCTAAGGATTCTAAATTAAATAAGGCTAAACGAATGTGATAACCATCATCTTTTAATTTTGCTCTGTAACACACAGATTTTGTAAAACGTCTTTGAGCAGATTCAATAAGATCAACGTCTTTTTGTAAGTAAGGACTCCATAGTTGTGTGTCTTTTTCTAAGAGGGGTCGTACATACGTCGTATAAGCTTTGAATAATAGTTGTGCATTGCGTGACGTAAAGCATTTCAGTAGAAGATACGATCTTATCTTAGCTTTAGCGGTGATAGATCAACAATGAGAAGAAAATTTTAGATCTGAAGTAACAATGAGGCCAAGGTCACGAAGTTTAACTGTTAGCTTCAGTTTATTGCTGCCAAGAAAATAATCAACTTCATTAGCGTTGGTTGCACCAAAGGATACTGTGCTACATTTGTCATAAGCAATATTCAGCTGCCAGCTTTCAGCCCATGTTGTAAACTTATCTAACGTAGTGGTGAGATCATTGACAGGGGAGGAATCTTTTCGAGCGATGAAAAACTTTGCATCGTCTGCAAACAAACACACTTCACACAACCCATCCAAACAGCTCTCGATGTCGTTAATATAAAGTAAAAAGAGTAAGGGTCCCAAAGCAGAACCCTGACTACGCTCATTGATTAACATTTTGTAAGCTTATTACACAAGTAAAGGAATGGTAGCATAGACGATCACATTATTATGACATTGAGAGAGATTACATACATTCCTAGCTCTGTCGTGGTACTACACTTATCTTATCCTCAAGGGTTAAACTAAAATCTAATATTCATGAATTATAAATACCTGTGACAGAAATTCGCCCGCGTGTACAGGACAGTCAGTAGCTTCAATAAATTTAGCAACGTCATCTGGTGTCCATTCTTCTGGATTGTTTGGTAGTTGAACATTTGAAAGAGGATCAGTGAGAAAAGCACCATGACGCACACGTCGATCAGCGGCTACAGCAAGAAAACAGCAAATATATATTATATAAGCATTTCATATTCTAGACAAAATAAATGAATAAATGAAAACACAATTATTTGGTAAAGAGACTGTAACACAGTTTTACATGTTATATATAGTTAAACATCTAATATTTGAAGTAATAATAATGAATCTATTGATCTACGGTCCTGTTGACATGTTAAACTTGACACACATTATGACATAATTATTACAAGACTGTAACTACTAACTTTCGATAATATTTTAACTACTGCTTCTATTACTTGAGAAGTTGAGATGAAAATGGGTTATTAGAATCAGTTCCTAATTATAAGGCAACAAAGCAACATTTGTATTTTGTTGTTGTTGACATTCGAACAATTCTTAAATGACATATGTACATAAATTTCATTCGTTGCCATGGACAGTTGAAATTGTAGTCTTACGTTCAATTCGCAAAGGGGATCCATCATCATTAGCGTATTTGCGTTTCAATCCTAAACCAAACAGAAATGATATATTTAAGAAATGTGATTGATTTAAAAACAGACACATGCAGTCTACACTCCTATATCATCATACGTATTCACAAAAGTTGAAATTCCTGGGCTGTGGCCTTCAAAATTCATTTTTAATCATCAACAGTTCATGAAATGTTCATGAAAAACAGGACATTTAACGTTCATGAACTGGTTATTAAAGGACTACAACACACTTACCATGTTTGTACTCATATTTACTAAGCGAGAAAAAGTTGTGAGACACAAATGATTTCTAGCTTCATGAGCGACTGCCAATGGTTGTAAGCGTGTGGTAGCCATCCTCTGTCCTTGAAACATAGCTGTTTTACACTAGGATTTCATGTACGCTCTTTCAAACAATCGGATTGCAGAAAAGGTTTTGTTGTGATAGTTTAGAAAACGTGTCCAGGAACAGTTTGTGAATGTTCATCAACAGTTCATGAACTCAGTAAGGTGTTCAGGAAGGAAAACATACTATATTTATATACTAATTCATAATTGATATTAGTCAAAACCCTCCATCATACCTCTTTCTATTGCAATGCTATAAATTCAATGTATTAAATTTTTTACATTATCAACGGCATGAGTCATGCAGCATGTTATCATCGTACAATACATGCGTCATAATTATACCTTTTTGTGGTTGACATTTGTAATCACCATCATTATGTGAGTCGTCATATGAATTAAATCCCATCTCATTAGGGAATCCCTTCTTGCGAGTATACTGACGGCGTTTTCTTGGATCTTGGTTTAATCTATCACCATCTATTCCATTCCTAATTGGCGATTCATCATCATTAGCTCGCCGTGGTAAAATCAAAGTAGGTCTAGAGCGCTGGTCTGTAAAGCCATTAGTTGCAGAGGAAGAAACACTAGATAATTGGTTGCCATTAACAACAGCACCTTGGATTCTAAATGATGTCATTGCGGATGTTGGTATTATCTTACCACCGTAGTATGTCTGTGGTAGCGTACCCTCACTAATCTGGTTAGATGAATTTGGATGATACAGTAATAATTGTTGATTGAGGCCAGTGCCTGGTCGTAGTGGCACGTACATGATCTTGTCTTTGCTGTTTGATTGGAGAGAGACGTAAGCTACAGAAACTGAATTATTTGAACTTGATATGTCCTCTGATTTAGTCCCAGGATTTTCATGTTCTTTTTTTGTTATGAACATATCTCTTGACGTGTTTAAACTATCGTAAGAAGGTGGTGATCGTAACAGAACGTTACATGGAGATATCATCGTGTCAGTTGGCGCTGCTGTGCTCGTTACTTGCTTACTTATTACATAACCAGTACCTGCAGACGTAGAAGCTACAAATCCAAGTGTTCTCTGAATGCCAGGGATTTGGCTTTGAGTTTGATTTTGAAGATTTGTTGGTGAGATTAAGCCAATGGGCCCTGCAGTTGAAGAAAGTATAGCTGGCCCACGAATGACAGGGCCAACAACACCAGGGGCCATTGGATGTGGAGATCGCAGACCAATAACTCCTTGGACCGGAGAACGGACAACACCATTTGCAGGAGGTACAACTGCTACAGCTCTTCTTGTTTGAGAATGCTGAGTGCTTATAACAGAAAACTTGCCGGCTGGTAAGGTATGATTTCTAGCATTGAACTTGATAGTGGGGATAGGTTCCCCTTGAAAATAAGGAATAGATGGTCTAGTTCCAATCTGAGTCATTACAGAGTTAGTGACAGCTCCAAGAGTCGACATACATGTTGTAACAGCAATCGATGGACGGACAATAGTAGTTTGACTTTCTTGGATGGGGATAGTTAAAGAAGACGTCCCACAACGTGCTGGGAAATGAATAGGCTGGAGAAGTAGTTTGCCAGCACTCATGTTGGTGCCATCGCCCATTTGTATCAGTGAGTTTTTAGGTATTATCAGGGTCGATGGAACTGAAAGCGGCGTAGTGTCAGTTGAATTAGCTTGTGTTGGTGATGCTGGATGCAATGAACCAGTAACAGCAGATGATGAATCATTGAGTAAGAGTGTGCCTTGGACATGCCTTGTAGTATCACCAGTAGAAGTAGCAGTACCTAATGATAGATGACCATTTGAAGATACAACACTCACAGTTGGCAGTGTACTCATTGTATTTCCTGTTGTATGAACAATCAGTAGAGTTTTGAGACCATTATCTCCGCTAGACGACACTCTAGCTGCTGTCATTGCAGATACAGATTCACCTTGATTCATAACTGGCGGCGTCTTGAGGGTTGTCGGAGAACCAAGTTTACCATTTTGTATCGAACTACGGATTATATTAGCAACAAGTTTTGTACCTGAGCTATCAATCAGTAAACGAGACAGAGAAGGCGTTGGTTGAGCATTCGAGGGCAATGTAGATGATGTTGTAGTATCTACTAATTGGCTCATATAAGATGTTGTATTAGAGCTAACAGGGAAAGGAAATGACGACGGATGACCACGCGCAACAGTAAACGAAGGTTGTAAATTTGAGGGTAAAATTGGTCTTTGCGAAGAAGGAAGTGCCTATAATAGAATTAAAAGAGTTAGTAAAATATATGTGAGAGAAATTACGTATTTGTTGTAATATCAAACTATTTATAATACCATCTGGTTTGCCAGTAGGGTTTGTTCTTGAGCCATGACCATTGGAAAGGAATGTTGGGTTGATGCTACAGCAGCGGGAGCAGTTGGAAATTGAGCGTTTGTGGTTTTCATTTGGATCTTAGTACAGTGAGCAACAGAAGGAGAATTGAGTTGCGACATTGCAGCCACTAAATGAAAATAAAAACATAGATAAAGATTGATATTTGATGATGATTAACTGGCTGGGTATTAAAATATTCACATATGAATTGAATCAGATATACATGGTCATATAGTCTCATTTTATGCATATCTTTGAAGTAGCTTTACCAAGCATTGCGTTGTCTAGGTATGAATAATTTGCCTAGTCATATATTTATGGTTGACCGGTTTTGATTAGCTTCAATTGTGTATGTGTTTTATGTTTGAATGCTGGTGATAAACAAAAATGACCAAATTTACTGTCACAAATAATTGTGACACTACTCCCTATGAATGCAATCACAAAAAGCCAAAACAAGTTCTTGATTTTCATCAGCCTTCCAGACGACGCTGCTCATCAAGAGTTACAGTGAAACCGGTATATAGCAGCCAGCTATGAGAAGTATATAAATTGACCACTATATGGCCTTTATAAACAGGGTTGATTCAATAGAACATACTAGATTAGACATACGAAGAGTGACCACTATAGACAGATGGTCACTGTATAGAGGTGACTGTTATAACAGGTTTGACAATAGTCACATTAAACAACTGACTGGTAATAAGCTGCCTATTAACTGACTTGTTCAGTGGCATGCAGAATAGTTTCGCCTAAATCATAACCAGTTAAATGATAAACATTTTGATTGATTTCCACTTACTGTTAACTTTGCATTGTAATGGACATTCATTCACATACTGCACATCATACGAGAGAAAATATTCACAACAGCCAAGACGTTGACAAAGCAGCTTCAAGAATTGAACAGCACAAGGCCGGTTGTCATATTGTGACAAATTCTAAGATATAACAAATAGTAAAACGTAACGTAGACAGTGCCGCCCTATCGAAGGCACCCGTATCATTCCTTCATTTCCAGAGGACAGGCTCTTTTTGCTGAGAGCAATGGTTTTAAACGCTCTTCATTGATCTCAGCCGAGACACTGCTGATCAATTTCAACAGTTTTCATGGCAGATAGGTCTCGATTGTCAATGCGCAACGATGTGCCGCAGCTACTCACAATGCAATTCCCTCTGGACCAATCCATCCGCCATCAGATGGTACTCAGTTGATGTTTCAGATAAAGTCAAGGCTGAGTTGACCTTCATGGGGGGGGGGGTTGAACCACAGTCGATCAGATATGATCAGATCTGAAGTTCGGCTTGAAATCCTCCGTTATAGATATAACAAATAAGGTTGTAAATAATAAAGTTGCCAATAAATAATAAATGATTCAAGACAGCGGAACAATACTGTAACAGAGTTGCAAAGGCAAGGAGGTATTGTAGCCTGACTGTAAAACCATGAGGAAATCTTATCAAAAGTTCTGAAACGGGACGGCCCAACAAAAGACGTGCATTTTTGAGTTTGAAAACAATGTGTGAACAAACAACAAATCTGTTTTTTATTGCAAACTTTAAAATTACTAATGCTAAATCCAATCATATGCAGACGTCTATTTTACATTATCAGTTTGAATGACAAGGTGAGGTTATAATTATTTTGATTAAATCGTTACCTTTCTCACCACCTTTCCACGTACAATGATTTTAACATCTAACCCTTCTTGGATAACTTGAGCAAGTTTATCAGGTGATTTTGAGACACATAAAAGACGTTCTAGGGTGCGTCGTAACACAACAGCAGGCTTTGATGGCATTGTGCATCTTGATGCTTCCATGACTTTAATAGGATCTAACATGTCACCAAAATGGCATGTTTTGTTAAAATAGACCTTGCTCTCTAATGTACGTGAACGATCACGATCTACTACAGATCGAAAAGATGGCATGGGAAATGAACCATTTAAAGCTTCACTACAACAAAAGAATATAGGTATAGTAACAGTGAATGAGTAACCCACCTTACTATGCGAACTGTCAGGGAGGATTGATGCTGTCTTATGCAGCTAGCTATGAAAAAAATGTTGCTAGTTTGTGGCCTTTTAGGGTTTGTGGAAAAGGTGTGAATGTGAGATTGCCTAAATGTCTATGGGATTTCCATGAATATTTTTTCTTTGATTCATCTAATAAATGATAATTAATCAAAGATTTGGAAAGTTTGAAATTTATTGTCAATTTTTAAAATAACAAAAACGTCATCAACGTTGTAAAAGAAATAATCAATCCAGGAACGCTGTAGCAGAACGAAATGTAATTGAAACAAAAACCACAATATAGTCATGCTCGAAATTACTGTAGTTTACGTTGACAGTGATTAATTAAAAAAAAGGATTTCATTTTGATGTCATTCTACATTCCATTTTGTTGTTGTTGCAACTACAATTTTACAGTGCAACACCATTAATATCACCATCCGCATAATATCACTATGTTTTGAAAACTGACTCCAGCTTTAAATTCAGCTAATTCATTCCGGTTAATATCACAACCCGCTTATTATCACAATTTTGGGCTGCCTCATGACAGTGATATTAATGGGGTTACACTGTACCACAAGCCAGGTAAACTGGTAGCGAATAAAGGGGAGCTTTATTGGTCAGATGCCCCCAACCACTACACCAAGGTTTTAATTGGCCTATGTAACCAATGAATAGCAATTCTTTGTGAAGCTCTACTGGAAAAAGAGGCACTGCAATGAAACCTGTATATAACAGCCACCTATGAGCGGTAGAGAAATTGACCATTATTTGCAGGTGGCCTTTATATACAGGGAAGGTCCAATAGAAAATATTATTTTAGACATTGCAAGAGTACAACTACAGACAGGCAACCGTTAAAACAGGTTTGACTGTATAGATAAATAGTAATCCTAATGAAAAGTATAATTTACAGGCCAAATGTTATAAATTTATGTCAATGAGAAAGTTTGTGAAAGTATTATTTACTTTTTCGTCATTTGCTCTTGGATTGGTGCTTTCTTTTGAATGGGATACTTGCTCCGATTCGCCGGTCTACCGGGACGCGGAGGACTACGAACGTTTCTTGATGGCAGTGAAAATGCTGATTTAATAGACACTGTCAAATGAAATTAGAAATATACATTATAGCACAGATCATTTGAACTTGTTTGTTTTAATATAATTCAAGTCTTGATGATCGATGTCCCTTAATTAAGTCAATTCTGGACAGAAATTGCAAAACTATTAATTTAATACATAATATACATAACTATTGAAATTCAAATACTTGAAAGTGACAACAGTTTGAATCTTATCATTCATTATTCCATCTCAAGATGAACTTTTCAAACAAGTAATTGGAGATTTTAGAATATCAATTGAGAAAATGCTCCAAAAAATGTTGAACCTTGATTGATTGATTATAGAAGTTACATTGCAAGCTTTTCAACAAAACCAATGCTTGAAATTGATTATTTTTTTAGAACCCTCTATTGAATAGTGAAACCTATACATAACAGTCACATATTAGATCTTCTAGACAGAGTGTGGTATAATATAAAGGATTGATTCAATAGAATAATGCCATCAGTATGTGTTACTAAAGTGACCACTATAGACAGGTGACCAGTATGTAGAGGGGTTGTTAGGTTTTATTGTACAGTGCAACCCGCTTAAGTGCAAGCCACAATGTCGACAATTTTCATTACATTTAACCAAATTCGTACTTATCTGAAATTCTTTAAATGGTTAATATGGTTTCAGAGACAGGTTGAACAATGCGCATAAGTGGGAATTTCGCTTATCTGAATTGCAGTTATGTGGGTTACAATGTACTAACCATCCAGACACCTGTACTAGCAGGATGGACACTCGTCTTAATCGTCTTAACACCTCAAGGTTTGCCTGTGACAATTTCAATAGACCACTGCCGTAAGAGGACATTGTCTAGCACCGACAATGGACACGTTTTCATGTTTTTTACGGACCAATATCCTGTCTTAATTGGACAACTTCTGTTCTGCAGTCTTTGTTTACACAAACTTATTTATGTAAACATTCTCACATGCCATTAAAAATGATAAGAATGAGTTGACTTTTTGAACTATTATTGATTTACTTGATGACATCAATGTCACACATTTGCTAAGCGGACTCCTGTCTTATGCAGACAAAATTCTTCAGTCTGTTGGGCATTGGGCATCCGGTTAAGATAAGTTTGATTAATGTACATCACATATTTTGTCACAACATACTTATGCCATGGGGGGTATGTAGCGGATGTCCTGTCTCGGCACACCAACCAATAGGATACAGTGATTGACATTCCAGATCAGTGAATTGAAATCTTGTAAGACCATCAAACATCATTTCAACTACGCGGCCAAGGAGATTGTGAACAGTAGCAATGCGTATAATCGAGGGATGCTCCATATCAACAGCTTCAACTTTTTGACCAATTCTAAACGGACACATTCGCGATAGCTGAAAGAAATCCAATGTTAAAACATAAATAAAAAGTAAAATCCGTATCACAATTTACAATCAAATAATCTTTCGCCAAATTCATATTCATTTTATTGTCTTTTAGTAAGCAGATTACAATCACATATTGACTATATAGTAACTTTAACTTGAAGCTAAGAAGGCCAGGGTTTGTACAGACTGTGTCATCTAATAAATCATAAATCGTAATGTTAGGCAGTAGTATATCATGCAACATACCTTGTATAATGCAGTCGGTGGAGCTGCTTTTGAAGAGCATAGTTTGGCGTACTGGTCAACCGTGAGTCCTTTTGCTTTGGCAGCTGCAAACAGAAACCAAACAGGGATTGCATATAAGTATATTAGTAACTTGAAGCCAACAGGAAAATTACAGTCCAAAGTTAGTGGAGAGGTTAGAGCTTTATACAATTACCTAACAATTTAATCATCAACAATTTGACTTGAGCAAACTGAAATCTGTGTATATATTTATTACAACTTACCGGTAAGAGGTTTCGTCTCTGTTCCCTAATGTTTAAACATCAATTTAGAAGATCATTCCAAGAGAAAAACGAATCATGTATTGATGAACAGTATGCTTGCAAAATAGGTTTGGGGTCACAAAAACTTTCAAATTATAGTCAAGCGTTCAAGGTTGTTCAATTATATGATTTCAAACTGCCCCAGACCCCTTACTGGATGTTAAAAATTAAAAATTGAGAATCTAATGCAGCCATGACATTTAAGTTATGAATTCACTTACTTGTTGACAAAGTGAGCGGCACATTATGCGTTTTACACCATCCAATAGGAAAGACTAACGGTGAATCATTATGACAGCAGAATGAAACTGACGGCACTTCATCGCAGGCATCTGTTGTGATTAAATAGTAATAAGGACCAAGGCTTTTTGAGATAACACCAATGCAAACAATGCTGGGCATTTTAGGATGAACGCATTCAACTGTCATACCAACTTGAAAGCTGTGCACTCTGCGTGGCTTCCTATGCATCGGCTATAATAGACAGAAATAACAAATAAATATTAATAAAAGTAAATACAGAGCAACCTATATATAAAAGCCACTTAAAGAGAACAATATAGCACTCGGCCATCGGCAAATGGTCGCTCAATTGCATCTTTCTACCGGCAGTTTTTATTTCTTTCAAATAATATATATTTTTAATAATTTCTTTTCCTTTTTTTTATTTATACATTTGATAATATTTCTTGGCAATAATAATAAGTCTCTTCAAAAAATGTATCATATAACATCATAACCTTATACTGCTTCTCTAAATTATAATGTTATAAGAGAAAGTCTATTGAAAGTTTTTTGCATCCTGTTCGGATTCTTCACATAAAATATCAGCAATAAAAATGTCAGATCAAGTTTGAAAAATTATATTGTTCTCTGGCCACTTATAAGATATCTATATATTGACTGCTATTGACATGCGAATTTTACAGCGTAATCTGTTAATGTCACAATCTGCCTAATATCATTAACGCTTGAAAACAGGCTTCTATCAAACTCAACTAAATCACTCGGATTAATATCACAGCCCATTTATTATCACGATTTTGGGATACATAAGAAACAGTGATGGTATTGAGGTTGATTAAACATAATATGAGAATTTGGTTTTGAAAGGTTTGAAATAGAATTTGACTAAAACAAAAAAACGGAATCATTGCTCTCTAGAGCCGGCAATCTATGATTGGAGTATCACATCGTTGTCGGAACCAAATCTGCTCAAATGACCAAATCTGCCCAATTTAGACAAATTTATATCTATAACTTAATTCTTAGAATTGGGACAAAGCTGAGGCAAAAGCCTTTTCCATTATCATCAGACAGTTGATCGCAAAATAAATGATTGAAACTCCGAGTAACGGCAAATGCTTTTGCCTCATCTTTGTCTCAATTCTATGTTTTGCTTTGTCTTAACAAACATTGATCACTTTCACATACATTTGTTTGCCTCATATTCTATTTAATTAATTCATTATTAAGTACTTGTTTACTTCAAATGATCTTTATACCTGGGCATGTAGACAATAAAACGGTATGATATAACATATAACAATTTATAATAATTTTGAATCAAATGCAGTTTCATACTTCTCTGAATAGTTCAACAGGTGCCGCCAACGCTCCAGTGAGGGTTTTTGTCAGAAAAGTTTTCCATTCCTCTAAGCTACTTTTAATACCTAAAAGACAAAATTACATTTTATACAGGGACGGCACCCTGATTTCCCTGACAAACTATCCCAAAGAAGGGCTATTTATAGAAAATATTTGAAAAACTACTTAAGAAGGTACCAACAATTTTCCTGTGACTCGAAACCTGGCGAGGAAGCTGAGTACCCTGTAATGTGGCCATAGGGATGTAGCCGATGACCGTATAGCATAAATTAATGTCCATTATGATGCAATAGTATGTCACAGCATTGTACTCATTATTAGAACATTAATACTACTAACTTATAATGATAATTGGCCCAACATCCTTCAGTTGGTAGCCTAGAGAGAAGCTCCATTGAGAATGTATTAGTACCGTATATACATTATTAACATTATATATATATTATCAATATCATTATCAAGCCCAACAAGCTTTAAGCTGGTGTAGAAATTACAGCTTGGAAAAAACTTGTGCTTTTGCTAATATAAACAATTGTATTGTAGAATAAGTGATACGTTGCCCATTTAATTAACTTACCTGTTGGCGGTTGGAGTGGATAGTTATTGCTAGCACAGAAACCGATAGGAAACAACTCATCCGCTTGAAAGTCACACCAGAAATCATGGGAATCGTCTTTACCAAAACCATCATAACGTATCAAGACGCGATGACCACTGACATTGATTACTGTGGCAATACAATAATTACATGGGTTGTTTCTGTCTAATGCCTCAAGTTTCATTCCAGCTTTTAACTCTTTCACCTCTCTGGCAATCTTTGAAATAAAGACACATATACAATTATCTTTACTATAGAGTGGCTACATTCTGATGTAAATTCATGATATCATAGTTAGAGTATCAGCATCAGGCCGACAGCGCATGGCAGGGTTTGATCATGAGGCCTATATAGTAATGTTGGTTAGTGAAAAGACACCCTTAAATAATCTTTTTTATCCTTGTTCTTCATTCAACATCTGATAACTGATATAACATGTTTTAATGTTAATTGCTTTATAAAGTGTCACATTAATTATATAAATGTGATTAATTGAATGATCGATTGTTCCATATGATACATTGAACCCTACCTTTAGATTGAAAGAAGAAAAGCAACCTTCTTTAGCTGCTTTGTTCAACACCATCGTTGTGTACAATTGACTTTTTTCAACTACAGTAAATTGACTAGGTCTACCAACTGGTCCTAAAATAAAGAAACAAAGAGACATCATGGTTGGATAATGGATATAAAATTTGAAGTTTTACAATTTGTTTCAATATTTCATTCTGGTATGTTATCCTTCAGTTCTTCAACATTTTTAGATGGCAATTCATCAAGTGCTATCACAAAATCTATATATCTAAAGCATAGCTTGATGCAAAAACTGAGGTTAAAATGTGTTATTTTCAAGTGTAAAAATATGATCTTATTACATGTGAAATAACAAATTAATGCCGGATAGTCACTCGTCGATTTAAATTATTTATAATTGATGAAAAAACCCTTGTGAACCAAGAATCATTTTTAAAACCCGAGAGAACGAGATATTAAATGCGGGCAAGATACTCACTTGGTTTTTTCTTTTTGCTAGGTTCATCTTCAGGCATTTTATCATCTTCTTCCTTTTTAACATCCTATTTAAAAAATATGGATCATCTATCACCAACAAACAGATTTATTTAATTATACTTCAAGCAGGACTAATAATCTACTTTGAACCGCCTGGCAGTTTATTAACCGTATTAAGAAATAATGTAAACTTTAGATGGAATATGGATCAAAAACTGTTTGTAGTAACACTAGTCAGATATTCACGACTCTTAACACGAGCAACATGAGGATTAGCTCAAATGGTAGAGCAATCGGACTTTGGATCATATCTGGTCGACTACGGTTCAAATCCCCTGAAGGTCAGCTCAGCCTTGACTTTTTCTAAAAAACATCAAGTGAGTATCATCTTCTGGTGGCGGATGAGCTGGTCTTGAGGAATTGCATTGTGAGTAGCTGCGGGGCATCGCTGAGCATTGACAATTGAGACCTATCTGCCATGAAGTGTTGCGGCTGAGATCAGTAATTAGTATTTACAAACACTGATACAGTATTAGCGAAAAGAGCCACTCATCTAGAAATAGAAGAAGAAGAGTGGTACGGACGCCTTTGGTAGGGCGATACTGTCTCTCAGGGTCCGATAAAATATTTGTTCTTTCGGGATTCTTATTATTTCCAAAATTTTTCAGGTTGATTTCATCATACAAACGGATTACAGTTTTTATTTGGAAGCTATTACCCACTTATTGCCATAAAAATTTGATAAAAACTGCACATTTTTTCATTTTTCTCCCACAGAAAAGAAATGAATTTCTTCTTCTTCTGATTGTAAAACCTTGAATATAGCTATCTCTTTCTCTTCCTTCTGAATTTGTGCTAGCCTTCCAGGATTCTCAGTCCCGGAATCCCCCATTTTATCAAGCCCTGCCGTCTCATTTGTATCAGACACAGTTGCTTATATAATTGAACTGACCTCTCTTGATTCTTTGTCATCTGTATTGTCATCTATCTTGTCATCTGCTTCGTATTTTACGGTTGACTTGCTGGCATCGCCATCGTCAAGAGCAGGACTAATTGGACTATACAAATCAATTGACTGTTGATCATCTTCTAAATTCATATCTCCAGGAATAGGAGAAGCCATTTTTACTTTCCTTATTTAGAACGTTTAATGGCCTACAAAATAAAAACCAACACTCGATTACACATTGGTTAGTAAATAAGTAAGTGTGTCTAAAATTTAATTTTTAACTTTTTTTCAAATTCTGATCCGTTAAGTTTTATTTAAACAAAGTAGCCTACATTTATGGTTCAAACATGTAGGCATAGGCCTATAGACAAAATCATGGATGGAAACTGACTAGCATTTTCTGAATTATAAAGGCTGATGCTTTTGTGCAACATTCTGATTTTGGATAGTCATGTTTGTATATAGATTGTACTTTATAAAAGAAATTAACAGGCCAAAAACCTGAAAAGTTGATCTTTTATATGTAACCTGCGTCCCAGAGCAAAATTCTGTCTGCAAATCGTGGCCTTTCGTTATCTTGTACTTGTCTGTCATTTTTATTATCTGGAAGGCTCTGAATGACGAATATCCGCAAATTCTCATTTTACAACCCCCTCCAAAAATCTGGCATCAGACCTACAGATTGTGAATAATTGGTGCATGAGGGCTTACAGATATACAAAATAATCAATTGTTCATATTAGCCATAGTTTAAATGTTATTTTGTGATGTTACTAGGTGCGTCCTCAGAAGATATAAAATTTTCATAAACATTTGTTTAAATTTGACATTATGATTTGCATCCTTATAAGTTGCAACTTGATTTTCATAAAACATAGCATAAATTTGGACCTGTGAAGTAAGTCCTTGGAGAGCACCCTCACAAGATAAAAGGTGAAGTGGTCCAGGTTAGAAAGGCTAACCTCTGGCCTAAGAATTCTCAACTTTTTTCTCATATATACCTGTTGCTGAAATATCATTAAATAATGCAATGAAATTGGATTTGAAGAAATAATATAATTAACTATTCAAATAATGCACTGCTTAATAAACATGCAAGTCCATGATACTTTATTACCTTGATACTCGTACAAAAAAAAATTTCAAGATTTTTTATAATTATCGCAAATTATGAAAGAGAGTATCAAGTTCGCTTCTGCCAGGTAAAGTTTCGATAACAAATTCAATATAGTTGAAAATGAACATATTGTAGACATTATTACAAAACCTTAATGACACTCAGCGATGTAACGTGTGACTGGCTGATGTATGAAAACATTCAAAGTTTTCCAATGTAACAATTAAGAGATAGCCACAAA
This sequence comes from Haliclystus octoradiatus, assembly GCA_916610825.1. Lineage (NCBI taxonomy): Eukaryota > Metazoa > Cnidaria > Staurozoa > Stauromedusae > Haliclystidae > Haliclystus > Haliclystus octoradiatus. The sequence goes on from OU744449.1 coordinate 27,893,012, forward strand.
TGTATACTCATTCTTAACGAGCACAGTTACAACAAAATCATGAACATGTACCAACAATTACACCAAATAGGTAATATCAATTCAAAAATATGTTTGTCGAGTTCAACTTTAGCCTACTGAATTATAAATCTAACACCAGACCAATAACTATCACCATGACAACCGTTTCGAAATACAAAAACGCTAGTTTACATATCATGGGTCTAAATAGGAATGAACAAACCAGGCATGACCAGATTATTAATCAAAATTTGCTAATTCACAAATAAATTTGAAGTAGGGGAGTAAATTTAGATGCTGAAATATGTAAAGGTCACGGCGCATTGCTTGCCAACCCCCCTCGGAGAAACGGGGATTTTTGTTTGTTTTCACAGTTTCAAGTTCGGCAGTAATTATCACTTGAAAAGCAGATTTAAGATAATTAACATTGCATACTTCGAGAAAATTCAAACTTTAGCCGTAGTGTGCATTTTGAGCAACTATTGAAACGAAGACTAGTAGCATATAGCATTGACGCAGTGAAGAATTTGGAGGGGACCGCCGGTATATAGACTGTAATGGTCATCGCAAAGAAATAAAAATTAACGAAGGAAAATCTCAAAATGCAATGTAAAAAGTCAACAAAATAGTTTGAATGTGGTACAAATAATTAAAATAAATTAAAAGCAAGTTATTTACATACGATAGGTAAATGACAAGAGCCATTGTCAATCAGCTCACTCACCGTAGAAGCAGACACCAAAAGACGAAAGGTCTCCGCGCGCGAACACAATCAGAACAATGTGTTAAGTATCACGATCCACCATAGCAACGATATTGCTCAAACCATATTGAAATAAGGATAATTCCACCATAAAATTATTAATAAAATGACTATGAAAAATTCAACTCGTTACATAAATGCCTTTTGATAATAATTGAGTTGTAAACTTTTAAAATTGAGTAACAAGTTCAAAGCCAGAAGCACTCAGGAATCCACGAGACGATGGCACTGTAGTAACAATAACCAACACGCATGCGCAGATATAAGATTCACTAAATTATGATTGGTTGGATTTTTAATGGCAGAATGTTGTGTTGAATCTATGGGTTTTGATTGGCTAAGAGCTGTTTGTGCTATCGCCATCACTAAATAGTCACTTGGTTGTTCTGTTTTGGCCTGCATGAACATTTTTGTTTCTTCGACGTATCAGGGTTATTATTTAATTTTACACTCCAAATCATGTTTATATATTTGTTATAATGAAGTATTACTGTACTATCCAAACTGAGCATACTCTGTAATGCCAATTGCAAAATAATTAAGCATGTGAAAAACATGAACTCGATGTTGGTGTATTAAACTTTCGCTGATTTCTCGGATAATTCTACCACAAGAACACGAGCGATGTCAGCTAGACCAAATGATATTGTAGCGTTAGTGTAAACTATTTTAGATATAATTTATGTGGCTTTATGACCGCTACGTCGTGTCCCAATTTTTACCTAATCTCTTTTTATTCTGAACGAAACAAAACAATCGAGTCTGTAATCAATCTCATATTTCAAAATATTCATAAACGTTTGAAGGTATACTTGAGTTATTTGACATATCACAAACAGCAAGCTATAGTCAGATGTAATACTCCAGATGGATCAGTAATAGAGTAAATAATTGTAAGAATTATGTTTTCGTGTGTTGATACTAATTGATAAATATTTAAATGACTCTCGTCAATAATCTAAAAATAATGATCTATCATCTTCTAATCCAAGTTTTAAGACGTATGAATTGCAGGCATGGAAAACCCATATACGACCTGGTTTATACCATGTTTATACGAAAGAGGTCTACAATACACCATCGTGTATTCTATTGTCTGTGCGTTTACGGTCCGTTGCGCTTGTGAAATAAAACGGAATCAATTTGTAGCGGGTAACTGTCTTACTGCACGCCATTACAATATTATCCCTACATCTTCCGTCCCATATAAGTATTATAAATAACAGTGGGCATATATATGATGTAACGCATTACCTATACTTTGGTACAGTGCTCAATGAACATAGTCAGAGCATATATAAAATAAACTGTAGCCTGGTGAACACCTTTTATGTGAAACTCAGAGTTACGTCAAGTTAAAGTTTCATCTTTGGCTTGACTTGTCTTCTATATAGCCCCATGAATACAAGCCCAGCCCAGTCCATTTCATTGGTACATTTACGCTAAGAGTAAACAGAGGAACTGCATCTGATAAAATATTCAAATAGTCAATGATACTAATTCATTATCATTATTATTATATATTTAATTCATTACATAAAATTCGTTTTATTTGTACAGCATATATAAAGGGTGTGGTGGCGTCTTTGCTTGTATTCGAGGCTATATTGGGTACTCTTTGAAGGAGGCGATACCAATCAATGTCGAGGAATTCCAAGATAAGGCAAAAAGTCTTTGCAATGAGAAGGATAGTTGTGTCTCTCCGATACATACAAGAAAACAAGAGAAAGCGTTGGAGGTATGAAGCTAACCATAATAGCTATAGTAAGATACAGCAGAGAAAATTCACGTTGTCTAAATGATAATAAAGCATACATCATTATGGAAATGGAAATGAACAACATCAAAAAACTAACAGAAGAATGCAAGATATTGCAAAAAGGAGAGAGAAAATAGAAACATTTAAATTGAATTATAATATTATAAATGAAGATCAAAATTGTAATATTTCAAGTTCTTTAATGGGTTAAGTTATTTCAGCTTTACATTAAATCATTGATGATCAAAAGCATTTAGAAAGTTAGCTGCTAACATTATTTTATAAATACAAACTTTTGCTATGAACTTTAATACAGTAGCAATTACAGATGTCTACTGAGTAAAACTTTGTAAATAGCTCTATCCAAATGAATAAAATTATTATTAATAATAATGGAGTCAAAGACTATACGCATTCATTTTCTGTCTTTGATTCCATTATTATTATTTACGCTCTGCCAAATGACATCGAGCACTATCTCAACTGCTGTTAGATACCATATTATTATTATTATATGATATTAAAATTATGATTCTTATTTTTTAATTTTTATATTCAATGAAATTTACCTGATGTTGAATTGATTCAGCCGAGGCTGCCTCGTTTAAATGTGTCCAGTTAAGTGTTGGAAGGTCTTCTTCTTGTCCACATTTACAATGGAATATCCTACATATTGTTTTAAATTAGATACATTGTTAAATTGATCTGACCGTTATGGACAGGTGGCTGTTATTAACAGGTACAATTCATATTCGCAATAGATGGGAATTTAATAGTTTAGTTATTATGGGAAGCAACTTGTTCAATTGTATTATAGTGGTTAGCTTGAGTAGTTTAGAGATTGTCTCGCTCATAATTGATGGCCGTTGGTTATCGACTATTTATATACAGATGCATTATGAAGATAATTTAAGAGTGACCAAATCAAATCAAATCTAATTTAAATCAAATCTAGCATGTAAAGATTAATCATTCACTAATCCACTGTTTTGTCTATATTGTAATTATGTTTGTAACTATTTTAATTTTATTATGTATGAGCCCTTTGAAAAAAAGCCAAACGGCTTAAAGGCTTCTCAATAAATGATGATGATGATGATGACCGGTGACGTAATGATATATAAATAAACTAAAGGAAAAGTAAGCACTTTTAGATAATTACTCTGTGTTTTGCAGTTATGCACTCGTAAGACGGATTTTATTCAAACAAACAAATCGTTATCTGGACTAAAGCAATTTGAGATGTTTACTAGAATAAATTACGTCCGACAAAATAACGCATCTCATATTAAAATCACTGTATACACATACCTGAGCTGACACCAGTAATAAATTACGCCATTTTAAAGTAGTAACATTTCTATACAATATTTGTTTTATTATTCTAGTTTGATTGCTTGATGATAGTTTATTTTCATTCATTTTTTATTTTAAAAAAAAGTAATCAGAGACACATTATTCTAGTCAGTACTAGACTACTAATCTATACTTACCTGTTGTAAGACACAATGTTAACAACCAACATCCATATATTAACAATTATTAAACCAAAGAATTCCCGTCCTTCTTCGTCATTAAATATCTCAAATGTCCAGAAATCTTTCGATGTCTTGGCGAAGTCCATTGCCATATAAACAGCCCCACACATCCCACCAAGAAAATGAAAGCCGATAATAAAACGGAATGCAGTGGAATCTAATTAAAGTTAAGTGGAAAAATAAAGTAGTCTTTGACTCCATTAATTATAGTTTTCCTGTGAATGAGGCAGCACAGAGTTATAGATAGCTCACAAAATAATACTGTAAATTAGTTATATTAAATGTTCCTTTTCTGATAGTTTAGATGACGCAACAGATTTAACCCTCTCAAATTGAAGATAACCAATCAATAAGTTTGATATTATATCCCCGCGTGAGCCCTGAATCTTATTTAGTTCTCAACATACCGGACAGAGGTCAGAAGGGTCATTTAAGGGTGCTGGCAAACTTTAAATTTAACTGAGAAAGTCAACAATATATAGAACGTTTGCGATTTGGATATAAATATTGTTTTTCATTGTGATCAGGAGAAACGGTCGTATCATTCTGTAATCAATTGAAACCATGGTAAATTCTACTCTATCTTATCACCTGGTTCAAATACTCACAATGTGTCTGAGGACGAAACGAGCATGCGAGGCAAAGCAAAGCAGGAACACCATAGACAGCCTGTTACGAAAGAAGACATGTACAGATTATAAACACGTGTGGAATGGAATATACGTATCATCCAACGTTGTACCTTCGATTTACTTACAATCCATAATGCAGGATCAGGGTCATTTGCCTATTAAAAACAAACAAACAAACAAATAAACTTCATAAAGTCAATAAATGATATCAATTAATGATCAATATATTGAGCTATTGTTAATTAAGTATAGGCCTATAATTACATCAATCTTAATGATCTTGTTGATAATTAATGCCTATTGCAAATGAGTTTATGGAAACAGTGTATCCACCGTAACAGACAACACTCTAAATCATTGCGTGTGCTGCAGCCTATGCAGTTGACATGCCCAAGTCTCACTTTAATACCATGACGATTTTGATATGCTGGTAAGTAGAGCAGTACATCTTATCATATACAGTATTTATTTCATAAAAATGCAATTCAAGAAAAGTATAGAATACAGATCATATTTATTTGATATACCTGTAGGATTGTTGCGATCAGCAAAAAACAGGATACGATCATACATATTACGCGCCAAGAACTCCACCGACACGAGTTCATGAATAACATCGCATCCGTTAGTGTCTCTCTTCTATGGAACGATCACAAAAAACCGCAAGTTTATAAATATGATGATAGTTTGCAAAATCATTTCGAATCGTATATATGCTTACCGTTCCTTTAATGGTAATGATATAATAGAGCAATTATCCATCATTTCATGATTAAAGCCTCTGTTATCGCCCATCATTTTGAATCACTGTTCTAGTTTTTGAATCACAAATCAAAGTTTTCAATTCTGCCGGATAATAATATGTCGACCTGCTATTAATATTACTATCGATAACTTGTTTGTTATTAAACCATTGTAATCATTAATCAGATTAATATGGAAATCTTCGATTGTATCTTTCTTCAGATAGACCATCATATGTTCATATTCTCAGAAATACATTTTAATTTTGATGGTGTTGAGCATATTATTATTTCATACCCACACGTGTCGTTAATATGTGATCGGTCATTTCGTCAGCATGGTTTCAATATATTGACACAGGAGACGACAATGATGTATCTGTTGTTATATTCGCATGCCCTGTTGTCACCTTTATAAACAACGCGACGTGCAGTGTTTTCCGTATCGCACCAACAATAACGGATTTATATTATCAACGTTTTCGTATAATTCACATATTAATTGGGGAAAGCAAGATAACTACTTTCCACAGCAAATAAAAATCGTCTTCAAACAAGTTTTTTTTTTTTTTTTTTGGGGGGGGGGCGGGGGATGCAGGGTCACTTTGAAGTCTGGAATACCAGTTAACATCTGAGAAACCACACAGGATCGCTATAACACCAGCAGTGCAATTTAAACCGAATAACAAATTGATTTGCTTTATGTAGTGATTTTTCAGGATAACCCGAAGTCCGGTAAAATTCATTTTCTGGTTGCGTTAAAAACAAAATCAGGGCGGTCCATCTAAACAAATATTAGAACGCCAGGACCTTTCATAAAGCGAACGACTACCTGTGGAGATAAACCATCATCGTCTTTGGAAAGAAGCTTAGTAGTTGGTAACATACTATTATTAATAATGATACATTATTATTGTATTAATATTTATGCAGCTGTAACCATAGCCTCACGCTCGTGATAACCTCGTTCCTGTATGATGTCCACTGTGGCGTCGTTAAAAGTGCTGCAGCTACAGGCCGTCAGACGTTGTAGAATGCACGCTAATGTATAATTCTATAAATATCAGACTTGCAAGGAGATTGCATTATTATAAGTGTACAGACACTACATAATAGCTTGCGGTACATAGAACTTAGCGAATGTAGAAAGTACAGTAATCATCTCAAACACATAAATCCTTCCAAATCCGATTCGTAAAGATTGAACCTGCATATTAAGTGATAGAGGCTACAAAGAAAAGCGAGACAGACAGTTAGCAATAATAAGCATTCAAGATCCGTCCAACAATTCACAAAATAGAAACAGCATTAGTTTCAAATTTCAATTACAAATATACTAACAATAATTAAGTTGTAGTTAAAGCGAATTGAGCGTTTATTCGATGTTTATTCATGAGCTATATTTTCTTTTAGGCAGTCCTTAGAACAGGATATCAAGCTTTGAATTTATCAACGCGCGTTAAGAGAAGCGTCTGGATGAGATGATAATAGCGTTGTCATAGTATATATATATATGTCTTACAAACAGCACATCATTGATAAGTATTTAACACCAGTCATACCATCATACGGAATTGATCTTCATTTACCTAAACGCAAAAGACGAAATGTTGGAAAATACCAGCGAAGTATTGTCATCGTATGTCTACTGTGAGGGGCTTTATCACAACATGTATTTATATGAAGCGCTTGTTTCTTTCTTTATACAAGTGGAGATCGTCCGAACCACGACTGGAACACAGCAATTCGAATGATATATTGCTCAAGTATCTTACTTGAAAATCGACAGAGAAAACAGCGGAATATTGGACGACACACACACACATGCGCAATCTTTAGGTATAAATAGATAGATAGATAGACACAGTCAGCTAAGACTATTAGTTGACGCTATGCTCCGAGTTGCACCAATTAAGACTTGAAAGGGCCCGATCTATAGTGTTTAAACCATATCTTAAATGAGACTTACTAAGTTTCAACCATTTAGGTATTGCTTTCTTTCCATCATTACGAGGTTGCAATGGAGTATTGGTTGATGGAGATTGTAATCGAGGTTGTGTATCGTTTCGGAGTGACGCTTTATCTGTATGATGCGATTTCTTCTCTGGTTCATTTGTATCATTTCTAGAACTGATGAAAAATGCAAAAGAGAATTAAGCCTAAAGCGAACAAAACGACCAAGATGTTAAAAAAGGGTACTACTAGCTAGACAGCATATTCTTTGCCGCCTTGAACCATTAAACGGATATTTGATTAATATGCACAATCGTTTATAAGGTATTCTATTCTACGATGAGATTTCTGTAAGAAAAAAACTTTGTGAATAATATATATTCCTTTACAATTGAAAATTTCAAACGAACCTGATCATGACCTCTCTTGCAAGTGTTTCAGCAGTCTCATAACTCGATGACATAGATGCGTTATCGTCAAATAAGAGAAGATGTTCTGAAATGGAAATACAAAACGCCAATTTTCTTATAGATTTCATGAGAAGTATTTCAGATTGTTACTATATATTCTGGACTATAAAAAGATGACGGTATCCGTTGACTATGATGACTTCTTCAAAATTGAATGAAATAGAATTAAAAAGAACATCGATAGATCATGCATGCTAAATTGATCTTTTCTAACATATTAAAGTCGTAATCAATATTATAAAAATAAAAAAGATTATCATCTGAAGATCGCAATTACTTGCGTGAAACTCCGAGTAACGGAAAAAGGCTTTGTCTCATCTTTGTCTCTTATTATATAAAGCTCTGTTTTAACCAACATTGAGCACTTTACATTGTATGTGTATCTGAGTTTACACTCTCTATAACTAATTTTTTTAATTTATTATTATAAAAACAAAAAGATAAACCAAAGCTTCTATATAGTAGAATTTGAAGACAGCAATTATATGTAGATCTATTTTGGAGAGATGATTTAGGTTTCAAAACGTTGATCTAATCCCTGTGGCCCATTTGACCGTGAATACATGGCTGTCATTTTAGTGTGAATAATAAGGCCATTTACTTACCACGAGAGTCGCACTCAATATGAATATTGGCAGCAGGACACAAATGATACTAGGAGAACAATGATCAAAAATAAACACAATGCAGATAATTTTTAATTAATATTTTAAAGAAAATCTTTGGGGCAAATTGTACAAAAACCCGCACAGTTGAAAGATAAACACATTGAAAATAGTAAAGCTCATGCATCAAACGAAGATAACAAAATTAAAATATAAATTTGGAATTCGAAACTCACATCTGCCAAAGAAGACTGTCCATCTTTTAAATAGGTTTTTGGTGGAGACGTAACTATAAAGGGGGTGAAATAAAATATTCTTCAGACAATAGGACCAGACATAATGACCTACGACTATGAATTATGGCATAAAAAAGATCTCTGATGATTTCTTAGACGAGGACAATACACGTGTCAGGCCAACCTGATCAATAGAAAGTTCATCGGTCATAGTCGAGAATCAATGTTATCAATCAATGCTAATTTTAAAAGTAAACTTCAATGTAATTCTAATTTCAAATAAAATGTTTTTAATTACAACAGGGAAGAGCGCGTGCGCGTTTTTAATTGGTTGATGGGTTTTTGCGAAGACAAAAAATAAGTCAATCCCCAAGAGCTTACACCGTATGTGGGCCACCTCATAAAATGAAATGAGACTGACGTGGAAACAAAATTGACGTGGAAAATTAGGTGGATAAGTTTAAATGAATATTATACGACGCCCAATTGAAGTTTTCTTCCTCGCCAATCGTAAGGAACAATTTCAAGGGTTTGATTAAATAAGTAAATAATTACAACTAATTCTAGTAGTAACTGTAGTAGCTTACTGTTTTCTTTTACTAGTAAGACTTACAGAATGCCACTTCAAGATTCTTGTTCTTCAGTAATGATTTAACAAAATCGTGTAGACTAGAAACTGATAAAAAATAAGGACTCATATAAACCATCCATCCATCAATCCAAACAAACAGCTAGTAAAATAAAATACAAATGCCTGTACAAATTGCTTACTTACTAGTTTCGAGAGGATTGAAGATTCCTTGCAGAATTTTTCTTTCAGGTAATTGAAATCGTAGAACAACCTTGAATAGAACAAATCATATGATAAATTGATAATTGACATTTGTATAAAAGCTAGACAATGGATATGATAGTATTATGCTATCAGAGTTCGACATCCCAATTTTCAAAGTGCATCTACAAACACTTGGATTTGGCTGTTGAGGTTCACCAATCATGAACTCATGAAAATGGTAGCAATATCTACATTTCAAACACTTCTCATCCACATTGGACAGTAAGCAGAAGAGTCTTGAAAATCAAAACTATTCTGCCACGAAGTATAACTATATATTCGTGAATATTTTAAATCTTGAAAGGCGAATAAGTGAAGACTATAGAAACCTGTGTATAAAGGTCACCTGTATATAGTAGTCACTTCATATTGTTAAAAATGTTAATTTCTATTGAATTTGACCTTAGCTATAGAGAGGTCACCTCCTTTTAGTGATTAATAGCATCTAATCTCATAACTGGCCGTTATAGATTTGTTTGACTGTAGCTACTATTAATATTAATGAAACGTGATAAACAACAATGTACTCCTTTTGTTACAAATCCTTTTATATCAGTAAAATCAAATCTAAAACCATTTAGCCTCTACCTGTGTCACCTTGGTAATGTCTCAAGTTGAAATTGGATCTGATTGGAAGCAAGAATCATAAGCTAATGGTATAACACTAAATTATATTAATTAACCTTGTAATTGGAATTAAATGATTGAGTTTTCTTTGTTGATTTTGTGTCTGAGCGCATGGATTTGGTCAGCATAGGTGCATCTTCCAATTTTTTTCTAAAAATATAATAATTTTTGATTAAAAACTATTCTCTTTAGCAGGACATACTTGGCATTCATATTTGATAACCTATGAAATGTTTTGAGATGCATCATCATATTGATACGAGGAAAGAATAATAAGTCTAAAAATGCAAAACCTTTCTTTCTTGAGATCAGCAAGACGTTGGCGTACATCTTCGACGGTGTGTTGAAAGAATTCATCGCGTGGCTCTGAAAATATGAAAAATAAACAAGGTTAATATTGACTTTTTTTCAGCAAAATATGTTACAAACAGACATTGATATCAGTAGTGAAATTACCTTCAGTTGTTGAAATATGTTGTCTCTCATCTAAGCTAAATAAAACAGGTTGACGATCACATGGCATTGACAGCAGAACTTCTTTTCGCCTTCAACACAAAAGATAGAATATACAAAGTCCTGTAATCAAAATAAACTGAAGATTTTTAAAGATTAAATGTTGCGATGGATGGAGAATTGCGTAGATGAAAGTCAGATACAGTTCTACATTAATTTTTACTATTTAATTGTGAAGGCATTCTTATATTATCTTCACATCAATTTACATTTTGGATAAAGTCAACAATAGCGCATTCTTTTATTTTCAAAAGAGGAGCCATCATCGGATGCCCTTCATGATGCCACCAAACCAATAGTGCTCCTGCCAGGGATTGAATCGAAGATATTGCAGGTAATGGTCCAAAGCCACAGCCATAAATCCAGGGAGGGAGGGAGGGAGGGTGTGACAGGTACTGAAGCTCCCAAATATGTTGAGCCTTTTTTGGGCAAAATACCCATTTTGCCAGGAGAATTGATAAATCATAAGCATGTAGTTATGGTTGTGCCAAAGCACTAACCATTGCATCAATGGATAAAATCAAAAATAAGTTATAGATTTGTATTTTATTTACATTTGTTCTGGATCAATCGCTTGAACATCATTATTGTCATCATTGTCATTGTTAATGACATTTTCTTTTTCTGGAAACTACGAAAAAGAAGACAAATAAACAAAACTTAGCAATAACAGGATAAATGGATAAAAGCAAAAAACAGTTCCGGATTTCATGAACAGTTCATGAATGTTAAACATCCCAAATTTCCATAAACTGCTCATGAACATTTAATGAACAGTTCATAAACAGTTCATGAACGTTAAACGCCTCAAATTTCCATAAACTTTTCATGAACATTTCATGAACAGTTCAAAAACAGTTCATGAAAAGTGGGGCCAATATTCATGAATTTCTCATGAACTCCTGCACTGTTTTTCGCAGGGGAAGAGCCAAAAGTCAATTCAAATCCAAATCTATCAGGGCTGGTTGAAATTGGATAAATATTTTTGCTTTGTGTTGGATTGAATAAGATTGTGATGCATATTAAAATGAATTCTGTTAACAACCCATGATCATATGAAATATTTGGTCATGTCATATAAGAGTGGCATTTTTATAGCTCGTTTAAACACAACAGAGTATTGACATTTAAGACACTGTTTAGTGATCATTATAGTGGTATTTGTTGTAGAGTAGCAGATTTGGTTGGTTAAGTGATTTTCCAAATTATCTGAAATCTGGTTTGAACTCTGAAACTTATTGAGATTAAAGATTATTAAAAATTTCTAAAGAGTTCTAAAATAAATGACATTTTTGATTTACTTATGAACGCTTTACGTCACCAGTTGTTAAAAACATTCTTTGTTATATGTAATACATTTTAGAAGGATTCAAAATCATAATATAGTTAACATCATGAAAATGAACAACCTACCTGCTTCCAATTTAACAGATTGTTGTATTCACCTTAAAATCAGCAAATAAATGTTGATGTGGTACGGATCGCACAGTTCCAGATTCATCTTCTGTCTTGCGTCTTTTTTCTGCATGGCATAAAAAAATT